>CM070680.1:18273287-19473287 GCA_036346265.1 Melocanna baccifera
AGATGCCTCGTGTTTGGTGACACCTGTTGATTATCGTGCACGGGGTATGTGGTTGAGCCTAAATCAACTTAAGGACCGCTTCGTGAATTATTTTACGGTCACTTCAGACTACCACAAGTCCGTATGGGACGGACTCGCTAAGTAATTTGTGAAGTTCCAACTATAGTCTCGCTATAGGTGAATGTGAGCGCGCGTAGGTCGTGGGAAGTCTCACATGGCACCAGAGGGGCTCCAACTCGTGGATTCGAGTTGTGGTGAAACCTTAGTGGCGGCGTGATTATGTTGGCTATGAATCATCGGAACAGCCTTGTCATGAACTCTCCGCCGCACACCTAAGGCAAGGTGTTGATCGCGTGGCTCAAGTGAGAGGGAATGTCTTGTGGGTAAAGTTGTACACCTCGCAGAGTAACAAACTATCTCGATAGCCGTGTCCACGGTCATGGACATGCCGAGTAGAGTCTTCACAGATTAGACTTGAACTTTCATAAAACTTGGTTTTGGCAAACAAACGTTGGATTTGGTAATGGTCCGTGGATTCTCGTGGATAGGTTAGTGTGGGTTGGAGCCTACACTAACGATATTACTTGTTAAAAACAATGTTTCATATAATCGTATTTAAATTCAGCTTTTCAGATTTACGTTATTGTATTTAAATTCAAGTATTGCTTTCCGCACATTACCCTATTAAGCTTCCTTTGAAATCCCTTATGCATGCATCAACTCGTTATATTTCTGGTGTAACTTGCGTAAGCATTTACTTGCTTACCTTGGGAGTACTTCAGACTCACCTTGCTAAATCTGCTGCCGACTTCGAGGGCGACTACGACGGTGAGGACTACTTCAATGAGTAGGATGCGCCTTACACTCATTCGCTCGTGGAGGTCGGATGGGTCGTGGCCGCCACCTTTACTTTCTTTCCGCTGCTTTTGTTTATTTTGTTGGCCCGGTGCCTTATTGTAAGACTTGGCCTTAAGGCCGATTTTCGCTTAATAATATCTCGTGGTTATTTTTGCATGATATACATTGTCGTTAAACCTGTGTGCACTAGCTTTTCCCGGATAGTGCGATTTACACGAGGGGCTCTGAGTTGTTGTTCCGGTCCCGACAGAAATGGTATCGAGCAACAATGACTCTAAGACGTGACCTTAGCAAGAGACCACTTTAAGGATATATTTTAATAAGAAATGCCCCTTTAAATTATCTCTCCCTTTCTCAAATCTCTTTACCAAAACCGACACTAACTCCTCTCCTTCCAAATTTTAGATGGAGCAACCCACCGCTGCCTCCCATGGAACCCTTGCCGACTCTTCGCGACGATCTGCATAACCTCATGCAAGAGCTCAACTTCCGCCTGCACTCTCTACCAGGGATATGTTGGCATGTATGGAGACGAGGAACGCTGGAGGGTGGAAGTGAAGATCTTCAAGGATTTCGAGCACACGGAGCCATTTACGTGTTCGACGCACTCTACCTCGAGCCACCTTCTTCGATGGAGTTCGTGATGCAGCCCGAGAGGCCATTCGCCACCAGGAACATCTACGCCGAGACTTGTCGCGCACCGACTTCCGCTACTTCCCATGAAGACTCGTGGGCTGCCGACTTCTCGCCTACGAGTATGAGAGCAACCCCGCTCATACGATCGGGTGGAGTACACCAAGTCCATGGATCACATGTACCGCATCACCTCGACGAGCCGCACACCGCATGCAGAAGCTCCGCGCACGCCGAAGAGGAACTTGCCGAGCCCGCGCGTAAGATGCAGTTCCATCGATTCCGGCCTTTTCCGAGGAGACTCGAGCGCAGCGCTAGTGTGTAGACAACCCCAGTCTTAGAACGCTATCCGTGAGTCAGACCTTGTAAACAGCCACGAGACTATTATAATAAAATAAAAAGTTTTATTTGGCTCTTATTCGTGTTTTCCTTGCTCTTGTGTGTTGTTTTGGTGGGATTGTTACTAGAACCTTTCCTTTAGTTCTCTCTAAATCTGAAAGTCTCAATAGATGGTGAACACAAGAAGAAACTCCAACATGGACAACGCCAACCCCGAGCACAAGGAAGCCGGGCCACCCGATTCCACCACCTCGCCAATGGCAGGACCGGATTGGGCACAATTGATGGCCAATCAAAACCGCTTGATCCAGCTATTAGCCCAGACGATCAACAACCCTCAGGCTCATCATCAACCTGCCCAAGTGCCTCCCAATCGTCTCTCTGAGTTCCCGAGGATCAAGCCACCCACCTTCGCCGGCAGTTGTCGAACCGATGGACGCCGACGATCGCTCAGTCGATTGGCAAGAAGTGGACATTTCGCAGTTGCATCGATCGGAGCGAGTCCCGCTCGCCTCCCATCACCGAATGGGCCCGCATCTCAATGGTGGGACACTTTCACCGCTTCGCACGCCAACCCGCAGACGGTGACGTGGATCGAGTTCGAGCAAAGCTGCAAAGCTCATATCCCCACCGCACCATGGCATTGAAGAAGAAGGAGTTCGATCTCGCGCCAAGGAAGTCGATCACAATGAGTACGCATAAAGTTTAACCAACCGCCCGCTATGCGCCAGAGGATGTGGCTTCCGGCGAAGCCAAGCAAGAAAGGTTCATGGAGGGCTCGAATGACAACATATCAAGACAATCGATATCGGTGACTATACCGACTTCCACCAACTAGTCAAGAAGGCCATCCGCCAGAGGGCAAACACATGGAAATGGAGACCTAAGAAAAGGATGGCGACTGCAGGAACAACTCGAAGTTCTTTCAAGAATCGCAGATTCTCCTCACTCAAACAAGTTCGCACTGTGGCAAGAACTTCAAGAACCACCAAAGAAGTTCAAGTCCTCAACCACCGCTCACTGCTTTGTGCCAACCGCCAAATAGCTCCCAAGCAACCGCACCCAAAGAATCGGTGGTGGCTGACACGTAAGAGCAATCCGCCGTCCGACGGATTGACTCGCATTATCGAAGGAAACTGTGGCACTTTGCCAAGGCGTGCCCTAAGAAGATTCAAGCGCAAGAACTTCAGGAGCCTCGAAGTCGTAACTGGGCCGCAGGCCGCACCTTCATCAAGGGGCGAGTGAACCACGGACGCGAAGAGGCCCAGTGCTGCACTGATGTCGTGGCCGGGTATGTTCCTTGTCAATTCAGCACAAAGATCGCTTCTTTTCGATTCCGAGCATCGCATTCCTTTGTGTCAAAAACTTTATGGATAAGCATGGGTTGGGCAGGTAACCCTTAGCAACCCTATGATAGTTCACTCCTCGAGCAGAAATGAGAGCAGGACCTTGTGCCCCAAAGTGGAATTGCTCATAGATGGGACCCGATTCTCGCCGATCTTTTGGTTTTGGAATCGCAAGGATTAGATGTCATTCTCGGATGAACTGGTTAGCCAAGAATCGAGGTCGATCGATTGTGCTACCAGATCCATCACCTCACCAATGACCAAGGCGTGAAGTAATCTTCTCTCCCCGATTCAAGGCGTAAGAATGTGCCTCTTCCACCTCCAAGTCTTGGAGGAAGTGCCGATCGACGGAATACCCTGATGTTTTTCCCGAGGAACCGCCAGGATGCCACCGATAGGAGATCGAATTTGTGATTGACCTAGTCCCGTGCACCGCCCGATTTCCAAGAGACCATATCGATGCCCGCTAACGAGTTAGCGTAATTGAAGAATCAACTCAAGGAGTTAGAAGACAAGGGTACATCCGACCCGGGCCACGCCTTGGGAGCACCCGCCCTGTTCGCCAAGAAGAAGGATGAGAGTTTGAGGCTATGTGTGGACTACAGAGCACTCAATGACGCCACCATCAAGAATAAATACCCTCCCCGTGATCGATGACTGCTCGATCGCTTGAAAGGAGCCGGTATCTTCTCCAAGATTGATCTGCGATCAGGATACCATCAGCTGAAGATTCGTGAAGAAGACATTCCCAAGACTGCCTTCTCCACCAGATATGGACATTATGAGTTCACGGTCATGTCATTTGGACTGACCAATGCACCAGCCTACTTCATGAGCATGATGAACAGTGTGTTCATGAAATACTTGGACAAGTTCGTAGTAATCTTCATCGACGACATCCTCATCTACTCCAAGAATGAAGAAGAGCACGAGCAGCACCTCAGGATCACTCTGGAAAAGCTTAGAGAGCATCAGCTTTTCGCCAAATTCAGTAAGTGTGAATTCTGGCTAAAAGAGGTTGCCTTCCTGACATATCGTAATGTACCAAGGAATCAGAGATCCTTCCAAGGTAGAAGCAGAATGGAGTGGAAGCCACCAAAGTCCGTAATGTAAGTCGAGCTTTCTTGGACTTGCGGGTTATTACCGTCGGTTCATAGCAGGATTCTCCGAGACAGCCAAGCCAATGACCCAATTGCTGAAAAAGGAAAAGAAGTTCGAATGGACGAAGGCTTGTGAGCAGAGTTTCCAAACCCTTAAGAAGAGACTAGTCTCAGCACCCGTGCTTGTCTTGCCAGACGTGCATAAAGGCTTCGAGGTTTTCTGTGACGCCTCTCGCCTAGGCTTAGGCCGTGTTCGATGCAAGAAGGCAAAGTGGTAGTTTATGCATCGCGTCAACTCAAGCCTCATGAGTGCAATTATCCTACTCATGACTTGAGTTAGCCGCAGAGTGCACGCCTTAAAAATCTGGCGCCACTATCTTATTGGTAACCGCTGTGAAGTATACACGACCATAAGAGTTTGAAGTATATCTTCACCTGTGCGTAACTCAACCCGAGGCAACAAGATGGTTGGAGTTGATAAAGGACTACGACATCGGTATACATTACCACCCCGAAAAGCGAATGTGGTAGCCGATGCCTTAAGCAGAAGTCTTATGCAAACATGGTGATATCGAAGAAGACGCACCGACTTCAGGAGGAGTCGCCTGCCTAAGTCTAAACCCAATGGGACCAAGCACCTCACCACACCGAAGTGCGACCGCTTGCCCGATCAAATTAAGGAAGCTCAGATTGTGGACGAGGATATTCAAGAAATCAAGAAGAATATGAGAAGAGGCAAAGCACCAGATTCAAATAAGATGAACATGGCACGGTTTGGTTCGAGAACCGATCAGGTGCCGAATAATCAGAAATCAAAACCCGATTCGAAAGAGGCTCATGATACCCCATACTCAATCCACCTGTGTCGTACTCAAGATGTACCAGATCCGAGGGAAAGATATTGGTGGGTTAGTATGAAAAGGGAAATCGCAGAGTTCATTGAAGCTCGCGACACTGCCAACGAGTCAAAGCCGAACATCGAGGCCGGGACTCTTGCAACCATTGCCGATTCAGAGAATGGAAGTGGGAAGAAATCGGTATGGATTTCATAACCGACTCCCAAGGACGCAATCGGGTTATGATTCAATTTGGGTAATCATAGACCGATTGACTAAAGTGGCTCACTTCATACCACCAAGACCACTTATTCAGAAGCAAGTTGGTCGAGTCAGACATGTCTCGAATTGTGTGCCCGTATGGCGCACCCAAGAAGATAGTGTCGATCGAGGTAGTCGCTTTACTTTCGATTTTGGCAAAGGTCGCATGAAGAATTGGGTAGTAAGCTCGGCCAGCATCGCTTACCATCCCCGCATGCACGGTCAAACAGAAAGAGTTAATCGATACTCGAGGATATGCTAAGGGCTTGTACGCTGGATTTCGGGAACAGCTTGGGACCGCTCACCGCCCTATGCGGAATTCTCGCATAATAACAACCTACCAAGCCGCTCGCAGATGGCACCCTTCAAGCCTTGTATGGTCGAAGTGCAGACCCCTTGCTTTGGGATCAGCAAGGTGAACCCCAAGAAACGGACCAAACTCGCCGCAAGACGCAGAAGATCAAGTGAAGAAGATCGAGACAGACTAAAGATAGCCCGCCTCGGCGTAAGAGCTACGCGGATAACCGCTGCCGAGACCGACCTTTGAGGTCTGGGACTACGCCTATCTTAGAGTATCCCCACTCGAGGTGTGAAAAGGTTTCAAGTTAGAGGGAAGCTAGCACCACGATATGTGGGCCCTTTCAAGATTCTCGACCAAGAGGTGCACAGATATCGCTTAGACTTGCCGCCAAGCATGTCAGGTGCACAATGTCTTTCATGTCTCACGCTTAAAGAAGTGCCTCCGAGTACCCACAGAGCAAGCCGCGACCGAAACCTTGGACCTCCGTGATGACCTCACCTATCAGAGCAACCAATCAAGATTCTCGAGACAACAGAACGCCGCACTGTAATGAAGACCATCGATTCTCGCAAAGTTCTGGAGCAACCACACCGAGGACGAAGCCACCGGGAGCGAGAAGAAGATTTAAAGACCAGCCATCCCCATCTCTTTTGTTAGCTGCAAATCTCGAGGCTAGATTTCCTTTAAGGGGGTAGGTTTGTAACATCCCAAAATTTTGTTCCTTTATTGAAAATTTAACTGAGTTTATTGGATTTTCTGGAGTTATGTTAAAGTCCTGATTTGAGAAAAATTATAAACTTTAATTTATAAAAGTCAAAAATAAATTTATTGCATTACTAAAAGTTAAAACAAATGTATTTCAGCTTCCTTAAGTCAAATATGAGATTATATTAATTTTTCTAGATTTTAGAAGGAATTAAAACCTTCCCTTTAAAATCAAATTGTACCTTTGCAAATTATACTTGTTAAAATGAGTGGGACATATTTTTATTAAGTCTAGAATAGCTCCAGATAGTTCTCTGAATTTTTCTGGATTTTTCAAAATTTATTTGGTATTTTTTTCGAGTTTTCTAAAGCTTAATAGCATTTTCGAAAATCAAAAAGAAAGAAAATCCCAAAACCCTCCCGCCGCCAGTGTCAAGCATCGGCGTCCCCTCCGCCCGCGGATTCCCCTCACCGTCCGATCTAACTTAAACCCTCTCCCGCTTCCTCCTCTCGCGCGGCGACGCGTGTCGCGTGATCGGACCGCCCACTCTCGCGCCGGATTTAATCCTCGCCGCCGCACCAACTTACCGCTTCACCGCTCCCTCTCCGCCCCGCCGCCACGTGGTTTTATCCGAGCCGCCCCTATTGCCGCATTCTCATCGTGGGCCGCCTTCCCACTTAAGCACCGACCCCCCCGATCCGATCTTCGTTGTCGGATCGAATCTCACCGCCCCCTTCACTTACCCTTCGCACGCGCCAGCCGTCCCGATCTCTCCCGTGCCACCGCCAAGCATCCGACCATCGCCCCGCTCCTTTCCGCTTTTCTTTTCTCTCGACGACGCGGGCCCCACTCGCCGTGCCCGCTGCCCCCGCCCCTTTCCTTTCTTCCTCGCGCGATCTCCGCCGCCGCCGCCATTGCCGCGCGCAAACCAAGCTTTTAAAGCTTCGGCTTCTTCCGATTGATGCCCCGCGCCAACCGCCGATCGCCATTGATCCTCCACCGCGGGCCGGTGCATTAATTACACCGACGTTAAACCTCCTTCACCGCCGCGCATTCCCCAACCGCGAGATGCGCGCGACCGTTACTCCTCTCCCCGCCTATAAAAGGACCTCCCGAGGTTCCTCCACCCACACCGCCGCCCCCGTGCCTCCAATCACAACATTGAGCCCCGAGGTCCCTCGCGCTCGATTTCTCCTCCGCTGCTCCAGCGACTCCGGCGAGCGATCGCCGCCGCTCGAGCCCCTCGCCTCGCCGACACCTCCCGACCTTGCTGGTGCCCAGCGAACACCGCGACCACCTCCCGGCGCGCACCACCGAGCTACTCCGCCGCCGTGAAGCCTTCTCCGACCGCCGCCTCTCCGCCGATTTCCCTCCGGTCATCTCGGCCTCCGCGCAAGGTACCGGCGCACTCTCGCGTTCTCCTCTCATTTTGGTGCCTCGCCGGCGCCGCCGCCACCGAGCTCCGCGACCATCGGCCTCGAGCGCGCCGCCGCCGGCCAGCCACGCCGGCCGCCGGGCCGAAGTTGGTAGCGGCGTGGCAGCCGTGGGCGCCGACGGCGCCACGCCCGCGCCACCCGCACGCTCGCCACGCTGCGCTGCCGCCACGCGGCATAAAGCCGCGACGTGGCAGCCACGCGGCGACCACGCGGCAGCCCCGCGGCGCCACACGCCGCCACCCGCTCCCGCGCGCCCGCCGCCACTCACCCTTCCTCGGTCCATGGACTCGGTCCATGACACCTGGCCCCACTGTCACCCTCCCGAATATATTAATCCTAGGGCTGACGTCATAATCTATAATTTCCTTTAGAAAATAATTCGTGCTGACGTCATAAATCCTTTTCGGTTTAAAAATAAATCCAGAAAATACCCTTTTTCTTTTATTTTGAATTCAAACTTTGGAAGGCTATAACTTTTGCATTTTAACTCCAAATTGACCCATTCAAATTTCTAAATTTTTCTAAAATCATGATCTATCCATTTCTGGAATAATTTTGAAATTTATTTAAATTTGATTTGAATATATTTTGTAATTCCAAGGTTTAAATTTAAATTAAAACTTCCAACTTCTTTTAAAAGCCTCAATTCCTTTTAAAAATTGTTGACCCACATCCAAAATTCAAAATTCTGTCTCCCAGTTTATTTTATAATTTTTGGAAGTTATTTGGATTTCATTTGAATTTTTGTTTTGAATTTGCTTTGAATTGATTATTTCGTTAGATATTGACGATTCCGGAGAGTTTGAATTCGATTTAATCGCAGCAGACTTCGATCAAGGCAAGTTACACCTTTGACCATGTTGAACCTAATATTTTAAATTATTTATATTGTTTTATCAGATATGCATGCGTATCTTTATTCAAATGTAATTCAAATTTGATTTGAATTTTAGATATACCCATGATCCTTTGTATATGGCCAATTTGAATCTTGAATTCATATACCTTGTCACCCTAGCTGAAAACTAGTTAGTACTATAGTATTAGCTAGAAATTTTTATAGCAATGCTTAGCCTGGCTTAGTATAATTTTAGGTGGGATCAATCTTTCACATGAAATGACGGACTTTGAAAATCGATATCTTGACTTCGTGAGTCAAGGGTGGTTTTACTGAAATTATTTAAAAATGAAAATAGAAAACATGTTTTGGACTTAGGCTAATGGTTAGGTGGTGGGTGCCAGATGCCTCGTGTTTGGTGACACCTGTTGATTATCGTGCACGGGGTATGTGGTTGAGCCTAAATCAACTTAAGGACCGCTTTCGTGAATTATTTTACGGTCACTTCAGACTACCACAAGTCCGGTATGGGACGGACTCGCTAAGTAATTTGTGAAGTTCCAACTATAGTCTCGCTATAGGTGAATGTGAGCGCGCGAGGGTGGGAAGTCTCACATGGCACCAGAGGGGCTCCAACTCGTGGATTCGAGTTGTGGTGAAACCTTAGTGGCGGCGTGATTATGTTGGCTATGAATCATCTGAACAGCCTTGTCATGAACTCTCCGCCGCACACCTAAGGCAAGGTGTTGATCGCGTGGCTCAAGTGAGAGGGAATGTCTTGTGGGTAAAGTTGTACACCTCGCAGAGTAACAAACTATCTCGATAGCCGTGTCCACGGTCATGGACATGCCGAGTAGAGTCTTCACAGATTAGACTTGAATTTTCATAAAACTTGGTTTTGGCAAACAAACGTTGGATTTGGTAATGGTCCGTGGATTCTCGTGGATAGGTTAGTGTGGGTTGGAGCCTACACTAACGATATTACTTGTTAAAAACAATGTTTCATATAATCGTATTTAAATTCAGCTTTTCAGATTTACGTTATTGTATTTAAATTCAAGTATTGCTTTCCGCACATTACCCTATTAAGCTTCCTTTGAAATCCCTTATGCATGCATCAACTCATATATATTTCTGGTGTAACTTGCGTAAGCATTTACTTGCTTACCTTGGGAGTACTTCAGACTCACCTTGCTAAATCTGTTGCCGACTTCGAGGGCGACTCACGACGGTGAGGACTACTTCATGAGTAGGATGCGCCTTACATACCATTCGCCTCGTGGAGGTGGATGGGTCGTGCTGCCACCTTTACTTTCTTTCCGCTGCTTTTGTTTACTTTGTTGGCCCGGTGCCTTATTGTAAGACTTGGCCTTAAGGCCGTATTTTCGCTTAATAATATCTCGTGGTTATTTTTGCATGATATACATTGTCGTTAAACCTGTGTGCACTAGCTTTTCCCGGGATAGTGCGATTTACACAGAGGGGCTCTGAGTTGTTGTTCCGGTCCCGACAAGTATATAGTCTAGCATATAGATTAAAGTTTTAATCTAATTCTATAAGAAAATAATACAATATCCATATTAAAAACTATAATCTACTATAAAAAATATTTTTTAAAATTTAAATGTGCCTCCATGGGTAGGGTGGGAAATAGATACGAATCATCCATCTGATTAACAATTTCTCTCCTATTCGTATTCGTATTCGATGGAGCATTATTCATATTTGTTACAATATGACTAATTAGTTAGACAAGGTTTTTTAATTCATGTTTCTTTATGTGAAGTAAATGAATTACAATAATTAAGCGTGACTGTATGAGGATAAAATGTCACTAATATCTTCATACTACATAAGTTACGAGGATATCCAGATCCAGCCAAATCGAGTAAATATTCAATTTAAATTCATATTCGTTACAATATTCTATTCGTATTCAAGAATATTTAAATTTGTATTTATATTCATTTACAAAATACAAATACGAATGTGGTAAGATTATTATTTGATTCGTATTCGATCAATTTACACCCCTATCAGTGAGGCCTCGTGAGGGGAGGGAGACCCCGTTTCAAACCTACCAGCGTAACGAGTGGAGGTCCGCCCCTATTCCTCAAGGGGGAGATCAGCTCCTGTGTCCGCCCCGGATGGGAAATTTCTATGAGATCCCTCATTTTGCAATCCGTCTTAACCAATAAATTAGGACTAATGAAGATTAATTAAGCATTTGATTAAACAAATCATGCATGAAACTTTTTTTTATAGGAAAGAACAAAGACATAAAAACTTTTCCAAAGGCCAACTCAATTACAAATTTACAAGCCGTCATAAATTTTGAAATTCTGAATACGAATGCATCTCAGCACGATCCCAAATAGCGCATGTTAGCCGTAAATTAATTACCATCTAGTTACAATAAATAAATACCATCCGTCAAGCAAAAATCAAAATCATACTATGAATCAAATAAAAATATCAACAGTCCGTATTACACCAAGAAAACAACCTAAATTACCTCTCCAATTTACAATCAAGTACAATTCTCTATTTCTACTAGTTAAAAAATTAAATTACATAAGTATCATCTCATACATAGATATAATTAATCAGAAGTTACATAAATTATTTACATGCATCTCATTTCATACAACATTTGGGAATTGCCAAACATCCAAAACAAGTGCAATTTCAATTATGAAAGAGCGAACGTAAAGATGACAAAAAGACCAAAGAAATGAAAAGAATTAAAAAAGAATTGCTATCAGAACCCTAAAATTTAATTTTGAGCAGGACATTTCGTTTAAATAGATACCTGACTGTAACATCCTGATTTTCTAGAGTTTTTTTAAAGCCTTTATTTTAAAAATGAATTATTGGAATTTTATTAAGCTTAAAATAAATTTTTAGAAATTAAAATGATTTAATATGATTAAAATAAACTTTAACATAAGTTGAAAATATTTTATTTGAGTTCCTCAGGTCTTAAGGAATTTTCTGGTATTTTGGGTGAATTTTTGAGATTTATTTGCTATTTTCTGAAGATATTAGTATTTTATTTGAATTTTTTGGGAAAAAGAAAAGAAAAGAAATCCTAAACCCCTTTGGGCCGCCGCCTCCCTCGGCCCATCCCCTCTCGGCCTACTCCCACGCAGCCTGCCATGCGTCGCCCTCAGAGCCCTAGCCACCTCCGCCGATCCAGCAGTGTGTCTGCTGCCCAATTTCCCCTCATGCACGCGGCACTCATCCAGACGCCCCCTCACCTCGCGCGTTTGCCGCTCGCCTGCACGCCCCCGCGTCCGCCGTCCCTCGCCCGTACTCCGCCCTAGCCGCGTCGCCTCTCGCCCGTCCGATCCAGTGCCCTCGCCACACGTCACTTCGTCGCGTCGTCGTCTCTGATGGGAGCTCTCGCCGCGTTCGAAACGTCTCTGCCGAACTCCTCGGGCCACGTGCATAAAAACCGAGACCCTCGATCGCCTCCCGCACCGTGCGCCGCTGCCGTCTCCCCGCTCCACCGCCTTCGCCGCCGTCGCCAAGCGCCGCCACCCTCCACGGACCGTCACCGCCGTGTCCCTGCCGTCGACAAACGCCGTCCCCATCGCCGTTGACGCGCCGCCGTCGCCATTGCCGGTGAGCGCCGCCCGTCGCCACACCGCCGCGTTCGCCCATGTAATCGTCGGACACAGCCGCTAGCTGTTCCTCAGTCCCCGTGCCCGCACCTCGAGCCGCGCACCCGCACCGCACCGCGCCCGCATGCGTGCCACGTGTTGGAGATCCGACGGTCGACGCACCCAATCCTCACCATTGATCTAGATCTGGATCAACGGCTCAGATCCGGCCGCGGGTCATAGTGTCGAGACCCAAATATACAAATTCGGACTTTCTATGTAAACTGCACTAGTCCAGATCACGCTAGTGTACACAATCAAACATAGATGTAATCACAACCATACACTCCATAAAATAAAAGAAAAACTCAAATATCGATAAATCTCAAAGGTACAACCTTATGGCCAAGCTTACAATATCTCTAGCCGGAAGGGTTTGAAAACTAGCAGCGGAAATCCAAAATAAAGCGTAGTGGCCAATCAACAAGCCCATAGGCTATCGAGTGGAGAACAAAGCCTAATCCGTGAAGTCCTCGAAGTACTCTCCTTCTGGAACCTCCTGCTGATAATACTCTTCGTCCTCAACTAAGCAACATAGGCGTAAAGCCATGAGTACATTGGTACTCAGTAAGTCGTTTTTAACAAATAAATACAATATAGTATGCAAGGCTTACCAATAGAAGGCTAAAGACAATGATTGTTTTGGTCTATCGAGTGATTTTCATTCTTAGCTTATGTGGTGTGGTTTCTCCAATTGTCTACTTGGAGAGTGAAAAAATATTTTGTGGTGAATCCTTTGGTTTGGATCGTGGTCCTTTGAAGGGCAGCTAGTTGCTAGTGTTTTGCTTGAGAATCCTTTATTCTCCTTTTGATGGGTTTGCTTTGTAAAAGATATTGTTTGTGCTTCAAGTAGAATGATATGAGTGGAATCTGTGGTCAAATTCTTTTAAAGGGGTACAATGTATTATCCCGATTATAATAAATAGAGAAAAAAGTTTAAGAAGGAAGATGGTATTAGAAAGTGGTTTAATAGTCGTCGCAGAAAAATTTTGCGAAGATGGTAGGACCTGTTGGCCGCTCAGAGCTGGCCTAAGTGTTATGCGGACGTTCGGCTTAGACCAACATGAATCGTGGACTCGCCGGAACTAGCCGGGAGGAAGAGGGCCATCAAGCATGTGAAGGCCCTCTAGATGAACCAGTCCGAGCGGGAGGCGATGTGGAAGCTTGAAGACCGGATGCATAAGAAGAGCCCGAGCTCCTAGAGGCGGAAGAGTACCCGTAGTTGTTGTTCCCTTAGGATGTTCTATCCTTAGGATGCTCTATCCTTTGGTTGTTCTTTCCTTTATTGTTCTTTTGTCTCGTGGGTTGAGGAATTAGATTCGAGGACGAATCCTTTTTAGGTGGGGAAAATGTAATATCCTAAACGCTGCGTTCAAGGCCGGTTTCTAAATTAATCGCGGAGTTGCCCGGATTTTCGATAAATCGCGGGAGGTGAAAATAAATTCTTCAGAATAGTCTAAAATAATAAAAGAGAATTAAAATAATTAATTAAGAGATTTTGAGTTATCCGGAGGGGTGGGCCAGCCATTTTGGGCCAGACAGCCCAAACGGGGGCCCGTACCCCCTCCCAAACCCTAGCACCCTCTTTATAAACCCTCTCCCTTGGCTCCTCTCCCCTTTTTCCCCACCTGGCCGCCACCCCCATCTCCTCCATGCGCCTCCACCTCTTCCCCATTGCTGCTGCCCATGGATGCGAAGGAGGAGAGGAAGGAGAAGAAGGAGAGGAAGAGAAGGAGGAGAAGAAGGGAAAGAGAAGAAGTGGAAGAGAGGGGTGATCCCAATCCCTAGGTAAATTTTCCCCCACCTCAATTTCTCTGTTTTATGCTGAAATTAGGGTTCTTAGCCCCAGATTTGAAGGGATTAGCATTTTGGAAAACCCAATTAGAGAATCCTGATCTTGCTGTCTGTAGATTGAATCGCGCGATGTTACTGTTCCTGCAGTTTCGACCCCAAAAACGATTTTTTCTGAGGGTCTCCCCAAAAGGAAAAACGTAGAGGACGACGATACTCATCTACTGTATTTGTTTCACAATTTTTGGACACGTAATTTAGGCGTACCAGGGTCTGGAATCTCGCTGTCCGTCATGGGAGCAGTCAGAGACAGAGTGCTGTTCAGATGGGAATTAGGATAGAAGATGAATTTTATATTTTGGTCACCATTGAGAAAGTTTTAGAGAATTTGATAATCTAGCTGCTGTATAAAAATAAGAATTTTTATAGCCCTACTCTGTTGTTGGGAGGCGTTTGAATCTGACTGTCCTGACTGTCAGAACAGAGGATGATCTCTGTTTAGGGCAATGAGATACACCATGCTAAGAACAAAATAAAAATATGTGATCTACATGAAAAGTGTGGGTAATTAAGTGAGGAATCTAGATATATATCTTTTGCTATGATTAGTTTTATATTTTTAAAGATAGAAAATGTTAAGCAGCGCCGCTGCAGTGGGAAGATCGTAGAACCGCATGCGGGAAGGATGTTGTGGGGTTTTGGGTTTTGGCGATACTTCTCTTTGAGAGTCATGATTGTATTGCTATGTATTGTGCTGAGAGGTACCTTTTTGGACAGGCGGATTTGCTTCTGATCGAGCGTGATCTCGTCGCTTCGCCGGTAGAGGCAAGTAAACGTAGCGGATGTGCTACCGTTTAACCCGTTATTCTTACTACTTGCAATATGCATGATTTTTCGTATTGATAAAAGATATGCCATGATTACATGTTTTCTAAGGAAGAATGTGGTAGCAAGATATTAATCAATTGACATGTTTGGTTGAGTTTTGGTAGTATTGCGGTAATTTGCTTAATGAGCTAATTGTGGTATATGAAAGTAAATGCGTGGTGGTTATGATGATATTTTCTTATTGTTAAATTCATGAGAATCAATTTAATGCCCTTGAAGTTGGTATTATTGTGGCTTTAGTGGTAGTATTCTTAATGAATACTTGTGGTCGTATTGTGGTTTTGTGGTAGGATACACTATAGATCGATTGATTATGATCTTGGTGAATCGAATGTGGAATATGTGGTTGACCTTCGTGGTTAAATTCTTGTGGTTTATGATTATCATATCATTCATAACATGTCATGACATTGCATTGTGGATGTCGCGCTTATAGCGCGATCGTGCAGTCTGACATCGTCGCATTGTCAGAGCACGATGCACACTTTTACCTTGTTGGGTAAAGGTGTAGTGGAGCATAGCATGCATATGCATTGCATTGTGGAAAGATCATTTGCATACTTATGCAATATATTGTGGTGAAGTTATTTTACAAACAACTGCAACTTTATAGTTGTGATGGAATTGGCTCATGGAGTCACTTGTGGTATGAGGAAAGTGGTTGTGGTCGTGGTTTTGGGATTCATCCCTTGTGTCATGGTTGGGGTTGTGATTGCGGTATGAGATTCTTTTCTCTTGTGGTAATTGTTGATAGCAGTTGTGGACGCGAGAAATAATAAAGTTAGTGAGGTAAAACATGCTAATGTTTTATGGTCATTGGTAGTGGTAGTGGTGGATGATATGAAGTAGTTAATCCAGATTTATATGCTAATGTTTTATTTGTTGGTAGTAAATATGATTGAGGCTATAAATGTGGTCATTGTGGGAAATGGATATTGATGCTTAATATCATTGTAGTTTAATTAGCTTGATAATGAATGTGGATGCACAATGTGGATGTGGACAAATGGTATTTTAATGATGTTGTATATTTGTTTGTAGTCCGAATAGCTCATTAAGCAGCTTTGTTTGTTGAGATTTTATCTCACCCTTGTTTTTCCCCTACAGGTGATTCATGAGCATTCATGGGATGGGTAGAGCGGCACCACAATAATGCACTTGGTTTATAAATTCATGATGTAATAAAGTCGATGGAATTCTAGCCAAATGCCTAGCTATCCGTGGATGATTGTTTTAGTTAATACCGACGAACTTGTGATCTATTGATTAGTCTGCTAGAGGTTGTTTCAAATATTGAACTTGTTATCGTTATCTTTATTTCCTTAGTTGATTATGCTTCCGCTTAATGCTTCATGTCTAGAAATTTGTAGCCGGAATAAATTATCTTGAAATTTTTAGCTAGCTGTAGAGTGGTTTAGTAGCATCCCAGGGCGATGTGGATCCTGAGGTGTTACAGTTGGTATCAGAGCGGGCTTTAGGTCCGTGGTAATTAAATTATTAAATTGACACCACCGTGCAGAGGATGGGATGGGTCAAGCATTGCATATATGCTTTTGACATGTTGTATTGATGATTTATGTTATGAGATAATCTTGTATGATTATGATTTGTTTCTATGACTGCTATGGGTGAGGATAGTCAATGATAGGAGGTAGGGTTTGCAGCTATTGCCTTGGGCATTGCTAGTTTATACCACCGTTCGTGGTATGGGGATAGTGATGCAGTTACCTCGGGTAACTTAGTTGCGGATGTCGTGGGTAAGTTTCTTAGAAAGGAGTTATCCTTCTTGAGATGATTTTTGGCCGATTCTTGGCTTATTGAGGTTAATGAGTTTTTCTCGGGTTAGCGGTTAAATGCAATTGTTGGGTGCCAATAGGCCTTTAATTGTTCTTGAAACCAAATATTGTTTCTTTCTGATTGATGAGTTGCTTTTGCTGCTTGTGAGCGTTGTTAATTGATGATATTGGTTTTTCGTGTTGTTCTATCTTTCTTACTGGAAAATGTGACTCATTAATTCGTTGATATTTTGAAAAGAAATCAAAGTTTTTTTGTTGGAAGTTCGTTAACTTGTGGAAGTATTGGCTCTATGCATTTCTTTTAAGTTATTTTGGTTATTAAAGTTTGAATCCTCTCTTTCCTTAAGGGAAGTGTTAAAACCTTTTGTGATGTTTTGTTGTATCTAAGTTTGAGTTGGCAATTATGTAAATCATTGATAAGCTGTGAATTATCAAGTTGAGATGCTAGCGTGGTACATGATTAATTTCTACCAATATCCTTAGAAGTGAGGTTGATTAATATGATGTTGATCTGTTGTAGTTTCTTGAAGAAATATGATTAAGAATTTGTCTACACATGCTTAGAACTCATGCAGTTATTGAGCAATATAAAAAAAAGGGTTTGATTGTTGTGGTTGTTTAAATTTCCAACTTGTTGGATAGATTGGATTGATTGATCTTAAGTAATTAATCTGACCACTAGGGATGGTTAAATAAGAAGTTGTTGGAATATTGTCTTAATAATATTAACATTTAGTATGTCCTCTCTTTATATACTTGATGAGCATGTACAATCGTTAAATTCATGTAACTTTTACCATGCTAAATTGTTGAAATATGTATAAAGAATTAGATGAATGTTGATGTATTGAATTGTGGAATCTTGTCTTATAAAGCTGGTATTATTGATGTTTAAAGTTATTTTGTTCTAATTTTTGAACATAAGGTGGAATATTGAATCTGTGCTCATAATTGTTTTTGTGACTGCAAAACAGAGATAGGATCATTAATGCTATGATGATGAAAAATTAATAATCAAATTATTAACAGTAATGACTGGAGTGCAATCAATTTGTGCTAAATTAGAAGTTGAGCATTGGTAAGAGTTAGATGTATAAAATCTAATAAGAGTTTTATACTAGCATGTTTGCGAGGATATCATGTTCTAATATCATCTTGGTAAAGAGTTTTGTTTTAATATGGTGGTTTATGCTCTAGGTTTTTCCTAGATTAAGTAGTTGGAACCTTATTTAGATAATAAGAACATGATGAAGTTATTTATGGTGTTCCTTTTGAAAAAAAATATTGAATAAGAGGATATGATGATTCTTGTAAAGAATATTTTATCTTGTTGTTAATACAATTGATAGCATATAGTTGTGCTTATGGTGTTGAATGCTTTACAAATGAAGGAATTTGTTAATTCCATGTTACTAATTGAATTTAAGGATTTGAGTTTCGCGGTTGGGGTCTTCTTTTTGGACCTTATGACTTATTTGGTAGCCAAAAATTATTTTGAGCAAAGTGGCGTGATGAATGCTTTTATTGGTTTTAACTAAACCATGTGTTGTGGTCTTCAAGCATTCTTTGCTGGAATTGGCGGGATGCTGTAATCAATGGAAATTATTTCTTGTTAAAAGAAAGAGTTATACTAGAAGTATTTGAGGTACAGATGATCTCATCTTGTGTTTTCCAACCTCATTGCTATTTGATTTTCTCTTGGTCTTTTGGCTATTGTGAATGATTGCGATTTTTCAGATGCTTAAATTTATTTCTTCTTACCTCTTCTTCTAAGATCAGGGTAATTGTTGTGGGTTGCGAAGCCTTTATGTTGCATGATGGAAACTGGATAGTGGTGGTCTAGTAGATGTTTTCGTGGAAGCCTTAAATATCACGATGTTTGAGATGCATTGGGTGATATTTGGTTTTGTGGAGTAATCCTTAGGAAGGATTTGATTTAAATAGAATGATTGTCTTGGAGTCAAATAATTTGTCGATGTTAAGGATTGAGTGTATGTTAATTGCGAAATAGTAGGGTTTTCACCCGAGGTTTTCCCATCTTATACAGGAGTTGTTGTAGGAGCCTTGAAAGCTGAGTCGGAGCTTTACCTTTTGTTATGCTAGAACCTTAGAGACTCAGTGTCTCCATGTGGGAATAGTGGATCAGAGTGGTATTCCAATAGTGTAGATGATGTACTCAGTTGAGCTAATTGTTGAGGTGGCCAACTTGAGATAAATGAGTTGGTGTGTTGGGCGATGATTTGGAAATCCTTGGTTCAAGGAAGTTAATTTATTCAAAGAAATAGAGTGGGAAATATTTGTTATCTCGATTAGTGAAATGCTCGCTTGATTCTTGTTTATGCTGTGTGTTTTGGCAGAGGTCATCTGCAAATTGAATTGTTTGATATTGAAACGTAGTCTTTTCCAGCTAGGAAAAAACAATGATTGTTTTGGTCTATCGAGTGATTTTCATTCTTAGCTTATGTGGTGTGGTTTCTCCAATTGTCTACTTGGAGAGTGAAAAAATATTTTGTGGTGAATCCTTTGGTTTGGATCGTGGTCCTTTGAAGGGCAGCTAGTTGCTAGTGTTTTGCTTGAGAATCCTTTATTCTCCTTTTGATGGGTTTGCTTTGTAAAAGATATTGTTTGTGCTTCAAGTAGAATGATATGAGTGGAATCTGTGGTCAAATTCTTTTAAAGGGTACAATGTATTATCCCGATTATAATAAATAGAGAAAAAGTTTAAGAAGGAAGATGGTATTAGAAAGTGGTTTAATAGTCGCCGCAGAAAAATTTTGCGAAGATGGTAGGACTGCTGGCCGCTCGAGCTGGCCTAAGTGTTATGCGGACGTTCGCTTAGACCAACATGAATCGTGGACTCGCCGGAACTAGCCGGGAGGAAGAGGGCCATCAAGCATGTGAAGGCCTCTAGATGAACCGATCCGAGCGGGAGGCGATGTGGAAGCTTGAAGACCGGATGCATAAGAAGAGCCCGAGCTCCTAGAGGCGGAAGAGTACCCGTAGTTGTTGTTCCCTTAGGATGTTCTATCCTTAGGATGCTCTATCCTTTGGTTGTTCTTTCCTTTATTGTTCTTTTGTCTCGTGGGTTGAGGAATTAGATTCGAGGACTAATCCTTTTAGGTGGGGAGAATGTAATATCCTAAACGTGCTTTCAAGGCGTCGGTTTCTAAATTAATCGGAGTTGCCGGATTTTCGATAAATCGCGGGAGGTGAAAATAAATTCTTCAGAATAGTCTAAAATAATAAAAGAGAATTAAAATAATTAATTAAGAGATTTTGAGTTATCCGGAGGGTGGGCGACCATTTTGGGCCAGACAGCCCAAACGGGGCCCGCACCCCTCCCAAACCCTAGCACCCTCTTTATAAACCCTCTCCCTTGGCTCCTCTCCCTTTTTCCCCACCTGGCCGCCACCCCATCTCCTCCCTGCGCTCCACCTCTTCCCCATTGCTGCTGCCCATGGATGCGAAGGAGGAGAGGAAGGAGAAGAAGGAGAGGAAGAGAAGGAGGAGAAGAAGGAAAGAGAAGAAGTGGAAGAGAGGGGTGATCCCAATCCCTAGGTAAATTTTCCCCCACCTCAATTTCTCTGTTTTATGCTGAAATTAGGGTTCTTAGCCCCAGATTTGAAGGGATTAGCATTTTGGAAAACCCAATTAGAGAATCCTGATCTTGCTGTCTGTAGATTGAATCGCGCGATGTTACTGTTCCTGCAGTTTCGACCCCTAAAACGATTTTTTCTGAGGGTCTCCCCAAAAGGAAAAACGTAGAGGACGACGATACTCATCTACTGTATTTGTTTCACAATTTTTGGACACGTAATTTAGGCGTACCAGGGTCTGGAATCTCGCTGTCCGTCATGGGAGCAGTCAGAGACAGAGTGCTGTTCAGATGGGAATTAGGGATAGAAGATGAATTTTATATTTTTGGTCACCATTGAGAAAGTTTTAGAGAATTTGATAATCTAGCTTCTGTATAAAAATAAGAATTTTTATAGCCCTACTCTGTTGTTGGGAGGCGTTTGAATCTGACTGTCCTGACTGTCAGAACAGAGGATGATCTCTGTTTAGGGCAATGAGATACACCATGCTAAGAACAAAATAAAAATATGTGATCTACATGAAAAGTGTGGGTAATTAAGTGAGGAATCTAGATATATATCTTTTGCTATGATTAGTTTTATATTTTTAAAGATAGAAAAATGTTAAGCAGCGCCGCTGCAGTGGGAAGATCGTAGAACCGTTACGCGGGGAAGGATGTTGTGGGGTTTAGGGTTTTGGCGATACTTCTCTTTGAGAGTCATGATTGTATTGCTATGTATTGTGCTGAGAGGTACCTTTTTGGACAGGCGGATTTGCTTCGATCGAGCGTGATCTCGCCGCTTCGCGGTAGAGGCAAGTAAGCGTAGCGGATGTGCTACCGTTTAACCCGTTATTCTTACTAATTGCAATATGCATGATTTTTCGTATTGATAAAAGATATGCCATGATTACATGTTTTCCAAGGAAGAATGTGGTAGTAAGATATTAATCAATTGACATGTTTGGTTGAGTTTTGGTAGTATTGCGGTAATTTGCTTAATGAGCTAATTGTGGTATATGAAAGTAAATGCGTGGTGGTTATGATGATATTTTCTTATTGTTAAATTCATGAGAATCAATTTAATGCCCTTGAAGTTGGTATTATTGTGGCTTTAGTGGTAGTATTCTTAATGAATACTTGTGGTCGATTGTGGTTTTTGTGGTAGGATACACTATAGATCGATTGATTATGATCTTGGTGAATCGAATGTGGAATATGTGGTTGACCTTCGTGGTTAAATTCTTGTGGTTTATGATTATCATATCATTCATAACATGTCATGACATTGCATTGTGGATGTCGCCGCTTATAGCCGCGGCCGCATCTGCAGACAAAGATCGTGCATTGCCAGAGCACGATGCACACTTTTACCTTGTTGGGTAAAGGTGTAGTGGAGCATAGCATGCATATGCATTGCATTGTGGAAAGATCATTTGCATACTTATGCAATATATTGTGGTGAAGTTATTTTACAAACAACTGCAACTTTATAGTTGTGATGGAATTGGCTCATGGGAGTCACTTGTGGTATGAGGAAAGTGGTTGTGGTCGTGGTTTTGGGATTCATCCCTTGTGGCATGGTTGGGGTTGTGATTGCGGTATGAGATTCTTTTCTCTTGTGGTAATTGTTGATAGCAGTTGTGGACGCGAGAAATAATAAAGTTAGTGAGGTAAAACATGCTAATGTTTTATGGTCATTGGTAGTGGTAGTGGTGGATGATATGAAGTAGTTAATCCAGATTTATATGCTAATGTTTTATTACTGTTGGTAGTAAATATGATTGAGGCTATAAATGTGGTCATTGTGGGAAATGGATATTGATGCTTAATACATTGTAGTTTAATTAGCTTGATAATGAATGTGGATGCACAATGTGGATGTGGACAAATGGATATTTTAATGATGTTGTATATTTGTTTGTAGTCTGAATAGCTGTTAAGCGGTTTGCTTTTGAGATTTTATCTCACCCTTGTTTTTCCCCCCTACAGGTGATTCATGAGCATTCATGGGATGGGTAGAGCGGCACTACAATAATGCACTTGATTTATAAATTCATGATGTAATAAAGTCGATGGAATTCTAGCCAAATGCCTAGCTATCCGTGGATGATTGTTTTAGTTAATACCGACGAACTTGTGATCTATTGATTAGTCTGCTAGAGGTTGTTTCAAATATTGAACTTGTTATCGTTATCTTTATTTCCTTAGTTGATTATGCTTCCGCTTAATGCTTCATGTCTAGAAATTTGTAGCCGGAATAAATTATCTTGAAATTTTTAGCTAGCTGTAGAGTGGTTTAGTAGCATCCCAGGGCGATGTGGATCCTGGGGTGTTACAGATTAGTCTCAGCTTAAGGAAATCACAACAAGGCCTTTACAATGCTCTACCTCAACCCAATCCTGCCCGCTAGGGTTTCGCATCACACCCCCCCTGCGCCACATGGAAATCAGCAACCATGTTCATCACAATGGCAGAATCGGAATTGAAATATTACAAATTAATCAACCAGGTCTATCCCATACAAGACATGTGGTTTGCACGATTAAGCTCAGATCAATGGCATACAAGGTTAAGTCCTTAATTCTACCCGAGCGAGGCTACCACATCCCTCAAAGTGAACCTGCACTTCACCCTTTACTGCACGATCACTCGCCCGAGTGTAAAACCAAGTTTGTATATCCACGCCAATGACACACCAATGCCATGGAACAAATTTTAATAAACGTGGCACCAACCACAGTTCCATATATCATTAAATAAAATTAATAATTCACATGTGATGATGAAACCATTCATAAATTTAAGCAAAGCTAAGCAATTCTATCGTACCAACCCATGTAACAATTAACATAACATCACTAATTAAATTCCCCGCCTAAGGTGACAATGGCATCATGGCATCAAAGTTATCAATGAGGGATAAACAATTGGGACGATAACTACCAATACAAGGATTTGTAGTAAATAGCGATGCAATGTAATTTAAAACAAAATAATTACATAATAGATTGCAAACTAGGTTCAACATGATCAAAGGACACGACTTTCCTTGGTCATGCTTAGCGAGGTACTCTTGATCTTCGGGCGTAGATCCTGCTCCTCCGGAATCCGAATCAAACAAGAGAGAAAACGACTGAAACAAAAAAACACATAAAATGATAATCAAATAAACTCCAAAAATCATAAAACTAGAACCAAAAGCTAGAGCTCGATTTTAGATGAATTTAGAAAAAATAACGGGGTCAATCGGAGTTAGGATGGAGGAGAACGGGCTCTCGGAAAATTTAATATAAAGAAAATCCTAAAAATCAGAAAAGTTACTGTACTGTGGACCGGGTGCATGGAGACTCAAGTCCACGGTGGACCTGGTGTATGGAATAGTGCGCGCAGGAGGGCGGTGCTGATGCGGCAGATTAGGGCTGGCGTGGCGCGCGCTAGTGCTGACACGTGGCCAATGCTGATGTGGCCTGTTGACGTGGCTGCCACGTGGCTCGGGTGGCGGATTTTTGCTGACGTGGTGTGATACATGGCTGCCACGTGGACCTAGGGCTGACGTGGCTTGCCACGTGGGTAGGGCTGAGCTGGCGTGGCTCGGGTGCGCGGCGGCGTGGCTAGATCGGACGGCTCGACATTTGACACGCGGCGCGATCTGGTACGCTGATCCAGATCTGAGGCGACGGCGGAGATGGGGCGGTGCGGGAGCGGGAAGCGGCCGATGGCTGACGGGGGTCGGCGCGAAAACTTACCGATGGGTCTGGCGACGGCGGCGGTAGGGACGGGCGCACGGGCGGCAGCGGCACGGGCTTCGGCGACGGCGGGGAGAGGCGAGGACGGAGGCGAGGGCAGCAGCGTTGGCGTGCACGCGAATCGAGGTCGACGGTGGTATTTATCACGCGAACCGAGACAACCCGATCGGATACGGCGCGGGCGCTACACAGACGTGGTTTGGATGACGGAGATGGGACGGTACGAGATCGAATGGCCACGGAAGGGCGCGGGGCGGCGCTAGGGCATCGCGGACGCGGCGGCGGTTGCGGTTGCGCGATGCGTAGCGGCTGCGGGATCGGGCGGTGGAGGCGAGGCGCGGGGAGTGGGCTGGGCCGAGGGAGGCGGTGAGCGCGCGGGAGCGACCGGATGGGCGACGCGTGGGAGGTAGGAGGATCGGACGGCTGAGGGAATTTCCCCGTTTTCTTTTATTCCAGAAAATTCAAATACAATACCAAAAGCTATAGAAAATAGCAAATAAATTCTAAAAATTCACCAAAAATACCAAAAAAAATCCTTGGGACACAAAGAACTGAAATAAAATATTTTCAACTTATGTTAATGTATATTTTAATCATATTAAATCATTTTAATTTCTAAAAATTCATTTGAAGCTTGAATTAATTCCAGAAAATTCCAGAAAATTTATTTTTGGAAACTGGGCTGTATAAACTCCAGAAAAATAGGATGTTACACATAGCCTCAGCCGCTCGATTCCGCCGCCGCCGCCGCACTCGGTCGTGCCATGTCAGCCCCAGCCACGTGTTGTGCCACGTCACCCCCTAGTGCCACGTGTCATACCACGTCAGCCGCCACGTCAGCAAAAACCGAGCCCCGGTGCCACGTCAGCCCTTACCACGTGTCAGCACCACATGTTGCCACGTCAGCCCTAGGCCGCCATGTCAGCACCGCCCCCCTGTGCTCTGTTCTGTGGACCGGGTCCACCTTGAACTTGCTTTTCCGTGCATCGGGTTCACAGCACAGTGCAATTTTTGTTTTTTAGGATTTTCTTTAGATTAAATCTTCCGAGAGCCTGTTCTCCTCCGTCCTACCTCCAATTGATCCCGTTCTTTTTTTTAAATCCATCTAAAATCGAGATCTAGCTTTTGGTTCTAGTTTCAAGATTTTTGGAGTTCATTTGCTTATCATTTTATGTGATTTTGTTGTTTTTATCGTTTTCTCTCTCGTTAGATTCTGATTTCAGAGGAGCAGGAGCAACGCTAGAAGACCCCGAGTACCTCGCTGAGCATAACCAAGGCAAGTTGTGTCCTTTGATCATGTTGAACCCAGTTTGCAATCTATTATTTAATTATTTTGATTTTTGTCTTGCATCACTTTTTAAATACAAACATTTGTATATGGTAGTTACCGTCCCACATTGAATTACTCCCCCTTGATAATTTGAGTACCATGATTGCCTTTGTCACCATAGGTTGGGGAACTATTTAGTGATGCTATGCTAGATGTCACATGGGTTGTACGGTAGAATGCTTAGCATGCTTAATCTTCAAAAGGGTCTATCATCGCATGTGATTAATTAATTTGACTTAATGAGATATGGAACCGTGGTTGGTGCCACGATTAATAAAATTTATGCCATGACATTGGTGTGTCATTGGCGTGGTTATACAAACTTAGTTTTCACTCGGGTGAGTGATCGTGCAGTAAAGAGAGAGGTGCATGTTCACTTCATGGGATGAGGTAGTCTCGCCGGTAGATTTAAGGACTTAACTTTGTGCGCCACTGATCTGAGCTTTATCGTGCAAACCACATGTCTAGTATGGGATAGATCTGGCTGATTAATTTGGGATATTTTAATTTTAATCTCACCATTGTGATGAACATGATTGCTGATTTCCATAAGGCGCAAGAGGAGGTGTGATACGAAATCCTAGCGGGCAAGATTGAGTTGGTGCTAAACATTGTAAAGGCCTTGTTGTGATTTCCTTAGCGCGAGGCTAATCACATCATGTGGGTACAGTTGTGCAACCTTTGCAGAGTGTAAAACTATTCGAATAGCCGTGTCCTCGGCCATGGACAATGCTTGGTGATTTCACACGACGTATAGTGATTTCATAAAAACTTGTGGTTTATGGTTGGAAGTGAACAGATAGTTCACTGTTGGTTTAGCTTGTGGATGGGAGGTCCATAAGTAGTTTATTCCAATTCCTTCAATTATTTATTTATTACTATTTTACTTAAAGTTCACCTTTAATCTATTTATCGTATTACTTCCAAATATCGTTTCATGCAAATTAACCTTTCAGCCATTCATTGGTAAGCCTTATATACTATATTGCATTTATTTGTTACAAACAACTTGCTGAGTACCAATATACTCACGGCTTTATGCCCATGTTGCTCAGTTGAGGACGAGGAGTATTATCAGCAGGAGGTTCCAGAAGGAGAGTACTTCGACGACTTCACGGATTAGGACTTCGTTCTCCACTTGATAGCCTGTGGGCATGTCGAATGGCTACTACACTTTATTTTGGATTTTTCGCTGCTAGATTTAAAGCCCTTCCGGCTTGAGATATTGTATGCTTGGCCATAAAGTCGTACATTTGAGATTTATTTTTATTTAAGGTTTCCCTTTATTTTAACGTGTGTATGGTTGTGATTACATATATGTTTGACTGTGTGCACTAGCGTGATCCTAGACTAGTGTAGTTTACACAGAAAGTCCGAATTTGCATATTCGGGTCTCGACACTGACTATCTAGGGCTAGTCGACACCTCTCACAACCATTTGGTCATCTTTCAGAAATAAAAACAAACCTAAATTTTTTACCCAAGAACTACTGTTTAAGCTAGCCATAAAAAATCTCAGATTCACCCCTCCTTTAGCATAGTGATCGAGAGTGAGAGAACACAGAATGTATAGCCAAGAGGTAAGGACCAAGGTACTCGGCCACAAGGAGAGAGACAACATTTCATTCATCCACACCACCCTCAACAAGCGCATACCCTCCCCAAATCCCCCAACCCTCCCCAAACTCCATCTCCACAAACCCCACCATATCTCTAGTCGAATGGAAGAAAGGAGGAACAAGGTTATGGGAGCAAGCCAACGAGCTCCAAGCAATAGGAGGGGAAGGGACAAGCATCCACAAGCCGACCACCAGCACAACCACACCAATAAAATGACCCATGGCATCAAACCCCAATTTCTTCCCAAATTGAGCCATCATGTAGGCCACAAGGTTGAATCTAAGCCATTCCTAATAATTTTCCCTAGCTTTTTTTTGGACCACACCATAGACATCCACCAAAGTCACAGAGTACTCAACCATAGCACAAAGCCGAAACCTCATAGAGAGCATCACATGGCATCTAACCATATCATCAGCATTCAGCACAAGCATGCACTTAGAGGTATTAAGAGAGAGAGAGTAGAGAGGGGAATGGGATATTGAGGGGCGACATCGCCATGGTGATGGGCGCCACTGTTGGAAATAACTGCCAAATTCATTTTAGAGTTGAAGTTCGAATTGTTTTAGAGATAGAAGTTCGGTTTCAGAGTTGAACTCTAAATCCTAGTCATAAGCCAATATTTAACTTGTAACCTGTGTATAAATAGTGAGAAAAACCAAAGAAAAGGTGTGGCGATTTGAGCACCACCAAAAGATTTAGGGAGGAGATCGAGACGTTGGAGAAGAGAGAGAATAAGCGTGTAGTAGAAATTTTCTTCACTAATTTCCAGCACCATGTATTCCTTTGTAGGTTAAATTACCCGTTAAAATTCTGCTAGTCATGTTAAATTATAAAACACCACTTATAAGTATTGTGATTATTGAAGATTAATTAAGGGTGCTCAGTACATTAAAATTCGGTGCGTACCGATTAAATCACTCTGTTGCATATTTAAATATCTAGATAATTTTATTAGTTGTATTTAAATTACAAAAATCCACATATAATTATTCTAGATTATTATAACTAATTAATAGTTGTTGGAGGGTTTGAAACGGTGCGCGAGGATTTAAAGCAGTACATGATGATTTAAAATCATGCGCGGCGATGAAAATTGGATGTGGTGATTTAAATTGCATCTAACTAGTAAAAATCTGCCATTGATTGAAATAAAATTTGGAGATAGGATGAAAACGTGTTAGTGTAATTTATTTAATTATTTATTTAGTATTTAATTTCTTTTGTATCTATTGGTGAACCGCCGCACGCGTGCTAATTCGGAAAAAGGATCGGTACTGGTAGAGAGGATTTTATCCAAGTAACCTTGACACTCATACTTAATCAGAGAGGTAGATAAATGAGTACACACTTATGTAAAAATTTAACAGGCATATTTGCATGTGTAAAATTTTATAGACATATTTTTGGTAGTATATTTGTACGTGCATCAACCTAATCGCGTCTATGTAGTAAATTGCCAAAAATAAGTGAAATGTCGAGCATACCTCCTAGATAATCCGCATTCCCTAATGCCAGTACGATAACGTCAAGCAATGAGTATCGGATAGAAATTAATCATCATTACCATGATTGGGTTAAATTGATCAAAGCCTCACCCTAGGAGCAAAAACACATCGGCACCTCACCTTTTATTATGTTTCCGTAAATTAAGTCATAGCCTACGCATTTAAATGCAGGCGACAATCCAAGTCACTGGAAGGGTTTCACCTGATCCTACCTAAATTTGAATCTATGGTTAAATTCCAGGCAAACATCCTTTTGAGCATATGATTAGAATATCTTCCGTAAAACATGTATTTCCCTATTAAACTATTATCACTCTACATCAAAAAATTAAAAATCATATTTGAATCGGATGGGTGTTGTAAGAAAGAAATAAAAGAGATAAGGACAGACAGTTGGAGAAGCACTATCAGGCCAGTAAATAAATGGGTGGATGGTCCCTAGGACAGGAAAGAAAAGGGGTAGGCGTGGGATATTCTGCATAGGGATAAAATATAAGGTTAATCAGACTTCACTTGTATAATTGACCGTATCAATCATATAAACCATCATTCCATCTAAAGGTGGGTAGAATTAGTAGCTCTATTGAGGTTGTTATATTCTCCACATGGGTAAATATAATTTAGCGGAGGAACCCTAGGCTGGTAGAGAGACCGGGAGCATAGGATCCACAGCCGCAAGAACTCATAACTGATACATAAGCCAGAGTAGAGAATGTGGATTGCAAGAACCCAAAACTGGTCAGATACTGAAGCGGGGTACACGGAGGCAATATATTACGCAATGGAGTATTGAGTAAGGGTGAATGAACCGGCCCAGCAACCAGATTTGTTGCTTCCGATGGGTGCTAGGTGAAGGTGAGAGGCCACCCTAGGCTGTCGGTTGAGGGTAGTTAGGTGGAGATATAATATAATGAGATAGCGATAAAAGTTTTGTGCTCTAATTTGGGCATCACATCTAAGGAAATGCAAAGATCTACTCGCTATAAGAATCAAAGTGACTATGGGTAAAGAGGTACAAGCCTACACAGTATTATATAAATCATGAATTCATACCATTTTCCTGAATTGGATGCTACAGAAACCATTAGAGGGTTTGGTGCCACTATACGAGTGTTCAGTAGGTTTCTAAATTAATAATATGGAATTCTTTCAAAACCTAACAACAAAACCTTTATTTTCTATAAATCAAGAGAAAGAGATGAAAAAGAGAAAAAGAAAGAAAAGAGAAAGAGAATGAGGATGAGAAAGAAAATGAGGATGGAAATCAATGTTCCTATAAATGTTAGATGATGAGCATTTAGTGCATTTTGCTAATAATGCTTGCTGAGTACTTTTGTACTCACTATTATCTTTCCTTGTTTAGGAGTATGTCCATTCAGAGAATTGCTAGGATCTGGCTAAGACTGCCTAAATGGATTTAAATACCACTTTGGATGGAATGTCATGGACTTGAAATACAATGTGTACGAGGTGGACACACCATGTGAAGGATGGGTTGAAAAGATAGTGGTCTAGGGTCGTTTTGGTAAACCCGAGTAAAGAAAGGTATAGTTATACTTTAGTCTTCATCTTTGTATAGTTGGTAGTTAGAACCTTTCTCTTTCTAAATATTATAATATTAGAGCCCTTGTCACTTTGTATCAGGCCAAGCCATGCATGGCTATGAGTGTTTAATATTAATTTTTGTCTCTAATTATTGTTCTGTTGTAACACATTGATGTGCTTATTATTCGTTAGAGTGATGTTCTATTGGCTAAAATGAATAATAATCTGTTAATTAGGATTATACCCCTTTGTAAAAACCTGGGTCGTCATAATTTCCCGCAGGCCCTATCTCAAGTTGCCATCCCTAGAAGGGACTACAAGAAATGGGAAAGTCTTTGCTGACATCAATCTGGCAAAACGCTCTTCTTCCCTTGCGCCTTTGCTCCTTCATTCACTAAATCCCCGTGGTCTCATAACCGGGTGTACACCCACACACTTCTCATAGGAAACAAAAAGGGATATAACAAGAAGACGTGTAGACGCGTAACAAGATGGAACATGTGTGCACAACAATCATGGCAAGCATGTCAATCATGGTTCCTGACTCTAACGATGCCAACCGTGAAGACGGTGATTTCCTATACATCACACTAATCAATTAGAGATAACTAGTTGAATTGTCATGCTTTACTATGGATAAATAAAATTATATTATCCCAACACATCGAGTCGACGTTGTCAAGATCGACATGTCTAGCCCTACGTCGTTAGCCCTGTCTTCGCGCTCAGTCACATCATGCCTCCGCACTTGTGGCTCTACTAGACACCCGATAGAACTCTATTATTTTTTGTTAGATAATTTGTCTTTTGGTAGATTGCTTTTTTCTATTTTTGTTAGAGATTTTTATAGAGATAAAAGGGAGTTGAGAGTGCTAGATGAGCCACTATCACCAACTCCTTTTTAGTAGTAGAGGTTATGAAAGCCGTTGGAAAAGTGTAGTTTATACATGCATGAGAAAATGATGTCCGCAAACCATGCAATTCAAGTAGCTCGAGCCATGCATGACGACTCATCAGTAAGAAACTGAGCGCATAAACCAAAATTTGAACATGACCCAAACTTAGGCCCAACAAGGGTGGGTTTTTTTGGCTGTGGATTTGTCTTTTGGTATGTGGTTTTTGAATTCTGACTATTCGCGAGAGATCGTATGCAGAGAAAAATAGCCGCATGTAATTTTGCCCGGTACAACTAAATTTGGTACAATGTCTACTACATATACTTGTAGACCCCACATTAGAAAAATACACCATTTAAAGGTTAGTTATTGTAGCAACAGAAGCCAAAGCCAAAGTTTAATCCGTTTCGAACCCACCCAAGATACAATCAACATGGTATCTACATGCCCTAATCACAAAACAAAAGGCAAAGCCATGAGAAACTATAAGCAAATTTGTGTGTACTATGAACATGCAAATGATTTGAAAACTAATTTTATGTTTGGGTTACATGCCAACCATTGCACTAATATCTAGGTATTAAAAAATATAATATGTTTATAAAAAGTCTAATATAACTAATATTTAGAGTAAGATAATAGTCCTAGTCAACTCAAGATTAATGGAGCATGATAGAACTAACTGTGCAATTAGGTGGGCCACTCGCCTAGTTGAATTGAAATTTGCAACTTCCATTAACACAAATGAGGTTACAGATTGATGCATAGTATTTCTCATGCATCATGGCTCGTAGAGAAGATGGCCAGTGTTCCACGAAGAGAGAACTTTTATGATAAGTGAAAGTAAAACTATAAAAATAAGTTTTTGTAACACATGCAAGGAAGCGTGCGAATGCAAAACACTATTGGCCTCTTTGATTCGTGGGAATAACAAAACATAAAAAAAATACAGGGATATAATAGAATTGTGGGTGCAAAATAGAGGATTCAAAATCATATAAAAACTACAAAATTAGTTGTTGGGAATATAGAAATATAAAAATACAGGAATCCAACACTTCGAGGTAATAGAGTGCTAATTACATGGGGGCACATGTAGTGTGTTTGTCTGCGATCATACATAAGGGAAAAAAGAGCTTTATTTTCTTATGTCTTTCTTTTGGAATCGAATGCAAATAAATTTTTCATGCGTTTTTCCTTTGTTACCTTCCTACGAATCAAATTGTGCCACAGTAAATTAGATGTATAGGAACTTAGATGAAATGTTTTCATTTTTTCCATAGAAATCAAAGAGGCCCTATGGAGCCACTCGGTTTGGCTGAAATAAGTTGATTTATGGCTAAAATTTCACGGTAGGTCATGTTGATTTATTTGGCATAGTGAAATTAAAAAAATAAAAAAAATCAGGTTAACTAACGGACAATACAAATGAATATGGGAAAAAAAGGAAAGGCAAAAAAACCCAAAAATACCAAAAAACTAAAAATAAATTTAAAAATAGTAAAAAAATTAATCAGAAACCACAAGAGAAGCCAAAATGAACATATCTTGCCATCCTAATTGAATTTGGAAACGTTAGAATAAAAAAAAAGTAGCACCCGTGCCGTGACATTCCAAATCTATTAAATATACTAATTGAATTTGGAAACCTTAGAATAAAAAGAAGCAGCCCTGTGTCGTGACATTCCAAATATATTAAATGTACTAATTGAATTTGGATACTTTAGAATAAAAAGAAGCAGCCCTTGTGCTGTGACATTTCAAATCTATTAAATATACATAAAACCACAAGCAACCAGAGGCCAACTCACGAAGCAGCAGTGCCCTTACCAACAGTCAAACGCCACGTATCGTACCTCTCTCATACCCGTGGGCCCCACGAGCGAGCACCTCCCCTTCCCGAGAGCCCACTCACGTTTCTTTCTTTCCTTTCCTTTCCTTTCCCATGACGCCTCCTCAAGGATCCTTCAACCAGCAGCTATGCCGCGCCGCAGCCTCTCGCCTACCGCGCAGCGTTGGTTCGAGTTAGTTTAAGAACTCGATGTGGTTAGGCTCCGCAATTTTACCGTTGGGCTCTCGATTTCGAATCTAAGCTGAGGCTTTCCTTTTCTTTCCCCCCAAAACCCTAGACGCCGCCCCATCCATCCATTTAGAAGAGGTGGCGGACCGGTGGAGATGTGTTGCGGCGGTGGAGCGGCATTGTGGCCGAAAGCGGAACCAGAGGGCGCGGTGGCACGGGCTACAATTGCGGCCGGAAGCGGAGATGGTGGGCGCGGCGCCGAGCTGCGGTGGAGGCGGCACCGCAGAGACGATGTTAGCCTCCCTCGACGGCGACGGCGAGTCCGGCTGCTTCCCCCTCGTCGTCGCAGATGCACTGCGCCTTGATGTGGAGAGGTGGGCGTGGTGGCACGCCAGACTCGAGGCAGCACGTGACGACGCCAGCTGCGGCGCCACGTCTCCGACGATAGCGAGGCTTCCCTGACGACGTCTCGGCATCGCCTCGTCTCCTTCCGCATTGCCCATTTTTGACGATTCTCATTCTTCTTTGTCTTAGTTGATGTTGGGAGGGTTAGATGCTGTTGTTTGGGTTGGGTTGTTTCCTTTCTGGTTTTGTTCTCCTCGCATAAGAGATGTTCGCCTGTTTCCTTTCTGGTATGGTAAGTTAGCAACAAAGATTAGTACCAGAATTTGGTTGATGCAAGTATGAAACCCACCTTTTTGTGCCTGAATGGTTTACTTACATTTTTGCACGACAGTAGGAGTTGCATATTTGTCTCTAGGGATGTGATTTTCTAAAATTATGTATGAATGTCATGTTTTTTTTGAATTGAGTGACTTCTATTCTGAACTAATTCAACTAATATGTATTCTTATGTACTGATTTTTCCATATTGTATTAATTGAGAGCTTCACTTATTATAGGTTGTCAACGATCTACTAAATCCTGCAGGCCACAACCTAAGAATTAGGGAGAATCTGCAGGTGTGAAATATCTCCTTTTTTAAGTAAAAGAACTCTTTGTCATGCATGTTAGTGTCGCCTTTGGTCTCCACAATCTATTGTCGTACACTTTTAACACCCGTGAGAAGTTCAAAATGCTACTGCTTTATTAATTAATACTTCTGAAAGATAATTTTGAACTAACTGAACACTGAACTTTCTTGAGGATAATTACTGATTGTTGTTCCCTGGGATTGTCTCCAAAAATGTATCGTCCATGGTTCACAACAATGTAAGTTATCAAGTAGTGGTGTGCACGTTTAATTTGCTTAATTCATAGAGAGTTTCGCCAATCTAGAAAATTACCTGATGGATGCAGATGAACATGAAATTAATCTCAAATTTGATGACATGACAGATCACACATGAGCTGCCAAATGCTTAAGGTGAATGCAGCGTGCCATTGTTTTGAACTATATTGCTGATTGTTCTTGATTATTATTAATTATCTTAGGGAACATTTGTTGAGGGCATAAAGGAAGAAGTAGTGTAATGTCCTGGACTGTCAGGTCCAGCGTTTTGGCCGCGTCTACTCCAGGCGGCCTGGGCATCCAGCGTGGGAGGAAGCAGCCCAAGCCACGGCTTCCTCCTCAGGTTAGAGTAATATTAGCAATTGCTTATCTATTTCTAGTTGGGAATCCGAATAGGAGTTGTATTAGGACTCTAGGATCCAGTTGTAACCGATTAGCCGGATAGATTAGAACTCTTCTCTATTTATAAAGGGAGGAGGGATATTATAATAAAGACATGAAGAAGTATTACCTCTATTCTGCCTTCCCTCCTCCTACCCTGCTTCTCTGGATCTCTTCCCCCTCCTTCTACCCGAACAGGAGACCGTGCCGGCTTGACCTTCGGCTTTCCCAGCATGGCGCGTCCCAACCAGGCCGATTCCCGGCCTCCTGCGCAACACAGATACCACTTGAGGTCACGGCGTGACAACTTGGTATCAGAGCTCATGGCAGACGATCGCATCACCGAGATTCTGGAGCAGATGGCGACCCTAAACGTCAACATGACCAAGCAGATAGATGAGTTGAAGGAGCGCTTCGACAAACAGCAGAGCAAAGGAGATGAATTAGCCGAAAAGCTCTCAGCGTTTGAAAGGCGGCAACAGGGAGGCGGATTACTACCTTTGCTGACAGGCGTCATCCCGGCAACAAACAAGTGCGGAACGGGTCGAATAAAGAAGCGAGAGACCCTCGTTTCCCTGATTGGAATTCCCATCCTATGATGGACAAGGGATCCTCCGAGTTATCGCAGTAGCTGCGAGCAATTTTTTCGTGGACAAAGGACTCTTGAAGGTGACAAAGTGTGGCTTGCATCCTATCACTTGATTGGGGTGGCGCAGCAATGGTACTTTCAATTGGAGAGGGATGAAGGGGAGCTGGATTGGCAGCACTTCAAGGAATTCATCAACCTGCGCTTCGGACCGTCGATCCGCCACAACCCATTGGGTGAACTCCGGGAGCTGACACAAACTGACTCGGTGGAAGATTACCAAGAGCGGTTCCTAGCAGTCCTCTGCCGCACAGATTACCTCCAACCACGGCAACAGGTTCAGTTGTTCACGTCAGGGTTGCGCGAGCCAATCCGCACGGACGTCGAACTACAGAACCCAGCAGGGCTTCAGATGGCAATGGCTTTGGCTCGAGCTTATGAAAGAAGAGCACAAGTCATAGGAAGAGATATGGGTACTCTGCTCAAAAAGCCACCAGCCACACCATCTTCGACGACAGCAGGCGCACCGGTGGGATCAACCAGGCCAGCACTGATTACCAGACCTAACCCACCTGCTCTTACAGTGCCACCAACCGAACAGAGCAATGGACGGCCATGCCGACAATACAGTCGATTCCTCACACCGGACGAGATGGCGCAATGGCGTACCGCCAGGCTGTGCTTCAACTGTGATGAGAAGTTCTCTCCAGGCCATCGCTGCAAATGCTTGTTTCTCCTATTCGCACCAAGTGGAGGTTCCGACGAGGAGACCGACTGGGACATGGTGGCAGGAGAAGTAGAACCCAGCATATCTCTCTATGCCGCCACAGGAATCACGCCTCAAGCGTCACAGACCATGCAACTCCAAGTGACAGTCGGTGGAATACGACTGCTAGCACTATTGGACTCTGGATCGACACACAACTTCATCACAGCAGCAGCGGCTCAGCAGGCCAACATCCCAGTCCATCCGCGCCACGGTCTGCGAGTGATGGTCGCCAATGGGGATAGAGTTCAGAGCCCAGGCTTTTGTCCCGCAGTGCAATTGCAGATCAACCAGGAGCATTTCATCGTTGATTGTTACTCTCTTGCTCTGGATGGATTTGATTTGGTTCTTGGAGTGCAATGGCTCCGCACCTTAGGGCCCATCCTTTGGGACTTCGACAGGCTCACCATGACTTTCTGGCGGGACGAGCGCAAGGTCCAGTGGCAAGGCGCCCAGGTTACTCCTCCATGACCACAGACATGTGCCATATCCGGTCCAAACCTGCTGCACACATTGCTAAAGGAATTTGAGGGTTTGTTTGAGACCCCCAACAAGCTTCCCCCCCACGGGCTCATGATCACCGCATTCACCTCTTGCCAGACACAGCACCGGTATCGGTTCGCCCATACCGATACCCACAACTTTTGAAAGATGAGCTGGAGCGTCAGTGTGGCGAGATGTTGGCACAAGGGATCATTTGCCCCAGCATGTCGGCTTATTCATCGCCTGTCCTCCTTGTCAAGAAGCATGATGGCACCTGGCGTTTTTGCGTCGACTACTGGACCCTCAATAGCAAAACAGTCAAGGATAAATTCCCGATCCCGGTCATGGATGAATTACTGGATGAACTACGGGGCGCCAAATTCTTCACCAAAATGGACCTTCGGTCGGGTTATCATGAAGTTCGGATGCACCCCCCAGACATTGAGAAAACGGCATTCGTACCCATGAAGGCCTCTTCGAGTTCCTCGTCATGCCTTTCGGTCTCACCAATGCTCCCGCCACATTTCAGGCCCTCATGAATGATATCCTCCGGCCCTACCTACGACGATTTGTCTTGGTGTTCTTCGACGACATACTCATTTATAGCCCCTCTTGGGTCGAACATTTATGCCATGTCAGAGCAGTTCTTCGGCTCATCCAGCTTCATCACTTGTTCCTCAAGCGGTCCAAATGCTTCTTCGGCGAATCATCGGTGGCATACTTGGGCCATGTGATCTCGGTAGAAGGTGTTGCTATGGATGACTCAAAAGTGCAGGCCGTTCGGGCATGGCCCGCACCACGTTCAGTCAAAGCCCTGTGCGGCTTCCTGGGATTGGCAGGCTATTACCGCAAGTTCATTCAGGGTTTTGGCTCCATTGCAGCACCGCTCACACAACTCCTAAAAAAATACGCCTTCTTGTGGACAGATGAGGCCGCCGGCGCCTTCCAGACCCTCAAAGACGCCCTCACGTCCGCTCCAGTCCTGCAGTTGCCCAACTTCGACCATGAGTTCACCGTGGAATGTGACGCCTCCGGCTCAGGAATTGGGGCAGTCTTACGCCAAGGACAGGGACCCATTGCGTTCTTCAGTCGGGTACTGGCCGATCGTCACATTCATTTGGCAGCATATGAACGCGAACTCATGGGTCTTGTGCTAGCAGTCAAGCATTGGAGGCCATATTTGTGGGGACACCGCTTTGTCATCCGGACAGATCATTATAGCCTCAAATTCTTATTGGATCAACGCCTTTCCACAATCCCTCAGCATCGGTGGGTAAGCAAACTCTTTGGATATGATTTTCAGGTGGAATTCAAACCAGGCAGGCTCAACATTGTGGCAGACGCCTTGTCCCGTTGTATAGACGGAGCAACAATTCTTTGCGCAATCTCCGAACCAGACTTTGCCATCTTCCAGGAATTGCGCCATGAAGCTGCCTCAGCTCCAGAATTACTAGCGCTGAAGGAGCAGATCGAAGTCGGCTCCCTGGGTGCGCCCTGGCAGATCAGTGATGGGTTGGTCCTCTACAACAAACGCATCCATATGTTGTGTTCCTCCCCACCGCTCCAATCCATATTGAGCGCAGCACACTCCACAGGTCACGAAGGGGTACAGAAAACCCTGCACCGTGTGCGGCGCGATTTCCACATACCACAGGATCGCAAGCTCGTTGAAGACTTCGTCCGCTCTTGTCAAATATGTCAATAGAACAAATCGGTACAGCTCCACCCTACGGGTCTTTTGCAGTCCCTACAAGTACCGACACGGATTTGGGACGACATCGCTATGGATTTTGTGGAAGGACTATCGCGTGTTAATGGCAAATCAGTGATTCTCACGGTTGTTGACCGCTTTTCGAAATATGCTCACTTCATTCCTTTGGCACATCCCTACACAGCCAGCTCGGTGGCCAGCACCTTCTTCGATACAATCGTCCGCCTTCATGGGATACCCTGCTCCATTGTCAGCGACCGTGATCCGGTCTTCACGAGCAACTTTTGGTCCAAGCTCTTTCGATTGACAGGCACCAAGCTTCATCTGAGCTCCGCTTTCCACCCGCAGTCCGATGGCCAGTCCGAGGTTACCAACAAAATCATCGCCATGTACCTCCGGTGCCTCACCGGGGATCGACCGCGTCAGTGGGTTCGTTGGTTACCTTGGGCCGAGTACTGCTACAATACTTCCTTTCAGTTGTCCCTGCGTGAGACACCCTTTAAGGTGGTCTACGGCCGCGACCCCCCGACCCTTCGGCCGCACTCCGCCAGATCTACATCCGTACAGGCCGTTGATCAGCTCCTCTTGGAACGCGATCAGTTCCTCGCAGATATTCGGGACCATCTTCTCCTCGCTCAACAACACCATAAACAATCTTACGACGCCAAGCATCGGGAGTTATCCTTTGAGATTGGGCAATGGGTATGGCTTCGCCTCCATCACCGCTTAGCCTTATCCTTGGCCAATAATATCAATCGCAAGTTGGCTCCCCGCTACTACGGCCCTTATCAAATCATGGAGAAGATTGGGGAGGTCGCATACCGTCTACAGCTCCCGACTTGTGCACGCATCCACGATGTTTTTCATGTCAGTCTGCTTAAACCTTATGTCGGCACCCCTCCAACGACACTACCCGCATTGCCGGCACTCCACCATTGTCGGGTCACCCAGGTTCCGCACCATGTCATCTGCGCCCGACAGTCTAATGGGGTCCATGAGATTCGTGTGCACTGGGATGGGTTGCCGGCTTCGGACGCCACTTGGGAGCCCTTGGAACAATTTCGTCATCTGTTTCTCTCATTCCAGCTCGAGGACGAGCTGCTTTTCGAGGACGGGAGAAGTGTCAGGTCTGGGCGTTTTGGCCGTGTCTACTCCAGGCGGCCTGGGCGTCCAGTGTGGGAGGAAGCAGCCCAAGCCACAGCTTCCTCCTCAGGTTAGAGTAATATTAGCAATTGCTTATCTATTTCCAGTTGGGAATCCGAATAGGAGTTGTATTAGGACTCCAGGATCCAGTTGTAACCGGTTAGCCGGATAGATTAGGACTCTTCTCTATTTATAAAGGGAGGAGGGATATTCTAATAAAGACATGAAGAAGTATTACCTCTATTCTGCCTTCCCTCCTCCTACCTTGCTTCTCTGGATCTCTTCCCCCTCCTTCTACCCGAACAGGAGACCGCGCCGGCTTGACCTTCGGCTTTCCCAGCACGGCGCGTCCCAACCAGGCCGATTCCCGGCCTCCTGCACAACACAGATACCACTTGAGGTCACGGCGTGACATGGACATGCGTTGTCCCTTATTGCATCTTGAGAAGGTTGTCTTTGTTTTAATGTTTTAATTGTCAGTTTGTGCAATTTTACTAACACTTATTACTTCTAGATAATGTTCCACTACTCCCTATCACTTTATGGTTCGTATTAGTTTATGATGCCTTTCATTGTCTACTCATTCTTGAATAAATGGTCCATATGATGAAGTTTTTTATTCTGATATAGAAGCTATGCGTCGAATCTGTCTTGTGTGATTCTCTTTTGGCTTCAGAGCAATTTAGACTAATGTTGTTTTCATTGTCATTCGTCATAATTATATTGTTGCATGTGAGCGATTTAGAGCCTCTTTCAAACTAACTTGCCTATGACATTGTTTTTGTGTATTAATTGATGCAAGTTCTATTGTTTATGGCTGAGGTGAAAGATGCCAGACGCAATGTTAACTTGTTAGGCATATAATATTCTGGTAGCTCTGATGCCTCATGGAATTTTTAGTGCCGTGTTGGGAAGTTTGTTAGTAGATTTTCCATTGGTTAATTTTCTGCTAATTTTTCTTTGCTGCTAGTGGGAGTTCTAACATGGAATCATCCTACTCATTTGTAAATTCATCAGGTAGTATTTTGGAGCGAAAGTCTCACTATTGTTATGTTTCTTCAATTACTAACCTTGGTGTTCCTTGATAGAGATGTGTTTCCCCTCAGGTCTCATGTTTGTTTGTACATTTATCCATTGGTAAGCTAGAAAGCTCTTGTTTTATCTCTCCTATGCATTTGTTATTCTTGCTGATTGCATGCACATCCTATTGTGAATTTATTCATTGCAAGGTTGATATTCAAATACTTGCAGGCTCTGCTAAATAGTAGATGGTGTATCTAGTGACAGACTGTGATCTTTTTTATTATTATTTTGTTGCTCTATTTGCTAGCACGCTTTAGAACACTGATTGGAACAGGGATAGGAGGTTTTATTGGTTCATGCGATTGCAAGTTGTTTTGGAGCTTGCTGTTTATTCAATTAATTACATCTTTCTCATTTATGAACTTCATATATATTTAATTGACATGTCGAAGGGTATGGTGAAGGTGACTGTGACCAAATTTGTAGTTTTTTTCACTGAAGATGAGCAAACTTGGAACTGCTAGATGTTGGTTGTGCACTTACAATAATCTTAGTTGTGTTGAAAGCTTGGCCTACTCACAAGTGCTAGGATCAGTTGGTAGTTGTTGTCTTTATTCTTAGCCTAAATTATGGCATTTATTTCCAAGAAATATGATTAATCAATATCAGCATGGATTTCTGTTGCTGAGGATAAGTCGGAAGTAGTTAGTTTATAGCTGATTTTTTGCTTTTTAATCCAGGGAATTGGATGAGGGTGACACTATTCTGGTGTGATTCTTTCCAAAAGGAGTTCAGTATTATGTTAAAACTCATGCTACATTTCTTGGCTTCATACTATTCAGATGATTTATCTCAGTGGCATCAAAATAGTTTACTTTTATTATAATGCTTTGCATGAAGTGTCCTGGTTGAGATGCAACTGCCATTTGGACAATTGAATCTTCTATATTTCTTACCAGGAATTTGCACTGTAGTATTTTGTATCAGAAGAGTTGGGCATTTGGTTGAAGAAAGGATGATTTAGATTTCATCCTGAGTCTGTCTTTTGGCCTGCCTGACTTTCTTTTGACCTGCCTAATGAGTTCTTTTTGACATCTTAGTGTCATGAATATACTTTTTGAATTCTAATTTTGACACCTCAAGAAGTCGTTGTCTGCATGCATCATATATTTCTTGTTTAAAGATGTCAGTGGAGGAATGGAGAAAAGCTCATGATTGAATGTCTTGCCAGCTTGAAATGTGGGAGAAGTCATAATAGAATTTTGAGGATGATAGTTTTCAGATTAACCATTTAAGAGATGAGGGCTCTTTCATTGGTTGATCTGACTTCTTTGTTATGCATATTGTTGCATGTCATTTGCAGGAAATAAATCATTTTGGGAGTTAATTGTTATTACAGCTGGCAACCAATTCTCTATTGGCAAGTCTGCATTATAATTTTGTTTTTCTATTTAGTCTGCATATTTTATGCAGTACATGCTTGAACACACAGCTTTCTTGCATTGGATGATCCCTGATAACTACATATTCAACTGCCTGCCTTGTACGTCGATTCTTAATGAGGTCTGTGTTGTGCCCAAGGCTCAAACTACCTCATGCCAGAGTAAATCCCGTATGTGGGCCTGTGATGAACTGTAAACTGGTAAAAGACTGGCAGTTTACTATTTGAAATTACTTAAAATGCTAATGTAAAGTGGTAATTTTTCCTTGGTTGCCAGTTAAGGCTAGTTAATGTTATGAATAGCACTTGTATTCATCATGAGGCCAATGGGCTAATATATATGCACATACAGGTATGTCACTTATGCAGAAAACCCTTTATACAACAGAATAATTACACATATACATGAGATGTATCTAACACCCCCCTCAAACTTATGGTGTATTAACAATATTAAGTTTGAAGAGGTGAAAACTATGCTGAGCTCTGGTCTGTGCCTTAGTGAACAAGTCTGCCAATTGAAACTCGGAAGGCACATACTGAAGAACAACAACCTGATCTTGCACCTGTGTTCGTATGTATGAAGCATCAACACCAATATGCTCTGTAAGCTCATGTTTTATCGGATCTTTAGCAATGCTAATAGCATCTGTACTATCAGACAAAAGAGAAGTCGGTGCAGAAACAGAATACCAAAATCCTCAAGTAACCACTATAGCCAAGTAACATCTGCAGTCAACACCATCATCGCTCGCAACTCAGTCTCAGCACTCGAACGTGAAACTGTTGTCTGTTTCTTAGTCTTCCAAGCAATGAGAGAACCACAAAAAAAACACAGTAAGCAAAGAGAGATCGACGATCAGAGGGATCACTAGCCCATGTGGTATCAGAATATGCCTGGAGCTGTAAAGAGCTGGAGCAAGGGAAAAAAGACAACGAGAGATAGTTCCACGAAGGTATCGTAGAACACGAAGGAGATGACTGCAGTGGAGCTGTGTGGGAGCAGAAACAAACTGACTCAAGATATGCATAGGATACGAAATGTTAGGACGAGTAACACTAAGATAAACAAGGCTCCCAACAAGGTGATGATATCGAGTAGGATCAGGAAGAAGCTCACCATTAGAAAGACGAAGATGAACATTAAGTTCCATAGGAGTCTCAGCTGTGCGCTAATCAGTAAGAGATGCACACTCAAAAATATCATGAATATACTTTTCTTAGGATAAATAGAAACTTTCAGGGGTAGATATAACCTCAATCCCAAGAAAGTAGTGAAGTGGACCCAGATTAGACATAATAAACTGCTCATGAAGACACTCTTAATAAAAGTGATGTACTGAGAATCATCTCTAGTAATAATCATATCATCAACATATAACAGAAGAAGCATCCAACCACGAGGCGAAGTGTGAATAAAAAGAACAGGATCGTGAGCACTAGTAGAGAAACCAGCTGCAGTGACAACAGAAGAGAAATGATCAAACCAAGTGCGAGGAGCTTGCTTGAGACCATAGAGAGCGGCGAAGGCGACAAACCATACCCTCAGGAACAGAATACCTGGGGCGGCCGCATGTAGACCTCTTCACGTAACTCACCATTGAGAAAGGCATTCTTGATGTCCAACTGGGAGATCGACCACTGGCGAACAGAGGCCACAGCAAGAAGAGTACGAACAGTGGTCATGTGAGCAACTAGAGCAAAAGTCTCATCATAGTCATGACCATGCTCCTGCTGAAAACCGCACACCATAAGACGAGCCTTGTAGCGCTCAAGAGAACCACTAGAGCGAGTCTTAACCTTATAGACCCACTTGCATGTGATAGGAATGACGCATGCAGGAAGAGGAATAAGATCTCACATGCCAGTATGCTCAAGGACAGTAATCTCCTCTGCCATTGCATGTTGCCACTCTTGATGAATAATAGCATCACGATAAGAAGTCGGTTCAGCAAGAGTAGTGGCAGCAAAACCAAAACACGTAAGAGGCCGAATAGATTGGCGATCGTGAAAAGCATAACGAGATGCTGAAGAGGATGGCCCATCAGAAGAAGAGGGCACATCTGAAGAGTCCTGAACCCGTGGATGACGGGTGTAGTAGAGAGGATAAGAAGAAATAAGATCAGGACTAACCTCAGGAGAGGATGCTGGTGGTGAAGAGGGTGCCGACTGATGAGGACATCACTTCTTCGGATACACACAATACTCCTCCACTTTACATTCAAGGATCAATCACTAGAGCTCGCGCCCGACAATTGAATTTACAGGTGAGCTCGTTCCTAAGTACTTCTTTTTGTTCATTTGAGAATCGATTGCTACCTAATGATTTACTTATAAGAGGCACAAGTCCAGCAAGGGCGGTCGAATCATATTGGAGGCTCAACTCAAGCCGACTTCGAATCCAATTCGGAGTCCAGGACCAGGCTGCACTAAAACAGACGCCCAGATCGCATCTGGACTCCGTTTTGGATGTTCTACATATGGATGGAAAGCTGAGAAGGCGACATTTCCAATGGCTCTGGTCCGATGTCAAAATTCCTCCTGAGTCAACGGGAATCGTCGAAACAATTGGGCATTCAGAATCTATCAGGGTGCTGCGTCACCGTCTTTTGGGCCGTTCAGCCTTGTATCGTGTTGAAGCCCATTAGGGCGCATCCAGGGGTCTTGCACGCCCCCCACTCCTCTATATCTAGCCGCCACCCCCACCATTAGGGGGCGGGTTATGTTTAGATTATTCTGTCTTTGAACAGTTTCGCCGTTCATCGGTTTGTGAGACCCCAACTTTCGAGTGCTAAATCAATACATTTGCAATTCCATTATGTTCTTCGTTATTCTTGCTTGTGTTCTTCGATTCGCAGGTGAGGATTAGCCTTCTTGGTGAAGTCAACCGGGCTGCGCACGGTTGATAACCTGAGACGTGGTGCTGCGATTTGTGTCGCGCCTCCACCAAATCGAACATATCCAGAACCTGTTGGAAGATCGGGACCCCATTCCCATCACCGACTGGGATGGAGGAACCGGAGAGACCAAAGGCAATGGTGATGCAGGAGAGGATGCTAGTGGGGAAGAGGGTGCCGACTGGGAAGGAGGCATCGGAGAGACCAAGGGCTGTGGTGATGGCACCGGAGAGACCAAAGGCTGTGGTGATGGAGTGGTAACTATTGGAGTGGAAGGAAAAGTTAGGAAAGAAAGTGGCTCGACAATAGATGTTGAAGTGGAGAAAGAAGAAAGGTGTGGATAGAAAGGACGAGACTCATCAAAATTAACATACCAAGAAATCCGTATCCGTCGGCCAACAGGGTCCCAACAGCGATATCCCTTGTGCTCAACACTGTAGCATAGAAAAACGCACTCAACAGACTGAGTGGTCAGCTTGATGCGCTCACGAGGTGCGAGAAGAACATAGCACACACACCTAAAGAGGTGAAAACTGGAATAATCAATGGTCTTGCCATATAGGCGCTTGACGGGAATCCCTCCTTTAAGAGCAGAGGAGGGCTGAATATTGATAAAAAAGTGGCGGTGGAAACAGCCTCGGCCTAGAAGTGTGGTGGAACATTGGAAGCAAGCATAAGAGCATGAACCGTCTTAAGAAGATGGCAATGCTTACGTTCAATCACACCATTTTGAGCATAAGCATCGGGACAAGAAAACTGAGAGAGAGTGCCTTACTCAGCGAGAAAAGAACGTAAAGCTCTAGATAATTACTCCCCAGTAGAGTCACCACAAAAAACGCGAATGAAAGAGTCAAATTGAGTATGGACCATGGTGGCAAAGGTATTATAGATGGATAAAACATCACTATAAGATGACAAAAAATATATCCATGTATACTTAGAGAAATCATCAATAAAAATGATATAATATCGATGACCTCCTTTTAAGATAAAAGAGGCTGGTCTCCATACATCAGAATGAATAAAATCAAAAGGATGCTGAGATACTGACTCGCTAGAAGGATAGGGGAGTTGAAGCTATTTGCCAAGCTTACAACCCTTACAATGAAGAGAGACATCACTAGACACAGATCCTAAAAGGCCACGACGAAGTAAGGAAGATATACGTGATCCATAAAGATGTCCCAAACGATGATGCCACTGAGCAAAAGAGGTGGTGGAGGCGGCGAGACGCGAGGCAGTTGTGGAGGTGACCAGACTGGCAGGGGTAGCGGAAGGAAGTCGAAGCCAGTCTGGCTCCCAGAGCCGTTGGAAATCATGGCAGCGAGGGCCAGTACCAACTAGAGTCCCCATGCGAAGATCCTGAACACAACAGGAATCAGAATCGAGAATAACACGACAACCATGATCAGTGAGCTGGCCGGCAGAAATGAGCTGCATGGTTAGTTTTGGGACATGGGAAACAGCAGAAACAAGAAAAGATGAATTGGAAAGAGTGCCTCATCCTGTGATAGAGAAAGATGTACCATCTGTTGTCTGAACAGTGATAGGAGAAATGAGAGGGTTGACGGAAGTAAGAGTGGTGGAATCAGATATCATATGAAAAGAAGCTCCAGAATCAAGAATCCAAGGTGATGTATCTGAGGAAGGGGTAGAAGGTGGTCTCTTACCCGAAGACTGAGTAGCAAAACCAGGAGTACCTGACGATGCAGAAGCAACCATGTGGCCTAGCAATTGTAGAAACTGCTAAGTGTCAGAGGTACCAGGACTCCGTTGAGGCGAGGGACCTTCAGTGCCACTGGAGGATGAGCACCACGACAAAAATCCTTCTTCTTGTAGCAAAATTGCTCCACATGTCCATCCTTATTGCAATAGGTGCAGTGGAGTCCCCAACCAATAGCAGTTGACACAGGTGAAGGTGCAATCGGTGAAGAAGTAACTGACGACATAGCAGGAGTAGAAGCTGAATAAGCCGCTAGAATCGAAGGGAACGACGATGATGACAGTAGACCCGCACCACGAAGATGAATCTCCTCAGTACGAACAGCTGTAAGGGTCTCCAACAGAGTCACACGAGGGTGACAAGTCAGCAATTGAGCACGAGTCTGCTTAAACTCTAACCGGAGACGTGTCAAGAAGTCGTAGATGCAACGAAGCTCCAGATGAGACTACTGATGCTGATAGCACTGACAGGTGCGACAAACATCTGGCCCCAAAGAGTCAATCTGACGCCATATCACGGACAGCTGAGCCTAAAACTCATCCACAGTGGCATCTTCCTGCCGCAGCGACTGCTCCTGACGCACAACAGCAAGGTATAAGAAATCACCAGAAGGCTCGTAGCGGGTGCGCAGATGTGCCCACATCGCCTGGGCAGAAGTCAGATCAATAATATCACCAGTGAGATGCACGTCCATGCTGGCAACCAAAATAGTAGAAGCACGAGCATCCTCATCAATACATGTCTTGTGAGTAGCAAAGTCAGACTGAAAGGTGCCTTAGTTACCTTTATACGAGTGTCTTCGGAAGCATCATTTGGGAGTACAGGCTCAGCAGGTGGTGTAGGGCAAGACGAACAAGGCAACTCGCCGGTAAGAAACTCCCAAAGACGCTGACCACGCATGTGAAGACGCATATGCTGAAACCAATCCCGATAGTTGAGATCATCGAAGATCACCGGGCAACAAAGAATAGAGACTGAGCTTGGAGAAGAAGATATTTTTTTCTTTTTCTTTTCTCTCTCTCTCACTTTTTGTGAGAAGGAACCTCTGTTAAAAGGACCAAATGCTAAAGAAGGCTAATCGGCTCACGTATCAAATGGGCTCGGCCCATGAGAAAACCAGGCAAGGCGCACAGCCCTAGGTAGCGGTGGCTCCAAAAGCGAGAGGGGACGGGGAGGCCCTGAGCTGGATCGGCTCCAAAGGCGGCGGTTCCGTGCGCCCTGCTCAGCGGAAGAAGCGGCGAAGAGCGTCGACTCCGGACGGCCACGGTGGACGGCTCCAAAAGCGGGTCCCCGAGCCGGATCTCCATAGGTGGCGGGCCCTAGTGCATTAGATGCCCGGAAGCGGTGAGGGGAAGCCATGATCCACCTTGTGGTCGAGACAAGCAAGGTTGTCATATGAAGTGATCACCAGATGGGAAGGATGATGGCTCCACAGGCTACAGACGCGACAAGACAAAGGTGAAATATTTCAATTGCAATAATTTTTGGCATTTTGTAAAGGAATGTCGCAAGCCGCGTCGAGAACACAAGGAGTAGGTGAACCTCGTCCAGTCTTAAGAGGAAGAGCTCACTTTGCTCATGCAGAGGTATGTGGGATTAATGAGATGGTTGAGGCTGTCTTGACTGAGATCTCACTGAATGAAGTCCACGCGCATGTGGATGATAAGGACGACAAGTGGTACCTGGACATTGGTGCGACCAACCACATGACAGGGTGCAGGTCGGCCTTGCCGAAATTGGACACATCGATGAAGGGATCAGTGAAGTTTGGCGATGGATCGAATGTGGAGATCTACAGGCGTGGGACGGTCTTGTTCATATGTCGCACCGGTGAGCATCGTGAACTCACAACCGTCTACTATATACCTCGGCTGTCCAGCAACATCAGAAGTGTTGGATAGCTCAACGAGGTTGGGTTCGAGACGATCGAGGGTGGCGTCATGCAGATTTGTGATCCAGATCGGAGGCTTCTTATTAAGGTAAATTGTACTCAAAATCGGCTCTATGTGCTAAATCTCAACATTGCACAGCTAGTGTGCCTATCAGCCCGGAGTGGGGAATTGGTGTGGCGATGGCATGAACGCTTCGGCCATCTGAATTTCCACTCTGAAGGCTGGCCCAGCAAGGGATGGTTTGAGGACTACTTCAAATTGATCAGGTGGATCAATTATGCACAAGTTGTTTGGTTGAGAAGCAACAACGAACCTTGTTTCCCAAGGAGGTTGAGTACCGAGCTAATTGAGTACTCGACGTCGTACATGGCGACATCTGCGATTGATTACACCACCAACTCCGGGGGGTTGGTGTTATTTCGTGCTTCTTGTCAACGACCTTAGTTGCTATATGTGGCTGATGCCTTTGAAGACAAAAGATGAGGCGTCGACAATTCTGAAGCGCTTCTAGGCAAGCGTCGAGTTGGAGGCGGGCGGAAGTTGTGAGTGCTACGCATAGATCATGGAGGAGAGTTCACGACCGCAGAGTTTGGAGACTACTGTGCAGATTGAGGTATCGTCTGTCATCTCATAGTGCCATACTCGCCATAGCAAAATGGCGTGGTTGAATGACGCACTCAAATCGTGATCTTGATGGCGTGAAGCATGATGAAGGCAAAGGACGAACAAGCAAGGTTCTGGGAGAAGCCGTCACGCTATCGGTATATATCCTAAATCATGCTTTGATCCAAAGTGTTGACGGGAAAACCCCATTTGAAGTCTGGTATGGAAGACAACCGAATGTGCATTATTTTCACACATTTGGATGTTTAGTCTACGTCAAGAATTTGAAGCCAAACATCAAGAAGCTAGAGGATAGAAGTACTTCGTGTTCTTTAGGTATGAACCTGGCACCAAGGTATACCGGATGTATGATCCCCTCAATGACAAGGTGTATGTAACACGAGATGTCATGTTCGATGAAGATGCAAGATGGGACTGGGACACACCCAACAATGAGGTGGATCCTACTGATGAGGTCTTCACTGTGGAGTACACGACTTACATTTCCACAAGAGATGGAGGACTGATGCCTCATGGGCGTGGTGATGAAACGACATCATCATCACAGACACCGCGAAGCTCATGACCACATGAGGTGAGCTCAAGTGTGGTCGATCATAGAAGATACGACCACGACAGGCAGCTGACGACATGCACCGAGTCCACCCCAACACCAACAGCGTTGTTGGCACCAGTGGGTGTCGAGCTGGCATCTCCACCAAGCAATGCCTTAGCGATCGATGGAGAGGCATGAAGGTACCGAATGCTGGCTAACATTTATGAAACTACATCAGTCCAAGATTTGGCAGATGCATTCGGTGAGATGAGCCTTCTGGCTGTGGATGAACTGGCAGGTTTCATGGATGTAGAAGAGAGTTCAGTCTGGAGACAGGCAATGCAAGAGGAGATCAAGTCGATAGAAGAAAACCAGACGTGGAGGCTTGTTGATCTCCCAACCGAGCATCGACCAATAGGCCTGAAATGGATTTATAAGGTAAAGGACTCTGATGGGAAGATTGTGAAGTACAAAGCTAGGTTCATCTTAAAGGGCCACATGCAGCAGTATGGAGTAGACTTTGAGGTATATGCACCAGTTGCACACCTTGAGTCTATGCGGTTGCTCATTGCAATCGTAGCACACGAAGGTTGGGAGATACATCATATGGATGTCAAGTCAGCTTTCCTCAATGGTGTATTGGAAGAAGAGCACATGTGGTCCAACCTCTGGGGTTTGTTGATGAAGAAAACAAGCACAAATATATGAAGTTTGATAAGGCATTATACGAGCTGCGCCAAGGTTCAAGGGCATGGACCTCCAAATTGGATAGCAGTCTCACGACATTGGGATTCAAGAAATGCCCATCTTAACCTGCTATATACAGGAAAGGTACTAGCTCAAACACTTTACTGATTGGTGTATATGTTGATCTAATTATCACGGGAACTCACACACACGAGATCGAAAAGTTCAAGGAGATGAAGACTTTGTTCAAGATGATGTGGGTGAAAATTTGTGATCAATTCTCTAAAAGAGGTATAATGTATTATTCCGATTATAATAAATAGAGGGAAATATTTTAAGAAGGATGGCATTAGATAGTGGTTTAATAGTTGTGGTGGGGAATTTTGCAAGAACGGCAGGACCTGTTGGCCGCTCAGAGCCGGCAGAAGAGTTGCGGGTGCTCGGCGTCGACTGGCGCGTGTCGTGGACTTGTCGGAGTTGGTCATGAAGAAGAGGGCCACCAGGTATGTGGAGGTCCTCTTGACGTATCAGTCCGAGCGGGAGGTGACGTCGGAGCTTGAAGTTCAAATGTAGAAGAAGAACCCGAGTTCTTCGAGGCGGGTGAGAACCCGTAGTTGTTGTTCCCTTGGGATATTCTATCCTTGGGATATTCTATCCTTTGTTTGTTCTTTCCTTGATTGTTCTTTTGTCTTGTAGGTTGAGGAGTTAGATTCGAGGACGAATCCTTTTTAGGTGAGGAGAATGTAATATCCTGAACGTTGTTTCGACGTTGGTTTTTTTAAATTAATCGTGGAGTCGCCCAGATTTTCGGTAAAACACGGGAGGTGAAAATAAATTCTTTGAAATAGTCTAAAATAATAAAGAGAGAATTAAAATAATTAATTAGGAGGTTTTAGGCTGTCCGGAGGGGTGAGCCAGCCACTTTTAGGAGGGAAGAGGAAGGAGAGGAAGGGAGGGAAGGAGAAGAAGGGAAGGAGAAGGAGAGGAAGAAGAGGGTGATCCCAATCCCCTAGGTAATTCTCCCTCATCCTAATCCCTCTGATTTCTGCTATTTTAGAGTTCTTAGCCCAAGATTTTGGTGGGGATTAGGATTTAGAACCCCCGATTAGGGAATCCCTGCTGTCTGTCTGTAGATTGATTCGCGCAGCGTTGCTGTTTGTGCTGTTTAGACTCTAAAAACGATTTTTCCTGTGGGTCTTCCCAAAAGGAAAAACGTAGAGGACGACGATACGCATTTACTGTATTTTTTCCAGATTTTTTTGGCCGCGTAATTTAGGCGTGCCAGGATCTGGAATCTCGCTATCCGTCAGGGGTGCAGATAGGGACAGACCGCTGTTCAGATGGGAATTAGGGGTAGAAGATGATTTTTAAAGTTTTGGTCATAATTGAGAAAAATGTAGAGAATTCAGTAGTCTAGCTGCTGTAAAAGAACCAGAATTTTTAGAGCCTTGATCTGTTCTGGGGACGCGTTACAAGTCGGCTGTCCAAACTTTCAGAACAGAGGGCATCCTCTGTTTTGTGCATTAGATATCACCTTTTTCATGACAAGATAAAATATGTGATCTACATGAAAAGTGTAGGTATTTAAGTGAGGAATCCAGATATATAACTTTTGCTATGATTAGTTTTATATTTTTAAAGATAAGAAAATGTTAAGCAGCGCCGCTGCAGTGGGAATATTGTAGAACCGTTACGCGGGGAAGGATGTTGTGGGGTTTAGGGTTTTGGCGACACTTTTCTTTGAGAGTCGTGATTATATTGCTGTGTATTGTGCTAAGAGGTACCTTTTTGGACAGGCGAATTTGCTTCTAATCAAGCGTGATCTCGTCGCTTCGCCGGTAGAGGCAAGTAAACGTAGCGGTTGTGCTATAAGTTTAACTTGTTAATTATTCTACCTTCACAATAATTTATTCTCTTAATCTGAGGTGCTATGACATTGTTACATGTTTCCTCGATATAGTCCATGTGGTAGTATTTTAAGAACTCAACTGTTTATGATCTTGATGGTTTAATTGTGGGTATGTGGAATTGTTCTTGATGAAATGAATATAGTTGTGGGGTAGTATTCGTTATGAACATATGGTGGTATAGGTGGTAATGTTCTTAGTGAATATTTGTGGTTGTGGTAGTAGCATTCTTGATGGATATATTATGGTCTATGTGGTGATGATCTTATGAAACAGTGGCATTGTGCTTAATGAGACACATGTGGATTATGAGGAAGTATTCATGATCATTATTTTGTTGATCTTCGTGGTTAAATTCTTGTGGTTTATGATTATCGTAACATTCATATCATGTCATGACATTTGCATTGTGGATGTTGCCGCTTATAGCCGCGATCAGAGTCTGACATCGATACATTGTCAGAGTACGATGCACACTCTTACCTTGTTGGATAAGGGTGCAGTGGAGCATACGCATTCATATGCATTGCAATGTAGAAAGATCATTTGCATACTTATGCAATGAATTGTGGTGAAGTTATTTTGCAAACAAATACAACTTCATAGTTGTAACGTGGAATTGGCTCAGGTGAGTCATTTGTGGTATGAAGAATGTGGCTGTGGTCGTGGAATGGGGTTCACTCCTTGTGGTATGGTAGGGGTTTAGATTGTGGTACAAGATTCTTTTCTCTTGTGGTAACTGTTGATATCAGTTGTGGATGTGAGAAACCATAAAGATAGTGAGGTAAAACCTGTTAATATTTTCCTGTCATTGGTAGTAGTAGTGGTTGAGGATATGAAGTAGTCAATCAATATTTATTTGCTAATGTTTTATTATTGTTGGTAGAACTTGTGGTTAAGGCTGTAATTGTGGTCATTGTGGAAAATCAATATTGATACTTAACAACATTGTAGTTTAATTAGCTTGTTAAACAGTTTGCTTGCTGAGATTTTTATCTCACTCTTGCTTTTTCTCCCTCTCTAGGTGATTCTCGAGCATGCATGAGAAGGGTAGAGCGGCACATCACTGTCACACATCATATCATGATTAATGTTGTAATAGTTGTGTAGTCTTAATCATGGATTTATTTCCCTTATTGATGTTTGTTTCAAAGTAATAATGCTAGACAATAGATTGTTTTAATTAGTTAAACCTTTTAGCAGTTCTTCTCTAATTAATAGTGTTCAAATACCTTGCTTTAGTATGCTTCCGCTTAGCTTATCATGATTTAGAAATTGTTGCCAGTTTATGTTATCTTGTAAATTGGCTAGCGGTAGAGTGGTTTAGTGGCATCTCAGGGTAATGTGGGTCCTGCGGTGTTACAGTTGGTATCAGAGCGGGCGTTAGGTCCGTGGTAATTAAATTATTAAATTGACACACTGGTGCACAGTAGGATGGGATGGGTCAAGCATTGCATTTATGCTTTTGACATGTTGTATTGATGATTTATGTTATGAGATAGTCTTGTATGATTATGATTTGTTTCTATGACTGCTATGAGTGAGAATAGCTTTTGATAAGAGATAGAGGTTGTAGCTGTTGCCTTGGGCGTTGATAATTTATACCACCGTTCGTGGTATGGGGATAGTTGTGTAGTTACCTCGGGTAACTTAGCTGCGGATGTCGTGGGTAAATTTCTTAGAAAAGTTGTTATCTTTCTTGTGTTGATTTTGGCCAATTCTTGGCCTTTTGCGGTTGATGAATTTATCTTGAGTTAGTGGTTTATTGCAGTTGCTGGGTGCCAAAAGGCCTCCAATCATTTTGAGACAACTGTTGTTTTGTTTTGATTGATGAGATGCTTTTGCTGCTCATGAGCGCTGTTAATTGGTGAGATTGGTTTTCATATTGTTTCCATCTTTCCTACTAGAAAATATGACTCATTTATTCGTTTAATATTTTGGAAAAAACAAAGCTTTATGTTGGAAGTTTATTGTTTGTGAAGCCTTGGCTTTATGCATTTATTTTTAGTTACTTCGGCTATTGAAGATTGATTCCTTTATTTGCTAAAAGGAAGTGTTAAAACTCTTTATGATGTTTTGTTGTGTCTAAGTAGGAGATGACAATCATATAAATAATTGATAAGGTATGAATTATCAAGCTGAGATGTTGGTGTGGTGCATAATTAATCTCTACTGACGTCCTTGAAAGTATAGTTGATTAATATGATGTTGATCTATTGTAGTTTCTTGAAGAAATATGATTAAAAATTTGTCTATACATGTTTAGAACTCATGCAGTTATTGAGGAATATGAAAAAAATGGTTTGATTACAGTGGTTATTTAAATTTCCAACTTATTGGGTAGATTGGATTATGTGGTTTTAAGTAATTAATCTAACCATTCGGGATGGTTAAGTAAGGAGGTGTTGGAATATTGTCTTAGTAATATCAACCTTTAATATGTCATCTCTTTACATACTTGATGGGCATATACAACTGCTAAATTAATGTAACTTTTGCCATACTAAAATGTTGAAACATGCATAAAGAAATAGATGAAGATTGATGTATTGACTTGTGGAATCTTATCTTATTAAGCTAGTATTATAGATGTTTAAAGCTATTTTGTTCTAATTTTTGAACATAAGATGGAACATTGAATCTATGCTTATCATTGTTTTTATGATTGCAAAACAGAGATAGGATCATGAATGTTGCTATGACAAAAATAATAATCAATTATTGCCAGTAATGACTATAGTGTAATCAATTTGTGCTAAATTAGTGTTGAGCATCAATAAGAAGTGATTGTATGAAATCTAATAGAGATTTGTACTAGCATGTTTGCGAGGTTGTCATGTTCTAATATCACCTTGTTAAAGAGTTTTGTTTTAATATGGTGGTTTATGCACTAGATTTTTCCTAGATTAAGTAGTTGGAATCTTATTTAGATAATAAGACCATGATGAACTGATTTATGGTGTTCCTTTTGGAAAATATGAAGTAGTAAGAGGATATGATGATTCTTACAAAGAATGTTTTATCTTGTTGTTAATACAATTGATAGTGCATAGTTGTGATTATGGTGTTGAATGTTCTAAATAAAGGAATTTGTTAGTTCCATGATACTATTTAGATTAAAGGATTTGAGATTTGCGGTTGGGATCTTTTTGGACTTTATGACTTATTTGGTAGCCAAAATTATTTGAGCAAAGTGATGTGATGAATGCTTTTATTGGTTTTAGCTAAACCTGGTGTTGTGGACTTCAAGCCTCTTTTGTTGGATTGGGCGGGATGCTATAATCAAAGAAAATTGTTTCTTGATAAAGAAAGAGCTGTACTAGAAGTATTTGAGATACAGATGATCTTATCTTGTGTCTTCCAACCTCATCGCTATTTATTTATTTTTCTCTTGGCCTTTGGGTTACTGTGAATGATAGCAATTTTCTGTGTGCTGGAATTTATTTCTTCTTACCTCTTTTTTCTAAGAAAGAGTAATCGATTTGTGTTGCGAAGCCTTTCGTTGCGTGATGGCAACTAGATAGTGGTGATCTGGTAGATGTTTCATTGGAAGCCTTAAATATCATGATGATTGTGGTGCATTGGATATATATTGTCTCTGTAGGATAATCCTTGGGAAGAATTTGATTTAAATAGAATGTTGACTTGGAGTCAAATAATTTGTTGATGTTAAGAATTGAGCGTATGTTAATTATGGAGTGGTAGGGGTTTCCACCTAAGGTCTTCCCTATTTTATACGGGAAGTTGTTGTAGGAGTCTGAGATTTACCTTTTGTTATGCTAGAACCTTAGAGGACCGGTGTCTCTGTGTGGGAATAGTGGATCAGAGTGGTATTCCAATAGTGTGAGGATCATGGATAGTATCTTTGAGGTGCACTAAGAATTATCTGTCAAAATAATTCCGTTGGTCGAGGGCTGGGCTAGAGGATGATTTATGGGGGCAGTAGAGTCTATCTACAATGGCATAGATGATGTACTCAGCTTGAGCTCATTGTTGGGGTTGCCAACTAAAGATAAATGCGTTGGGGTGTTGGGCGATGATTTGGAAATTCTTGGTTGAAGGAAGCTAAATTATTGAAAGAAATAGATTGGGAAATATTTGTTTTCTCGAGTAGTGAAATGCTCTCTTGATTCTTGTTTATGCTGTGTGTTTTTGGCAGAGGTCATCTGCAAATTGAGTTGTTTTATGTTGAGACGTAGTCTTTTCCAGTTAGGAAAAGAAAATGATCGTTTTGGTCTATCGAGTGATTTTCACTCTTGGTTTATGTGGTGTTGTTTCTCCAATTGTCTAATTGGGGAGTGAAAAAGGTTTTGTTGTGAATCCTTTGGTTTGGATCATGGTCCTGGAAAGGACAGCTGGTTGCTAGTGTGTTGTTTGAGAATCCTTTACTCTTCTTTTGTTGGGTTCTATTGGTAAAAGATATTGTTTGTGCTTCAGGCAGAGTGAAGTGGGTGAAAATTTGTGATCAATTCTCTAAAAGAGGTATAATGTATTATTCTGGTTATAATAAATAGAGGGAAATGTTTTAAGAAGAAGGATGGCATTAGATAGTGGTTTAATAGTTGTGGTGGGGAATTTTGCGAGAACGGCAAGACCTGTTGGCCGCTCAGAGCCGGCAGAAGAGTTGCGGGTGCTTGGCGTCGACACATGCACTGGAACTGCACATCTGCCGAAACCTGCTGAACAGCTGCTAGTACCGAAGGGAGCTAACTGTAGCTTCACCACCAACCGAGAGAACAAAAAGCCAAATAGGAGCTGCAGCTAGAACAGACTGGCCAAACCTATGCAAGGACTAAAGACTGAAAATAAACTGATTTGACTAGCTGAAAGAAGGCAGCACCAAAGAGACACAACGATCTGTTCATATGCCGAACAACACCTACAAAAATAGTCGAACCAAAGGAAGACTGCAGAAGGAACTCATACCAAAACATCAGGAAGAACCTGAAGTCTTTTGGTAACTACTGCTGCTGCCCAAGACTATAGAACCGAACCAGAACAGGAAGGAGCAGTCCGAAACTATACAAGGAGCAGGGACTGCAAAATGCTGGCCGTAACAGTAGTAGTTCCTGCAGTCACCCGTGAGGTAGCAGCAAACTGAACAGACCACAGGAAACACAAGAAACCCAAAACCAACAAGCACAAGGACAAGAATTGCAAACTAAAAACAGCAGATCCTACTTAAGAACAGCAAGGATCAGCAGTAAACCAAGAGAATCTCTAGAACGAAATGAAGACTTAAGAGTTTGCTCTCGGACTTGACTAGCCAAAGGGGGCCTTGAGATAATATTCCGATCAAAGCAAACTTAAATCTAAAGACACATTTCAAAATAATAGAGATTATTCGAGACAACCAATCTGCTCATGAGAGTTAATCGATCAACTGATCTTGAGACATTTTCCCATCACAAGCACATACGATGACTACTTTTCAAAGAACTAGAAACACAACTCAAGAACAAACAAGCAAATAGCACGTGATATAAAACAAGAACTCTCATATTGAGACGAAGAGAGATGAATGATTAATAGATGAATGTTTACATCAACTCTTCCATGTCTCCTTAAAAGACACACACAAGAAGAGAAATAAAATAAAATCCTAACTCTTGCACACTCTCTCTATCTCATAGAGCACAAGCATTAGGAAACCCTAACACTCACACCCATCTCTCTCCCGAAAATTCCACACCCTCTCCCACTAGAGAGCACATCTATTTATAGCCTCCACTAATGGGTTTACAAACACTTTACCCATTAGGTCACAACAACTCTCCACTAATGGGTTTACACACCATTTTACCCATTAGGTCACAACAACTCTCCACTAATGGATCATTCCATAACCAAATCTACTTCCTTATGTGCAGCCCTACGTATTTACCAAAATGTCACTCCTACACCTTCCGGAAGCTTCCTCATTTCTTGCCGCGCACGCCTCGCAGCCACTTCGAGTCCTCGCCGTCTTCGACACATCTCAACCGCTCTGACCTCAGCACCGCCTGTGCCTAGTCCGGTCACCCGTGCCTCGCCACGACTCCGTCTCAAAGTCCTACAGCCAACATCGACAAGAAAACGCATCACATAGCATCGCACAAAATATTATAATCAAATTGTTAGCATCCATAAATAGCACAAAATGCCCGAAACAAACTCTAACTTTCCAGAACACGAATCAATTACTCATCACACAACTGGGGTTACCTCCAGATGGTCTCTCAATTTCTTTACAACAGCCTAATGAAGACAAATATACATAAATGTAAAATCACTTATGTTTGACTCATTCTCATATACATAAATGAAAATTCACATATATATCACACATTTTCACATGTACATAAAAAGAAATTCACATATACATCACACACATGCATTGTTATATACATAAATGCAAATTCACATATACATCACACACATGCATTGTTATATACATAAATGCAAATTCCTACATATATATCGCACATTTTCATTCCACTTGCTTATTTCTTTAAAAATTAGTCCTTCATGATGATCAATGCATATGTTACTAGTTTCGTCATGTTGTTCGCCGTCGATCCTTATGCCATTTCCAAAAGGAGGTAACTCGTCAAATTTATTGTATTCTTCCTTATCCACTACAATCTCTACTCTAACAATTCTCCTTTTTTTGTGAAGAACTACATGGCGATTCTTATTTTTCAGGTCGGTTACATAGAAAATTTGAACAACTTGGTTGGCGAGTACGAATGGTTGGTCCTTATATCCGACACGTTGGATGATAAAGGTCGCCCGATCTTCTCGATGTAGGATGGATACTCGTGGGAGTCTTGATGAATCGTAATGATCCTCCAATATCAGTGTGAGGGATGAACATTCTTTAATCCGCCAAAAGATGCTCGCGTTGATTTTGCTGACCACCAAGTGAAGATCTATCATGTACTCAATTTCTAACGGAAAGGCTGAACAATCTTGATTGAAAAATACTCTTTCCACCATATAAATCCTAGCCCCTCCCCCATATAAACCCCTCTATGGCCGAACCCCTCCCTTTTCCACCCCTTGGCCGCCACCTCCCTCCCCCCTTGAGCCCACTCTCCTCCCCCCAAGAGCTGTCCATTGGTGCAAGGAGAAATCAAGAAGAAGAAGAAAAAGAAGAAGAAAAGAAAGAAGAGGAAGAGAAGGAAGGGAGGAAGAAGAAGACGAGAAGGGAAGAAGGGGAGATCCCAAGGGATCCCCTAGGTAACTTTCCTTCATCCTAAATCCTTCTGGTTTTTCTGTAATTAGAGTTCTTAGCACAAGAATTGATGGGGATTAGCAATTTGATTATCCGATTAGGGAATTCCTGCTGTCTGCGTGTAGTTTAATCTGTGCAGCACAATTGTTTGCGCAGATTAGACTTACAAAAAGATTTTTCCTGCAGGTCTGGCCAAAAGTAAAATTGTAGAGGATGTCAAGATCTATCTTCTATATTTTTTCAGATTTTTTGGCTGTGGGGTTTAGGCGCAGTAGGGTTGAGAAGACTGCTGTCTGGCAGAGGTAGAATCCGAGGCAGATTACTGTTCAGGTGTGGTTTAGGAGTAGTAGATGATTTTTATGTTTTTGGTCTCAATTGTGAAAAATATAGAGAATTTAGTAATATAACTATTGTATAAAAAGCATAATTTTTAGATATTTATATTGTGGTTGGGGTGCGTTAGAAGCTGGCTGCCCAGATTGCCAGACAGAGAACGTCATCTGTTTTACGCGTTAAGTTACACCTTTTTAATAACAAAATAAAAAATAGATCTGCTTGAAAGATGAAGGTATTTAAGTGTAGATTCCATAAATATATCTCTCTCTGTAAATGGTTTAATAGTTTTAAAGATATAAAAATTAAGCAGCGTTGTTGCAGCAGGTAGAGTGTAGAACCGTTAAGCGGAGTGGGAAGTTGTGGGTTTTTAGGGTTTAATGACATCTTTACTTCTTAAGTCGCGTTTTCATTGCTTTAGTATTGTGCTGAGAGGTACTTTTGGACAGGTGGTTTTGCTCCTGAACGCGCGTGATTGCTTCGCTTCAACGATAGAGGCAAGTAAACATAGCGGTTGTGCTACTGTTTAACTCGTTAATCATTCTACATTCACATTAATTAATTCTTTAATTTGAGGTGCTATGTCATTGTTACATGCTACCTTAATGTGGTCCATGTGGTAGTATTTTAAGAATTCAATCGTTTATTGATACGGGGTCGCCCGATCTTCTCAACGTAGGATGGATACTCACGGGAGTCTTGATGAATCGTAATGATACTCTAATACTAGTGCAAGGGACGAACACTCTTTAATCCACCAAAACACACTCGCGTAGATTTCGCCGACCACCAAGCGAAGTTCTATCGTGCACCTAATTCCCAGCGGAAAGGTTAAACGATCTTGATTGAGGAACACGCCTAATTCTTCTTGGAATCTCGGCAATCAAAAGCAACTCGAACAAGGACAGTCATAGATTGATTTTTCTCAAAGGTCGTCTGAGTTACATGGCCAATGGAACCTCTATTTATAAGGGCACGCAAGCCCTTGCATATAGAAAGATTTCAACACATGGAAAGTAATCAAATCATATCAGATTCAATCTCTGTTTCTGAAATGAAGATTGTTTTGATGATTCCATCGCGCATAAAAGAAATTTTTTGATGGGGCAAGATTAGTTGGAAAGATGACAAGATAAGCTTTCCATGCTGTACTCACATTTCAAATGGACTCTTGATGCGAAATCTATGAGCATTTAAAGTTAGTCCTGTCACCCTGAGTTAGCATTGGATTGCTTTGGTAATTTTGTGCGCATAGAAGGAATTTGGAGGTGGGGCTAGATCCAGTTGAAAGAAGACTTCACAAGCTTTCCATCAAGTACTCATGGACCCTGAAATTCCTCCTAGATCAAAAGTTATGGCTGTTTGAAGTAGACACTGTCAGGAGGGCTGAATCTGAGTCGAATTCGCGAGCAGGACTTGGTTTGCGCTTGACAATTTCACTTGTATATTTGGGCTCTCGCGGTGCTTCTCCATGGTTCGTAAGGATAATTAAATCATCTCAAGGATTAAATAATATTCCATTCTTTGAAACATTTGTATGTAAAGTTAGAAACACATTCACCTGATAGTTATGTTGACGCGCTCGCGCTCGAGTCATTGGTCTTTGTATCGTAGGTTCGGATTTGTGAACATTCTCATGCACATTAAATGTGGAAATAGCTGGGATGTCCTCATCATTAGATAGCATCATATTCTCATTTAAGACAAATTGAAACCGAAGAAACGAATTCACCTTTTGTTTATTCTTGGAAGTTTTGGTCGTATGTGTTTGGTGGCGTGGTCACATCAACATCAACATGTGTATCCGCATCATCCTACCTTTCTTCAAGAAAAGCCGTCCTCGGCTTTTGATAGCTTGAAATTGTACTAAACAAAGAATACAACGTGTATGCATAGTATATATATTTGTACTCAATACTTTTTCAGCTTATGTCATTATGGATATGTGACGGTGGAGTAAGCGAAAAGAACATATATGCATGGTATATGTATGTATCAATTGTTGTGTCATTCCCAATATCTTTGTCAAACTAATGTATATAGCAGAGACCAAAAAATGTATGCATTGTAATATTATTTTACATATCATTCCCCCTCCCATAAGAGAAAGTTGTACTCGACTTTTCTAAGGTCATAGGTAGTTCATTAATGGGTAAAATCAGATTTAGTTGTTCAGATATGGGGAAGAAAATATTGTGTGCTTTCCATGCTTCAACTGCGCTACTCTGATTATTTTTACATGATTGTATATCATCGATCGAACAAGTAGACTTATGAAATCTTTCTACACAACATGTAATATTGTTGAAATTCATCTCATTGTTATCATGACATGGCATAAAAGATTGTTTATCCATAATATACAATTTCAATTCAGCAAGCTTGTCACATGTAATGCAAATTCTATGAACATAAAATTTATCATCTACACCATAATCTCCAATCAAATTGAACTTATATGTGTAGGCATAGGTACTAACTAGTGATTTTGAATATGAAATTTCAGTAACATTATCAATCACACTAGATAGCTTTCAAAGATCATAAAATATGATATAGCACAAAGAATCATGGAGATATCCTAGTAAGAACTTTCTTATGAGTAGTTAATTTCACATATAAATTGAGTAAAGAAATTTTAGAACATGGAGTTTTTGGTTGATCATGTGAGTTCTCACAATTACTCACCTTTGCACAATTAAATTCAGTACCACTATTGTTTTCTTTGTCGTCCTTCTCAGATACCACTATTGTTTTCTTTGCACAAAGGAATTATCCCTATTGTGGCTACAGACCAAACAGAGAGAGAGTGGTAGTGGAGAGTTAGGTAAACAAATGACCTCTTCTGCCCCGTACGAGGACAAGGAGCGATACATAAGTACTCCCCCTCGAAGGGGCGACTTTACCGTCGTAGCCTTACCCGGAGTCCCTCACCGGGGACAAGTGTGTCATTTACATGACTTACAACCTTTCAACAGGCTAGCTAGGTTTAGGTGTTAGTGATATGCCCTAGAGGCAACATGGAGATGTTGTATATATCACATACTATGTTTATGATACATTACTTTGTTCCTTGGAATAGACATCATCATTATTGATCAATGAGTATGTGACTTATTCATGAGACTCTTAAATACTAAGATGTTGCTATTTCTAAATGATCCCTGATCGTATATCATATGAGGAACAAATATGATTCAAAGACAAAGATCAGCATATGTATTGATTGATGATCATGTCTCATGGATCATGGTATGGTGATACCAAATCAATAATATGGACATGTGTTAGTGAACATATGTTGGATAGACTGCCATGAGACACCGCAGAGATTCCATGTGTCATCGATTGGTCTCAAGTAGTGTTTATGTAGAGTCCTTAGACTTGAGATCATCATGGTTCCCAACATGAGTAGTAGCTTATTTTGGGACTACTAAACACTACTCCGTGGCGGGTAGTCATAAAAGTAGTCTTCGGGTTTGCCATGAAACATGTAGTGGGATGTGAATGATCAAGATAGAATTTGCCCCTCCTTATAGGAGAGATATCTCTGGGCCTCGATGTAATGGATTATGAAAGTGCATGGCCATGCCAAGGTGATTGAGGAGTCAATCACGAGTTTATAATCCATCACGGAATCGAGAGAGTGATTGAGCTATTAAGAGGATGACAGGTCTCGCCTTGAGCTCAATCTATATCGTGAGGCAAAGGGATTCGTACATGAGAGAACATTACAGTTCAGCCGATATGATCTTTACATATACTTTGGGGTTAATATGTCTTACTAGAGGCCGCTATTAACAGTGACCGGAAGGCGTTTCCGGTCACGACCAAGTATACGTGAACCTGTGGTCGCACGCTTAACGGGTTGGAACACCGATTCGAATATGATTCGGATATGGGCTCAATTCGGATAAAGATCCGAATAGACTCCTAATGGGCCTTGGTCCGCAAGGCCCACGTGAGGAGGTCTATATATGGAGGCGAGGGTGAGGGTTTTCGCCTGTTAACATCTAGCAAAACCCTAGCCGCCACCTCCCGAGCCAAACCCTAGCTGCTCACGAGTGCTAGTACACTCGCGATCGGCGTTCGGCCGGACGTGTGGATACCGGTGGAGGCGCTGCTCGTTGCGAGGCTGATCGGCGCGTGGAGGAGACGATCTGTTCGGGACGATCGGCTACTTCCACTACTACCTCGGCGGCGTGATTGGATCGGTTTCCAATTCATCTTCACTGCGCTGGCGTCTAAGTGGTAACGATCCATGATCCTTCTTAGCATGATGTTCTTGGGTGCGCGGTAGAAAAATTTTGTTTTACGCTTCCGTAGCCTACGCGTATTCCTTTAGTGGTATCGAGCCATCTTGCTTAGTTTGCATCCGGATCGCGCATATGTTGATATGCGATAGTAGTAGATTGGATCTATTACGTCTAAATCGGTAGCACGGGTTGATGAGATCAATCGGTCATAAGGGGTTGAAATAGGTATGAGTTGATAGCATCATAAGGCCAAAAAGATTAGTTCGTGCTCCTTCTTTGATGTACGCGCGACTTGCCCCTACGGTGGAATCACCATCGGGGCTAAGCTGCGCGACAATCGATAGATCGAGCCAACAGATCGAGGTCTTGTGTTGTGGTCTCCTCAAGTATACCGATCGCGATGATCAATATGATTGATCTAATGAAAATTGAGACATTTTGAATGGCTCGGATTTGGGTTGATTTGATCGGCTCGATAAGATTTTCATAGCGATTTCATAGATGCGATCTATGTAATTGTGAGGTTTTGAGCGTGCCTGAACCCGCGGCGCCCCTCGATTTCCCCGCGTGACCGCCAGTGGGACCGCCGTGTATCCCCTTGTATAGCGTCTTGGGTTCACATCGTTAGGTAGAATGCGATTCTACGCCTAACTTGTTTTTGCAGAGAATGATGTGAATAGTATGGCCCTATACTTATTTGAATGTATGAGATGTATGTGATGCATGTAACATCCGCTCATGGCCTGCGTGTCATGATTATTTCAGCTATTGTTAGTCTGTATATATTGTATTTAACGACTGCGTGTCGACCTTAATGCTTGAATCTATCTTTGTAATCTTCAATTTCTAGCTATTATAGGTAGTAGCCTAGTTTTGAGATTACAAGCTTTTAAGCATGGTGGCCTAAAGGAGTGATGTGGAGGATGGAGATCGTCTACACCTACTTGGAGATGGATATCACCATTTTTGGGCCATACTACTTCACGATTAAATGTGTTTATCTATGATGTTATCTATCTTATTCTTATGCAATGATATATGTGATATGTTGCTTTGGTAGGATAGAATCCTCTTAAAATTAGGTGTTAATGCCCTTCCATATGTTGCACCAAAGATAATGATCACCGCATGGTAGGTCTACCAAAGTAGAGTGCCATCGGTTATCATCATCATTTGGGGTAGATGTCGGACATCTACATGCGGAAGCATTTGGTTTACTTAACAAGGTTATCAAAATAGTTTTGGACCTTGGGGCATAGATTGGGGCCGAGGCATACCGATGTCACCCAAAGTAGAGTCACATAGGGATGTGATTAGCAAAGTGTTGCTTACCCATGTCACTAGTTTTCTAGCCGTGATGCCAAAGCTCACTAGGAATTAGTGAAATGAGGATCTTTACCCACTATGTAACTTAGAGGAGTTTTTGTTGGAAAACTCATAGTGGGAGTCTTTTGCTAAATAGTTTAATAAAAGATGAACATAAACATAGTGCTAAACTTTGCATATTCTTGTGTTGTAGATCATGTCACTAACGCCGCATCCAAAGTACTTTTAATTTGCGATCTGTTCTTGAGAAAGAAAACTCAATGGAACAAACTTTTTGGATTGGTATCGCAACTTGAGAATTGTTCTCAAGCAAGAGCGCAAGGAGTATGTCCTTGAGTCTCCTTACCCGAAGACTTGCGATAATGCTACTATGGCTGCACGGAGAGCTTATGAGAAGCAAACGAATGATTGCCTTGATGTGAGTGTCTCATGCTTGCCACAATGTCCTCTCGAGCTTGAAGCAATATGAGAACACAGATGCCTACAATATCATTGTGGGGCTACGTGGTATGTTTGAGAACCAAGCAAGGGTGAGAGGTTCAATACTTCAAAGTCCTTATTTGCGTGCGAGCTTGCGAAGGGAATCCGTCGACCCTCATGTGATTAAGATGATTGGCTACATTGAGAGTCCGGAAAAGCTTGGTTTTCCTCTTAGCCAAGAGTTGGCACTGATGTGATTCTCGATCGCTCCCCGAGCTTTGAGCCATTCATAATGAACTTTCACATGAACAATCTGGACAAGACCACGGGTGAGTTGCATGGGATGCTAAAATCTGCGAGGAAAGCATTAAGAAAAGCAGCAATCATGTGATGATGATGCAGAAGGCAAGGGCAAGCCCTATGTCAAGAGAATCGCGGTCAAAAGAAAGAAAGCTCTGATGCGATCGCGAGCAATTCTAAGGCCAAGAAAGACAAGAAGGGCGATGCTCATCCGATGCAGATTGTTACTCATCTGTAAGCAATCGTGACATTGGAAAAGGCGCCCAAAGTACTTGGAGGATCTTGAGAAGAAGAAGGAAGTATGACTTCCACTCCGGTATAAATGTTATAGAAATCAATCTTGCTACTTCTTCCACTAATTCTTGGGTATTTGATACCGGATCGGTTGCTCACATTTGCAAATCGTTGCGGGGCTAATAAGAAGTAGAAGTTTGAGGAGGAGCGAAGTGGATCTTCGCGTTGGCAATGGAGCAAAAGTTGCTGCGGTAGCTGTTGGCACCATGCCATTGTCTTTACCTTCGAGATTAGTTTTGGAATTGAATAATTGTTATTGTGTTCCATCTCTTTCAAAGAACATTATTTCGCTTCATGTTTGCAAGCGAAGGTTATGACTTTAAATCTATGGACAATGGTTGTTCTCTTTATTTCAAAGATATGTTCTATTGTCATACTCCATTGGTGAATGGGTTATACGTTCTTACTCTTGAAGGGTCACGGTCTATAACATTAATGCAAAGAGGCAGCGTCAGAATGATTTGAATCCACGTTTATTTGGCACTGTCGCTAGGTCACATAAATGAGAAACGCATGCGAAGCTCCATAGAGATGGTATTCTGCACTCATTTGATTTTGAATCATTAGAGACATGCGAATCTTGTTTACTTGGCAAGATGACAAAGGCACCTTTCACGGTCAAGGTGAGCGGGCAAATGACTTATTGGCACTTGTACATACCGATGTATGTGGACCAATGAGCTTATGACCAGAGGTGGTTTTCAGATGCTTTATAACTTTTATCGATGACTTTAGTAGATATGGGTATATCTACGATGAAGCATAAGTCGAATCCTTTGAAAAGTTCAAAGAATTCCAAAATGAAGTGCAAAATCATTTAGGCAAGACAATCAAGTTTCTACGATCCGATCGTGGAGGCGAGTATTTGAGCCATGAGTTTGGCAATCATCTAAAGGATTGTGGAATTGTTCCACAATTGACTCGCCAGAACACCTCAATGGAATGGGGTATCGAGCGGAGAAATCGCACCTTATTAGATATGGTGCGCTCCATGATGAGCCAAAGTGATCTTCCGTTGTCTTTTTGAAGTGCGCTCTTGAAACAAACGCGTTCACACTAAGCGAGGTTCCATCAAAATCGAGAAAAGACACCATATGAGATGTGGACGGGACAACGCCCTAGCTTGTCTTTTCTTAAGATTTGGGGATGTGAGGCTTATGTAAAACGTTTACAACTGATAAGCTCACTCCTAAATCTGATAAATGCTTCTTTATCGGGTATCCTAAGGAAACAAAAGGATATTACTTTTATAATCAAGGAGAAGGCAAAGTGTTTGTCGCTTGGCATGGTGTCTTCTTAGAGAAAGAGTTTCTCTCAAGAAGGGATAGTGGAGCACAGTGCAACTTGAAGAAATTCAAGAAACACACGATAACGTTTCAGCTCCTCTGTAACCACAACGGGATGAACAAACTGTTGAAGAACCTGTTGTGGACACACTAGCACCACGTAGGTCGAAGGTCACGTCGTGCACACGAGAGGTACATGTTCTTGACTACTCAACAACGGGACATATTGTTGTTAGACAACGATGAGCCTAAGACCTATGAAGAAGCAATGGTGGGACCGGACTCGAGAAATGGCTTGAAGCCATGAGATCCAAATTGAATCCATGCACAAGAATCAAGTTTGGAACTTGGTTGATCCACTGATGGTGTTAAAACCATTGAATGCAAATGGGTTTTCAAGAAAAGATAGACATAGATGGAAATGTTCACATCTATAAAGCGCGATTAGTGGCCAAAGGTTTCAAACAAATTCAAGGTATTGATTATGATGAAACTTTTCGCCCGTCGCAATGCTAAAGTCTATTCGGATCATTCTAGCGATTGCTGCATATTTCGACTATGAAATATGGCAAATGGATGTCAAAACAGCTTTCCTTAATGGAAATCTGAGTGAGGATGTGTACATGACACAGCCCACAGGTTTTGTCGATCCGCAATCATTGGAAAGATATGCAAGCTCCAAAGATCCATTTATGGATTAAAGCGAGCATCTCGGAGTTGGAACATTCGTTTTGATGAAGTAATCAAAGGGTTTGGTTTCATCAAGAACGAAGAAGAGCCTTGTGTTTACAAAAGGCTAGTGGGAGCGCACTCGTATTTCGGTCTTATATGTGGATGACATATTCTTGATCGGAAATGACATTCCTTTGCTCGAATCATTAAGTCTTCATTAAAAATAGTTTCTCTATGAAAGACTTAGGAGAGGCAGCATATATCTCAGGCATCAAGATCTATAGAGATAGATCAAAAGGCTAATTGGATTAAGCCAAGATCGTACATTGACAAGGTGTTGAAAAGGTTCAATATGCATGATTCCAAGAAAGGTTTTCTACCTATGTCACATGGTATAAATCTTAGCAAGAATCGGTGTCCTAGTACACCGATGAGCGGGATAAAATGAATGCGATTCCATATGCTTGGCTATTGGGTCCATTATGTATGCCATGCTTTGTACACGTCGGATGTTTCGTATGCTTTAAGTGCTACGAGTAGATACCAGTCAGATCCAGGTGAAAGTCACTGGATTGCCGTAAAGAACATCTTGAAGTACTTGAGAAGAACTAAAGATGTGTTCCTTGTCTATGGAGGTGAGGAAGAGCTCGTTGTAAATGGTTACACCGATGCTAGCTTCCAAACTGACAAAGATGATTTTAGATCGCAATCTGGATTTGTGTTCTACCTGAATGGCGGTGCGGTAAGCTGGAAGAGTTCCAAGCAGCAGACGGTTGCTGATTCTACAACAGAAGCCGAGTACATAGCAGCTTCTGAAGCTGCCAAAGAGGCTGTTTGGATCAAGAAATTTATTTCTGAGCTTGGTGTGATGGCTAGTGCCTCCAGCCCAATGGACCTCTACTGTGACAATAGTGGGGCCATTGCACAAGCCAAGGAGCCTAGATCGCACCAGAAGTCCAAGCACATTTTACGGCGATTTCATCTCATTCGCGAGATAGTGGAGAGAGGCGATGTGAAGATATGCAAAGTACAAACGGATTTGAACATTGCAGATCCGTTGACAAAGCCGCTTCCCCAACCAAAGCATGAGGCTCACACTAGGGCAATGGGTATTAGATACCTACATGGTTGACTCTAGTGCAAGTGGGAGACTGTTAGTGATATGCCCTAGAGGCAACATGGAGATGTTGTATATATCACATACTATGTTTATGATACATTACTTTGTTCCTTGGAATAGACATCATCATTATTGATCAATGAGTATGTGACTTATTCATGAGACTCTTAAATACTAAGATGTTGCTATTTCTAAATGATCCCTGATCGTATATCATATGAGGAACAAATATGATTCAAAGACAAAGATCAGCATATGTATTGATTGATGATCATGTCTCATGGATCATGGTATGGTGATACCAAATCAATAATATGGACATGTGTTAGTGAACATATGTTGGATAGACTGCCATGAGACACTGCAGAGATTCCATGTGTCATCGATTGGTCTCAAGTAGTGTTTATGTAGAGTCCTTAGACTTGAGATCATCATGGTTCCCAACATGAGTAGTAGCTTATTTTGGGACTACTAAACACTACTCCGTGAATGGGTAGTCATAAAAGTAGTCTTCGGGTTTGCCATGAAACATGTAGTGGGATGTGAATGATCAAGATAGAATTTGCCCCTCCTTATGGGAGAGATATCTGGGCCCTCGATGTAATGGATTATGAAAGTGCATGGCCATGCCAAGGTGATTGAGGAGTCAATCACGAGTTTATAATCCATCACGGAATCGAGAGAGTGATTGAGCTATTAAGAGGATGACACAGTCTCGCCTTGAGCTCAATCTATATCGTGAGGCAAAGGGATTCGTACATGAGAGAACATTACAGTTCACCGATATGATCTTTACATATACTTTGGGGTTAATATGTCTTACTAGAGGCGCTATTAACATGGTGACCGGAAAGGCGTTTCCGGTCACGACCAAGTATACGTGAACCTCTGGTCGCACGCTTAACGGGTTGGAACACTAATTCGAATATGATTCGGATATGGGCTCAATTCGATAAAGATCCGAATAGACTCCTAATGGGCCTTGGTCCGCAAGGCCCACGTGAGGAGGTCTATATATGGAGGCGAGGGGCTGAGGGGTTTCGTCCCTGTTAACATCTAGCAAAACCCTAGCCGCCACCTCCCGAGCCAAACCCTAGCTGCTCACGAGTGCTAGTACACTCGCGATCGGCGTTCCAGCCCCGGACGTGTGGATACCGGTGGAGGCGCTGCCGTTGCGATCTTGATCGGCGTGCGTGGAGAGCGATCTGTTCGGACGATCGGCTACTTCCACTACTACCTCGGCGCGCGTGATTGGATCGGTTTCCAATTCTTCTTCACGCGCTGCGGCGTCTAAGTGGTAACGATCCATGATCCTTCTTAGCATGATGTTCTTGGGTGCGCGGTAGAAAATTTTGTTTTCTGCTTCCGTAGCCTACGCGTATTCCTTTATTAGGTGGGGGCCACCCCTACAACAGGAGCCTCTCATGGTGAAGGGCTTCCCAGGCCGAAGCCATGTCGCCGAGTCCTTTGGCCCCCTCCATCCCTGCGGCCTGGGTCATTGTGAAATACTGGGGAGGGTGACGCAGGAGCCGAGCTGTTGCGCGGGGGGCGAAGACCTCGCCGAAAGCGGAGCTGGTCTGCTTCGGGGCGCGTGGACTTCGCTGAAGGCGAAGCTGAGCTGCTCCGCGAAGGCGAGAATTTCACCTATGCGGGTCGGGTATGTAGGGGCGGCAAGCCGGAACGGCGCACGTACGCGCGAGCAACTGCGCCGGTTCAACTTCCACCGATTGCGCGAGCCGAGGAGCCGACTCTGATGCGTCCGCATCCTGGTGAGTGCGCCGCGTGCTCATTTTGCCCGTGACGTATCATCGGCCAGCAATCGGTCATATGCGGGACTGAAGCGGGAGCGGAAACTGCATCAGAGGCGGAGCTGTAGCTGCCCCGCCGGCTGACCCATGGCACAGGTGCTTCATGCGACCCGGGCCGGTCCCGCGGGGCGCGTAGTGTTTGCTTCGCTGAGGTACAGCTGTTGCCGGGGCCAAAAAACTTTATTTGGCGCGGGAGTTGCTGTGCCGTGCGTTGGGAAGGCCGGGGCGGTTCGCGGTCGTCGTACGCATAGTCCCGAGGCAGCGGTACACGCGGCGCTACCTGGCTGGCGCACCATGGGATGTCAGGAGCCTTGCGACCGCGTGCTCCCGCCTGTTCCCAAGGGAGGCGAGACACGCGGCGAGCCGCTCGCGATCAGTTACAGTTCCCGACCGTGGGCGGGACGAACCGACGGCTCCCGCCGGTTGCCCTCCTGATGACGGGACGCGAAGGGGCTGTATAAGAGGTGCGCTATTGGCGCACAGGTGTGCATCCCGCTCGCGTGCGCCTGGCTTGTTCCTCGTTGCTGCGCGAAATCCACTTGCTGCCGCTCCGGCCCTTCCGTCGCGCGGGACGAAAGATGGCAGGCCACGGAGATTTCGGCCGCCGGCTGAGCGGCAACACCTCGTCGGGCCAGCGCGGCTCGACGCCGCCTGAGGCGGAATATTTGGTGGTAGCGCGTGAACCAATGCAGACTCGAAAGGTGTACAACACCTGGCAGAGCTCGCAGGGGCGGTGCTCTGCGGTGCTGGGGCAAAGCCATGCCACCGAAGAGACGATCGAAGCTCTCGTGCGGGAGAAGAAGATAGACGACCGTCACATAGCCCGCCTGCCTGGTCGCGACGAAGTGGAGCCTCATCCTGAGGAGTCGGAGGCTATTGTCTTCACCGCGTTCTTCGAGGCGGGACTCCGGATGCCGTCGACGCTCTTTGTCGGTGAGGTCCTAAAGGCTTATGGGTTGTTGTTGGCGCAGTTGACCCCGAATGCCATAGTCCATTTGGCGGTGTTTGCTTGGGCCCTCCGCGTTGAAGGTGGTCATCCGCGCGCGAGTTTATTCGCCCTTCTTCATGATGCGCGCTGCCAGCCAAAGAGAGTCGGAGAAGGGGCGCTGTCCAATTTTAGCGTTCACTTTGTGGTGCGGTCGGGTTACGCGCATCTGGTGCCTGCTCTGGCGACGAAGGAGAAGTGGGAGGGGTGGATGCGGCAGTGGTTCTACTGCCGCGTGACGCCGACCAGCAATCTGCGGTGCCGGGGTCAACCGATAGCCTTCGACTGTTGTCCCGGGATGAAGCCGAAGGGCGAGGATCAGCGGCAGGCGCGGAGACTCGGCGGTGTGACCCTTCGGTTCAACATGCGCGATCTTGCCGAGGAATTTACCATGTATGGGGTGTCTCCGCTCTCCGGCCTGTGGAAATACGAACGGCACGATACGCGGAGGGATGGCGTCCGCCCCTCGGTGTCGTCGCTGCAGGAGCCCACCGGGCGCGCAATACTTTCGTTGTGGGACGCTGAGCGCGCGGTTGATGCCTTCCTGGGGTCGTACACGTGGAAGGAGCACACATCACGCAAAGCCGCGACCGCGCCTGCGGGGTTGGGGCGGATAAACCGGGTATGCGAGGTCCTAGGCCTCGCTGTGCCCGAGCGCCCAGTGCCGGTGCGGAGTTCACCCCGTCGTCGCGACGGTGCCGACGGGGCAAGGGCGTCTTCCCGACGGCAGAGGTCCCGGTCCCAAGCTGCGATTTCTGACCCGTCCGCCAGCTTGGCGGCAGAGGCCGCTGATCCGGACGACGTGTCCAGGGGTGGGTCTGAGCATGGCAGCGCGGGGTCGCGCTGCGGCAGCGAGGACCTAGGTGGCGGCGCGGCCTTGGCGGTGGCGCCATCAAGACGCAGCGCTTGTCGCCGATGTTAGTCGTCGAGGAGCTGCCTCCCGCGCCGCCATTGCCCGTGATGGCTGCCATAAGCCCTTCCTTGGCACCAGGCGTGGCGATGACTGGAGCAGCGGAGCACTCGTCGTCGTCTCCTGCGGCAGTCGCCGTGATCATGCTACCCGCGCCGGAAGGCGCGGGCACCGGAGGTGTCGGAGGTGCCTCCTCTGGGTCTCCGGTGGCGAAACGCCATATAGATTTGGTGATAACTGGAGTAGGCGTCCAAGAAGCTCATGAGTTCACAGCCAGCCGTGGCGTCGACTAATTGGTCGACGCGTGGGAGGGGGTAATCATCCTTCGGGCACGCCTTGTTGAGGGCGGTGAAATCGATGCACATGCGCTAGGCACCGCTGGCTTTCTTCACTAGCACCGGATTAGCGAGCCAATCCGGGTGCTGAACTTCACGAATGACGCCGGCCTGCAGGAGCTTCCTTACCTCCGCCTTGGCCGCCTGCTGCCGGTCTGCGGACATGCATCGAAGCCTTTGCTTGACCGGCTTGGCGTCCTGACGGACCGTGAGGTTGTGCTCAATGAGGGAGCGGTTCACACCCGTGAGGTCCCCTGGGGACCAAGCGAAGATGTCGGCGTTGTCCCGGAGAACTTGGAGGAGCTCTCGCTCCATTCTCGGGGGGAGACCGTCGCCTATGGAGACGACTCGGCCGTCGGCCTGGAGGGGGACCCGCTTGACCTCGCCCTCCGGGCGAGGCTTAGGGGTCCATCCCGGGGTGGATGGTGTGTTCGCCTTAGGCTTGGCAGCGAGGGTGTGCACCTGGCGGCGGGGGCTTATGAACGCCGTGCACCGGGCAAGGTCTTGGTCGTCGAAGACTGTGATGACGCCTCGCGGGCCCGGGAGCTTTAGGCATAGGAAGGCATGGTGTGGGACCGCCTCGAAGGATATGAGGGCGGGGCGGCCCAAAATGGCATTATACGGGCTTGGGTGTCCGTGACGTCAAAGACGACACCCCCGGTCCTGACATTGTTACCTTGATAGAAGGAGACTTAGAGGTGTATTTGGCCTAATGCACTTAGGGGTTGGCCGTCGAGGCCACATAGCGGGGCCCGGGATGGTTGCAATCGGCAATAATGGATTGCCATGCGGCCAAGGGCCTCCGCGGAAAGCACATTCGCCGAGCTGCCCCCGTCAATGAGGACACGCCAGACGTCGCACCCTGCAATGTCGATCCGGACAAGCAATGGGTCGTGATGAGGAAACTTGATGCCTCGGGCATCGGCGGACGCGAAGGTAATATCGGCCTGAGGTATCCCCAGCTGCGACTGCCGCGAGGCTCCCAACGACGAACCTCCGGAGATGATGTTGACGACTGAGTACTGCGGACGGGTTCCCGGCGTGGCGGCCATCGGGATTTGCTCGCTCGAAGCCTTGCGCATGGCGCTTATGGTGCCGTGGAGATCTGCCAGCTCCCGTTGGAGCGCATGGAGGGCAGCCAGCAGGGATTTGTGTGCTATGGGCGTAATCGAAACGGACGGCGCACCTGGTCGCGCTGGTTTGGCAGCCGCGACTAGCGTCGGCGCCGCCGGATTGTCCACTCCATCTGTGCGGTGGATTCCAGCGTTCCTCGCCTGAGTCGCAGTATGACCGTAGCTGTTGGACATTTCTGCGCCGCGGAGGCGGGGTTGGTGTCGACGGCTGCGTCGACGGAGGCGGGGTTGGCGTCGACGGCGCGCGTCGGCGAGGCGGGTTGGGGTCGGCGGCCGCGTCGGCGGAGGCGGGTTGGGGTCGACGGTGCGTCGCGAGGCGGGTTGGGGTCGACGCTCGTCGGCGGAGGCGGGTTGGAGTCGCCCACCTGCGTGCGGGCGTTATCGCTCACTCCTACGGTCGCCCCTGCCGACGCCGCGATGCCGATGCTGACGCGAGGTGTGGCCTCCGCGACCCCCTCTCTCCTTGCCGCCGACGATGTTGGTGCCATCCTTCTGGAGGTCTTCTTGCTTCCATCGTCCCCACGGACGGCGCCAACTATTGTGGCTACAGACCAAACAGAGAGAGAGTGGTAGTGGAGAGTTAGGTAAACAAATGACCTCTTCTGCCCCGTACGAGGACAAGGAGCGATACATAAGTACTCCCCCTCGAAGGGGCGACTTTACCGTCGTAACCTTACCCGGAGTCCCTCACCGGGGACAAGTGTGTCATTTACATGACTTACAACCTTTCAACAGGCTAGTTAGGTTTAGGTGGGGGCCACCCCTACAACAATCCCTATCAACTACTAGGTGATGGAAGGTGGAATCACATACTCTCAAGCATCTTACCACACTCTTACAAGCGTTCTTATCAACGGAAACAGTAGGAGCGTGTGTACGATCGCAAGAGGGGACCTATTCTGATCAAGAGTAGGTGGAGCTCGGAAGGCACAATATGATAGCAAAAGGATCAGCAATAATCAGTTCAGTAAATGCAAGTTGAAAGATTGTTCAAAATACTCGTCAAAGTTGCTGATTCTAGCCTAATCACAGCTAGCCAATCAAAGCCCTATGCAAAGAAGTGTATGTACGTACACGCAACGATCAATGTGACTTGATGTAAGCAAAGGAGAACCTCACAACAAGTTCTAGGAGAGACGCTAACCAATTGATGAGGACATCACTCCTTCGGATGCAACCGCTGATCCTCCAACCGTTATGCAAGGTCCAATGACCCGAGCTCGCATGCGACAATTAAATCTAGAGGTAAGCTCGTTCTTAAGCGATCCTTTTTATAGTTTTGAGAATAGATTGCTACCTAATGATGTTATCTTGCTTAGGAACATTGGAGAGGGTCATGAAGTACATGGAGAGAGGTGTGGAGGCGGAGAAGACCAGCAAGGACGTCCAAGTCAAGCCGGAGGCCCAGTCCAACTCGAGTTCGAGTCTGCCTCGGCCTTCAGGACCAGCCTGCAGTAAAACGGACGCCCAGGACGCATACGGACTCCGTTTTGGACGTTCCACATATGTATGGAAAGCTGAGAAGGAGACCTTTCCAATGGCTCTGGTCCCATATCCAAATTCCTTCTGTGTCAATGGGAACCATCGAAACAAGTGGGCATTCAGAATCTGTCAGGGTGCTGCGCCACCGTCTTTTGGGCCATTCGGCTTTGTATCGTGTTGGAGCCCATTAGGGCACGTCCAGGGGTTTTGCACGCCCCTCACTCCTTTATATACAGCCGCCACCCCCACCATTAGGGTTGGATTTTGCTTAGATTAATTCTGTCTTGAACAGTTTCGCCGTTCATCGGTTTGTGAGACCCCAACTTTCGAGTGCTAAACCAATACATCTGCAATTCCGTTGTGTTCTTCCTTGTTCTTGCTTGTGTTCTTCGATTCGCAGGCGAGGATTAGCCTTCTTGGCGAGGTCAATCGGCAGCGCACGGTTGATAACCTGAGGAGACGTGGTGCTGCGATTGCGGGGTTTGGAACGTGTTGTTCGAAAGCCGAATCGATTTGTGTCGCGCCTCCACCAAATCGAACATATCCAGAACTTGTTGGAAGATCGGGACCCCATTCCCATCACCAATCTACTCAAACTTCTTTGTAGGGTACAAGATTATTTGCACGACGTAGAACACAAAAGACAACAAAATCGGTATCGGTGCAATGCAAACAACCCTCTAGATTGAGCAGAAACAACAGTTAGTCTCAAACGATGAAAAGACAGAGTTTTATATGGCTTCTATATACTCGTTTGAAAGGTTTCGACGAGATCTACAACTTTGCAGTTGAAACAAAATCTAAATTCCGAAAGGAAGATTGAACAAACTAGCAAATACAGAAGCCTTAATTTTGTGATGCGATTTCAAGGCCAAAGATGGTCGATTTTGGGGGTCTTGGAGGGCGACAGGTGCTTCGCATGTCAAATTTTTAGATGCGCGCCGTCGATAACTTTCTAACAAGTACAAGAACATCGAAATCCGAGTCCGTATGTAAAAGTTATGCCTGTTTTACTGAAGGTGTGTCGGAAACGGACTCAACTTTATTTAAACTGCTGTAACTTTTGGTCCCGTGGCTGAACTTGCTCAAAAAGTTTTTTGGATCCCTTTGGATGTATGAAGGACAGCTCCACCAATTTTCACTATTTTTGGCAAAGGTTTGATGCACTTTCCAAATTTCGGAAAAGGGGAGATAGGATGGCAGCGGAAAAGGGCACTTTCCAAATTTTCACTATCCCATGGCTCTCTCTCTCCTTTTTTAAAACCGAAATCAATATCTCTCTTTTCTTTTCTTTTCTCTTTTTTTCTTTTTTTCTCTCTAGGTCTGAAACCCTACCTTTTCTTTTGTCACAGAGGATGGCGGCGGATGGGGGGCGGTTGAGGGGCGGTGGATGGAAGGGGCGGCAAGGATGGAAGGCGCGGCGCGGTGCACAGCACGGATGGAAGGTGCGGCGCGGAAGGATGGAAGGCGCGGCGCGGCGCGGCACGGATGGAAGGCGCGGCTCGGCAAGGATGGAAGGTGCGGCGTGGCAAGAAAAAAAGAACACAACGACGAAGCTACATAAAGGAACACGAGATGCAACTAGACAATGACGAACTGAATCCGACTAAACTAGTAATCAACAACTTGAACACGAAAATGCAACCAAAAATTCAACGAGCAATACTGAAAAGAAAATTGCAATGGCACAAGGGGTGTTGGGACGATTGTGGAGATCTTGGCGTTGATGATCCAAAACACTACAAAAATTATTTTGTGGGCTAATTTTCTAAAGGAATACGCGTGAGGCTACGGAGTTTTTAGGACGATGAACATAAACTAATGTAAAAGGACAAATTACCTCACGGCAACCGTACTGCACTCGATACCACCTAATGTGACGATTGCCTCCGATCTTGCGGACCAAGGCCCATTAGGAGGATCTTTATCCAAATTGAGCCCATATCCGAATCATATTCGAATCCGATAAGTCGATTGTGGAGATCTTGTAAGACATATTAACCCCGTTGATGATCCAAAGGTACAAATCCCTTTGCCTCACGATATAGATTGACCAAAGTGTCATCTTAATAGCTCAATCACTCCTCGCAATCACTACACCATCATGCATCCGATGGTTATCAACATGTTTCCGACTACTTTTATGACTAACGTGGTTGACTCTCGCCAAGAAGGCTACTCGAGACCAACCGATGACACATAAAATCGAGAATACAAGCAAGAGAGTAAAAGGTACAATCTGAAATTGTATTGCGAAATAAAGATTAAGTTCACAAGATAGGTTCCTCAACCAAGGACAAAGTAATGCATAGTATGTGTGTTGCCTCTAGGGCATATCACTAACAGGTTCCTCAACCGGACATGTGGTGAGACTGTTAAGCAGAATAAACTCTTAAGAAAAATCCAAGGAAAACTAGAGGGTGCAACCTCCTTAAATAGGGGTGGGGAGGCCGTACTCATCTAACAAAAGGGGTATGGTACTATTCACAGGTACTGTTCATATGAACAGTACCAGCATGAATAGTGCTAGCCCAAATAATCTAATCGTGATTACAAGGCCCAAGGCCCACTTTGACTTGGACTGAAAAAGTGACGCGACTTGTTTTGTAGTTTTTGATCGGCTCGGGTGGAATTTTGAGGTGAGAACAGATTCATCTGAAAGTAGACTCCAATATATTTCCAATGAGTACTCACGGGCCCCAAGAAACCTTCTGAATCAAAAGTTATGGCCGTTTGAAATAGGTGCTGTCAAGCGGTCCGAATCTGAGTCGAACTTGCGAATATGAGTTGGATTGTGCTTGGTGGTTCCACTTCTACACTTGAGCTCGCGTGGTTCTTCTCCATGGTTCCTAAGGACAAGAAAATCACAAGTCTTAGGAAGTATCGAATGCTCAGCGAAAATATTATTGACTTCTAAAAACGAGTTTACCTGATAGTTGAGTTGACGAGCACGTGCCCGAGTGATTGGACCTTGCCCATCATTCATAGAAACAGTAAGAGGAGTGTTCATATCAGTAGAAGTGATGTCCTCATCAGAGTCCGATCTGGGGTGGCTCCCAGATTGAAGCGAACTGGCGTCGGGGCTTGCCTCTAGGGCACTTGCTAGCATAGTGTCCTAGCTCATGACACTTGAAGCAAGTGATGGATGCCACTGGGTTGGTGCTCCTCTGCACTGACCGCTGGATCCACTAGGTCGCTGACTTGACTGAAACTGACGCGGCGCTTGGGCCGAAGTCATGAAGACTGGCTGCTGCTACTGCTGCTGAGGCACTCGTGCAGGCTGATAAGAACCAAAACGGGGCCTTTGGGACTTGTGCGACTGTGGTCCCTGTTGAATCATCCTCTTGTGAGACTCCTCTAGCTCGCGGTGACTCTCTTCAATCAGTATGGCCTTATCCACCATGTGCTGAAAACTGATATAATCATTGCCAACCACTTGTACCTTTAATCCTAGGTTCAAGCCTTTCTTGAACTTCCTTTGACAAGCAGCATCTGTGGCTACATCCTCCGGCGCATACCGAGCTAACTGAGTGAATTTATTAAGATATTCACTCACGGACATTCTTCTGCTGCAATTCCCTGAACTCATCCTTCTTCATCTCAATCACCCCATCCATGACATGGGCGTGATGAAAGGCGGCGGTGAACTCTGCCCAAGTGATACTGCCATGGTCCTCATGAGTGGCATAGTACTTCTCCCACCACTATACTGTTACTCCCTCAAGCTGGTGTGCTACATACATCACCTTCTCCCTGTCTGTGCACTGGGCCAGGTTCAGTTTCTTCTCAACTGAACGGATCCAATCATCTGCCTCCAAAGGCTCTGAAGAACCGAAGAAGGTAGACGGTCTCGTCCTCATGAACTCTGCATAGCTGGACTGCTGACGAGGTGGCGGAGGTGCTACTGCCTCCTGGTGCTGACGCTACATCATCGCATTCATATTCTTCATCATTGCCTGCATCATCTGTGTCTGGGTCACCAAAAACTGACTAAGGGCAGGATCTAAGCTAGGTGGAACTGGCTGGGCGGCACTACTCTCTGGGTCCTGGTTCGCCTGGCTGCGGCCTGAAGAGTTCATAGTATGAACCATCTTGTTGCTACTCTCAAAAAGGAAACCACTGCTGACTTTCCAAAGGCAAAAGACAAGGGGGAAAAGCATAGATAAGAGGATGAATTCATCTAAGGGGTTTTGCTAAGGGCAACCTAGACTTAAACAAACAATTAGCCAAAAAGGCTAACAACAAAACTGAGCAAAAGTAACTCCAATAAAAAGATTGATATGATTGCAATATAATACTTTTAAGGGCAAGATTTGCAGCTCAGATCACACACAACTACAAATAAAATCCATCTTTCTACTCGCACTATCTAATCTAAAGGCTCCCACTCGGGTCCTGACAAATAGGGCACACTACTCTCATCCTCCTAATCACTGTAGACAACCCACGAGTTGCGGACTGGCGGCAACTGCTCTTCGACTGGAGCTGGAATGAAGTATCGAAGGTACTCTCGTCGATCACCGGTGATGCGTCGTCTCTCCTCCGGGCTCGGTGGTGTAGGCGACGGTAGAGGTACTGGTAGACTGGGGGTAACTCCATACTGCTCCTTGAACTTCCGGATGAGTCTGGATATGTTGATCTTATATAGCTTGCAAAGGTGTCGGGTGGCCTTGTGCGCGACTCCTTGTGCTGACCACTCTCCACAGGCACCAATGTTCTTGAAGCTGTGGTGTAGAACCTGCTTGCTGACCCTCGTGGTGAAGTATAGACTGGTGATGCTTCGATTTGTTGGCCTTTATTTGTCTCATCCTTAGTGAGGTAGACGGGCGATCTCTTTAATCCGAGGCTTCGCAACTGGACATGAAGAAGTCCTCTCCATCCTCCCGACGGGCTGAAAGAAGCTAGGGACATCTAATGCATTTATAAGGGAAAAATCAGTTTAGAGATTTATAAAAATAAATTTTTAGAGAGTAGGGCGAAGAGCAAGAATCCTTAAGAAAAAGGTAAGAGAATAGAGATATCACTAAGTATCAATTTGGTTGGTTTGATTTATAAAATAAGTTTTTGGCTAAACGACCATTTTAACTAGTGCTTCGTCCTACAGTCGATATGGCTCTGATACCATCTCTGTCAAGACCTGAATATACAAATTCGGACTCTCTGTGTAAACTGCACTAGTCCAGGATCACGCTAGTGCACACAGTCAAACATAGATGAAATCACAACCATACACAAGCTAAAATAAAGGTAAACCTCAAATAATAATAAATCTGAAAGGTACGACCTTATGGCCAAGCTTACAATATCTCTAGCCGGAAGGGCTTTAAATCTAGAAGTGAAAAATCCAAAGTAAAGCGTAGCGGCCAATCGACAAGCCCACAAGCTATCGAGTGGAGAACAAAGCCTAATCCGTGAAGTCATCGAAGTACTCTCCTTCTGGAACCTCCTGCTGGTAATACTCCTCAACTGAGCAACATAGGCGTAAAGCTGTGAGTACATTAGTACTCAGCAAATCGTTTGTAACAAATGAATGCAATATCGTATACAAGGCTTACCAATGGAAGGCTAAAAGGTTATTTTGCATAAAAGACATTTCACGATAAATATGATAAATAGATTGAAAGCGAACTTTTAAGCAAAAATAATAATAATAAATAATCAAGAGAATTAAAGTAAACCACTTGTGGATATTCCATCCTCAAGCTAAACCAACAGGGAACTACCTGTCCACTTCCAACATAAACCACCAAGTTTAAACGAAATCACTACCCCTCGTGTGAAATTACCGAGCATTGTCCATGACCGAGGACGCAGCTATTCGAATAGTTTTACACTCTGCAGAGGTGGCACAACTATACCCACACGATTTGATTAACCTCGATCTAAGGAAATCACAACAAGGTCTTTACAATACTCTACCTCAACTCGACCCTACCCGCTAGGGTTTCGCATCACACCCCCCTTGCGTCATATGGAAATCAACAATCATGTTCATCACATTAGCAGAATCAAAATTGAAATATTATAAATTAATCAGCAGGTCTATCCCATACTAGACATGTGGTTTGCACGAAAAGCTCAGATCAATGGCGCTCAAAGTAGTCCTTAAGTCTACCCAGCGAGGCTACCATATCCCACGAAGTGAACATGCACTTCCCCTTTACTACATGATCACTCGTCCGAGTGTAAAACCAAGTTTGTATAATCACGCCAGTAACACACCAATGTCATGGCCCAAATTTCAATAAACGTGGCACCAACCACAGTTCCATATCTCATTAAGTCAAATTAATAGTACGCATGTGATGATAAACCCAATCATAAATTAAGCAAGACTAAGCATACTAATCGTACAACCCATGTGACAAATAACATAACATCACTAGTAAATTTCCCAACCTATGGTGACAAAGGTATCAGGGTATTCCAAGTAACAAGGAGGGATTAATCAAACTCGGACAGTAGCTACCATTTACAAGGATTTGTAATAAATAGCGATGCAAGGTCATTTAAAACAAAATAAATAAATAATAGATTGCAAACTGGGTTCAACATAATCAAAGGACACGACTTACCTTAGTTATGCTCAACGAGGTACTCGGGGTTTTCGGGTGTAGCTCCTGCTCCTCGAATCAGAATCTAACGAGAGAGAAAATAACCGAAACAATAAAAACACATAAAATGATAAGCAAATAAACTCCAAAAATCATGAAACCAAAACCAAAAGCTAGAACTTGATGTTAGATGAATTTAGAAAAAAGAACGGGGTCAATCAAAGCGAGGACGGAGGAGAAAGGGCTCTCGAAAAATTTAATCTAAAGGAAAACCCTAAAAATCAGAAATTACACTGTGCTGTGGACCGGGTTCACGGGAGAGAGAGGTCTACGGTGGACCAAGTCTACAGAATAGTACCAAGGGTGCTGACATGGCATGCACTAGTGCTGACACGTGGTAGCTGACATGGCACGCTGACGTGGCACCGGGTCTCGGATATTGCTGACGTGGCACGATACGTGGCCTAGGGCTAACGTGGTTGCTAGCGTGGCTAGGGCTGATGTGGCACGGTCGGGGCGGTGGCAGCGGCGCGGATCAGTCGGCTCGGATTTGGCCACGTGGTGTGATCACGGCCGTCGGTCTGGATCTGAGGCGACAGTCGAGGGGTGATAGGAGAGCGTGGGTGTGGTTCTGGGCACGTGGACCGAGGGGCGATAGGCGAGCGACGGGTGAGGCGACGCGAGCGACGACGGGGCACGAGCGAACGAGAGGGTTCGTGGTGGCGCTCACCGGTGGTGGAGATGACGGTGGGGCACGGCGGCTTCGACGAGGGCGACGGCGGCGCCGGGGCGCAACGGGCGGTGGAGGCGGTGCGGAATGGTGTCGGCGGCGAGGTGGTACACGAACCGAGGCAATCCTGTGAGGAGACGGCGTGGGTGCGAGCGGGATTCGGTTGGACATGGGGTTCGGTCGAGATTGCGACGCACGGCGCGGAACGGATCCGACGGCGGGGCGAGCGCGGTGAGTGCGGCGGCGGCGCATTAGGGTTAGGGCAGGCGCGCGTGGTGTGGGCGGCGGGGGCGGAAAATCCGGCAACGGTGGAAGGGGCGGGGCGTGAGCGCCCGGGCGACGGGAAGATGCCGACACGTGGGGAGGAGGTGGATCGCGGCGACGGTTTTCCCGATTTTTTAAATAAATCCGAGAAAAATCAAATAGCTCTAGAAAAATAGCACATAAATCCCAAAAATTCAGAAAATTCTTTGAGACCTAAGGGACTGAAATAAAATATTTTTAGCTTATGTTAAAGTATATTTTAATCATGTTAAATTGTTTTTATTTCTAAAAATTCATTTGAAGTTTGAATTAATTCCAGAAAATTTATTTTTGAAAATTGGGCTTTATAAACTCTAGAAAAATAGGATGTTACAGTAACATTCCAATTTTTTAAAACTAGGAGTGTTGTGAGAATTTGTAACAATTGAAAATTTTGGTATTTCTTGGTATTTCAACTTTTTGGATTTTAATGATTTTTTACTGAGGTTCCATTAAAATAAAAGAGAAAGTATATATATAAATACATCCACATAAACGATGTTAAAGCACACAAAATGAAAAGAGGAAAATACTAGAAAGAAAAAATATATTTATAAAAGAAAACTTTAAATCGAGACAAGAATTTGAAAAGATGATCCAAGTAATTGTCTAAAAGTTCATAAAAGAAATTAGCACTATAAGTGAAATAATCTAAATTCCCAATCATCTAGAATTAAAAAGGAGTCCTCCACCAATATGAAAGTTTATAGTAAAAGCATCAATAATACTTGAGAAAGCATATCTGAAATTTTATATGTAAGAAAAACATATACATACATGTGCCCGAAATAAATAGTGCAAATCAAAACACAATTAAAATTGGAAATAAAAATCAAAAAGAAAATTAAAAAAATAAGAGATGGGAGGAGAGAACCAGCCGGCCCGGTCCGGCCAGCTCCCCCCTCTCCATCGCTTCCTCCCCTCTCTCCCTGTCTTTCCCTCTCTCCTCCCTCTGACCGCTGCCTCCTTGCGCCCGCTCCCTCGTGCGCCCGCGGCTGTGCGTCCATTCCCAGAATCCCGCTGTAGCCGACCCCACTCCGAGCTTCTCCCTTCAGACCAGCAGACTCCCCCAGACCTCTTCACCCCATCCTTGCCGTGGTACACCTCCAAGCCCCGTCTCCCTCCACGCACGGCCGCCAGCAGCGCCCACACCACCGATCTTTCCCCCACGTCAGTTGCAGCCATCCGTGTCACTGTGACGCCTTGCCGTGCGATGGCCATCCCATGCACGCTCCCATTGCCCGTCTCCTCACAATGCCAAGTCGAAATCCTACGCACTGTGACCACTCCCCCCTCCGTCATCCACCGTGGCTGCCATGCCGCCTCCACGCGGGTAGCTCGCCCCAGTGGCTATAAAAGCCCACCGAGGCTGCTCATCCCTTCCCTGCACCTCCCTCTCCCTCCCAGTGCAAGCAATTGAGCTCTCGTGCCACAAAGCTCATCAGAACCGCCTTCTTCTCCAGCTTCGGCTATCATGATCGCAGATGATCGAGCCCGCCTCCGTCCAATTCCCTCGGCCAGAAGCATCTACAGTGCACGGCGACGCCATCCCAACCATTCCCTGAAGCTCACCGTGCCCAAGCTATCCCCTCACTGTGCAACCTCCTCGGAGCTCCGCCGCCGCATGTTGACAGCCTTCCTCAACCTTCCTTGAGCTCTGCCGGCCTCAAATTCCTCGTCGTGACCATCCCTAGGTACTCTTTGAGCGAGCAATTGGACTCCAGTGTTGTAGATCGCCGTGTCTCCTTTCCCCCTATTCTGCTGTCGCTCGGGCTCTCCACCGGCCAATGTTTCAGCCAAATTGGCCGATGAGACCAAGCGTAGAGGTGGGCATGGGCGCATAGGCTCACAACGGCCACTGCCTCCTCCGTCGGCGACGAGCTTCGTCATCGACGGGAGAAGGAAGAAGCTACTGTAGATCGGTGCCGTTTGATTAGAGCCATAATTAATTAGTGCTAATGACAACGGTTAAGGTAATGAATCACTGTCATGTGGGCCCCCATTGAATTAAACCAGTACTCTGTCCCCACCTGTCAGCACCAGTTAAACCATTAAACCTCGTCGGCCCCATCTGTTAGTGGCACAGGGGGAACTAATAACCCATAGTGGACCCCATGTGTCAGTCATTGGCGTGTTAAGAAAATTTAAACCCCAATAGGCCCCATATGTCAGTAAACGAAAGATTAAGAAATTAATAAAACCCAGTAGGTCCCACCTGTCAGTGCAAGAAAAAGAAAATAAACTAACCAGTGGACCCCACCTGTCAGCCTCAGACACTCTCTCCTCAAGTTATTTAAATAATTTCTGATTTTTGATTTTTAATTAAATCGGCTGAAAACTTTGAAAATTCATAACTAATTCATTTTAACTCCAAATTTAGTGAGAAAAATTGCTAAATTTGTCTAAATTCACCCTCTATCCAATGGAACCAAAATCGTAAATGTTTGAGCCTGTTTGAATTTTTTATGGAGATTTATTTGGTTATGTTGATTATTTCTATTTCTTTTTAAATGTACGTTCAACGTAAAATTAACTAACGAGGCCCAAGAAGAAGAATACGAGACAGACGCGAGTCAAGATCCACAAGACCAAGGGCTCCGTGATTTAGGTGAGTCAATACTTTGATCATTTTGAATTCTTACTTTAACAAATTATTTATATTTAAATTAGCAAATGCAAGCTGTTATTTCGTGCGTTATATTATGTTGTTTCCATGCTGTAGCTAGATGCCCTTTTTTTACATACCACTATTATACCTTCCCGGTATATTATCCCGTGAATCTTATATCCTTAGGAAAATTTATAAATGTAAGTGTTTCCAAAAATTAATTACATTTATATCTTGTGGCCTAGCATTGCTTAGTTACCAGGGTGTTAAAAATACCCCCAACATCATTTGTAAATGCAAGAGAGCAATTTTGGGGGAAGTTGTAGTTGGAAATGCTCGTGTATTTTCAGATTGATCATTATTTTTATGCCCCCAAAAATGCCCAAATTGCTTACACGTCTGGGCGGATGGTTCGGGGGCATGGTGCATTAAAATGCACGAGTGTATGGATTGTGATAGAACGGTCCAGATAACCTAAGGGCCTAATCGGGTCATGACCTCCCATTGTAACACAGTAAAACCACAAGTCTGCAAAGTGCAACGTGGCTACGTAAACCCTATCGAACCTTGGACTCATCTCATAGGTCGGGAGAAAGAAGTGCCAAAATGCCAGGGCCTGTTGTGGCTAAAGGGACACCGAGTGGAGGGTGATTTGTTTCTGTCTTACTAGCACTATTTGGAGTGGAGCCTGGAGGTACTAGTAATAGTGATTAACATCCCGTGCAACATACGAAACCCACCGCAAGTGGGAATGGCCCATAGGGTGAGATGAGACCCCAAGGCCAGGTAGTTTTAAAAGGTTACTGTGATGATCTACTCAACCGTATGACTAAGAAATCATGCGGGGCAACGAGTGGATTGTCTCTTATGGTGAAAGTGTACATACTCTGCAGAGTCAAAACTATTCGAATAGCCGTGCCCACGGTCAAAGGCGGACATGGGAACTTAACTCTGATATAGTTCTATTTCAAAAATAATTTTGAAAGGTTGGGACTTGGAATGGAAAAAAAGTAAAGGACGATGGACTATCTTGGTTTGCGTTGTCCTGGGTGTCGTCCCAGAGATAAGTTACGCGACTATAACACAGAAAAATGGATATATAGTGCAGGTGACATGTGACGGTGGATGTAATCCGTACCAATACTATCATCACAAATCTTTTATTCAAAAGTATTATGATTTTAGTCCAAATGGCTAGGTCTAAGAAAATCTTATACATAAATCTTAAGTCTTTTAAAATGCAGTTTCTGGCAAAATAAAACAAATCGAGCCTATCATTTGTCAAGCCATGCATGTTATATAATTGTATTATGTGTATTGGCTCGCTGAGCACGGTAGTTAGTATGCTTACACTCGCATAAACATATCCAGAAGCAAGAGAACAAGATCATTATGCTTACGAGGATGCATCAAGCCAAAGAGCCGACGATGGTAACTAGGGCGGATTTTCTAAATGCCTAGTTGTCGAGACCTGAATATGCAAATTCGGACTCTCTGTGTAAACTGCATTAGTCCAGGATTACGGTAGTGCACACAGTCAAACATAGATGTAATCACAGTCATACACACGATATAATAAAGGGAAAACTCAAATATCGATAAATCTCAAAGGTATGACCTTATGCCCAAACTTACAATATCTCTAGCCGGAAGGGCTTAACAAAGTAGCAGCAGAAATCCAAAATAAAGCGCAACGGCCAATCGACAAGCCCACAGGCTATCGAGTAGAGAACGAAGCCTAATCCGTGAAGTCGTCGTAGTACTCTCCTTCTGGAACCTCCTGCTGATAATACTCCTCGCCCTCAACCGAGCAACATAGGCGTAAAGTCGTGAGTACATTGGTACTCAGCAAGTCGTTTGTAACAAATGAATGCAATATAATATGCAAGGCTTACCAATGGAAGGCTGAAAGGTTAATTTGCATAAAAGGTATTTCACAGTAAATATGATAAATAGATTGAAAGAGAAATTTAAATGAACACAATAATAATTAAATAATCAAAGGAATAAACATGAATCACTTGTGAACACCTATTCACAAGGTAAACCAATAGTGAACTACCTGTTCACCTCCAACATAAACCACCAAGTTTAAAAGATAACACTAACCCTCGTGTGAAATCACGGAGCATTGTCCATGACCGAGGACGCGGCTATTCGAATAGTTTTACACTCTGCAGAGGTTGTACAACTGTACCCACACGATGTGATTAGCCTCGATCTCAGGAAATCACAACAAGGCCTTTACAATGCTATACCTCAACCCAATCCTACCCGCTAGGGTTTCGCATCACACCCCCCTTGCGCCATATGGAAATCAGCAACCATGTCCATCACAATGGCAGAATGGAATTGAAATATTACAAATTAATCAGCCAGGTCTATCCCATACTAGACATGTGGTTTGCACGATTAGGCTCAGATCAATAGCGCACAAAGTTAAGTCCTTAACTCTACCAGGGCGAGGCTACCATATTCCCCGAAGTGAACCTGCACTTCCCCCTTTACTGCACGATCACTTGCCCGAGTGCAAAGCCAATTTGTATAACCAAACCAATGACACACCAATGTCATAGCACAAATTTTAATAAGCGTGGCACCAACCACGGTTCCATATATCATTAAGTCAAATTGTTAATTTGCATGTGATGATGAGACCATTCGTAAATTAAGCACAGCTAAGCATCTAATCGTACCAACCCATGTGACAAATAATCTAGCATCACTAGTATGTTACCTCCGGAATTGGTAGTTATTTGCTGACGTGGCATCACCACGTGGCATTAGGGCTGACGTGGCGTGCCACGTGGGTAGGGCCGAGCCGGGCGAGTTGAGCGCGCGCGGCGGATCGGGCGGCCGGGGGTGAGACGCGTGGCTGCATCTGATCCGTTGATCCAGATCTGGATCGACGGTGAGGATGGAGCGGCTCGGAGGTGGGGCGACGGCCGATTGCCGACGCGTGGCGCGGCGCGTCGCGCGAGGCATTGTGTGGGCACAAGTGCGCCTCGCGGGCGCGGGTTGGACGGCGGGGGTGCGCGAGCACGGCGCGGTCCGGGCTCGAGGACCGAGGGGCGGCGCAGGGTGCGGGGTGCGGCGACCGGGCGGGCGACGCGGGGTGCGGAGGCGACGACGGCTCACCGGCGGGGTCTTCGGCAACGGCGACGGGGACGGGCGCACGACAAGGTGCTGGTGGCGCTGCGGACGCAGAGCGGCTCGGCGGCGCGCGGCGCGAGGACAGCGAGGCGGCGGCGACGGTGCACGTGGGCCCGAGGCATCAACGGCGATTTATCATGCGAACCGAGGCGAACGATTCGGAGACGGCTGCAGTGCAACGGCGCGGTTTGGGCGGTCGGTCGGCGGGGGGATCGGACGGTTGAGGAAGGGGCGAGGTGGTTAGGGTTAGGGCAGCGCGCGCGTGAGGCAGATTCGATGGCTGGGGAGGCATGACGTGGGGATCGGACGGCTGAGGAAGGGCGCGGCGCGAGCTGGTGCCGCCGCGTGGCAGGCGCGGATGCGCGACGCGCGTCCGGGCGGGGGATTGGGCAGCGCGAAGAGCGGGTGCGCGGGAAGGGGTACGGCGACGTCGGGGAGCAGGCAGATGGCTGACGTGTGGAGGGGGCGGTGGGGAAGATTTTGATTTCCTGTTCTTTTCCAGAAATCCAGCTAATGATCAAAAAGCTCTAGAAAATAGCAAATAAATCCCACAAATTCACCAAAAATACCAGAAAATTCCTTGAGAAATGAAGAATCCAAATAAAATATTTGTAACTTATGTTGATGTTTATTTTACTCAGATTAAATCATTCTAAAATTCAAAAATTCATTTGAAGCTTGATTTGATTTCAGAAAATACCAGAAAATTTCTTGTGACACAAGAAACTCAAATAAAATAATTTCAGCTTATGTTAAAGTTTATCTTAATCATATTAAATCTTTTTAAATTTTTGAAAATTCATTTAAGCTTGATTTAAATTCAAAAAAATTCCAAAAATAAAAATTTAAATTCTAGGTTTTAAAAAACTCTGAAAATCAGGATGTTACACTAGTCCTAAGCATGTAGACTTGTCGTAAAGGTGTGCACCTATGTTACCTAGGGTTAGGCAATATAGATGCACACATTTACCCCCAGTCGCCTGCTTGTGGCATATTTTAAAACTCTGATGTAAATTATATTTTGATTGTATGATCATCATGCAATGTATGAAATAATAACAGCAATATACTGTGAGCACAATCTACTGATCTAGGGTAATGTGACGATGGCCCGATCTTCCGAAAGGTATTGATAAGTCAATTGTGGAGAACAGGATGTTGATGATCCAAAGGCTCCGACCAAAACAGATTGATCCCCTTGCAACCACTACACCACTGCTCCGATAGTTATCAACTGTGCCGAACGCGGTTGACCTCGCCAAGAAGGCTATCTCCTCCAAACGAATCGAGAACACAAGCAAAAGAGTAGAAGATGCAATCTGAAATTGTATTGTGAATAAAGATTAAGTTTACAAGTTGGGGTTCCTCTACCGGACTGCGGTGAAACCACTAAGCGGAATAATCTCTTAAGAAAAACTCGAGGAAAACTAAAAGGGTGCGACCTCCTTAAATAGGGAAGGTAGAAGCCGCACTTATCTAATAAAAAGAGGTGTGGTACTATTTATGGTTACTGTTCACGTGAACAGTACCAACCCAGCCTGGCCCAAATAGCCTAAGTGATGATACAAGGCCCTCGGCCCAAAAGGTGACGCAGCACCAAGTAAAGGGGTGTCCGAAGCTCTTTGAGTTAAAGGTCACAAATTCTTCATCTCCTTTGTCCATTGTTATTGCCTTCTCCTTCCTTAATGCATATCATCAACTCCTTGTTGTCCCGTCCTAAATTCCTAAGCACAAGCAAATCATCTCCATTAGGCAGCATCATAGAGTTCTTAAGTGATACACTCAGCCCTAGAAATGAATTTTCCTGATAATTTAGTTGACGAGCACGTGCCCGAGTAATTGGACCTTGGACATCATTCAAAGTAGTAGTAAGAGGAGTGTTCATATCAGTCGAAGTGATGTCCTCATCATCCTCCCCTTCTTGAGTTAGAGTCATCCTCGACTCAAGCTCATCCTCCGCGCCGATGAATGGTCGTAGATTTGCAATGTTAAAGGTAGGGCTAACCCCAAAATCTGTAGGCAAGTCTAACTTATATGCATTATCATTAATACATTCAAGCACTTTAAAAGGACCATCTACACGAGGCATGAGTTTAGACTTTCTCAAATCAGATAATCACTCTTTACGCAAGTGTAACCACACAAGATCACTAGGCTCAAAAGTAACATGCTTGTGTCCCTGACTACCGGCAACTTTATATGTAGCATTCATAAGCTCAATGTTCTCTTTAATTGTCTCATACATCTTAAGTATCAAATCAGCACGTTGTTGAGCATCAAGATTTACCTTCTCAAAAGCGGGAAGACGCAACAAGTCGATAGGTGCACGAGGGATGAAGTCATAAATAATCTCAAAAGGGCATGCCTTTGTAGTAGAATACAGCGAGCGATTATAAGCAAATTCCACATGAGGCAAACATTCTTCCCATATTTTTAAGTTCTTGTTAAGCACAGCCCTAAGTATAGTAGACAAGGTTCTATTGACTACCTCAGTTTGTCCATCGGTTTAGGGATGACAAGTAATGAAAAATAATAGCTTAATCCCCAATTTAGCCCACAAAGTTCTCCAAAAATGACTAAGAAATTTAGCATCACGGTCGGAAATTATCGTATTCGGAATACCATGCAAGCGAACAATTTCCTTAAAGAACAAATCAGCAATATTTACAACATCATCATTTTTATGACATGGTATAAAATGAGTCATCTTAGAAAATCTATCCACGACAATAATAATACTATCCCTCCCCTTCTTTGTTCTAGGCAGACCTAAAACAAAGTCCATAGAAATATCTTCCCAAGGTGTGCTTGGCAAAGGAAGAGGCATATATAAACCATGAGGATTAAGTCGTGACTTAGCTTTTTGGCACATGGTGCAGTGGGTACTGAAGCGTTCGACATCGCGCCTCATCTTGGGCCAATAAAAGTGGTGGGTCGGAATGTCCTCGATCTTCTTCGTGCCGAAGTAACCCATTAATCCTCCTCCATACGCCTCCTGTAACAACAAAAGACGAACAGAGCTAGCTGAAATGCATCGCTTGTTAGCACGGTACAAGAACATATCATGCACCACAAATTTATTCCAACCCTTTCCCACCTTACAATTGAGCAACATATCTTTAAAATCAGTATCATGCACATATTGCACCTTTATTGTCTCTAATCCAAAGATTTTGAAATTAAGTTGTGAAAGCATGGTATATCTCCTAGACAATGCATCAGCTATTACATTTTTTTGCCCTTTTTATGTTTAATGACAAAAAGAAAGGACTCAACAAACTCAACCTACTTGGCATGTCTACGGTTCAGATTGGTTTGACTTCGAATATGCTTCAAAGACTCATAATCAAAATGTATTACAAACTCTTTGGGCCATAAATAATGTTGCCATGTTTTCAAAGTTTGAACTAAAGCATATAATTCTTTAACATAGGTAGAATAGTTCAAACTAGGCCCACTTAAATTTTCACTAAAATAAGCAACATGTTTTCCTTCTTGAATTAACACACCACCAAGACCTATGCCACTAGCATCACATTCTAATTCAAAAGTCTTGCAAAAATCAGGGAGTTGAAGCAAAGGAGCGTGTGTCAACTTATCTTTGAGAGCGTCAAAAGCATGTTGTTGTATGGTGCCCCAAGTAAAAAGAATACCCTTCTTTGTAAACTCATTTAGCGGTGCAGCGATGGTGCTGAAATCCCGAACAAAACGCCGATAGAATCCAGAGAGTCCGACAAAAACTCCGCACTTGTGTGACCGTTTCAGGAGGCAGCCAACTCTGGATAGTGACAATCTTGGCCTGATCAACTTCAATGCCCTGTGGAGTAACAACATAGCCAAGAAACGATACTTGATCGGTGCAAAAGGTGCACTTCTCAAGGTTACCAAACAAATGTGCATGTTGCAAAGCATTAAAAACAGCACGTAGGTGATTCAGATGTTCTTTATATGACTTGCTATATATCAGAATATCATCAAAATAAACCACCATAAATTTTCCAATGAAAGCACGTAAAACTTCGTTCATTAAACGCATGAAAGTGATAGGTGCATTAGTTAAACCAAAAGGCATCACCAACCACTCATATAGCCTGAATTTAGTTTTAAACGCCGTTTTTCATTCATCTCCTAATTTCATTCTAATCTGGTGGTACCCGCTATGCAAGTCAATCTTTGTGAAAACAACAGAACCACTCAACTCATCTATCATGTCGTCCAACCTAGAAATAGGATGACGATACCATATTGTGATATTATTAATGGTTTTACAATCAACACACATACGCCAAATACCGTCTTTCTTAGGAACTAAAAGAAAAGGAACAACACAAGGACTCAGGTTTTCCCGTACGTACCCTCGGTCCAAAAGATCTTACTTGTCGTTGAATTTCCTTAGTCTCATCCGGATTGGTTCTATACGCCGCACGGTTTGGCAAAGTTGCTCTTGGAATTAAGTCAATTTGGTGTTCAATCCCTCTAATAGGTGGTAGTCCCGGGGGTAGTTGTAACATCTCAAAAATTTGCTTTCTTTAAAATTAATTCCAAAATAATTATTTAAAAATATTTGGATCTTATTTGGATTTATCTGGATTTTATTTAAAAATTTAAAGCAAGAAAATATATTTAAAATATTTTATTAAAGCTAAAAAAGAGTTTCTTTTATTTTTCCTAGCCTTCCCTAAATTATTAATTAATTTTTGAGAATTTTCTGGAATTAAAAATCAATTTCGAAAGTTAAAAAGTAGTTTATAAAAATATAAAATGCAAATCTTAAATTAAAAATATTTTTCCTAAGTCTAAAATGCTTCCAGGAATATTTTATGATTTTTCTGGAATTTTTGGACTATATTAGCTATTTTCTAAGTAGTTATAAAGTTTCTAGTATTTTCTGAAATTTTATTCCGAAAATAAAAATCAAATTATTCTTAGCCGCCACGTGTCGCTCTCAGATTAAATCAATCTCTCTCCACGTTTTAATCCTAGCCACCCATGATCACTTACCCCTTCATAAAATCCAAAGGCCCTCATCAACTCACTTGCCACGTGTCAAAAATCCGACGGCCCGTACCCTTCATTTCCCTCTCTCTCACCGACACATGGACCCCACATGTCATATGTTTCTTCAACCTCTCCTTCTTCCTCCTCCCACTCTCTCTCTCCTCCACCATTAGAGCCGAATTAGAGCTCTTAAAACTCCGCCGTTTCTCCCTCTTAACTCCCGATTAAAACATGGAAACGGACGCCCTAATCACCCTCATCAATCTTCCGGCCGTTCCCAACCTTTAACCTTCTCAAACCGAAATCTCTTCCTCCTTATCTTTCTATAAATTGGCCTTCCTCACCATTCTCTTCCTTTTCCTCCTCATTTTCGGCGGCTCCCGCCTCCCACCTCCTCGCCGCCCGGCCGCCTCGCGCGTGCGCTCTCGCTCGCCGGCCCCGCACCTCCCACCGCCGCCACCATCTTCCGCCGCCGACCACCCGGGCCCCGCCGCCGTGAGAAGGTGCGCCGCCTACTACTACGCCGCCGCCACTCGCCTCGGCCGCCGCGAGCCGCCGACCGCGCACTTTCTTCCCATGCGTTTCTCTGTAATTTTTCCATCTAATCATTTTCATCCTTGTTTATTTTGTCTTGTTGATGCTTCCTTGTCATGAAAGATCAAGAGCTCACTTTGTTAGTGGAGGCAAGCTAGTGCATGCATGTGGGAGGTGGTGAGTTCAAATCCTGGGAATGCCATTTTCGGTTGGACTATTAGCCAATTTTTGTTCAACTTTAGTCAATGACAAGCGGGACCCACTTGTCATAAATTATTAAAATAAAAATCTGTACCCAATGACAACCGGGCCCCACACGTCATACACTCAAATATATCCAAAAATAAGATTCTAGAGAATATTCTCTCGGTTTTGCATTTTCTGCAATTTCCAATCCATTCAAACTTCCAAATGCTCGTTCTCCGTCATCCGAACTCCGAATCCGTTGATTCTTTTTCCTAAATTCATCTAAATTCAATATCTTCCTTCCAGTATATATTTTATATTTTTGTGATTTTATTTGTATTTATTTATTTATTTACATTTATCGTTTCGCGCGTAGAACTCGACGTCGCCGAAGGGTTTGTCGAGACGCAGCAAGAGGGATCATTTAGCGCGCAAGAAGGCAAGTCTCCTTTGATCATCTTGTGCCTATGTTTGCTAAAATCATTTTATTATTTTAAATTTAGATGCATTGCTATGTTACATAAAATGATAACTTATGTCTTAAGGTATTAGTTAATCCAACCTTGTTATGCCCTCAATTGCAGCTGAATGCCATGTACCTTTGTAACCTTAGGATGTTCTTTGTCTCAATAATGAGATTATTATTAAATCTTTGACAAATATTAGAATGGTAGTAAAATGCTTAGTCATGCTATTTAAACTTTGTAACCTTGGAATGGGAAATTATAATTCTTTAAACTAGTCTGTTGTATTCAGAAATTTAGTGGCGATTGGTGTTGCCACTGTTCTTTTTAAATAAAATAAAATGGTGAAAATTGGTTTTAGACTTGGGCGGATGGTTGGTTTGGATTGGTGCGGTAAGCACGAGATCTTGTAAAGTGTATGTGCCGCCCTAGTCAATTAAGGACCGACATTTGTGATTGTCCAGACTAAGCACTATCGTACAACCACAAGTCTATATGGGTACGACCTAGCCGAATAACTTACGTTAGTTTAGTTTAGGTGCCATCAGTGGAAAATGGGTGCCAGGGATTTACTGGTTTACTCATAGTGAGGGACAGGGATTTACTGTACTCACATGGCGCAAGAGGGGGCTTCTGACTGTGGTGGATTTAACCCTTCAGCGGTGAAACCTCAGCGGGTGGTATCTAGCTAGACTAGAGTAAGGTAAAGGCTTTGTGATATTTTATCTGGGTCTCATGCCAAAGGAAGCATGTTGACTATTAAGATAATTTGTCTCTTGTGGGTAAAGTTGTACCAACTCTGCAGAGTAATAAAACTATTCGAATAGCCGTGCCCATGGTCAAGGGTGGGCAAGGAATGCATTCACATGGTAGACCTTTCGTTTTGATTTTAAAACAAAAGTTTTGGGAACTCGGGAGTGGTTGGAACTCTCGGGAGTGTGTGTCCTGGCGGATGGAGCCTGTGAGGGTGGATGGAACCCGTAATTTTAAACCTTGGCGGATGGAGCCTTTGTACTAGTGTTGGTGGTTGGAACCTTCACTAGAAAATTGTATCTAGTCTCAGTATTGCAACTATTTTGTTAAATTGATGCTTTCAAAATTACATAATGGTATTTGAAATAAAATATTACTTTGTGCAAAAGAACCATATAACCTTCCTTTGTAAGCCCTGCATCTATTGCATCTTTCCCAAGACTTGCGGAGTACTTTATGTACTCACATACTACACTTTAAAACAACTCTCAGAGGAGGTTGAAGCTCAAGATGCGGACTACGACTACTTCGTGGATGGATTCGATGAAGGCTTTCCGGATTTCTAGGTTGCGTTTCCCCCAGTCAATTGCCTGTGGCGTATTGATGGGTCTTGCTTAAGTTTCTTTTGCTTCCGCTGTAATTTTTGTTTGGTGTGAGGTCTTGAAACCTCATTTGTAATAAAAGACTTCGAGGTCTGTACTCTCGATTATTGTAATAAAGCGTTGTTGGTTATATATCATGTCTGTTTAACTGTGTGCACTAGCTTTGATCTGGGACTAGTGCGGTAATACACAGAAGATTCTGGAGTTGCTGCTCCGGGGTCTCACAGTAGTTCAGCTAGAAACACATCCTCATATTCTGGAAAAAGTTAGTGACCCCAAACGGCAAAGAGCTAGATACATCATCAAGTGAAAATAAAGTGTCTTTGCATATCAAAGCATAGTATAGCATATCATTGTCGAAAATTTCAGCAAGACCAGATAGGGTTGCAAGCATGACACAACCCTTTAATTCAATTCTCTTAGTCCTAGAGCTAGGTGCCAACTTCTCTTTCTTAGGTGGGAAAATGTTCTTCACTACTTGCTGATTTTCATATTCATATTCATGTTCACATTCTTTCCTCTCATTTGCTGCTATTTCTTTTTCACATTGCACAATTTCAGCAGGTGTCAAAGGTAGTAAAATTATTTTCTTTCCTTTGTGCATTAGAGAGTACTTACTACTTCTACCATGTTGAGTTGCATCGGTATCAAATTCCCATGGACGACCAAATAAAAGTAAGCAAGCTTGCATAGGCACTACATCGAAATCAGCTACATCTTGATAGGAGCCAATGGAAAAATACACTCTTGCAGATTGTGTTACCTTCACCTTACCGCTGTTGTTGAGCCACTGAATGTGGTATGGATGAGGATGTGCACGTGTGGTCAAGCCAAGCTTCTTGACCAAATCTAAACTCACCAAGTTATTACAACTCTCACCATCAATTATGACATGAACACATCATTCCTTGACGATGAGGAACATCTGAAACAAATTATGGCGTTGTAGGTTCTCCGCTTGCTCCTTTGAGTGCTCAACACTTGCTGCACAATTATGGTCCTATAATTCTCCGTAGCAGTGGTACCTAAAATTTTCTCCCCTTCGCTATGTTCCTCTGGATCATCATCATTACCTGCAAGGTTAGCAGCAAGAGCATATTCATCCTCAACATCACTAGCACTTACATATCCACCATCTTCTGTCGCAATGTACGCTCGCTGACTTGGATAATTTTTCATGACGTGTCCCATCCCTTTACAACGGTGGCATATAATCCCTGTTGTACGACCCGTGTAAGCAACCGATGAAGAGCGCTGTGCTGGTGCCTGCACACTAGTGGATTTGCTCGTCTCGGGTGCACTTGACGGTGGTGGTGGTGCTGCTGAACGCGCCCTACTCCAGCGTTGATCTCGATGTAAACGTACTTCCAAAGTTGCTCCTATTCCATTGTTGTCTTCCCTGCAATTCTTTTTCTGCCAAACAAGCAAGCTAAAACAATCTATTGATATCATTATACTCTTTGTAATCAACTATGTCCTGAATTTCACGCTTTAAGCCCCCAACAAAATGAGCCATCTTATCCTCCTCATCCTCAACAACATTACAACGCAGCATGTCTATTTGTAACGCTTGGTAATATTCTTCGACAGATCTATTATCTTGGTCGAAGCACTCAATTTCTTAAGCATATCATGTTTGAAAGGAGGAACAAACCTAGCATGCATAGCTACCTTCAATCTATCCCATGTATCAGGTGTTAAGCCAAAATTAACTACTTGATTCCACCAAATGATAGCAAAATCTTTAAATTCACTAGTAACTTGTCTGACCCTATACACTTTAGGAACTAAATGGGCATTAAATTTTTGTTCAACTGTCATCTCCTAATCTAGATAAGTTTCAGCATCATAAACACCCGCAAAAGATAGTATGGTAAATTTAACTTTAGCAAATAGGTCATGATTAGCACGAGCATTGTGGTGCTGAAAATTATTACCTCCCATACTGTGACGGTGCGTTGTAGACGGTGTTGTAGATGTGCATCTTGAGCATCACGATTTCGCCTCTCATTATCATCTCCCACCTCAAGATCTTGGGCTGCATCATGTCCATACTCGCGTCCGTTGTTTGGTGGTCGATTCATCATTCTTTCAAGACGTGTAATGAGTACTGCAATACTCTCATTGATGGAACACTGCAATGTATCCTCAGTAATGGTAGTGCATTGTTCATCCAAGAGCGTCATGAACTCTCCCTTTACAACACACTCTTGCGCATCAGACGACTCACCTGACGTGATTAGTAGAAAACAAAAGATAACACAAAGGAATTATCCCTATCAACTACTAGGTGATGGAAGGAAGTGTATGTACGCACATGCAACGATCAATATGACTTGATGTAAACAAAGGAGAACGTCACAAAAAGTACTAGGAGAGATTCTATCCCACTACTCAAACTTCTATCTAAGGGCACAAGATTATTCGCGCGATGTAGAGCACAAAACAACGATATCGGAAAAACGCGAACAACCCTCTAGATTAAGAAGATACAACAGCTAGTCTCAAGCGATGAAAAGGTAGAGTTTTATATGGCTTATATATTCTTGTTTGAAAGGTTTCGATGAGAACTACAACTTTCTCAATTGGACGAACCTCAAATTCCGAAGGAAAGGCAGAATAAATCACCAAAAATGAAAAATCAAAAGCATACAACGCGATTAGCCCAAGCTAGTCATTTTTTTGGATGTGCGCCATCGTTATCTTTCCAATAAGTACAAGAACGTCGAATTCCGACTCCGTATGCAAAAGTTATGCCCGTTTTATTGAAGGGGAGTCGGAAACATACTCGAATTCGATTCGGTCTCAATTCAAATTGCTATAACTTTTGATCACATGGCCGAACTTGCTCAAAATTTTTTCTAAAGGCTTTTGGATGTATGAAGAAGGACTCCACCAAATTTCACTGGATTTGTAAAAGGTTTGACAACCTTCCAAATTTCGGACAAAGGGGGCACTCTTTCCTTTTTTTAAACCCCGATATCAAACTCTCTCTCTTTTCTTTTCTTTTTCTTTTCTTTTCTTTTTTTTTCTTAGTCCGAAACCCTAATTTTTTTGTCACGGAGGATGGCAATGCCTGGGTGGTCGCGGCAAGGGTTGGCGGCGGATGGGGGCGACAGATGGGGGGCAGCGGATGAAAGGCCGTGGCAAGGATGGAGGCACGACAAGAAAGGTGATTGTGGCAACGAACAAGAACACACAACAACGAAGCTACGCAAAGGAACACGAGATGCAACTAGATGACAAACTAGACTCTGACTAAACTAGCAATCAGCAACTTGAACACGACAATGTAACCAAAATTTCAACGAGCAGTACTGAAAAGAAAAATTTCAATGGCACAAGGGGTGATGGGACTGCGGAAACACACGACGAACAAATTATTTTTTTGGGCTAATTTTTTAGAGTTTTTAGGACGATGAACATAACTAATCTAAAAGGGACAAATTACCTGACAGGCAACCTTTGCTCTGATACCACCTAATGTGACGATGGTCCGATCTTCCGAAAGGTACTGATAAGTCGATTATGGAGAACACAACGTTGATGATCCAAAGGCTCCGACCAAAACAGATTGATTCCCTTGCAATCACTATAACACTGCTTCGATGGTTATCAACCGTGCCGAACGCGGTTGACCTCGCAAAGAAGGCTATCTCCTCCAAGCGAATCGAGAACACAAGCAAGAGAGTAGAAGATGCAATATAAAATTGTATTACGAATAAAGATTAAGTTCACAAGTTGGGGCTCCTCAACCGGACGTGCAGTGAAACTGCTAAGCAGGATAATCTCTTAAGAAAAACCCGATGAAAACTAAAGGAGTGCGACCTCCTTAAATAGGGAAGTGGGAAGCCGCACTTATCTAATAAAAACATGTGTGGTACTATTCATGCTTACTGTTCACATAAATAGTACAGCTGTGGTACTGTTCACGTGAACAGTACCGGCCCAGCTTAACTCAATGTAACATCCTAAAAATTTTATTTCCTTTATTAAAGTGTTTTATGGAATTTATTGGATTTTTCTGGATTTTTATTCCAAGTCCAAGATTGAGAAAACTAAAATTATCATTTTACAAAAGTCAAAATAAATGAATTTTATTTTCCTTAAGTCAAATCTGTAATTTATTAATTTTCAGGAATTTATAAAGATTTGAAACTCTCCTTTCAAAGGCAAATTGTGTTTTTGCAAAATATAAATATCAAAATAGGTTGAAAATATTTTTTTATTAAGTCTAGTTTAGTTCCAGATGATTCCCTCAATTTTTCTGGAATTTTTAAAATCTAATTCATATTTTTCTGAGCTTTCTAAAGCTTTTTGTCATTTCTGGATAATCAGAAAGAAAATTAAATACCAAAAACCCTCTCGGGCTGCCAGCTGTCGCCCATTGGGCCGAACCCCACCGTCGGATCTAACCTCAACCGTCCGATCTCTTTCAAACTCCTCCCCCGCCTTCCTTTCCTCCCTGGCCGACAAGTGTCACGCATCGACCGATCACCTCCTCGCTCGATTCAATCTTAGCCGTCCGCAGTCACCTACCTCTTCACCCGCTCCTTTCTTCCCTCCGATCGACGCGTGGCCTAATCCGCACCGTCCCCCGTTGCCATTTTAAATCTCAGCCATCCTGTGTCACTTAAAGCGCTCGGTCGGCTCGGATTCAACCGCTGTTGTCGGATCGGATCCAGACCGTCCCCGTGCACTAACCTCTTCGCACAACACCCGACAGCCCCGATCGTCCCTCCTTGCCACCCGTCGCAAATCCCGCCGCTGCCCTCTTCCCTTTCCATTTCCTTCTCTCACTGACCCGCAGGCCCCACCTGTCAGATCTATCTCCCCCGCAGCTTTCCTTTCTTCCCCGTGCGATCACTGCCCCGCTGCCGCCATTGTTGTCGAAACTAAAGTTTTAATTGCTTCGGTTTCCTTCCCGAATTCCTTCCCCACACTAACGCATATTCCAATTCCCACTCCTCCGCATTTGTGTCAAGCATAATTAACCTTAATTATCGCCCCTACGCCGTCGCATTGAACTCCCACACCCGTTGCTCTCCGGCGAGATCGTGCGCGGTAGTTACCTCCCCTCCCCGCCTATAAAAAGCACACCCCAAGGACCCTCTACCCACATCGCCTCTCCCTCGCCTCTCAATCCAAGCTCCGGAGCCCGCAACGCCTCCCTGTGCTCGTTTCCCTCTCTACGGCTTCGTTGACTCCGGCGAGCAATTCCCGCCGCCCCGAGCCTTCGCGTGCCACACCGCCGCCACTCTGAGCTTCAGTGGAGCCGTGCGCACATCCTTTGTCCCTTCCCCAACCCTTGTCGACACCGGAGTTGTTCCGCCGCCGAGGACCTTCCTCCGCCGCCGCCCCTCACCGTCGCCGACGACCTTTCGATCGCCCCCAGGCTCCGCGCGAGGTACCGATGAACACTCCGTGCTCTCCTCCACGTTTTGGCACCTTCAGCTGGCGCCGCCCAGGTGGCAGCCCAATGGCAGCCACGTGCGTGCCATGCCTCAGCCACACAGGCGCCCGGCCGCCACCTCGTGCGCACACGCCCACGTCAGCTTGATGCCGTGACGTGGCAGCCACGAGGCAGCCACGTCGTGCCACGTGGTGCCACGTCACAGGCCACGTCGGCCTCCTTTTGCCACATCAGCCCTACCAGTTATATTTAAATCCGAAAATCCTTGCTGACGTCATGCCTATGCAATAAATCCGATTTTTCAGTATGAAAATAAATCAACCGAAATTAAATTCCTGTGCTGACGTTATAATCTGTTATTTCCTTTATATTAAAAATTCAGGCTGACGTCATAAATGTTTTTTTTGGTTTAAAAATAATTCCAGAAATTGAGTATTTTCTTTTTAATTGAATTAAAATTTTGGAAGGCTATAACTTCTTCATTTTAACTCCAAATTGACCTGTTCAAGTTTCTAAATTTTTCTAAAATCATGAACTATCCATTTCTAGCATCCTTTTGAATTTTTGAATTTTTTTATTTTTGTTTTTCTTTTTGAATTTGGATCTTCGCGTTTAGATTTCGACGATTTCGGAGAGTTCGATTTCGACGACGATTCGCAGCGGCACTTCGATCAAGGCAAGTTACACCTTTGACCATGTTGAACCTAATATTTTAAATTATTTATATTATTGTATTGTATATGCATGCGTATCTTTATTCAAATGTAATTCAAATTTGATTTGAACCTTAGATAAACCTAGGATCCTTTGTATATGGCTAATTTGAATCCCGAATTTATATACCTTGTCACCCTAGCAGAAAGCTAGTTAGTACCATAGTATTAACTAGAAATTTTATAGAATTGCTTAGCCTGGCTTAGTATAATAGTAGGTGGGATCAACTCTTTCACATGAAATTTTGGACTTTGAAAATTGAATTCTTGACTTCGGTGAGTCAGGGATAGTTTGTGAAATGGTTTAAAAATGAAAATAGAAACCTATGATTTGGACTTAGGCTAATGGTTAGGTGGTGGGTGCCAACATGCCTCGTGTTTGGTGACACCTGGTTGATTGTCGTGCATGTGGGTATTTGGATTGAGCCTAAGTCAAGTTAAGGACCGATCTGTGAGCTACTGTTGCAAAGCCATATCGTTCTACCACAACTCTGGTATGGGACAGACCTAACTAAGTAATTTGTGAAGTTCCAAACATAGTTTCGCTATAGGCTGAATGTGAGCGTGGCGTAGGCCGCGAGAAGTCTCATATGGCACAAGAGGGGACTCCAACTTGTAGATTCAAGTTGTGGTGAAACCTTAGTGGTGGCGTAACTATTTTGGCTATGAAACATTATAACAGCTTTGTCATGATATCCTCACCGCACACCAAAGAAAGTGTGTTTATCCGGTGGCAATATAGGTTGATCATATCTTATGGGTAAAGCTGTACAACCTCTGCAGAGTGATAATCTATCCAAGATAGCCGTGTCCACAGTCATGGACATGCTGAGTAGAGTCTTTACAGATTAGACTTGGTTTTATAAAACTTGGTTTTTAGCAAACAACAGTGAATTTGACAATGGTCTGGGTAGAATGCCCGTGGTTAGGTTAGTGTAGGTTGGAGCCTACACTAACGATATTATTTTATTAAATGATGTTATTATGGATGTATTAAAATTCAGCTCTTCATACGTACGTTATTGTATTTAAATTCAAGTACTGCTTTTCCACAAGTTACCTTAATTAAGCCTTCCTTTGAAGTCCCTTATGCATGCATTCACTCTGTTATATTCCCGGTGTAACTTGTGGAGTACTTTAAAGTGCTCACCTTGCTTAAATCCGTTGCCAGATTGTGACGATGACCTTGACGGTGAGGACTACTTCAGCGAATAGGACGCATCTTACAGTCATTCGCGCTGTGGGAGGCTGGATGGGCTGAACTGCTACCTTTATATTTCCGCTGCATTTATTTCGTTGTTGGCCTTGTGCCCCTATTTTGTAAGACTTGGCCTTAAGGCCCCTATCTTTGCTTAATGAAATTTGTGGTGATTTTGTGTGATATACATCTTTGTTACCCTGTGTGCACTAACTTTTTCCTGGGATAGTGCGAATTACACAGAGAGACTTGGGGGGATGTTCCGGATCCCGACAGAGATGGTATCAGAGCAAAAATGACCCTAAGACATGACCTAGACACAGACCAACCTGAAGGATATATTTTAAGAAAATATTTTTAAATCATTCCCCCACTTCGCTCAGTCTCATATCAAAACTATTTACTAATTTCTTTCCCCATTCCAAACTTGTAGATGGAACAACCCAACCGCGTGACCAATGGAGCCCTTGCCGGAGACCTCGCAGACTGCCTCTACAGCCTGATAAGAGAATTGGGTTTCCGACCCCGTCCCCTTTACCAAGGTTACTTGGATCTGTATGGATATCAACTGCGCTGGAGGGTCGAAGTGAGGATCTTCGCCAACTTTAAGGACCACGCATCCATCCACACCTTTGACGTCCCCTACCCCCGGGAGACCTTCCTCGTCGGAGTCCAGGACGCGGCTCGTGAAGCCATCCGTCAGCTAAGGGACCTCTACGCACTAGAGTTGCAGCGTACCAACTTCCGCTACTACCCCATCAGAGTTCCAGTCAACTTTGCCAGTGAGTTCGCCACCACGGAGTATGAGAGCAACCCTCGCCTCGTCTAGCAGGTGGAATTCACCAAGGCCATGGACTCTATGTACCAGGCCACTCTGGACGAGCTGCACTCCACCACAGAAAGACTTTGTGTAGCGGAGGAAGAACTGGCCAACTACCGTGCCGACGATGAAGACTCGGCCACTTCAGAGCCACCCCCGAAGAAACTCAAGCGTAGCACTAGTGTTTAGGAGTCATGAGTCTTAGTCTTGGAACACTATCCGCGAGATGTAGTCCTTCGTAACAGCCGCGAGGCTATTATAATAAAATAAATGAAGTTTTTATTGGCTCTTAATTGTAGTTTCTTCATTGCTTTTTGTGTGTTCTTGTTTGTGGGATTGTTACAAAAAAAACTCTCCTGTAGTTCTCTCCCTTTCCTCTAAAATCTGGAAGCTTCGGAAGATGGTGAACACAAGGAGAAACCTCAACGACAGTGCCAACCCCGGAGCTCAGGGAAGCCAGGCTGCTCCCATTCCTTCGCCTCCGTCTGCAGCAGGACCGGATTGGGCTCAATTGATGGCCAATCAAAATCAGTTGATTCAGTTGCTGGCTCAGACCATCAACAACCCCGCACCTCAAGCTCATCACCAGCCTGCCCAAGCTCCTCCCAACAGACTTTTAGAGTTCCTAAGGATCAAGCCACCCACTTTTGCCGGCAGTGCCGAGCCCATGGACGCCAACGACTGGTTGAGGTCGATCGGCAAGAAACTGGATATTCTGCAGTGCACTGATCGGGAGCGAGTCCTGTTCGCTTCCCACCAATTGAATGGACCCACGTCTGAATGGTGGGACACTTTTACAGCCTCTCATGCCAACCCTCAGGCTGTGACATGGGATGAGTTTGTGCAGAGCTTCCGCAAAGCTCACATCCAATGCACCAGCCTATTTCATGAGCATAATGAACAGTGTATTCATGAAGTACATGGACAAGTTTGTGGTGATCTTCATCGATGACATTCTCATCTACTCCAAGAATGAAGAAGAGCATGAGCAACATCTTAGGATCACTTTGGAAAAGCTTCGAGAACATCAGCTCTATGCCAAATTCAGTAAATGTGAATTTTGGCTTAAAGAGGTGGCCTTCCTCGGACACATCGTGACAGCCGAAGAAATTGATGTGGATCCTTCCAAGATAGAAGCAATGATGGAATAGAAGCAACCAAAGTCCGTGACAGAAGTCAGGAGCTTCCTTGGACTTGCGGGTTATTACCATCGGTTCATAGCAGGATTCTCCGAATTGGCCAAGCCAATGACACAGTTGTTAAAGAAGGAAAAGAAGTTTGAATGGATGAAAGCTTGTGAGCAGAGTTTTCAGACCCTCAAGAAAATGCTAGTCTCAGCACCCGTGCTTGTTTTGCCAGATGTGCATAAGGACTTTGAGGTTTTCTGTGATGCCTCTCGCCTTGGCTTGGGCGGTGTTCTGATGCAAGAAGGCAAAGTGGTAGCCTATGCATCACACCAACTAAGGCCTCATGAGTGCAATTATCCTACTCATGACTTGGAATTAGTAGCCGTAGTGCATGCTTTAAAGATCTGGCGCCACTATCTTATCGGTAACCGTTGTGAAATATACACGGAACATAAGAGCTTGAAGTATATCTTCACCCAAGCAGAACTCAACCTAAGGCAGCGAAGATGGTTGGAGTTAATAAAAAATTATGATATTGGTATACATTAGCATCATGGAAAGGCAAATGTGGTAGCCGATGCCTTGAGTAGAAAGTCTTATGCGAATGTGGCGTTATCAAAGGAAGACTAGACCCGACTTCAGGAGGGAGTCGCCCGTCTAAGTCTGGACTCGGTGAGTCCAAGCATTCTCACCGCCCTGGAAATCCAACCTACCTTGCCTGATCAAATCAAAGAAGCTTAGAAGGTTGACGAGGATATTCAGAAAATAAGAAAGAATATGAGAATAGGCAAAGCACCAGGATTCAGCGAAGATGACCATAGCATGGTTTGGTTCGAGAACCGCATCTGTGTATCGAATAATCAGGAACACAAAGCCCTGATCCTGAAAGAAGCTCATGACACTCCATACTCAATTCACTCATGTCGTACCAAGATGTACCAGGACCTGAGGGAAAGATACTGGTGGGTTAGTATGAAAAGAGAAATAGTAGAGTTTATTGAAGCCTGTGACACCTGTCAAAGAGTTAAAGCAGAGCACTAGAGACCCGCTGGACTTCTGCAACTACTACCAATTCCAGATTGAAAGTGGGAAGAAATCGGTATGGACTTCATAACCGGACTTCCGAGGACGCAATCGGGTTATGATTCGATCTGGGTAATCATTGACCGATTGACGAAAGTAGCTCACTTCATACCCATCAAGACTACCTATTCTGGGAGTAAATTAGTCGAGCTATACATGTCCCAGATTGTGTGCCTACATGGCATTCCCAAGAAGATAGTGTCAGATCGAGGCAGCCAGTTCACTTCTCAGTTCTGGCAAAAACTGCACGAAGAGTTAGGGAGTAAGCTCAGTTTCAATACAACTTACCACCCCCAAACAGATGCTCAAATGGAATAAGTTAATCAAGTACTAGAGGACATGCTAAGGGCCTGCACTCTAGACTTTGGAAACAGATGGGACCGTTCCTTACCCTATGCAGAGTTCTCGTACAATAATAGCTACCAGGCCAATTTGCAGATGGCACCCTTCGAAGCCTTGTATGCCAGAAAGTGTCGGACACCCCTAATTTGGGAACGGCAAGGAGAACCTCAAGAAACTAGAACCAACCTGCTTCAAGATGCCGAAGATAAAGTCAGAAAAATCAAAGACAGACTGAAGGTAGCCCAATCTCGACAAAAGAGTAATGCGGACAACCGTCGTCCGAGACTTGACCTTTGAGGTCGGGGACTACATCTATCTCAGATATCGCCACTTAGATGGGTCAAAAGATTTCAAGTCAGAGGAAAACTTGCACCGAGATATGTGGGACCCTTCAAAATTCTGAACCGAAGAGGGGAAGTTGCTTATCAGCTGGACTTGCCGCCAAGCATGTCAGGAGTGCACAACGTCTTCCATGTCTCTCAGCTGAAGAAGTGCCTCCGAGTCCCCACAGAACAGGCTGCATTGGAAACCTTGGATCTTCAAGATGACCTTACCTACCAGGAGCCGCCAATCAAGATCCTCGAGACCACAGAGCATCAGACCAAAAGGAAGACCATCAGGTTCTGCAAGGTTCAGTGGGGCAATCACACCGAAGACAAAGCCACCTAGGAGCGAGAAAAGGATTTGAAGGCCAGCCATCCCCATCTCTTTTGCTAGCCAGTGCAAATCTCGAGGGCGAGATTTCTTTTAAGGGGGGTAGGTTTGTAACATCCCAAAAATTTTATTTCCTTTAATAAAGTGTTTTCTGGCAAACTCCTCCCCCACCTTCCTTTCCGCCCTGGCCGACAAGTGTCGCGCATCGACCGGTCACCTCCTCACCCGATTCAATCTCAGCCGTCCGTAGTCACTTACCTCTTCACCGCTCCTTTCTTCCCTGCGATCAACGCGTGGCCTAATCCACACCGTCCCCCGTTGCCATTTTAAATCTCAGCCGTCCCGTGTCACTTAAAGCGCTCGATCGGCTCGGATTCAACCGCTGTTGTCAGATCGGATCCAGACCGTCCCCGTGCACATACCCCTTCACACAACACCCGACGGCCTTGATCGTCCCTCCTTGCCACCTGTCGCAAATCCTGCCGCTGCCCTCTTCCCTTTCCATTTCCTTCTCTCACTGACCCGCGGGCCCTACCTGTCAGATCCGTCTCCCCCGCGGCTTTCCTTTCTTCCCCGCGTGATCACCGCCCCGTCGCCGCCATTGTTGTCGAAACTGAAGCTTTAATTGCTTCGGTTTCCTTCCCGAATTCCCTCCCCACACTAACGCATATTCCAGTTCCCACTCCTCCGCACCCGTGTCAAGCATAATTAACCTTAATTATCGCCCCTACGCCGTCGCATTGAACCCCCGCACCGTTACTCTCCGGCAAGATCGTGCGCGGTAGTTACCTCCCCTCCCCCCTATAAAAAGCACACCCAAAGGACCCTCTACCCACACCGCCTCTCCCTCGCCTCTCAATCCAAGCTCCGGAGCCCGCAACGCCTCCCTGTGCTCATTTCCCTCTCCGCGGCTTCATTGACTCCAGCGAGCAATTCCCGCCGCCTTGAGCCTTCCCATGCCACACCACCGCCACTCCGAGCTTCAGTGGAGCCGTGCGCACATCCTCCGTCCCTTCGCCGAGCCTTGTCGACGCCGGAGCTGTTTCGCCGCTGAGGACCTTCCTCCGCCGCCGCCCCTCACCGTCGCCGATGACCTTCCGATCGCCCCCAGGCTCCGCACGAGGTACCGATGAACTCCCCGTGCTCTCCTCCATGTTTTGGCACCTTTAGCCGGCGCCGCAGCTCGCCATAGCACCGGTGGCCATCGGGCCCTGAGCGCCACCGCCGGCCGCCCCAGCCACGTCAGCGCTGCCGCCCAGGTGGCAGCCCAGTGGCAGCCACGTGCGTGCCATGCCTCAGCCACGCAGGCGCCCGGCCGCCACCTCGCGCGCACACGCCCACGTCAGCTTGATGCCGTGACGTGGCAGCCACAAGGCAGCCACGTCATGCCACGTGGTGCCACGTCACAGGCCACATCGGCCTCCTTTTGCCACATCAGCCCTACCAGTTTTATTTAAATCCGAAAATCCTTGCTGACATCATGCCTACGCAATAAATCCAATTTTTCAGTATGAAAATAAATCAGCCGAAATTAAATTCCTGTACTGACGTCATAATCTGTTATTTCCTTTAGATTAATAATTCAGGCTGACGTCATAAATGTTTTTTCGGTTTAAAAATAATTCCAGAAATTAAGTATTTTCTTTTTAATTGAATTAAAACTTTGGAAGGCTATAACTTCTTCATTTTAACTCCAAATTGACCTGTTCAAATTTCTAAATTTTTCTAAAATCATGAACTATTCATTTCTGGCATCCTTTTGAATTTTTGAATTTTGTTGAATTTTGTTTTTGTTTTTGAATTTGGATATTCGTGTTTAGATTTCGACGATTCCGGAGATTTCGATTTCGACGACGATTCGTAGCAGCACTTCGATCAAGGCAAGTTACACCTTTGACCATGTTGAACCTAATATTTTAAATTATTTATATTATTTTACTGTATATGCATGCGTATCTTTATTCAAATGTAATTCAAATTTGATTTGAACCTTAGATATATCCAGGATCCTTTGTATATGGCCAATTTGAATCCCGAATTCATATACCTTGTCACCCTAGCAGAAAACTAGTTAGTACCAAAGTATTAACTAGAAATTTTATATAATTGCTTAGCCTGGCTTACTATAATTGTTGGTGGGATCAACTCTTTCACATGAAATGTCGGACTTTGAAAATTGAATTCTTGACTTCGGTGAGTCAAGGATAGTTTGTGAAATGGTTTAAAAATGGAAATAGAAACTTATGATTTGGACTTAGGCTAATGGTTAGGTGGTGGGTGTCGGCATGCCTCGTGTTTGGTGACACCTGGTTGATTGTCGTGCATGTGGGTATTTGGATTGAGCCTAAGTCAAGTTAAGGACCGATCTGTGAGCTACTGTTGCAAAGCCATATCGTTCTACCACAACTCGTATGGGACAGATCTGGCTAAGTAATTTGTGAAGTTCCAAACATAGTTTCGCTATAGGCTGAATGTGAGCGGCGTAGGCCGCGAGAAGTCTCATATGGCACAAGAGGGGACTCCAACTTGTGGATTCAAGTTGTGGTGAAACCTTAGTGGTGGCGTAACTATTTTGGCTACGAAACATTATAACAGCCTTGTCATGATATCCTCGCTGCACACCAAAGAAAGTGTGTTTATCCGGTGGCAATATAGAATGATCGTGTTTTGTGGGTAAAGCTGTACAACCTCTGTAGAGTGATAATCTACCCTGGATAGCCTGTCCACGGTCATGGACATACTGAGTAGAGTCTTTACAGATTAGACTTGGTTTTATAAAACTTAGTTTTTAGCAAACAACAGTGAATTTGACAATGGTCCGGGTGGGATGCCCGTGGTTAGGTTAGTGTAGGTCAGAGCCTACACTAACGATATTACTTTATTAAATGATGTTATTATGGATGTATTAAAATTCAGCTTTTCATACTTACGTTATTGTATTTAAATTCAAGTACTGCTTTTCCGCAAGTTACCTTAATTAAGCCTTCCTTTGAAATCCCTTATGCATGCACTCACTCTGTTATATTCCCGGTGTAACTTTTGGAGTACTTTAAAGTGCTCACCTTGCTTAAATCCGTTGCCAAACTGTGACGGCGACCTCGACGGTGAGGACTACTTCAGCGAATAGGACGCGTCTTACAGTCATTCGCCTGTGGAAGGCTGGATGGGCTGAACTGCTACTTTTATATTTCTGTTGCATTTATTTCGTTGTTGGCCTTGTGCCCCTATTTTGTAAGACTTGGCCTTAAGGCCCGTATCTTTGCTTAATGAAATTTGTGGTGATTTTGCGTGATATACATCACTATTACCCTATGTGCACTAGCTTTTCCTGGGATAGTGCGAATTACACAGAGGGACTTGGGGGGATGTTCTAGGTCCCAGCACTCAAATAGCCTAAGTGGTGATACAAGGCCCTCGGCCCAAAAGGTGACGCAGCACCAAGTAAAGTGGTGTTCGAAGCTCTTTGAGTTGAAGGCCACAAATTCTTCATCTCCTTTGTCCATTGTTATTGCCTTCTCCTTTCTTAATGCATATCATCAACTCCTTGCTGTCCCGTCCTAGATTCCTAACCACAAGCAAATCATCTCCATTAGGGAGTATCATAGAGTTCTTAAGTGATACACTCAGCCCTAGAAATGAATTTACTTGATAATTTAGTTGACGAGTACGTGCCCGAGTAATTGGACCTTGGACATCATTCAAGGTAGTAGCAAGATGAGTGTTCATATTAGTCGAAGTGATGTCCTCATCATAGGGAATAGTGCAGTGGAATCACAGTAGATTCTGAATTTCCAATCCGGGTCCGACATAGGGGTACTTCCTCAAGGTGGTCGATTGTATGCTTTAGCAAAGGACGGTCCACACTAACAAGTATTTCAATCCGGGGTATTTGGTAAGCACTACCTTTCTGTTAGTGCAATCTATCAACCCTTGATATTTGGCTAACCAGTCTATCCCTAGGATGATGTCCAAGGTTTGAGATTGTAGGACCAAAAGGTCAGCTATGAATCCAAAGTCCTCCATAGTGACTTCTACCTTGGGGCTTTCTGACATGGCTGTTATGGGCCCTCTTGGGGAACTAAGCACCATTGGTCTCTTTAACTTAAAGGTTGGCAGCTTATCCTTTGCAACAAAACTCCCAAAGATAAAGGAATGTGAAGCCCTAGAGTCAAACAAAACTTGTGTAGATACGGATTTAACAGAAAACAACTCATAAGTACTCCAGAGGCATCCTAGGCATCCTCTGCTGTCACATGATTGACTCGGCCTTGGTGGGGTGTCGATGCAGTCCAAGATGCTTGAGGTGTTTGGAAACCCATGCTTGGTGTGGATGATTGACCTTTTGTTGGAGTGGTATTCAAGTTGGTCTTGACCAGAGTGACTTGATGGTCCGGGCACCTGTTTGCAAAGTGTCCTTTCGCTCTACAGTTGAAGCAATGTAGGTTAGTTGCGGGGTTAGGCGTGGTACTCGCACAACGCTCCCACTGATGTGTGGTGGTGGAACTGGAGCTCTTAGGGTTGAGGTTGCCCCTTGCGGCTCGCTTCCAATTGCCTTCTCTCATTTTCGCAAACGAGTGCCTTGTTGATTAGCTGATGGAAGGTTGGGTGATCATGGAGGATCAGTTGTGCCCTTATCTCTTCATTCATCCCTTCCAGGAATTGATCTATCTTTTCTTCATCCTCTGCTACATCTTTAGGGGTGTAGCGAGCCAGCTGGTTGAACTTGTTGAAGTACTCGCTAATCGACATATTTCCCTGCTTCAGGGTGCGGAATTCATTCTTCTTCATCCTCACTATTCCTGTGGGCACAAAGTTTTTCGGGAGTTTATAAAGTCCTATTTTCAAAAATAAATTTTCTAGAATTAATTTAAGCTTAAAATGAAATTTTAGAAATTAAAATGATTTAACATGATTAAAATAAACTTTAACATAAACTAAAAATACTTTATTTAAGTTCCTCAGGTCTCAAGAAATTTTCTGGTATTTTTGGTGAATTTTTGGGATTTATCTGCTATTTTTCTAGAGCTTTTTGGATTTTAATCAGATTTATAAAAAGAAAATCGGCGAAGAAATCCATAAAAGACCCTCGGGCTGAAACTCCATCCGGCCCACCTCCCTTGGCCCACCCCACCGCCGCCACGCGTCGGCTGCACACCCCGACTCACCTTAGCTGCCCGATCCGCGTCCTCGTGACCCGCGTCGCTGTCATCCGCATCACACCTCGCTATCGCCGCCTCCCTCGCCAGAACCCTCGCTGACACCAGGAGCCCCACCGTCGGAGTCGCGTTCCCACCATGCCGTCGCCACGAACCACCGCCAGACTCGTCTCGCTGGTAAGCCCCGTCGTCGGACGCCTCCAAGCCACTCTCGCCCGCGCGCTCCGCCCTCGGTCCGCGACGCTTCACGCGGCGCGCCCATGCCACGCGCCGCCCATCGAACAACTCTCGCCTCGCATTACAACCGTCGCTTCAGATCTGATCCAACGGTCCGGATGCACCCACGTGGCCACATCTCCACCGTCCGATCCTGCCACTGTCCCCGCCCCCCCTCCCGAGCCGTGCCACGTCAGCCCTGGCCATGTCAGCAAAGTTCGAGCCCTGGTGCCACGTCAGCCGCCACGTCGGCAGCCACGTCAGCCTGCCACGTGTCAGCACCAGCACGTACCACGTCAGCCATGCCAGCGCGCGCGGCGCGACACAGTTCTGTGGACCCAGTCCACCATGCACACCTCTCTCCCGTGAACCCAGTTTACAGCACAGTAGCTTTTTCGATTTTCAACCTTTTCTTTAGAATTGATTTTTCGAGAGCCCGTTCTCCTCCGTCCTTGCTCCGATCGACCCCGTTCTTTTTCCAACATTCATCTAAATTTGAGCTCCAGCTTTTGGTTCTAGTTTCAATGTTTTTATATTTCATTTGCTTCTCATTTTATGTATTTTTTATTGTGTTGGTTGTTTACTCTTTCGTTAGATTCTGATTCCGGAGGAGCAGGAGCTACGCCAGAAGATCCCGAGTACCTCGCTGAGCATAACCAAGGTAAGTTGTGTCCTTTGATCATGTTGAATCCAGTTTACAATCTATTATTTAATTATTTTGTTTTAAATTACATTGCATCGCTATTTAATTACAAACTTTGTATATGGTAGTTACTGTCCTGTAACATCCCGTTTTTCTGCAAGTTTTAAAACCAGAATTTCAAAAATAAATTTTCTGGAATTAAATCAAGTTTCAAATGAATTTTTAGAACTTTAAATAATTTAATATGATTAAAATAAATATTAACGTAAGTTGGAAATATTTTATTTGGATTCCTCAGGTCTCAAGGAATTTTCTGGTATTTTTGGTGAATTTTTGGGATTTATTTGCTTTTTTCTAGAGCTTTTTGATCATTAGTTGAATTTCTGGGAAAAAGAAAAAGAAATAAAAACCCCCGCTGCCGCTCAACCGTCGGATTCCGCCGCCTCCACGCGTCGGCCATCCGGGGTCGCCTTCGCCACGCGTCGCCATCCCCCGCGCCCACGCCTCGCCACGGCCCCCGACGCCCCGCCGTTCGATCGCGCCCGCGCCACGCATCGCTCCGCTGCTGCCCGCCAGTGCGATAACCCTAACCCTAACCCACTTCGTGCCCTCGCCGTCCGATCTCTCCCACGCGTCATCTGGGCCGTCCAAACCTCGTGCCGTTGTCGCCGCGTCGAATCGATCCGAGCTCCTCGGTTCGCGTGATAAAACCACCGTCGCGTCTCGGTTCGGCGTTCGTCGCTCGAACCTAGCCGCCTCTGTCGCCGTTCTCCCCACGCGCCGCGCCGTCGCCGGGACCCGCCGCCGTCCCATGTCGCCCCCGTCGCCGTCATCCCCGCCAGAGCCACCGACGACCTCGCCTACCCCGCCAGTGAGCCCCTCCGCCGCGTTCCCCGTCGCCGTCGCCCGAGTCGCCTTCAACGTCGCCTCCCCCGTCGCCCCGCACCTTGCCTCGGTCCGCGAGCCACCCCACCGAACCCGCGCCCGCGCCACGACGCTTCACCCACCGTGCCGCCATGCATCGGTCATCCGACGGCCGCCGCGCTCCATCGCCCGCGCTCGCGCGCATCGCCGCGCCGCCGGCGAAGCCGCCACACGTCGGCGATCCCCGCCTTCCCGCCTCCGCGCCACCGCATCGCCGCTGTCCATCCGGATCTGAGCCGAAGGCTCAGATCGCGCCGCGCGTCATCACCTCTGCCGAAGGATCCCGCCGCCGGCGCCCGAGCCGTGCCACGTCAGCCCTGCCACGTGGCCGGCCACGTCAGCCCTACCCATCATGTGTGAGCCACGTGTTAGCCACGTCAGCGCCACGTCAGCCGCGAGCCGCCCTCGAGCCACGTGGTAGCCACGTCAGCCCTAGCCATGTGGCAGCATCAGTAGCTGCCACGTCAGCCGAGCCCGCCGCGTCAACGCCGCCGCCCCCGCGTGTACTGTTTTGTGCGCCGGGTTCACCGTAGATCGAGCCTCCCATGGACCGGGTTCACAGCACAATGCCCTTTTCCAATTTTCCCAATTTAATTTAGGGTTTATTTTTCGAGAGCCCGTTCTCCTTCGTCCTAACTCCGATTGACCCCGTTCTTTTATCTAAATTCATCTAAAATCGAGCTCTAGGTTTTGGTTCTGATTTCATGATTTTTGGAGTTCATTTGCTTATCATTTTATGTGTTTTTCTTGTTTCGGTCGCTTTCTCTCTCGTTAGATTCGGATTCCGGAGGAGCTGGATCTACGTCCGAAGACCAGGAGTACCTCGCTGAGCATAACCAAGGCAAGTCGTGTCCTTTGATCATGTTGAACCCAATTTTCACAATCTATTTTTTAATTATTTTGTTTCAAGTTACATTGCACCGCTACTTTTATTCAAACATTGCAACTGGTAGTTATTGTCCCATGTTGTTATTCCCTCCTTGATAATTCTGGAACACTATGATGCCCTTGTCACCATAGGTTGGGTAATATACTAGTGATGCTAGAATATTTGTCACATGGGTTAGTACGATTAGATGCTTAGCTGTGCTTAATGTACGATTGGTTCCATCATCACATGTGAATTGTTAAATTGACTTAATGATACATGGAACTGTGGTCGGTGCCACGTTTATTAAAAACTGTGCCGTGGCATTGGTGTGTCATTGGCGGGGAGATACAAATTTGGTTTTACACTCGGGCGAGTGATCATGCAGTAAAGTGGGAAGTGCAGGTGCACTTCAGGGGATGTGGTAGCCTCGCCCGGGTAATGTTAAGGACTTAACTTTGTGCACTATTGATCTGAGCTTAATCGTGCAAACCACATGTCTAGTATGGGATAGACCCGGCTGATTAATTTGTAATATTTCAATTCAATTCTGCCATTGTGATGGACATAGTTGCTGATTTCCATGTGGCGCCAGGGGGGTGTGATGCGAAACCCTAGCGGGCAGGATTGGGTTGAGGTGGAGCATTCTAAGGGCCTTGTTGTGATTTCCTTAGATCGAGGCTAATCACATCGTGTGGGTACAATTGTGCAACCTCTGCAGAGTGTAAAACTATTCAGATAGCCGTGTCCTCAGTCATGGACAATGTTCGGTGATTTCACACGAGGGTTAGCTTTATCTTTTGAACTTGGTGGTTTATGTTGGAGGTGGACAGGTAGTGCATTGTGGGCTTGTCGATTGGCCGCTACGTTTTATTTTGGATTTCCGCTGCTATTTTTGTTAAGCTCTTCCGGCTAGAGATATTGTAAGCTTAGCCATAAGGTCGTACCTTTGAGATTTATCGATACTTGAGTTTTCCCTTTATTATATCGTGTGTATGGTTGTGATTACATCTATGTTTGACTGTGTGCACTAGCGTGATCCTAGACTAGTGCAGTTTACACAAAGAGTCCGAATTTGCATATTCGGGTCTCGACAAAGATGTTGTGATTACATCTATGTTTGACTGTGTGCACTAGCGTGATCCTGGACTAGTGCAGTTTACATAGAGAGTCCGAATTTGCATATTCGGGTCTCGACATGTCCCATATTGAATCACCCCCGCCTTGAAATGTCTTTTATCATATATACCTTGAAATGTCTTTTATGCAAATTAACCTTTCAGCCTTCCATTGGTAAGCCTTACATACTATATTACATTCATTTGTTACAAAAGACTTACTGAGTACCAATGTACTCACGATTTTATGCCTTTGTTGCTCAGTTGAGGAGGAGGAGTATTATTAACAGGAGGTTCCAGAAGGAATGTACTTCAACGACTTCACGGATTAGGATTTCGTTCTCCACTCGATAATCTTTGGGCACGTCGATTGGCTGCTACGCTTTATTTTGGATTTTCTGCCGTTAGATTTAAAGCCCTTCCGGCTAGAGATATTGTAAGCTTGGCTATAAGGTCGTACCTTTGAGATTTATTATTATTTGAGGTTTCCCTTTATTTTAGCGCGTGTATGGTTGTGATTACATCTATGTTTGACTGTGTGCACTAGCGTGATCCTGGACTAGTGTAGTTTACACAGCGAGTCCAAATTTGCACCTTCGGGTCACGACAGAGATGGTCGCAGAGCCAGGTTGACTGTAGGACGAAGCTAGTTAGAATGGTCGTTAGCCCAAAAACTTATTTTCTAAAATAAACCAACTAAATCAGATACTTTGCAAGCTATACAAGATCAACATGTCCAGACTCATCCGGAAGTTCAAGGAGCAGTATGGAGCCAGCCCCAGTCTACCGAAGCCAGTCAAGGAGGAGCCCCGACCGTAGTCGCCATTACCTCCACCGTCGCCCACACCGTCGAGCCCAGAGGAGAGACGACGCATCACCGGTGATCGACGAGAGTACCTTCGGCACTTCATTCCAGCTCCAGTCGAAGAGCAGTCACCGCCAGTTTGCAACTCATGGGTTGTCTACAGTGATTCAGATGATGAGAGTAGAGAGCCCTATTTGTCAGGACCCGAGTGGGAGCCTTTAGATTAGATAGTGCGGGTAGAACGATGGTTTTTATTTGCATTTAAGTATGATGTGAGCTGCGAATCTTGCCCTTAAAAGTATTATATTGCAATCATATCAATCTTTTTATTGAAGTTATTTTTTGCTCAGTTTTGTTGTTAGCCTTTCTGGCTAAGTATTTGTTTAGTTCAGGTTGCCATTAGAAAACCCCCTTAGACGAATTTACCCCCTTACCTATGTTTTTTCCCTGTCATCTTTGTACCTTTGGAAAGTCAGTAGAGGTTTCCCTTTTCAGAGCAGCAGCAAGATGGTTGATACCAGGAACTCTTCAGGCCGCAGCCAGGCGAACCAGGATCCAAAGAGCAGTGCCGCTCAGCCAGTTCCACTGAGCTTGGACCCCGCCCTCAGTCAGTTTTTTGTGGCCCAGACACAAATGATGCAGAACATGAATGCTATGATGGAGCGTCAGCACCAGGAGGCAGTAGCACCTTAGGCAGCATGTCATTAGTCCAGCTATGCAGAGTTCATGAAGACGAGACCGCCCACCTACTCCAGTTCTTCAGAGCCTTTGGAGGCAGATGATTGGATCCGTTCAATTGAGAAGAAACTGAACCTAGCCCAGTGCACAGATAGATAGAAGGTGTTGTATGCAGCGCACCAGCTTGAGGGAGCCGCAGCAGAGTGGTGGGAGAACTATTGCGCCGCTCATGAGGACCATAATAGCATCACTTGGGCAGAGTTCACCGCCGCTTTCCGTCACGCCCATATCCTAGATGGGGTGATCGAGATGAAGGAGTTCAGAGAGTTGCAGCAAAAGAACATGTCAGTGAGTGAATATCTAAATGAATTCACTCAGTTAGCCCGCTACGTGCCAGAGGACGTAGCCACGATGCCGCTCTCTAGAGGAGGTTCAAGAAAGGCTTGAACCCAGGATTGAAAGTGCAGGTGGTGGTCAATGACTATGTCAGTTTTCAGCATATGGTGGACAAGACTATACTGATTGAGGAGAGTCGCCGCGAGCTAGAGGAGTCTCGCAAGAGGAGGATGATCCAGTAGGGATCTCAATCACACCAGTCTCAGAGACCCCATTTTGGTGCTTACCAGCTGGCACGAGTACCACAGCAGCTACCAGTCTTCAAGACCCCGGCCCCAGCGCCGCGCCCGTAGTAGTCAGGACAGCGTCCTAGTGGGACAGGCAGCCAGCAGCAGAGGAGCGCCAACCCAGCGGCGTCCATCACTTGCTTCAAGTGTCATGAGCCAGGACACTATGCTAGCAAGTGCCCCTAGAGGCAAGCCCCGACCCCAGTTCGCTTCAATCTGGGAGCCACACCAGATTGGACTCCTGCCCCAGGAGCAGGACGAGGAGCACCCCAGGCATCAGGTCAGGCCAGCAGGACACCGGTGGTAAGAGGCCAAGTAAACCATGTCACTGCGGAGGAGGCCCAGGCAGTACCAGAAGTTGTGATCGGTAAGTTCCTAGTCCATTCAGTCCCTGCTACAGTTTTGTTTGATTCTGGAGCTTCGCATTCATTTGTTTCTCGGAGTTTTGCTTTAAAGCAACGGTTGAAAACTGTTACTCTTAGATCTGTTCTTTTGATTCAATCCCCCGATTTCGAGTTGAGCACTAACCTAGGCTATCCAAGAGTTAAGATAACCATTCAGGGAGTTGAGTTCAGTGCCGACCTGATTTTGTTGGACATCCAGTCCCTAGATGTGATCTTGGGAATGGATTGGCTTAAGAAGCATCACGCCATGTTAGATTGTGGAAGCAAAGCAGTGACCTTGACCAGTTTAGATGGGAGTAAGGTGCAGTTTGCAGCAAGCATGAGTCAGCCAAATGAAGTCATGGTTTGTCAGAGCAAGGTGATTAAGTTGGAGGATGTACTAGTTGTCAGAGAGTACCATGATGTGTTCCCAAAGAATCTTCCAGGCATGCCACCAGAGCGAGAAGTTGAGTTTCTCATCGAGCTTGAACCAGGTACCGCTCCGATTTCCAAGAGACCCTATCGGATGCCTGCCAATGACTTAGCAGAATTGAAGAAGCAAATTCAGAGCTTTTGGACAAAGGTTATATCAGACCGAGTTCATCCCCGTAGGGAGCACCAATGTTGTTTGTTAAAAAGAAGGACGGTAGTCAGCACATGTGTGTGGATTACAGAGCACTTAATGAGGTCACCATCAAGAACAAATATCCTTTGCACATGATTGATGATTTGTTTGATCAGATTAAGGAGCTGGAGTTTTCTCCAAGATTGATTTGAGGTTAGGATACCATCAGATGAGGATTCGAAAGGAGATATACCCAAGACAGTTTTCTCGACTCGATATGGTTTATATGAGTTCACAGTAATGTCATTTGGTTTAACCAATGCTCTAGCCTACTTTATGTACTTGATGAATATGGTGTTCATGGAATTTTTGGACAAATTTGTCGTTATGTTCATTGACGAAATTCTGATCTACTCCAAGGATGAGAGAACATGAGGAACATTTGAGGATGATATTACAGAAATTGAGAGATCACCAGTTGTATGCAAGTTCAGCAAGTGAGTTTTGGATGAAGGAAGTCACCTTCCTAGGCCATGTGATGATAGCAGAAGGAGTTGCAGTTGACCCTGGAAAAGTAAGAGATATTTTGGATTGGCAATCACCTTATTCAGTAACTCAGGTCAGGAGTTTTCTAGGTATGACCAGATATTGCCATTGCTTCATTGAAGGATTTTCCAGTGTAGCCAAACCCCTTACACAGTTGCTCAAAAAGGAAAAAAAATTTACTTGGACACCAGAATACGAGAAAAGTTTTCAGAAGTTAAAAGAGAGTTTCACCACAGCCCCAGTGCTAGTGTTACCTGATATAAACAAGGATTTTGAGATTTATTGTGATGCTTCTCACAAAGGATTGGGATGTGTGTTGATGCAGGAAAAGAGAGTGGTAGCTTATGCCTCACGCTAGTTGAGACCGCATGAGAAGAACTACCCTACTCAAAATTTGGAGTTAGCAACCGTAGTGCATGCTTTGAAAATTTGGCGTCATTACCTCATGGGTAATAGATGTGAGGTATACACGAATCATAAGAGTCTGAAATACATTTTTACCCAGTCCGAGCTTAACCTTAGGCAGAGGAGGTGGTTGGAGCTAATAAAGGATTATAATGTTGGTATACATTATCATCCTGAGAAGGCCAATGTGATTGCAGATGCCTTGAGCAGAAAGGTTTATTGCAACTCAGTGATGGCTAAAGAGAGTCAGTCAGCTTTGCATGAGTAATTCCAGAAGCTTAGTCTGGAATTGGTTGACCAAGGATTTTTAGCCGCAATAGAGTTGCAACCAACCTTGGATGGTCAGATTCGTCAGGCTCAGCCAGATGATGAGGCATTTCAGCGGATCAGAGTCAACATGAGTAAAGGAAAAGAGTCAGGATTTACATAGAATGACCAAGGAACCTTGTGGTTCAAGCAGCGTTTGTGTGTGCCCAATAAGAAAGAGCTAAAGGATCTATTGCTAAAGGAAGCTCATGATTCGTTGTACTCAATTCACCCTAGTAGTACAAAGATGTACCAAGATATTAAAGATAAGTATTGGTGGCTAAGTATGAACCGTGAGATCGCTGAGTATGTGGCACTTTGTGATGTGTGTCAGAGAGTAAAGGCAAAGCATCAGAGGCCAGCAGATTTGTTACAACCATTGAAAATCCCTAAGTGGAAGTGGGAAGAAATTGGTATGGACTTCATAGTCGGTTTGCCAAAGATGAAAGAGGGTTATGATTCGATTTGGGTCATTGTAGATCGTTTGACCAAGGTTGCTCATTTTGTTCTAGTCAAGACAATCTACACCGCTGACAAATTAGCAGAGCTGTATATATCGAGGATTGACAGTTTCCATGGAATGCTAAAGAAAATCGTATCAGATCGTGGATCGCAATTCACCTCTCATTTTTGGGGAAGTTTCCATGAGGCAATGGGAACTCACCTGAATTTCAGCACAGCATACCACCCGTCAGACAGATGGTCAGACAGAGCGAGTAAATCAGATTCTTCAGGATATGTTGAGAGCTTGTGTACTGGATCATGGATCCAAGTGGGACAGTTGTTTGTCTTTTGCAGAGTTTTCGTGCAACAACGTTATCAGGCCAGTTTGCATATGTCACCGCTTGAGGCACTTTATGGTAGAAAATGCAGAACCCCCTCTTAATTGGAAAGAGACGGGGGAAGATCAGGTGTTTGGTCCAGATTGTTTAAAAGAAGCTGAGGATAAGATTCGTTTGATTCAGGAAAGATTGAAAACTGCATAAGCCAAATAGAAGAATGCACATACCAGACGTCGAGAGCTAAGTTTTGAGCTAGATGATTTTGTGTATCTCAAGATCACACCATTCAAAGATGTGAAGAGGTTTCAGTTAAAAGAAAAGTTAGCACCGAGATATGTTGAACCGTTTAGAGTTTTGAAACGTAGGGGAGAGGTTGCTTATCAGTTGGAGCTACCTGCGTCCTTTAGTGAGGTACACGACGTCTTCCATGTGTCCCAGTTGAAGAAGTGTCCAAGAGTGCTAGAGGAGGTTGTGTTAGTTGAGGCCGTTGATCTTCAGGAGGATCTGTCTTATAAAGAGCACCCGATCAGAATTTTGGAAGTGTCAGAGCGAGTCACCCGGAATAAAGTGGTCTATTTTTGCAAAGTTCAGTGGAGCAACCATTAAGAGGAGGAATGTAACATCCTGTTTTTCTGAGATTTTTAAAGCCTGGATTTCAAAAATGAATTTTCTGGAATTTTCTGAAATTAATTGAAGCTTCAAATGAATTTTTAAAGTTTTAAATGATTTAATGTGATTAAAATAAACATTAACATAAGTGGAAAATATTTTATTTGTGTTCCTCAGGTCTCAAGGAATTTTCTCGTATTTTGGTGAATTTTGGGAGTTATTTGCTATTTTCTAGAGCTTTTAGAAGTTTATTTGAATTTCGGAAAAGAAAAGAAAAGAATTAACCTCACCGCCCGATCTCCTCTCTCCTCCACGCTGTCGCCCATCCGCGCGCCGCTGCGCCGCAGCATTCTTTTTCCGCGCGCCGCTCTTCCGCCGCCGATCCTTGCGCGCACGCGCCACGTGTCGCGTGATCCGCGACACGCTGGCGCGCCGTCGCCGCCGCGCCCGCCGCGCCCTCGGCGCTCGATCGCGCGCCGCGCGATCTCCGCCGTCCATCTCGCGCGCGCGCGCAAACCTAACCCTAACCTCGCGTGCGTCCAAGCCGCCCGATCTCTCGTTGAATCCGACCGTCCAAACTTGTCGCGTTGCGACCGCCGCCGAATCGGATTGGATTGTCTCGTTCGCGTGATAAATATCGCGTTCGTCCCGGTTCGCGTGCGTCGCCGAACTTCGTCGCCGCCGCCATCGCCTTCGTCCTCGCGCCGCGCTGCCGCCGGAGCCGCTCGCCGCCGCTGCTGCCGCCGCCCGTCGCGCTCCTCGTGCGCCGTCCGTCGCCGTGCCGAGGACCTCGCCGGTGAGCTATCGCCGCCTCTCTCTCGCCGTCGCCGCGTCGCCGCCCGTCGCCGAACCCGCACCCGCTCCGCCCCTCGGTCTCGAGCCGGACCGCGCGCGCCGCACTACGCGCCGCGCGCGCGCGGCGCGCGCGCTGCCACGTGCCGCCGTCGCCGATCCGCTCCCGCGCCGGCCGCGCACCACCTCCCCGCTCGCGCGCGCGCGCGCGCGCTCGCGACGCCGCGCGGCGAGCCGCCGCTGCGTCGCCGATCCGCCGTCGCCGCGCCGCGCGCGCAATCCTCGCGCCGCCAGATCGAGCCGAGGCTCAGATCTCGCCACGCGAATCTTCGCGCCCCCGCCGTGCCGGATCCCGCGGACGCCGCCGCGCCGAGCCGCTAGCTCGGCCTAGCCACGTGGCAGCACCGCCGCGTGCCACATCAGCCCTAGGCCACGTGGCATGACACGTGGCATGCCACGCCGCGCACGCCACCGTGACGCCCCGCCTCAAAGCCACGTCGGCCGCCACGCCACCGCCACGCCACTGCGTGGCGGCAAGATATGTCGCCGCCACGCCGCGACGCCGCGTCGGCCGTCCGTGCATTATTCGTGGACCGAGTCCACGGTGGACTCGAATTTCATGGACCGGGTCCACAAAGACAAGAATTTTTCCGATTTTCCTGAATTAATTTTGAATTAATTTTCCGAGCCCGTTCTCCTCCGTCCCTAGCTCCGATTGACCCCGTTCTTTTTTCTAAATTCATCTAAAATCGAGCTCTAGCTGTGGGTCCTGGTTTTGTGAATTTTGGAGTTCTTTTTCTTGTCATTTTATGCGTTTCTTTGTTTCCGGTCGTTTTTCTCTCGTTAGATTCGATTAGGAGGAGCAGTTTCGCGCTGTAAGACCACAGAGTGCCCACTGAGCATAATGAAGGCAAGTCGTGTCCCTTGATCATGTTGAACCCAGTTTTTCAAACTATTATTTAATTATTTTGCTTTAAATTACATTGCATTGCTATTTTTATTCAAACCGTTGCACAGGTAGTTATTGTCCCAATTGCAATTATACCTCCTTGACACTTTGGAATACCATGATGCCATTGTCACCATAGGTTGGGAAATTTATTAGTGATGCTAGTTTATTTATCACATGGGTTGATACGATTAGATTGCTTAGCCGGTTTATATTTGCGTTTGATCTCATCACACCTGTTAAATTATTAATTTGACTTAATGACTTATGGAACTGTGGTTGGTGCCACGTGTATTAAAATTTGTGCCACGTCATTGGTGTGACGTTGGCTTGGTTATACAAATTGGTTTTGCACTCGGGCGAGTGATCGTGCAAGAAAGGGAAAGTACAGATTGTACTTTGGGGGATGTGGTAGTCTCGCCCGGGTAATGTTAAGGACTTAACTTTGTGCGCCATTGATCTGAGCCTAATCGTGCAAACCACATGTCTATTATGGGATGGACCTGGCTGATTAATTTGTAATATTTTAATTCAATTCTGCCATCGTGATGGACATGGTTGCTGATTTCCATGTGGCGCAAGGGGGGGTGTGATGCGAAACCCTAGCGGGCAGGATTGTATTAAGATAGAGCATTGTAAAGGCCTTGTTGTGATTTCCTTAGGCCTAGGCTAATCACATCGTGTGGGTACAGTTGTGCAACCTCTGCAGAGTGTAAAACTATTCGAATAGCCGTGTCCTCGGTCATGGACAGTGCTCGGGGATTTCACACGAGGGTTAGTGTTTCATTTATAACTTGGTGGTTTATGTTGGGAGTGGACAGGTAGTTCACTGTTGGTTCAAACTTGTGAATTGGTGTTCACAAGTGGTTCATGTTTATTCCTTTGATTATCTATTATTACTGTTTTCAGTTAACTTTCGCTTTCAAGTTATTTAATATATTTCATCAATAAATGCCTTTATGCAAATTAACCTTTCAGCCTTCCTTTGGTAAGCCTTGCATATTATATTGCATTTATTGTTACAAACGACTTGTTGAGTACCAATGTACTCACGGCTTTACGCCTATGTTGCTCGATTGAGAGAGGAGTACTATCGCAGGAGGTTCCGAAGGAGAGTTCTCACGACGACTTCACGGATTAGGCTTCGTTCTCCACTCGATAGCTTCGTGGCTTGTCGATTGGTCGCCACGCTTTATTTTGGATTTCCGCGCTATTTTGTTAAGCCCTTCCGCTAGAGATATTGTAAGCTTGACCATAAGGTCGCACCTTTGATATTTTATCGATATTCTAGTTTTCCTTATTATTGTCGTGTGTATGGTGTGATGACATCTATGTTTGACTGTGTGCACTAGCGTGATCCTGGACTAGTGCAGTTTACACAGAGAGACCGAATTTGCATATTCGGGTCTCGACAAGGAAGCCACCTGGAAGCATGAAGAGGATCTTAAGGCCAAGTTTCCGAACCTATTCTCTTAGTTAGCCTGGATCTCAGGGTCAAGATCCTGTTTAAGGGGGTAAGGTTTGTAACATCCTGTTTTTCTGGAGTTTATAAAATCCTATTTTCAAAAATAAATTTTTCGAATTAATTCAAGCTTAAAATAAATTTTTAGAAATTAAAATAATTTAATATGATTAAAATAAACTTTAACATAAGCTGAAAATACTTTATTTAATTTCCTTAGGTCTCAAGAAATTTTTGGTATTTTTGGTGAATGTTTGGGATTTATCTGCTATTTTTCTAGAGCTTTTTGGATTTTAGTCGGATTTATAAAAAGAAAATCGGGGAAAAATCCATAAAAGCCCCTCGGGTCAAAACTCCCTTCGGCCCACCTCCCTTGGCCCGCCCTACCGCCGCCACGTGGCGGCCGTGCACCTCGCACAGTCCGCTCCCACCCCGCCTCACCTCAGCCGCTCGATCCACGTCCCCGTGACACGCGTCGCCAATCCGTCCACACCCTGCCGCCCGCACTCCATCTTCGACCCGTCCGCGCCCGCCTCACCCCGCACCGTCTGATCTCATCGCCCCTGCGACGCGTCGGCACCCCCGTGGTCGTCTCCGAACCGAACTCCGCGAACGCCGCCATGACCGAGCCGGTCATCCTCGTTTTGCGCGCTTTAAAACCCTGCCACCCCTCGGTTCGTGTGCACCCGTGTCGCCGCCGTCCGCATCGCACCTCGCCACCGCCGCCTCCCTCGTCGGAACCCTCGCCGACACCAGGAGCCCCGCCGTCAGAGTCACGTCCCCGCCGTGCCTTCGCCACGAACCACCGCCAGACCTGTCTTGCCGGTATGCCCTGTCGCCGGACACCTCGCGCCAACCCCCTCCCCCTCCGCACCGGCCGCCGTCGCCGCACCGCCGGATTTCACCCGCGGCCACGCCACACCCGAGCCACACTCGGCCGCACACTCCACCCTCGGTCTGCGTGCCGTCGACGGACTCCGCGCCCACGCCCGCCTCGGTTGACGCACCCGCGCCCACGCTCGTGTTCGCGAAACTTCGTGCGGCGCGCCCATGCCACACGTCGCCCATCAGACGTCTCCCGCCTCGCATCGCAACCGTCGCTTCAGATCTGATCCAATGGTTTGGATGCGCCCACGTGGCCACATCACTGTCCGATCTTGCCGTCACCGTCGCCCCCGAGCCATGCCATGTCAGCCCTGGCCACGTCAGCGCCACATCAGCAATGTCCGAGCCCCGGTGCCATGTCAGCCTGCCACGTGTTAGCACCAGGACGGGCCACGTCAGCCACACCAGCGCGCGCGACATGACACTGTTCTGTGGACCCAGTCCACCGTGCACACCTCTCTCCCGTGAACCCGGTTTACAGCACAATAGCTTTTTCGATTTTCAGCCTTTTCTTTAGAATTGATTTTCCGAGAGCACGTTCTCCTCCGTCCTAGCTCCGATTGACCCCGTTCTTTTTTCTTAAATTCATCTAAATTCGAGCTCTAGCTTTTGGTTCTAGTTTCAAGATTTTTGGAGTTCATTTCCTTATCATTTTATGTGTTTTTGTTGTTTCGGTTGTTTTCTCTCTCGTTAGATTCCGATTCCGGAGGAGCAGGAGCTACGCCAGAAGATCCCAAGTACCTCACTGAGCATAACTAAGGCAAGTCATGCCCTTTGATCATGTTGAACTCAGTTTGCAATCTATTTTTTAATTATTTTATTTTAAATTACATTGCATAGCTATTTAATTATAAACTTTGTATATGGTAGTTACTGTCCCATATTGAATCACCCCCGCCTTGATAATTTGAATGTCATGATGCCATTGTCAACATAGGTTGGGAAATTTACTAGTGATGCTATATTAGATATCACATGGGTTGTATGATTAGAATGCTTAGTCTGCTTTATTCACAAAAGGGTTTATTATCGCATGTGATTAATTAATTTGACTTAATGAAATATGAAACCGTGGTTAGTGCCACGATTAATAAAATTGATGTCATGACATTGGTGTGTCATTGGTGTGGTTATACAAACTTGGTTTTCACTCAGGTGAGTGACGTCAGGATGAGGTAGTCTCGCCTGGGTAGACTTAAGAACTTAACTTTGTGCAACATTGATCTGAGTTTTATCGTGCAAACCACATGTCTAGTATGGGATAGACTTGGTGATTAATTTGGGATGTTTCAACTTTAATCTCGCCATTGTGATGAACATGGTTGCTGATTTCCATATGGTGCAAGGGGGGTATGATGCGAAACCCTAGCGGACGGGATTGAGTTGAAATTAAACTTTGTAAAAGCCTTGTTGTGATTTCCTTAGATCGAGATTAATCGCATCGTGTGGGTACAGTTGTGCAACCTCTGCAGAGTGTAAAACTATCCGAATAGCCGCGTCCTCAGTCATGGACAATGCTCGGTGATTTCACATGAGGGTTAGTGATTGCTTTTCAACTTGTGGTTTATGGCTGGTTAGTGAACATGTAGTTCACTTTTTGCTTAGCTTGTGGATGGGATGTCTACAAGTGATTTACTTCAATTCATTTGATTATTTATTATTATTGTTTTCTGTTAAAGTTCGCTTTCCATCTATTTATCATATTTACTGTGAAATATCTTTTATGTAAATTAACCTTTCAGCCTTCCATTGGTAAGCCTTGCATACTATATTGCATTCATTTGTTACAAACGACTTGCTGAGTACCAATGTACTCACGGCTTTATGCCTGTGTTGCTCAGTTGAGGAGTATTATTAGCAGGAGGTTCCAGAAGGAGAGTAATTCGACGACTTCACGGATTAGGATATCGTTCTCCACTCAATAGCCTGTGGGCACATCGATTGTCTGCTACTCTTTATTTTGGATTTTCCGCTGCTAGATTTAAAGCCCTTTCGGCTAGAGATATTGTAAGCTTGGCTATAAAGTCGTACCTTTGAATTTTATTATTATTTGAGGTTTTCCTTTATTTTAGCGCGTGTATGGTTGTGATTATATCTATGTTTGACTATGTGCACTAGCGTGATCCTAGATTAGTGCAGTTTATACAGAGAGTCCGAATTTGCACATTCGGGTCTCGACAATAGTAGACCGAGGTGGTACTACCTCTTTTCCCTTTGCTTCTTGTGTTTCTTCCTCTTCTTCTGCCTCAGCACTGGCCTGCTCTTGTTGTCCTGCATGATGGGTTCTTAGCTACTTCTTCTTCTTCTTGATCTCATCGTCTGAAGAGTTCTTGCCATGAACTTCAAGGAAGTTCTCCCACCATGCTGCGGTGGTGCCTTTGAGTTGGTAGGTGGCGAGGTCGACTTTGTCTTCATCGGTGCAGCGGGCTAGGCGGAGTTTTTTCCATGTCGCGTAGCCAATCTTCTGCTTCTAATGGTTCATTGGCTGAGAAGGTTTGTGGTCGGGGCCTCAAGAAATCTGCCAATTTTGAACTTCTATTGGCTGACCCTTCTTGTTGGTTGGCCAACATGGCATGGAGGATCTGAGTTAACTGGGCCATGATCTAGGCCATTATTCGGGGTGCGGGTGGTGGAGCTGGCAAGCTTTGCCCACGGCCCTGGCCCCTTCCACGGCCTTGGACAGTGGCTCTCATTTTAGGTGCCATCTGCAAACAAATTAGGTGTCATAGGAAGATAAAGGAAGAGGGTGCATATTGGAGGGTTCACTAGCCCTCTAGTAACACAATAGAAGAACCAACTTAAACTCAAACAAACAATGCAATAAAAAGCATAAAATTGCAAATTAGTTCATTACAATAGAGGTCACATGACCTGAGGGAAGCTCGCAAGCCTTCACCTAGTCATGGCCCAAATCTTATATAGCGTCTATGGCAGGGGTACAGAAGAAACAACAAAAGCATGCTTGCTTAGTCCAAAAATCCACTGGCAAGTACTATCTATCCTACCTTACTACCTACTTCGACTAGGGGTGGGCGCCTCCGCATGTGCAGCATCCCTAAGAGTGGGAGCAGCTGCGACTAGCCCTAGGTGAGTCACTGGCGGTGCGAGAGCTAGAGCTGGCTGGTGATCGGGAATGACGTAGCCTCCGGCTGGATCACTCCGGCATCCACCATCGTAAAACCTAGAGACGGGCGCATGCTCTTATGAGCGATGAGCCTAGTGCGCGGTCCCCTAGAGCTAGATGGTGTGGAGCCTCTGGTGGCAAGGGTAGGTAGAGGTAGAAGGCAACTGAAGATCGCCAAAACTAGCACAAGGGCCGATAACACGGGTACTACTGCTGGTGATGGTGCTACTGGTGCTGGTGCTGATGCTGCTGGTGTTGCTGGTGCTACTACTGCTGGAGATAGCGTCGTCGAGACCTGAACGGGCGAGGAGGGCATGTAGGATGGTGACAATGGAGTGTAGTCCACCTGAGACCGGAGCCGCTCCAGCTCGATCTCTACGGCGACCCGCTCTCGCTCGGTGAAAGTGAGGGCGGTGTCCATCCCGGCCATCTAGGCTCAGAGAGTGTTGGAGCATCTATAGCTGGAGGTCAGTAGCAGGTAGAGCTGCCTGATCTCTCAGAGCGCCCGACTGTAAGAGTCAACCAGGGCTTCGGTAAGTAGCACCTGGTGTGAAAGCCGCGGGTCGTCGACTAGCTCCTCTAGCGAGTCGGGCTCGGTTCCTCCTGTGCGGAGGATAGGTAAAAAGCAGAACGGGGACTGGATCAACTTCGCCTTGTGTACCTGCATCAGTCGGACTGATGCATAGTGTGCCGTGTCCTGCACCACATCGGCGCAGTGGCTCTAGGGGTATACGGTGCAACTGACGAGAGGCTCAACTCCTCCCTCTTGCGCGTATATGGAGACCTCCATGGTCTAGGTGTCCCGATCCTGGATCCTCATTCGATGCCCTTTGAATATGGGGAGCTGAGCCGTGACCGCGATGGGGGTACGATGGAGAGCACGGGCAGCAGGGCTAGGAGGAGGAGGGTACAGGTGGTCATGGCGGTGCCGGGGAAGATTCCACACTGGCGTAGGGAGGGGAGGCCGAGGTGGTGACGAGGGCGACATCAGCGCAGTGCACGGTGGAAACAGAGATGTAGGTGGCAAGTGAGCAAGCGAGGAAGAGGGAAGAAGGATGGGCAGGCCAGCCAGCCACTAGGTCGGCTGGGCCGCGTGCGGGGAGGGGGTTTTCTTTTTTTTTCTTTTTTTGAATAAATACAAAGGAGAGGAAAATTGGCAAAACACAAAACCATAATTTGAAATTCAAATGCTAGCTTTTAAAATCCAAAAAACCAATTTCAAATAAATTTTTTAAAACAAGAAACGGCAACAAGCTTCTGAAAATCAAGATATTAAAAAACCCATCAAGACTCCTATGGAAACAAACGTGTATCATGATCTTAATGAAGGAGGTAAACTTGTAGATTTAACACTTTATAGATCCATAATAGGTAGTTTATTTTATCTTACCACATCTAAGTCCGACATCATGTTTAGTGTTTGCATGTGTGCACTGTTTTAAGCATCTCCAAAAGAGTACCATTTGATGGCCGTAAAGAAAATTCTAAGATATTTAAAGCATTCATCTAACATAGGCTTGTGGTATCCCAAAGGTGCAAAATCTGATTTAATTGTATATTCGGATTCCGATTATGTGGGTTGCAAAGTGGATAGTAAAAGCACCTCGGATAGTTGTCAATTGCTAGAAAAATCTTTAGTGTCATGGTCTTCCAAGAAACAAAATTCTGTTGCTTAAACGTGAATTTAAGCAAACCCTTCATACTGAGTCCAACGCTTTTGAGAAAGCATATGATAGGCCCACTCTTTAGCTTGCTACATGCACTAAGTATTATGATCAAAATGTCAGATATGTACCAGGTAAGCTTCCATGCCTCCTCCCTATTTCAAGTCTTGTGAACAGGATCATCAACCACACTATTCTTCCCAAGAGAGGGAACTTTGATTCTATTCGTGGTCGTGATTATTACTGGTACTTTGAAGTAAATATGATAAATAGATTCAAAGCAAACTTCTAAGGAAGAACAATAGTAAATAAATAATCAATGGAATTGAATAAGCTACTTGTGAACCTCCCATCCACAAGCTAATCCAACAGTGAACTAACCATTCACTCTCCAACAAATAACCAACAAGTTTTTTATGTAAACTCTACCCCTCGTGTGAAATCACAGAGCATTGTCCATAACCGAGGACGCGGCTATTCGAATAGTTTTACACTCTGCAGAGGTTGCACAACTGTACCCACACGATGTGATTAGCATCGTACTAAGGAAATCACAACAAGGTCATTACAATGTTCAACCTCAACTCAATCCCGCCCGCTAGGATTTTGCATCACACTCCCTTGTGCCTCATGGAAATCAGCAACTATATTCATCCCAATGGCAAGATTGAAATTGAAATATCACAAATTAATCTGTCAGGTCTATCCTATACTAGACATGAGGTTTGCACGATAAAGCTCAAATCATTAGCGCACAAAGTTAAGTCATTAATATTACTCGAGCAAGACATCCCTATCCCTCGAAATGAATCCACACTTCCCCCCTTTACTGCACGATCACTCACCCAAGTGGAAATCCATTTTGTATAACCAATGCCATGGCACAAATTTTATAACTATGGAACCAACCACGATTCGATCACTCATTAAGTCAATCTAATTATTCACATGTGATGATGAACCCATCGAGCCTATAAGCACGGCTAAACATGTAAATCGTACCACCCATGTGATATATTTTATGGTATCACTAAACGGTTTCCCAACCTATCGTGATAATGGCATCATGGTATTCAAATTATCAAGGAGGGAATATTCAAATTGGAACGGTACCTACCAAGTACAAGGATTTGTAATAAAATTGTGATGTAAGATAATTTAAAATAAAATAATTAATTAATAGATTGAAAACTAGGTTCAACATGATCAAAGGACACGACTTGCCTTGGTTTGGCTCAGCGAGGAACTCGGGATCTTCTGGCAACGCTCCTACTCCTTCGAAGGCGGGATCTAACGAGAGAGAAAACGACCGAAATAATAAATTAAAATCAAATAAAATTCAAATGAACTCCAAAAGCCTTGAAACTAGAACCAAAAGGTAGAGCTTGATTTTAGATGAATTTAGAAAAAAGAACGGGGTCAATTGGAGCTAGGACGGAGAAGAACGGGCTCTTGAAAAATTAAATCTAAAGAAAATACTGTAAATTCAGAAAAGCTGCTGTGCTATGAACTTGGTGCACAGGAAGGCTAGTTCACGGTGGACTCGGCTCATTGAACAATGCACGGGGGTGGGTGCTAATGCGGCGGCTAGGGTTGACATGGTGGCTGACATTGCTGACTCGTGGCACTAAGGCTAACTAGGCATGCTGACGTGGCATCTAGGGGCGGTCGGTGCTGACGTGACACTGACATGTGGCAGGTAGGGCTGAGGTGGCTGTTGAGGTGGCGATGACTCGGCTAGAGCTGACTCGGCAGGGAGGCAACGATCTGGATGGGGACGATTGGGCGGCTGCGAAGCGACAACGATCGGACTGCCCAACGATCAAACGACTGTAAAGACGGAGACGTTCAAACTGTTTGATGATGATGAAGATCGGACGGTCCAATGTCGATCGGACGACTGCAGAGGTGCGGAGACGTTCGGACTGTCTGAACAGAGCAACGCATCCCGACCGTTGGAAAAGATCAAACAGCTTGAATACATGGATACGTTTGGATTGTCCAAACGATCGTGGAGATCAGACGGTCCATCTGCGATCGGACTATCCGAGTAGCTGGACAGGTTCAGATGGTCGAAACTTGGACGACACACGGCGTTCGACGACTGGCCGCTGAAGGCAAAAGGTCACGTCTCTTCGGTGGCCGAAGGGTTGCGGGCGCGGGAACCGAGGGACGGCGCAATGTGGGGACGGTGGGGCTCCGGCGAGCGGCGGAGAGGTTCGGGATGGCGGTGGGACTCACCGACGAACGGCGGAACGGTGGCGGCGTGTCGCGAAGATGGCGTGTTTTTCTTTTCAGAAATTTAGATAAAATAAAATAAGCTCTAAAAATAGCAAATAAATCTGAAAAATTCACAGAAAATTCCAAAACAAATTTCAGAGACACAAGAAATCCAAATAAAATATTTTTAGCTTATGTTAATGTTTATTTTAATCAAATTAAATCATTTTTAATTTCTAAAAATTTAATTTAAGATTTATTAAATTCCAAAAAAATCCATAAATGCATTTTATTTTTAAAGGCTTTTAAAAATGCTAAAAAATAGGATGTTACAAGATGCCAAGTTTATCATTTAGTATTATGTATTATTGTTATGCTGTAATAAACCATGTGATGTTTTTTTAATGTCATATTATTTTCAAGTGTTGTTGAATTTAAAGTTGTGGTTATTATGAAATTTGAAGTTGAACCTCAAGTGCAACTTATGATCTTTCTGTATATAATTCTTATTATTACAATTATCAATTTCCTTAAAAGTTTAACAAACAAAGAAAACTCCGCCAAAATTTTCTCTTAACATATGCCTACAATGTATCTTGTCATCTCTATATGCACACATTTAGAGGGGGTTCTCCTAAATTGACCTTTGAAAGCAATTAATTCTTTAACCTCATCTAAGTTCATTGCAAGAATTAATTGTTTTCCAAAGTCACAAAAGAATATACAACTTGTTCTCAAACTAGTGGTATATTTAAAACAAAATTCCTCTCATATAAATTGGTGTTGTCATCAATTATCAAAATGGGGGAGATTGAAAGCATCTAGACCCCTAAAAATTGTTTTAGGAATTAATGACAATACGTGAATATGGGACTAATGTGTTTGCTGAGTATCACATAGGTTCAAATCCCTAATGATGAATGTGAAAAAAATGAAAATGTATGATAAAGGTCAATACGAGGATCAAGATGGTTCAAGATAAAGGTATAAATAGTCTAGGATCCCTTTTGTTTTTATCGGTCTTAGGAGAAAGGCTGGAAGACCAGATTATAAGTTAATTGCTGGACTATTAAGAGGGATCATAGAAAGTAACTTAAAAGCATGTTCTTATGTCATTTAGATCAATTTAGGATCATGCATGTACTTAGAATTAAATTTGAAAGCCAACTATACTCTATTAGGAATATCGGAAATACTAGAGTGTATTTAGCAGAACTACTGGACTTTGAAAGTACCAGCATGTACATAGCGGTACTACCGGAACTCGGAAGCACTGGTACTTTGAACGGTATGTTTTTTCAGAGAGCACCCACCTGAACACTTAAACTCATTGATATCAGTAGTAGTGAAAAATGAACGGTAGAACTACCACAAAGTGGTATGACTGCACTCTAAAATGGAACTACTGGACCTCCGAAATACCAAAATTTTGGGCGACATATTTTTCCAAAAAGGACCAACTTTTGGTCTCAAAGAAATCGAAAATGCTGCACCATAAATCGAAACTACTGATCATCGGAACTACCACGATTCCAACAGTGGTAATACTGAGCTGACTTTTAAACCACTAGTTCTGATGCTCTGACATAGTTGTTACTACGTGCTACAATACAATGAGGTAGTTCCGCAATTTGCACAGCAGTACTACCAATTTTTCTTATTTTCAGGATTATTTTATGCAACAGCTATATTTGGTTGGTGGAAGTATAAATACTCCCCCACTAGTTCAAGAATGAATGAAGAGACTTCATTGAATATTCTTGAGCATTAAGCATCCTTCCCACACCTCAGTTTCACATTGTGCATTCATTTAAGGTAATTGAGCCACATCAAGTGTATTTCATTTCTGGATTGATTCTTTGGCACTTGATTGCCGTCAAACGAAGCTGTGATCTGTTACTCTTGGTGCTTGCTGGCACCTAGACAGCTTGATGGAAGTTTGCAAGGTAATCTCTTCAAGAAGATTGTGAAAATGCCTAGCGTCAATTTGTGAGTTGTTTAGTGTCCACTATCTCCAGAGCAGAGGAAGGACAACCAATAGTAGATTGAGGAGTTGAGGCTTAATTTGTGGAGCTGGTTCTAGTCACTTGAGCTTTCCTCAATGTGGATTAAGGGAAACTGACAAGTTTTTGAATTCCACGGTAAAACATCATGTATCAATTGGTTATTTCCTTGTCTTTTTTTCTGCACTTATATTTCTAGCATATTGTCATAATCATGATTGTTTACGTTTGCTTGTGCTAGAGATATTTGTAGAGACTAGTTTTTGTAGTGCCTTAGGTTACTAGAATTGTATAAGTTTTATTTGCATTGAAATATTGCCTAGCTAAAATTGTAATAATCAAATTTAGAAAGCAAGAATTTTTATAACCTCATATTCAACCCTCCCCTCTAGTTGGTTATCATTGATCTTACAGAAGTGGCACGCGGTGACAAAGGGCGGGAGAGAGACGTGGGCGACAAAGAGTGAGAGAGTAATTTCATGTAAAAATTATTTTTATGCTAGATTAATATCATTCTCTGCATAAAATGAATTTTAGAAGAAATCGTGTGTTTGATGTTAAAGATGATGAATATGTGCTTGATGTTAATGATGATGTATATGGCAGGATAGACGGTTGGAGGAGCCACTGTCCTACAGGTAACTAATAGGTGAGTGGAGGGTGCCCGGGAGTTCACGTAGAGAAATAATATACAAGCCTATGTGATGCTAAATAAATCGTGAATTCACTCCTGTCTCCTGGACTAGAGGCTATAGAAACCTACAAAAGGTCTTTTTCTGAGTATAAGTGACTAGTAGCTTTAGAAACTAAAAACATGACAATTTCGCAACTTACAAACTTATTTTAAGAATGTTGATGAAAGGAGATATGATTTTTGAACAGATGGATGTTGTTCATGGGATTGCATATATGCTATTAATGCTTGCTGAGTGCTTTTGTACACATCTTTGCTATTAATCCTTCTTGTTTAGAGGTGAGTTGGTATGATAATTTACCTAGTTATGATGAAACGAGTTTGGTCTGAAGTACGACGCGTATGAGACGGATGCCCTATATGGAAGTTGCGATGAGTAGGCCACGGCCGGTAGCTAATCCCGAGTATTTTAGCGTGTTGCTATCTATTAACTTCCGTTCTTATATAATTATTAGTTTGTACCATTTCTATCTCCAAGTATTGTAATATTCGGGCAAAACTTGTTAGGCATATTAAAGACTTAAGCCCCGCATAGCAATGGTATTGTAATAATATTGTACCGTCTTTGGCTATTGTTCTGCTGTAACACTATGATGTGACTTATTATTGATAAAATATAAATTTATTCTATTTTATCTGGTAATAATCACAAATTGATGTTATTATCTAAAGTAGTGATGGTACAGATCGTCATACTATGCTGTAATCTCAGTACAAAAAATAAATTGCTCAGATCTCTATCTTCTTCTTTATTTTTTAATTGCAATATTTTGACCTGTTATTGTTAAGATAGAAACACTGGAATATGTCAAAGCATAAAATTGTTTCGTGGTGTACCTTTCCGCTTTCAAGATTACCGGTTTTCTACCAACTCAAGAAGTGATTTTTCATACAACTTACGTTAGTCCGATCATAAAACTTTGATGATGTAATTCTTCTGTTAATCAATCTTTAGGGATTGGGTCGGGGTGTTACAGTTTGAAAGACAACCAATCTTTGGTCGTGGTTAACAGTAAATAAAGGCTGAGATCCGAATATTTGACAGAAGCCTTACAGAAAGGACAGCATGCATTGAGTGTCCACAAAAAAAAAGAACATCATGAATTGGATAATTCAGGATGTATTTCCCCTCCTGCAATATGCATAACCATAAATTTTGAATATATACCCCACCACCCAAGAGTGTGCAAGTTATTAGTTGTCATACCTGTTAAGTTCAAAATCCACTTGCAAGCAAACCTTGTCAGCGGGATAACACTGAAATTAACAACCAGGAGCCCATAGTACCTAATACTAATAGTGTGTCATCCTAAAAAGATCATAAGCACGTTAAATCTGACACTGTTTAGAGGCAACCCAGCTCATCTTGGATATAAGCTCTCCCTCGCTCAGCACACATGATGTTCTGGTACAACAGCATAGCTAGTGGTAATCAACAGCATAACAAGTTGGTTATTTACATAATAGCATGCTCATTTGTGCTTTGACTTTTGCTAAGTAGCTTTGGTTGTACCTTCAGTCCTTTCGAGCTATCTTGGGAGCAAGATTAGCAGCATCCACTCATCATCACTTGGTGTTACACAAACCCTTGAATACAATGCTATATCTTGTGGGCAAATACACAGCCTTGTCCATGCATTTGCTAAAGAATTTTGATTGCAAATTCAACCAACCCCTTTTAGTACACCGAATGTCTCAATTGGGGAGTGTCTCAATTGGGGAGGCCCTCATTTCTATCCATCTCAACTATAAACTCGGGCATCCTCTCATCGTTGATCTCAACAAGAAACTCTGGCATTCTCCTGTTGCTCATTTCTACACAAAGCCTCGGTGCAGCATAATATCAGATTGTGTCAGGCTTGCTCAACTATGCTGCTTTCGTCCAACTTTCCCTGCTTAAAAAGTCACTGTTGAGGGCAGTGTCCATGACAAAAATTGTACATCCATACTTTGGCATTTGCCCCTGAAATTAATTCGTGCACACAACTAATCCTTTTTACACGATCAACCAACCCTTTTTGGCATAAATAACAGATTAGCATACTTGAATGTTACTTCATTTGGAGGGCACTTATTTCTAAGCATCACAGCTACAAGCTCCTCTGCATCCTCCCATAGCTCAGCTCTACACAAACCCTTCAATGTAGAATTATAGGAAATGGTGTCAGGCTTGCACGACATGGTGCTTAATAACTTGAGGGCATCATCCAAACGGCCTTGTTCAGAAAATCCATTGATAAGGGAATTATATGTAAAAATGTCAGGTGTATTTCCATACTTCGGCATTTGCTCAAAAACCTCGATTGCATGGTCAACCAGCCCTTTTTGGCACAAGGAATTGACTAGTATATTGAATGTCACTTCACTTGGGGGGCAATCCTTCCTAACCATCTCTGCTATAAGTTCCCCAGTATCCTCCCATCGTGCAGCTGTACACAAACCTTTCAAAACAGCATTGTAGCTAAATATATCAGGCTTGCATGGCATGCTTTTAAATAACTCAACAGCCACTTCCACAAGCCCTTGTTCAGAGAAGCCATTAATAAGGCTATTGTATGTGACAATATCAGGTGTACATCTATAATTTGGCATTTGCTCAAACACTTCAATTGCATAATTTACCAGTCCATTTTGGCATAGCGAATCAATGAGTATATTAAAGGTCATTTCAATTAGAGGGCAATCCTCCCTAAGCATCTGAGCTATAAGCTCCCGGGCATCATACCATCGCTCAGCCCTACATAAACCCTTCAACACAGCATTAAAGCTAATGGTATCAGGATTGCACCGCATGCTGTTTAGTAACATGAGGGCATCATCCACGTGCCCTTGTTCAGAAAAGCCATTGATGAGTGTATTGTAAATGACGACATCTGGTTGGCATCCATACTTTTGCATTTGCTCAAGAACTTCAACTGCGCACTCAACCAACCCATTTTGGAACAATGAATTGATTAGCATGCTAAATGTCGCTTCATTTGGCGGGCAATCTTTCCTAACCATCTCAGCTATCAGCTCCCCAACATCCTCCCACCGTTTGGCGATACATAAACCCTTCAATGCAGCATTGTAACAAACAGTGTCGGGTTTGCACAACATGGTGTTTAGTAGCTCAAGGGCATCGTCCACACACCCTTGCTCTGAAAATCCATTCACAAGCGTACTATAAATGACAACATCGGGCGTGCATCTGTACTTGGGCATTTGCTCAAGAAGTTGAACGGCACGGTCAAGCAACCCATTTTGGCACAAATAACGGATCTGTGTAGCAAAAGTCACTTCATTCGGAAGGCAATTGTTGCGAATCATCTCCGCCATGAGCTCCTCGGCATCCTCCCACCGCTTAGCACCACACAATCCTTTCAACACGGTGTTATAGGTGTAGGTATCGGGCGTCACGGGCATGGAGGCAATGAGGCGAAGGGCGTCGGCGAGGCGGCCTAAGCGGCAGTAACCGTTGATCAGCGCTGTGTAAGTGAAGACGTTAGCGGCGCCGGAGTCCTTGGCAGCCTCGAGCAAGCGCTCCGCGTCGGCAAGCCGGCCGTCTCGGCAGTAGCCCGCGACGAGGGTGTTGTGGGAGACAGCGTCGGCGGCGCCGGCCGCCTTGAGCGCGTCGAGCACGCGCTCTGCGTCGGCGAGGCGGCGGTGTGCGCATAGCTTCTTGATGAATATGTTGCAGGTGATGACGGCCGGCGGCTCCCAGCAGGGGGGAAGGGAGCCGAGGAGGCGGAGCGCGGCGTCGAGGTGCCCGAGCTGGACGAGGCGGCGGAGAGTCTGGCCAGCCGCGCCTGGGCGGGCCGGGGCGGCCGGGTTGACCCATATGGAGTTGGCCGCGCCGCGCCCCGGTGGGGCCCTGCCGCGATTCACCCACCTGGAGCTGGAGGCGGCCACGGCGGCGAGGCGGAGGCGCAGCCGGTGGGGTCTGCGCTGATTCGGAGGGAACGGAAAAGGGAAGGGTTGGTCGGCGGAGGCCGAGGCGGGCGGCGGCTGCGAGGAGGAGGCCATTGTTGGGGTGCTCATGGAGGTGGACGGAGGCTTACAGCGATAGGGTTTGGGTGTGCTCTCGTTGGGTCTCAGCGGGACCCGCCGGCCGCAGGCAAGAGACGGAGTAAGGGTGAAAACGGATCCGATCGATTCGAATACGGATGGTGTCGCATTAGATTTTTTTCGGATAATTCTCGGATCGAATACGGATACTGATTTTTTTATCGGATATGAATACGAATACAGTAAACCTAGTATTCGTTGAATACGAATACGAATACGGATTATCCGGATATTACGAAAACGGATATCCAGGATTTTAGCCCAATAGCTATCCAACCCATAATGCCTCCAACAGTCCAGCCTAATACATACAGCCCATAATCCGGATATATTTTCATTGTAGATGAAAAAGACTATGCTTATTTAGATTTCATGAATGTTTTCACAAGATGAACTATTTATGTATTTTTGTTAATTTTGGATGTATAGTTTAAGGTTTTCATGTTCCAATAAATATTCGTAACCGTATTCGTTTTGATTCATATTCGCTCCGTATCTATATTCGATATTATTCGTATTTGTATTTATATTCGAGTTATCCGTATTTGTATCCGTATCCGAAAACAAATATGGTAGAGGCATTATCCGTCCGTATCCGATCCGTTTGCACCCCTACGGAGGAGTAAATCATCTGTTACCCACCCGCCAATTTTAGTAGCAGGTGTTTTTTTAGAAAAACTAGGGAGGGAATGGTACACTGCCGTTTCCTCTCTCGCGTTCTCTCTCGATCCCATCCGCCATTTCCTAGCGCTCTCTCTCGCTCACCCTCTTTTTCGTGTGATGGCCGATAGGGCACGCCACCATCGATGGATTCATTATGCCTCTGGATGTAGAGGGAGGTTATAGAGGCAGTGGTCCGATAGTGTATAGCGACAGAGGGGGATATAGTGAGGCGACACATTGAATATTAGGTTAGATGAGATAGGGTGACAGGGGAGAGGGAGATGGCTTTGGGGCAAGGTCATCGCTGGCTGTTGGCGGTGGAGGGGGCAGAGGGTGTGCGGAGTTGCTGCTGGCATCGGAGAAGAGAAAGGAAGGGGAGGGAAAGCGGCAAGAGAAGGCTATACCATTGGAGGAGCTCCCGGCGGTACAGTGTAATGTAGATAATCTTTTTATCTATTTGTTTTCATTCCAAAAAGACATTATAGTGAATCTCTTTAAATTCTCTAAAGGGATTGGGTTGTATCACGATGTATCGAAACAAAATCCAACGGGTGGGCTGTTGCTGGCTTGTTCACTTGTAAAATTCCCAAAGTAGACTTTTGGATTTGGCAGTGTTGTGCAGGCAGGTGCAATCAATTGCATGTAAAATCTCCAAGCCCCCCTTTTGATCTCGGAATTGAGGGTGGAATTGGAATCATAGGTTCTGGGGATGCTTTTGGAATTGAACCTTGGAGTATAGCTACAAGTTGGGCTAGCGTAATTCAAGCCCTAACCCATCTAATTTCATTGATATTTCATCTACGCCGCTAAGTCACACAACACGTCATCTCAATTGCCAAAAACCACGGTTGTTGATAAGCTCTCTTTGCCGGACAACCACCACTCGTAGTGTCGCCAACGAATTGTCACCGCTCTTCGCCACCAGCGACAGCAAGATCTTGACAGCCATCTTTGCCACTAAATTCCATGGCCGTGACACCCTAGCAATTCGACGAGCCCTAGCTTCCGACAGGGTCAGAGCTAGGAGTGGTGCACGATATGCATGGGCACACCTAAAAAATTCAAAAACATGCAGAAAGTACATACGTATTATGGCTAAATTATTTGTTCTATTGAATATTGTTGATGATTAATATACAAAAGTTCAGACGTGCAAAGCTTGGACACGCATTGATTTTTTTAGTTCCACCACTGGCTATCGACAGGTATCTCCTGTCGACCACCATATTCTGAGATCCTCTCAAGCTGCTGCATTTACTACCCCGATCTATTGTCATCGTCATCTTGCCCAATTATCACCTTCGTCCTCCTCTATAGTGCCTTTTTCTCATGCTCCAGCATCCCAAGTGTCGATGTTTCCTATCCTACTCCTCGAGGATGCCCTCGTTGAGCTTCAGCTACCCCTATCTCTCACCGGCCTCTTCGTTGATGTTGACCACTGCCTTCATGCTCAAGTCCAACAGCCATGATGACCTCGACTCTAGCCGCCACCTTCAATCCTCGACTCAGAGTGCCACGTCCTCAAGTTCAGTCTTCTTCTTTCTCCATGGACATCTTTGCATCTTTGGTTGACGATTTGGTCACTACCCATGTCCACCACCACCTCTATATAGTCTCTTTGGGGATTCCAAAGAACATAAACTTAACAACATTTGGATTTGGATTTTAGTTCAATTCTACTTTACAAATTCATGTCATCCAAACACTTGAATTGGAATTGGAGCTTCGCACTCATTGACTCGATTCAATTTAGAGAACCAAACAGAGCCCTAAGCCAATTTTGACTAGATCTCATAAGTTGATTTGAAGAGGCAGAAGGAACAATCCAAGGGCAAAATCTTGGGAATTCGAAGAGTTGGAAGTTTGAACAGTATGGAAGAACTTAAGGCAACGACAAAATCTCTATGCATCTTGGCTGGGAAATGACAGGATCAAATGGGGAGGAGTCATTGGCAATTCAAACTCCTAATCCAAGTTAGGTAATTCGGACTCTAACTGAGTTTAGGGCTCACTCATGTTAGGAGTTTTGAGTTTGGGCCTCAATATGAACTCACCCAAAGACGTCCCATATAAATATGTTGGGAGGGAAGCATCACTACATGTCCTATTCTTGGTGTCAACACCACTACCATTTGAGATTTACCCAGAGAGGTCACTAATGTCGCTGCACATCTAGGTTGATGAGTGCATGTTCAATAGTTGGGACAACCATTATATCTAACATATGTCACATCATCTTTAGAGATAATATCTCCAATACATTATCTCTAGCACACACTCCAACATCAATTTTTTACAATTTTTATTTAAAGTGGGGCATGCATGTCATTTTTTTATTACCCACCGACTACTCTCTCCTTCATTCCCACTCTCCCTCCCACGCCAATGCCATTGGCCACTACCCCCTTCCTCAACACCGCCAGCCGTCACCCTCCCCCCATGCCATCTCTCTCTAGCTCTCCCTCCCCATCCCTTACTCTCTCCCTCCTCATTAACCTTTTCCCCAATGCCATCGACCGCCGCCTTCTCCCACACCACTGTCGGCATCCTTAAGAATCGCCATGCCCTTCTTCGCCGTCGACCATGGGCACCCCCTCCATCAATGGCGACCTTCTTTGAGTTCGACACTGTTGACCTTCTCTGAGCTCACCAACATGGACCCAGCTAGATTCGGCTCGTTGACGTCTGGATCCAATTGGATCTACTAGCAAGATGGGTCCAACCGAATTGAGCTATTCTCCATTGGGCTTTTGCCTAGATAGTCACATTCATCATCATTGTGTCCTTTGGTCTGTCATCAAGCCGATCACCGCCTGGTAGTGGTCATGCGTGGTCCCCACAAACCGTGTGGGGGAGTGGATGGCTCTGCTCCAACAGCAAACACCCTTGTATCGCGAGTCTTGGTTCGCATGCACTATGACGCTTGATGAAATGATGCACTGTGCCTGATGTGGCATAGCTAACAGATGGCTGAGGTGGCAGTGTTGGATGTAACATCCCTTTTTTCTGGAGTTTATAAAGCCCAATTTTCAAAAATAAATTTTCTGGAAATTTCTGGAATTAATTCAAGCTTAAAATAAATTTTTAGAAATTAAAAAGATTTAATATGATTAAAATAAACTTCAACATAATTTGAAAATATTTTATTTGAGTTCCTAAGGTCTCAAGGAATTTTCTATTATTTTTGGTGAATTTTTGGGATTTATCTGCTATTTTCTGGAGTTGTTTTGATTTTATCTAGGTTTAGTTAAAAGAAAACCGAGGGAAAAACCCAAAGCTGCCCGATCCACCCCCTTCCACATGGCACACATCCGCCGCCGCCGCGCGCCCGCTCTCCCCGCCCCTCCTCGGCCCCGCCACGTGGCACCACCCCTGCCGCCCTTGCGCACGCCGCCCCGCCCCTTCCACCGCCGCCCGATTTCCCGCACCTGCCATGCGGCGTCCATCCGCGCCCGCACCCGTGCACGCTGCCCTAACCTTAGCCCGCAGCCGCTGCCCTCACACGCCCGCGCCCCTCGCATCCCCGCCATCGGATGCGCCCACGCGTCTCTATCCTAGCCGTCCATGTGACCCGAACCACGCCCGCATCGCGCCCGCGCTGTGTCCAATCAGGCCACCTCGGTTCACGTGATAAATACGCTGTTCTTGCCTCGGTTCATGTGCACGCCAACACCGCCGCCTTCACCTCTGTCCTCGCGCCCGCGCCGCCGCCGGAGCCGCTCCATGCACCTCCGCCCCCGCCGTCGCGTCCTCGAATCCGCTGGAGTCGTCGTCGACGCCGTCCCCACCGGTGAGCCCCCGCGTCGTCCCCGTCACCCGAGTCGCCTCTCCTGTCACCCGCGTCGCCTCCCCGTCACCGGACGTAGCCACGCCCGCCTTGCCTCGGTCCCCGCGCTCCACCCACGCCGCGCCCGTGCCGCGTCGCGACACCAGCGCGCGCGCTAGGCCACGCGACGCCATCGGCGGCTGTTCGCCGGCCGATCGCTCCGATCCGCTGCCCACTCAGATCTGAACCCACGGCCATGATCGCGCCACACGTCATCATCCCCGCCGTCCGATCCCGCGCGCCGCCGCGTCTAGTGGTAGGTAATGATTATGCCAGTTTTCAGCGCATGGTGGATAAGGCCATTCTCATTGAGGAGAGTCGCCGCGAGCTCGAGGAGTCTCGCAAGAGAAGGATGATTCAGCAGGGATCACAGTCACACCAGTCTTAGAGACCCTGTTTTGGTTCTTATCAGCCTGCACGAGTGCCTCAACAACAGCAGCAGCAGCCAGTCTTCAGGACCCCGGCCCAAGCGCCGCGTCAATTTCAGTCGGGTCAGCGTCCTATGGGTCCAGCGGTCAGCAATAGAAGAGCAACAACCCAGCAGCGTCTGTCACTTGCTTCAAGTGTCATGAGCCAGGACACTATGCTAGCAAGTGCCCCCAAAGGCAAGCCCCGACGCCAGTTCGTTTCGATCTAGGAGCCACACCCAGTCGGACTCCTACCCTAGGAGCAGGACAAGGAGCACCCCCGGCATCAGGCCAGGCCAGCAGGACACCGGTGGTGAGAGGCCAGGTGAACCACGTCACTGCAGAGGAGGGCCAGGCAGCACCAAAAGTCGTGATCGGTAAGTTCCTAGTCAATTCAGTTCCTGCTACAGTTTTGTTTGACTCTGGAGATTCGCATTCGTTTGTTTCTCGGAGTTTTGCTTTAAAGTAACATTTAAAAACTGTTGCTCTTGGATCTGTTCTTTTAATCCAATCCCCTAGTTCTGAGTTGAAATCGAACCTAGGTTGTCCAGGAGTTAGGATAACCATTTAGGGAATTGAGTTTAGTGCAGATTTGATCATTTTGGATATCCAGTCCCTAGAAATAATCTTGGGTATGGATTGGCTCCAGAAGCAGCATATAGTGTTAGACTGTGGGAGCAGAACAGTAACCTTGACCAGTTTAGATGGGAGTAAGGTACAGTTTGCAACCAGCATATGTCAGCCAGAGTCAGTCGTGGTTTGCTAGAGCAGAGTGATCCAGTTGGAGGACGTGCCAGTTATCAGGGGGTACCAACGTGTTTCCAAATGATCTTTTAGGCATGCCACCAGAGTGAGAGGTTGAGTTTTTGATCGAGCTTGTACCAGGTACCGCTTCAATTTCCAAGAGACCCTAGCGGATGCACGCCAATGACTTAGCAGAATTGAAGAAACAAATTCAGGAGCTTTTGGATAAGGGTTATATCAGACCAAGTTCATCCCCGTGGGGAGCGCCAGTGTTGTTTGTTAAAAAGAAGGATAGTAGTCAACGTATGTGTATGGATTACAGAACACTTAATGAGGTTACCATAAAAAATAAGTATCCTTTGCCCAGAATTGATGACTTATTTGATCAGCTTAAGGGAGCAAGAGTGTTCTCCAAGATTGATTTGAGGTCAGGATACCATCAGATGAGGATTCGAAAGGAGGATATACCTAAGACAGCTTTCTCGACTTGTTATGGTCTATATGAGTTTACAGTGATGTCCTTTGGATTGACCAATACCCCAGCCTACTTTATATATTTGATGAATAAGGTGTTCATGGAATATTTGGATAAGTTTGTCGTTGTGTTCATTAACGATATTTTGATATATTCCAAGGATGAGAAGGAGCATGAGGAGCACCTGAGATTGGCATTGCAGAAATTGAGAGATAATCAGTTATATGCCAAGTTCAGCAAATGTGAGTTTTGGATGAAGGAAGTCGCCTTCCTAGACCATGTGATGACAGCAGAAGGAGTTGCAGTTGACCCTGGAAAAGTGAGAGATATTTTGGATTGGCAGTCGCCTACTTTAGTGACCCAAGTCAGGAGTTTTCTAGGTATGGCAGGATATTATCATCGCTTCATTGAGGGATTTTTCAGTATAGCCAGACCTCTCACACAGTTGCTCAAGAGAGAAAAGAAATTTACATAAATGCCAGAATGCGAGAAAAGTTTTCAGAAGTTGAAAGAGAGTTTGACCACAACCCCAGTGCTAGTGTTACCTGATATAAATAAGGATTTTGAGATTAATTGCGATGCTTCTCGCAAGGGCTTGGGTTGTGTATTGATGCAAGACAAGAGAGTGGTAGCTTATGCCTCACACCAGTTGAGACCGCATGAGGAGAACTACCCTACTCATGATTTGGAGCTAGCAGCCGTAGTGCATGCTTTATAAATTTGGCATCATTATCTGATGGGTAATAGATGTGAGGTTTACACGGATCATAAGAGTCTGAAATATATCTTTACCCAGTCCGAGCTTAACCTCAGGCAGAGGAGGTGGTTAGGGCTGATAAAGGATTATAATGTTGGTATACATTATCATCCTGGAAAGGCCAATGTGGTTGCAGATGCTTTGAGCAGAAAGGTGTATTGCAATTCAGTGATGGTTCGAGAGAGTCAGCCAGCGTTGTATGAGGAATTCCAAAAGCTCAGTTTGGAATTTGTAGAGGAAGGATTTTTAGTGGCGATAGAGTTGCAGTCAACTTTGGATGATCAGATTCGTCAGGCTCAGTCAGAGGATGAGACATTTCAGCATATCAGGAAAAACATGAGTGAAGGAAAAATGTCAGGATTTTCAGGGGATGACCAAGGAATCCTGTGGTTCAAGCAGCGTTTATGTGTGCCTAATAAGAAAGAGCTAAAGGACTTGTTGTTAAAAGAGGCTCATGAGTCGTTGTACTCAATTCATCCAGGCAGTACCAAGATGTACCAGGATATTAAAGACAAGTATTGGTGACCAAGCATGAAGCGTGAGATCGCTGAATATGTGGCACTTTGTGATGTTTGTCAGAAAGTAAAGGCAGAGCATCAGAGATCAGAAGGTTTGTTGCAGCCATTAAAAATCCCAGAGTGGAAGTGGAAAGAAATTGGTATGGACTTTATAGTCGGTCTACCCAAGACCAAAGAGGGGTATGATTCGATTTGGGTCATTGTGGATCGTTTGACCAAGGTTGCTCATTTCATCCCAGTCAAGAAAACCTACAGTGGTGACAGATTAGCAGAGCTGTATATGTCGAGGATTGTCAGTTTGCATGGAGTGCCCAAGAAAATAGTGTCAGATCGTTGACTGCATTTCACTTCTCGATTTTGGGGTTGTTTCCATTTAGGCTATGGAAACTCACCTAAATTTCAGCACGGCATATCACCCCTAGACAGATGGTCAGACAGAGCGAGTAAATCAAATTCTCGAGGACATGTTGAGAGCATATGTGATAGATCATGGAGCCAAGTGGGACATTTGTTTGCCTTTTGTAGGGTTTTCTTACAACAACAGTTATCAGGCCAATTTGCAGATGTCATCGTTTGAGACACTTTATGGCAGAAAATGCAGAACCCCTCTCAATTGGAAAGAGACAGGGGAAGGTCAGGTGTTTGGTCCATATTATTTAAAAAAAGCAGAGGATAAGGTCCGCTTGATTCAGGAAAGGTTGAAAACCGCATGCGAGCGAGAAGAGTTATGCGAGATACGGACGTCGAGAGAGTTTTGAGCGGATGATTTTGTGTATCTTAGGATCACACCGTTCAAAGGTGTGAAGAGGTTTCGGTTAAAAGGGAAGCTTGCACCGAGATATGTTGGTCTGTTCAGGATTCTGAAACGCAGGGAGAGGTTTCTTATCAGTTGGAGCTATCTGCATCCTTCAGTGGGGTATATGACGTCTTTTATGTGTCCCAGTTGAAAAAGTGCTTGAGAGTGCTAGAAGAGGTTGTGCCCGTTGAAGCCGTTGATCTTTAGGAGGACCTATCGTACAAAGAGCACCCCATCAAAGTTTTGAAAGTGTCAGAGCGAGTCACTTGGAATAAAGTGGTCCATTTTTGCAAGATTCAGTGGAGCAACCATTCAGAGGAGGAAGCAACCTGGGAGCGCGAGGAGGACCTCAGAGCCGAGTTTCCGAACCTATTCGCTTAGTTAGCCCAGATCTCGGGGTCGAGATCTCATTTAAGGGGGTAAGCTTTGTAGCATCCTTTTTTCTGGAGTTTATAAAGCCCAATTTTCAAAAATAAATTTTCTAGAGTTTTTTGGAATTAATTCAAGCTTAAAATAAATGATATGATTAAAATAAACTTTAACATAAGTTGAAAATATTTTATTTGAGTTCCTAAGGTCTCAAGGAATTTTCTACTATTTTTGGTGAATTTTTGGGATTTATCTGCTATTTTCTGGAGTTGTTTTGATTTTATCTGGATTTTATCTGGATCAACGCTAGTACACACAGTTAACCAGAAAATGATACGTTGCCAAACACGCTTTATTTCAATAATAACTGAAGTTCATAAGTCTTGGCCCAAGGCCTTACAACTATGGTTCATAAAACCTCTTACACAGAAGTAAAGATAACAGCGGAAGCAAAATATCTCAAAAAGACGGCCCAACAATCTGCCACAGGCAATTGACTGGGGAAACGAAGCCTAGTCCTTGGCAAAACCTTCATCACCGGCTTCCTCGAAGTAGCGGTAATCCTCCTCTTGTGCCTCATATTCTTCTGCTATTTGATTTGCAAAACAACAGGTGAGTACAAGAATGTACTCCGCAAGTCTTGGGAAGGATGCAATAGATGCAGGGCTTCACAAAGGAAGGTTGTATGGTTCTTTTGCATAAATCAGCATTTTACTTCAAATTTACATACTTCAAAAGCAAGTTGTTAAACAATTTGTTTTCTATAATTGAAACTAGATAATTAATTTAGTGAAGGTTTCATCCACCAACACTAATAACATAGGCTATACCCGCCAAGATTCAAAATGAAGGTTAAATCCACCTGGACTGGTTACATCCACCAGACCAAAATCACGAGAGTTCCATCCCCTCCCGAGTTTTCCAATAACATTTTCTTTTTAAATTAAAAATCAAAACTCTACCATGTGAATGCATTCCTTGCCTGCCCTTGACCGTGGGCACGGCTATTCGAATAGTTTTATTACTCTGCAGAGTTAGTACAACTTTACCCACAAGAGATAAGTTATCTTAACGGTCAACATATTTCCTTTGGCATGAGACCCAGATAAAATATCACAAAGCTTTTCACCTACTCTAGTATAGTTTTATATCACCCGCTGAGGTTTCACCGCTGAAGAGTTAAATCCACCACATTCAAAAGCCCCCTCTTGCGCCATGTGAGTGCAGTAAATCCCCACCCCTCACTTTGAGTAACCAGTTAATTCCTGGTACCCATTTTCCAATGGTGACATAAAAACTAAATTATTATAGGTTAATTAGCTAGGTTGTACCCATTTTAACTTGTGGTTGTACTGTTTTACCCAGATTGGACAAACACAAGAGTCGGTCCTTAGACGACTACGGTGGATCATTTACAATCCCAATTCTCGTGCTAAAACTGCACCAGCCAATCATTCCATCCACCCTGGTCTAGTTTTCATTTTTTCAAATTTCCTTTTTAAATTAAAATTTCAGTGGTAACATCCATTACCACCAGTTATTTTAAATACAAAACATTCTTCAACAACTTTTCCCATATGAGCATTTTTATATTGATCAGCTAAACTAAGCATGCTATAATAATTCAAATTCAACAACAGATAATACTAACTCATTTATGAGTCAAAGAATATCCTATGTTGACAAGGGTACATGGTAAGCAATTTCCAAAGGAGGATATAACAAGCTTGGCATTTATCTAAATTTTCTAAAATTAAATTATTACTTTATACAACATAGCCATGCAATTAATTTAAAATATTCATGAAATCATTTACAAAATTTGGGATCAAAATAGTCAAGGAGACTTGCCTTCTTGAATTAGGTTGGATTCTTCCCGAAGTTGCTCTTGTAAATCTTCCGAGAATTCGGACTCTAAACGAGAAACGAGAAGAATCAAATAAATAAAATAAAATAAAACTCCACAAATTAAAAAAAATTATACCAAATGAAAGTTTGGAATTTTAGATGAATTTAGAAATTTGAATGGGTCAATTTGGAGTTAAAATGAGGAAGATATGGCTTTTGGAAGTTTGAAATCAGAGAAAAAGAAAAAGAATTGATTTCTGGAATTAAATTTCCACTGAAAAAGAATTATTACGTCAGCAAGAATTATTTTCCTAAAGAAAAATCAGAATAATGACGTCAGCAACAAAATTAAATAAATTTCAGCGGCTGACAGGTGGGGCCGGTCCACGGTGGACCGAGTCCACGGAACGATCAGGCGAAGCTGAGCGGCTAGAGGGTGACATGGCACCGCCGATGCCGCCACGTGTCGGTGGCGTGGGCTGGCGGCGTGGCGGCCGACGTGGCGCCACGTGGCACCGGGGCGATTGGTGGCGTGGCGGTGGCGTGTTGTGACACGTGGCTCGCCACGAGGCTTAGGGCTAACGTGTCGTCTTGGCCGGCGGGGTGGCCGCGGCGGATTGCTCGGCTGCAGATCGGACGGTGGAGGATCGACCACGTGTTTGCATCAGGGTCGTCAATCCAGATCTGGATGAACGGCTGAGATAGCGCGGTTCAGAGGCGGGAGACGGTGGATGGTTGCCGCGTGGCTCGGCTCGCCGCGCGAGGCGTCGCGCGGACGCGGGCGGTGGGACCAAGGCGGGGCGCGGATCGGACGGCCGATGCTGGGACGCGCGGGCGCATCCGAGCCGTTGGGGATGAGGTGGTTCAGATGGCGCGGCCGGAGGCGGGGTTGGTCCGATCGCTGACGCGTGGCTCGGCACGACGTGCGAAGCGTCGCGCGGACGCGAGCGCGGCGCGCGCGCGCGCGCGCGCGACGCGCGGAGGAGAAGCGCGAGGCGCGGTCGGGCGCTGGGACCGAGGCGGAGCGAGGCGCGCGGAGCGGCGGAGATTCAACGACGGCTTATCGGCGGCGACGAAAATGCACGATTTACGGTGGCGCGACGAGGTCGAGGGGAGGGAGTGCGCGAAGGGCGAGAATGGTCTCGGGAGACATTTTTATACGCCGCGACGAAAGCGGCCGCACGAGTTCGCCGGAGTTAACGCCACGGTTTTCATCTCCAACCGACGAAGCGGGCAATAACTTTCGGGAAGCGGCGGGAGCGTGATCGCGCACGACGAGCAAATGCTCTGGGGCCATTAATGGCGGAACGAAACGGCCGAGAGAAGCGGAAACGGAAGCTCGGGGCGGCGCGTTAATGGCGGCGTCGCCAGGAGGAAGAAACGGTCGGCGGGGACGACGGCCTGACAGGCGGGGCCCACCTGTCGGCGAGAGAGAGAGAAGGAGAGATGGCTCGGATTCGCGACAAGTGGCAAGGGACTGAATCGGGACCATTCGCGCGAGAGTGAAAGGGTAAGTGGCTCCGAACGGCGAGATTAGCGCGGACGGGGTGGATGGCCCGGATGGGTGACACGTGTCGCCCGAGGAAGATTTAGAAATTAAATCTTTTAAAGATTTCAGAAAATGCCAGGAAGCTTTAAAATACTCAGAAAAATACCAAATAAATTTTAAAAATTCCAGAAAAATTCACAGAAATTCCTGGAGAGATTTTAGACTTAAGAAAAATATTTCCAACCCATATTGGTATTAATTTTTAGTTTTAAACAGAAACTTTAATTTCTAAAAAATCCAAATAATTTGAAATAATTAACTTAAAATTATTCTTTCCAAATAAAAGCAAAATTTTGGGATGTTACATCCGATCAGGCCACCTCGGTTCGCATGATAAATACGCTGTTCTTGCCTCAGTTCGTGTGCACGCCAACACCGCCGCCTTCGCCTCTGTCCTCGCGCCCGCGCCGTCGCCGGAGCCGCTCCGCCGCCGCTCCACACACCTCCGCCCCCGCCGTCGCGTCCTCGAAGCCGCCGGAGTCGTCGTCGATGCCGTCCCCACCGGTGAGCCCCCGCGTCGTCCCCGTCGCCTGGGTCGCCTCTCCCGTCACCCGCGTCGCCTCCCTGTCCTCGGACGTAGCCGCGCTCGCCTCGCCTCGGTCCCCGCGCTCTACCCACACCGCGCCCGCACCGCGTCCGCGATGCTTCAGGCGGCGCGCCAGGCCATGCGTCGGCCATCGGCCGCCGTTCCGTCGGCCTATCGCTCTGATCCGCGCCGTCCACTCAGATCTGAACCCACGGCCATGATCGCGCCACACGTCATCATCCCCGTCGCCCGATCCCACGCCGTCGCCGCGTCCTAAGCCGTGCCACATCAGCCCTAGCCACGCCAGCAGCCACGTCAGCTCTAGGCCACGTCAGTATGCCACATGTCCGCCACGTCAGCGCCACGTTAGCACGCCACGTCAGCCGTCACGTGTCACCACCTCAGCCTGCATATCAGCCACGCCCGCGCGTGCGGCGTGACACTATTCCATGCACCGGGTCCATCGTGGGCTTGGTTTTTCGTGAGCCCGGTTCACAGCGCATTATACTTTTTCAATTTTCCCGAATTTCCTTTAGGGTTGATTTTCCGAGAGCCCGTTCTCCTCCGTCCTAGCTCCGATTGACCCAGTTCTTTTTTCTAAATTCATCTAACATCGAGCTCTAGCTTTAGGTTCTAATTTCATGATTTTTGGAGTTCATTTGCTTATCTTTTTATGTATTTTTCATGTTTTGATCATTTTCTCTCTCGTTAGATTCGAATTCCGGAGGAGCAGGACCTACGCCTGAAGACCAAGAGTACCTCGCTGAGCATAACCAACGCAAGGCGTGTCCTTTGATCATGTTGAACCCAGTTTGCAATCTATTATTTAATTATTTCGTTTTAAATTACATTGCATCGCTATTTTAATACAAACCCTTGTACTGGTAGTTATTATCCCAATTTGTATATTCCCCGCCTTGATAATTTGTTTTGCCATGATGCCATTGTCACCCTAGGTTGGGAAATTTACTAGTGATGCTATGATAGATGTCACATGGGTTGTTACGATTAGTATACTTAACCCTACTTAATTTACGATTAGGGTTCATCATCACATGCGAATTACTAATTTGACATAATGAGATATGGAACAGTGGTTGGTGCCACATTTATTAAAATTTGTGCCATGACATTGGTGTGTCATTGGCGTGGTTATACAAATTTGGTTTTGCACTCGGTCGAGTGATCGTGCAGTAAAGGGGGAAGTGTTGGTACACTTCGTGGGATGTGGTAGCCTCGCCCGGGTAATGTTAAGGACTTAACTTTGTACGCCATTGATCTAAGCTTTACCGTGCAAACCACATGTCTAGTATAGGATGGACCTGGCTGATTAATTTGGGATGTTTTAACTTTAATCTTGCCATTTAGATGAACATGGTTGCTGATTTTCATGTGGCGCAAGGGGGGTGTGATGCGAAACCCTAGCGGGCAGGATTAGGTTGGAATTGAACTTAGTAAAGGCCTTGTTATGATTTCCTTAGGCCGAGGCTAATCACATCGTGTGGGTATAGTTGTGCAACCTCTACAGAGTGTCAAACTATTCGAATAGCCGCATCCTCGGTTATGGACAATGCTTAGTGGTTTCACACGAAGGGTAGTGATTTCATTTTAAACTTGGTGGTTTATGTTAGAAGTGGACAGGTAGTCCACTGTTGGTTTAGCTTGTGAATGGGATGTTCATAAGTGGTTTTTTTCAACTCCTTCGATTACTTATTCATTATTGTTATAATTAAAGTGCGCTTTCAATCTATTTATTGTATTTACCTTCAAATATTATTTCATGCAAATTAACCTTTCAGCCTTCCGTTGGTAAGCCTTGCATATTATATTGCATTTATTTGTTACAAACGACTTGCTGAGTACCAATGTACTCACGGCTTTACACCTATGTTGCTCAGTTGAGGAGGAGTATTACCAGCAGGAGGTTCCAGAAGGTGTTTACTTCGATGACTTCATGGATTAGGCTTCGTTCTCCACTCGATAGCCTGTGGGCTTGTCGATTGGCCGCTACACTTTACTTTGGATTTTCGCTGCTAGTTTTAAATCCATTCCGGCTAGTGATATTGTAAGCTTGGCCATAAGGTCACCTTTGAGATTTATCGATATTTGATTTTTCCCTTTATTTTATCATGTGTATGATTGTGATTACATCTATATTTGACTGTGTGCACTAGAATGATCCTGGACTAGTGCAGTTTACACAGAGAGTCCGAATTTGCATATTCGGGTCTCAACATTGGAGATGCCCTGATGGATGTTAGTAGTTGTTAGTGATATATCTTAAATACAATTATGGAGATGAGTATATCACTTCTATGTTTATGAATTTATAAATAAATGTTATTATGTTCCTTAGATGAATTACATTTATAAAGATTAGCAAGTACGTGACTTGTTGGTGGAGCTCTTTATTTGTTATACATATATCATTATAAAAGGATCCCTAGTAGGATATCATTGGTTGGGACACTTATGAATTATAGACAAGCACATGTATTGATTAATGCTTATATTTTACCAGTCATTGATATGGGAATATCGAATCAATAATGTGGATACATGTTAAAGAACATGGTACTAGATCGACCCACTTTGAGATACTATTAAGATTGTTATGTTTCTATGTATTATCAGTTGGTCCCAAGCCATTATGATGAGCTTCCACATTAACAAACCTAATCATCATACCACAAGGAGTAGGTATATGGACTTTAACTACTTACAAAACATATTTGCAAACTTTAGTCATATGCTACAAGGATTATGCATGGGTTTCAACTTTTTACAAAACACATTCGTAAATACTAACATCATGCCATGGAGAGTTAAAGTAAGTGAGATGAGCTATCAGCACATGATGAGACTCAATCTATACTAGTAATCCAGTCTACCAACCAAACACTGATACCGGTAAAAGATTATGAACACATCCTTAGTCTATACTAGTTATACCTTTGCATTGCACATTCTCTTAAAACTTGATGACAAACATATTCACTTCAAGTCCAGGTCCTTGTCTTGATATGCATCAACACATGATGCAAACCACCACTTACGCTTCATCAACATATGATGGTCTTTCCTTGACTTGATGACCAACTCATGATCATCTTTTCTTCGGGATCCTGACTTAATGCTCATCAACTCATGTTGATCATCTCTTCTTTCTGAATCTTGACTTAATGACGATCAAGTCATGATGCCTTCCCAAGTCATCCTCATCATAGGACCTAACCTATTTCACAAACTCAATAAAAAATATTAGTCCCACAAATAGTTATCATCAATTGCCAAAACTTACCATTAACACATAATAGTGAGGCTAGATTTTTACAAAAATTCATTTGCTACTAATCACCAAAACTCGCCATTAACACATAATGGAAGGTATAGATCCTTCAATCTCCCCATTTTTAGTGATTGGTGACAAACCGATTCAACTTGATTGCAAATAATTGAATTTAAATCAACATGAGTTTATATAAACTACACAAATTTTATATACTCAAATGATATGTTTCAAACTAAAGATCTTCAATATATGTGGATAAAAGAGAAGAATCAATACGAATAAAACCATAAAATATAGAGTGAACCCTCCGCAAATAGTGCATACATATATGAGTTGGAACCAATGCATACATTCAAGTTTGACTTGAAGTGGAATTCAACCAATATTTTGAATCCAAGGAATGCAACAAATAAATAAATGACAATTAAGCACATGAGAATGTAAAACATGCATTCATAAGATCTATAAATAATTTAGGGCAAATAGGTAAAATAATTTTTTTAATATTAATACTTTACCCCTTGTTAAGCAAGCTAAAAAAGATTTAATATGTTTTTCAGTAAGAAAAACTCCCTTTACATAAATGTTCTTTTTCTTTGACACTCCTTTTACTCAAAGGTTCTTTTTCTTTGATTCTTTGACACACAAAGTTTTCTTCTACTCATCTCTTTCTTGTCATCTCCCCCTTTATCATCTTTGCAATTTTAACTTTACTAATGGCCAATTTGCAATTGTAGATCTCTCTCCCCTTTTGTTATAAAGCACTAAAATTCTTCTTTTCTTTAAATTTGTCCAAAAGTGATTCTTGTGGTAGTTTCTTTTTTGGATGAAACTCTTTTTCCATGAAAATTCAGTTGAATATTCATATGTATATGATGCGATGAGTCAAGATGTCACTTATAATTTGCTTCCAATTTGACACATATACCACTTATAGGGACAATCATTTTTTGGCACTTGATCTTCTCTTGAAAGATTGAAATCCACTTATGAGCACCACTTGAAGATACCACTTGAACAATAAAGGTACTACTTGAACCACTTGAGAAATCCTCCAGAATCACCACTCGAAATCAAACAACTTAGGAGGGAGATTGATCTTGGTCAAAAAAATTGCATGGCAAGAAAAGAATTACATAAAGTAAGTGCCGAGCTCAAGATGATCAAAATACTACCATTTGTGACAATATCACTTGTAAATATCACAAATATGATCATGATGGCATTTTGAATCAAGAAAATCACTTGAGGGTAGCTAGCAAGGAAAGTAAGTATCAAGTTGACTTGGGAGAAATAAGAATGGTTGAAAGACATGGAAATCAATAAATGAGACAAAGTTAGCTAAACTTCCTAGGTCCTGTCAGACTGCTAGGCAGGGTTGGTCCATCAGACCACCTCCATGCGCTTTTTGTAACAACAACAAACGAACGGAGCTAGCTGGAATGCATAGCTTGTTAGCTTTAAATATAAACCCATCATTAATGTAGACTTTGTTCCATGTTTTCCCTTCTTTACAATTCAACAATATATCCGTAAAATCAGCATCATGCACATATTGCTCTTTAATATTTCTAATCCAAATATTTTGAAGTCTAGTTGTGAAAGTGTGGTATATCTCCTAGACAAAGAATCCGCAATAATATTCTCGTTTCTCTTCTTGTGTTTGATGACATAAGGGAAAAACTCAATAAATTCAACCCACTTTGCATGTCTGCGGTTCAGGTTACCTTGACTTTGAATATACTTTAAGGATTCATGATCAGAATGGATAACAAATTCTTTAGGCTATAAATAATGTTACCAAGTTTTTAAAGTTCGAAAGAGTGCATATAAATCCTTATCTTAAGTAGAATAGTTCAAACTAGGCCCACTCAATTTCTTACTGAAATATGCTATAGGTTTACCCTCTTGTAATAACATGCCACCTAAATCAATTCCGTTAGCATCACATTCTACTTCAAAAGTCTTATTAAAATCAGGGAGTTGGAGTAGAGGTACATGTGTTAACTTATCTTTTAACTTGGTGAAGGCATTCTCTTGTGCGGTGTTCCAAACAAATGGCACGTCCATCTTGGTGAGCTCATTCAATGGTGCAGCGATGGTACTGAAATCCTTCACAAAGTGGCGATAGAATCCAGCAAGTCTAAAGAAGCTCCGTACCTGTGTGACCGTGTTAGGAGTCGGCCAACTCTGTATTGCTTCGACCTTCTCCTGATCAACTTCAATTCTCTGTGTAGTAACAATATAGCCAAGAAACGCGACTCGATCGGTGCAAAAGGTGCACTTCTCAAGGTTACCAAATAAACGTGTACCACATAAAGCATCAAAAACAACACGTAAATGGCCAAGATGTTCCTCTAGTGATTTACTATATATCAGTATGTCATCAAAATAAATAACCACAAATGTACCAAAGAAAGCACGCAAAACTCGTTCATTAGTCTCATGAAGGTGCTGCATTAGTTAAACTAAAAGGTATTACTAACCACTCATATAACCCAAACTTAGTTTTAAATGTTATTTTTCATTCATCACCTAATTTCATATGAATTTTATGATATCCACTATGCAAATCAATCTTGGAGAAGACAACAGAGCCACTCAATTCATCAACCATAACGTCTAACCTAGGAATAGGATGATGATACCTAATAGTGATATTATTGATTGCTCTATAATCCACACACATGCACCATGATCTGTCTTTCTTAGGCACTAAAATGACAAGAACAGCACAAGAACTAAGCGAATCACGCACATACCTTTTATCAAGCAATTCTTGAACTTGGCATTGAATTTCTTTAGTTTCTTCTGGATTGGTCCTGTATGGTGCGCGGTTGGATAATGATGCACTAGGAATTAAATCAGAGCCTGTTCTTTTCAACTTCTAAAAGCGGCTTTTGGCTTTTGCTACAATACCTAACTTTTAAACGGAGTATTTTTTCAAGATGGGGTCTACAAGTTAATTGTATTATACATTAGAAGCCCAACATGTAACATCCCAAAAATTTTATTCCCTTTATTTAAGCATTTTCTGGGTTTTAATGAATTTCCTAGATTTATTCCAAGCTCTGAATTAAGAAAATTAAAAGCTTTTATTTTTATAAAGGCCAAACTGAATTTACTGCATTTCATGAAAGTCAAAATAAATGTATTTCATTTTCCTAAAGTCAATCTGCAATTACTTTAATTTTCAGGAAATTATAAAAATTTAAAACCCTCCCTTTAAAGTCAAATTGTGTTTGTGTAAAAATCAATTATCAAAATGGGTTGAAAATATTTTTATTAAGTCTAAATTAGTCCCAAAGGGTTCTCTGAATTTTTCTGGAATTTTCAAAATTTATTTGGTATTTTTCCGAGCTTTCTATAGCTTATAATCATTTCTGGAAATCTTTAAAAGAAAATAAAAACCAAAATCTCCCTCGGGCCGCCGCGTGTCAGCCATCGGAGCCTACTCCACCCCGCCGGATCCTTTCCCAACCGTCTGATCCCACTTAACCCTTCAACCCGCCTTCCTTTCCTCTCCAGCCGACAAGTGGTGTCATCAGGGTCGATCGCCATTGTCGGATTAAATCCCGCCCGTCCGCAGCCACTTACCCCCTCGTCCGAAGCCACAACGGCTTGGATTTAACCTCAGTTGTCGGATGGAATCGTGGCCGTTCTCTTTCACTTACCGGTTCGCTCCGAATCCAACGGGCCGCACCCTTCTCCTCCTCCACTTGGCGCGCTTCCGACCGTCGCCTCATCCCTTTCCTTCCTTCCCCTCCCGCTGACCGGTGGGCCCCGCCTATCAGGTCCGTCTCCCACGCCCCCTTTCCTTTCTTCCTCGCGCGATCGCCGCCCGCTGCCGCCATTAAAACCGAAACCAAAGCATTTAAAGCTTCGGTTTCCTTCCCGATTACTCCCCCGCGCCAGCGGCAAATTAAACCTCCGCCTTCACTGCGTCCGTTTCGAGCATAATTACCCCCAATTGCACCGTTTACACCGTCGCATTGATCCTTCCCATCCGTTTCAACCCCAGCGTACGGTGCGCGGCCGTTACCTCCCCTCCCTGCCTATAAAAGGGACCCCCCGAGCACTCTCTCCACTCACCGCCTCCCCCTCGCTCTCTAACTCGTGTGTTTAAGCACCGGAGCTCCTCCCCGTGCCAAATTTCGCCGCCGGCCCCCTTTAGCTCCTACGAGAAATTCCGACCACCCCGGGCTTCCTCGCTCCTCGCCGACGCCTCCCCGACGTTTCTTGTGCCCCGGCGATCCTCGACGACCTCTGCCCGAGCATTTGCGCCACCAGAACTCCTTCGCCGCCGTGAACCCCTTCTCCGACCGCCGCCCCTTCCCGCCGATCGTCCTCTCCGGCCACCCTCGGGATCCACGCCAGGTACCAGTGAATTCCCCGTGCCCCCCTCTGCGTTTTGCACCCCTCGGCCGGCGCCGCCGCTCGCTAGAACGCCGGTGGCCATCGGGCCCCGTGCGCCACCTCCGGCCGGCCGGGCCATGTCAGCTCACCGGGTCGAGCTGGCAGCCGCGTGGCAGCCCAGTGGCTGCCAGTCGGGCACCACGGCCAGCCACGTGGGCACTCGTCAGCCACCCTGCGCGTGCGCAGCCACGTCGGCTTGATGCCGCCACGTCAGCCCTACCGTTTTTAAATAAATCCGAAAACCCCTGCTGACGTCATGATGACGCAATAAAACCGATTTTCATGTTTAAAAATAATTCGGCCGAAAAGTTATTTCAGAGCTGACGTCATATTTCAGATTTTTCTTTAGAAAAATAATTCATGCTGACGTCATAAATGTCTTTTCGGTTTAAAAATAATTTCAGAAATTGGGTATTTTCTTTTTAATTGTATTAAAACTTTAGAAAGCTATAACTTTCTCATTTTAACTCCAAATTGACCCGTTCAAATTTCTAAATTTTTCTAAAATCATGATCTATCCATTTATGGCTTCCTTTTGAAATTTTGAGTTTATTTGAATGTTTGTTTTTGAATTTCTTTTGAATTGGCTCTTACGCTAGATTTTGACGATTCCGGAGAGTTCGAGTTTGACGATCCTCAGCAGGACTTCGATCAAGGCAAGTTACACCTTTGACCATGTTGAACCTAATATTTCAAATTTATTTATGTTGTTTTACTGTATATGCATGCGTACTTCTATTTAAATTTAATTTAAATTCAGCTTAAATGTTAGATATACCTATAATCCTTTGAATATGGCCAATTTGAATCTCAAATTCATATATCTGGTCACCCTAGATAAAAACTAGTTAGTACCACAGTATTGAATAGAAATTTTATAGAAATGCTTAGCCCGGCTTAGTATAATTTTAGGTGGGATTAATTCTTTCACATAAAATGACAGTTCCTTTTTGAACACTTGACTTCGGTGAGTCAAGGATGGTTTATGGAAATGGTTTGAAAATGAAAATGGAAACTTATGATTTAGACTTAGGCTATTGGTTAGGTGGTGGGGTGCCGGCATGCCTCGTGTCTAGTGACACCTGGTTGATTGTCGTGCATGTGGGTATGTGGTTGAGCCTAAGTCGGATTAAGGACCGTTTCTGTGAATCATTTTACGAAGTCACTTCGTACTACCACAAGTCCGGTATGGGATAGACCTGACTAAGTAACTTGTGAAGTTCCAAATATAGTTTCGCTATAGGCTGAATGTGAGCGTGGCGTAGGCCGCAAGAAGTCTCACATGGCACCAGAGGGGGCTCCAACTCGTGGATTCGAGTTGTGGTGAAAGTTTAGTGGTGGCGTGATTATTTTGGCTATGGATCATCGGAACAGTCTTGTCATGAACTCTCCGCCGCACACCTAAGGCAGTGTGCTTATCGCGTGGCTCAAGTGAGAGGAAATGTCTTGTGGGTAAAGTTGTACACCTCTGCAGAGTTAAAATCTATCCTAGATAGCCATGTTCACGGTCATGAACATGCTGAGTAGAGCTTTCACAGATTAGACTTGGTTTTTATAAAACTTGGTTTTCGGACAAATAACGATGGTTTGGGTAATGGTCCGGGTGGATTCCCGTGGTTAGGTTAGTGTAGGTCGGAGCCTACACTAACAATATTATTTGTTTCATATATCGTATTAAAATTCTACTTTCATACTTACATAGTTATATTTACAATTCAAGTATTGCTTTCCGCACAAATAACTTGTAAGCCTTCCTTTGTTATCCCTATGCATGCATCTACTCTGTTAAAATTCCTGGTGTAACTTACGTAAGTACTTTATGTGCTTACCTTGGGAGTACTTTATGTGCTCACCTTGCTAAATCTGTTGCCAAACTTCGACGGCGACTACGACGATGAGGACTACTTCAATGAATAGGGCGCGTCTTACGATCATTCGCTTTGTGGGAGGTTGGATGGGCTGTCCTGCTACCTTTACTATTTTCCGCTGCATTTATTTCTTTCTTTTGGCCTCGTGCCCCTTCATTGTAAGACTTGGCCATAAGACCGTACCTTCGTTTAATAATATTCTGTGGTGATTTTTGCATGATATACATTACTGTTGACCCTGTATGCACTAGCTTTTCCTGGGATAGTATGATTTATACAGAGTGACTTGGAGTTGTTGTTCCGGGTCCCGACAAAAATGGTATCAGAGCAACAATGACCCTACGACGTGACCTTAGCCAGAGACCAACCTTAAGGATATATCTTTATAAGAAATACCTCTTTTAAAATCATTTCTTCCTTTGCTCAATCTCTTACCAAAACAGGTTACTAACTTTCTCTCCTCTTCAAAATTATAGATGGAGCAACCTACCCGTGTCTCCCACGGAACCCTTGCCGGGCTCTTCGCTGATGACCTGTACGATCTCATGCGGGAGCTGAAATTCCGTCCCTACCCTCTCTACAAAGGGTACGTAGGCATGTACGGAGACGAGGAGCGCTGGAGGGTGGAAGTAAAGATATTCCAGGATTTTGCAGCCAACGCAGCCATTCATATCTTCGACGCCCCCCTACCTCGAGCTACCTTCTTCGACGGAGTACAAGATGCCGCTCGGGAGGCCATTCGCCAGTTGAGGAACATCTACGCCCGGGACCTACAACGCACCGATTTCCGCTACTTCCCCATGAAGACTCCTCTTGGTGCTGCCAGCGACTTCTCATCCACGGAGTATGAGAGCAACCCCCGTCTCATACGATAGGTGGAATTCACCAAGTCTATGGATCACATGTACCAGACCACTCTAGACGAACTTCACACTGCGACTCAGAAGCTCCGCGCGGTAGAAGAAGAATTGGCCAATTACCGCGCCAACGATGAGGACTCCGCTACCTCAGAGCCACCCCCGAAGAGGTTCTAGCGTAGCGCCAGTGTTTAGGGAACCCCGAGTCTTAGCTTTAGAGCGCTATCTATGAGCTGTAGTCCTTTGTTAACAGTCGTAAGACTATTATAATAAAATAAAAGAAGTTTTATTTCGCTCTTATCTGTGTTTTCCTTGCTCTTGTGTGTTTTGTTGGTGGGATTGTTATAAGAACCTCTCCTTTAGTTCTCTCTCCTCTAAATCTGGAAGCTTCGGCAGATGGTGAACACGAGGAGGAACCCCAGCGACAATGCCAACCCCGGAGCTCAGGGAAGCCAGTCAGCCCCCATTCCCCCACCTCCGCCAGCAGCAGGACCAGATTGGGCTCAGTTGATGGCCAATCAGAATCAATTGATCCAGTTGTTAGCCCAAACCATCAACAATCCTGCTCCTTATCAACCGGCCCAAGCCCCTCCAAATCGGCTTTCGGAATTCCTAAGGATCAAGCCACCGACTTTCGCCGGCAGTGTCGAACCGATGGATGCCGACGACTGGCTCAGATCGATTGGCAAGAAACTGGATATTTTGCAGTGCACCGATTGGGAGCGAGTCCTGTTCGCTTCCCATCAGCTAAATGGACCTACGTCTCAATGGTAGGACACCTTCACGACCTCTCATGCCAACCTGTAGACTGTGACGTGGAACGAGTTCGAGCAAAGTTTCTGCAAGGCTCACATCTCCACCGGCACCATGGCCTTGAAGAAGAAGGAGTTTCGGGCCCTGCGTCAAGGGAGCCGTACCGTCAATGAGTACGTGCAGAAGTTTAACCAGCTGGCTCGCTATGCGCCAGAAGATGTGGCCTCGGATGAAGCCAAGCAGGAACAGTTCATGGAGGGCCTGAATGACAACATCTCAGTGCAGCTGATAGCGGGTGACTACACCGACTTCCACCAGCTAGTCAGCAAGACCATCTGCCAGGAGGGCAAGCATATGGAGATGAAACCCGGAAGAGAAGAATGGTGGATCAGAGGAATAACTCTGGAGGTTCTCACAAGGTTCGCAGTGCTCCTCCGCACACGAACAAGTTCAGACCTCAGGGCAACAACTTCAAGACTCAGTCGGGCAAGTGCAAGTCCTCAACCAGCCGCCCGCCATTCCAAGCCAGCCGCCAGCAACTCCAGACCAACCACATCCCAACTACAGGTGGCCAGGTTCAGAAGAGTAGTCCATCGTCAGACGGAGTGACCTGCTTCTACTGCAAAGAACCAGGGCACTATGCTAAGGCGTGCCCCCAAGAAGATGCAAGCGACAGCAACCCCAAGAGCCTCCGGAAGTCAGAACCAGGGGCAGCAGAAGTCACAGACCTTCATCAAGGGGAGAGTGAACCATGTGACGGCTGAAGAAGCTCAGGCTGCACCGGACGTCGTGCTGGGTATGTTTCTTGTCAACTCATTACCAGCATCAGTTCTTTTCGATTCCGGAGCATCGCATTCTTTTGTGTCAAAAACTTTTGTGGATAAGCATGAGTTGGGCATGGTGACTCTTAGTAACCCTATAATAGTTCACTCCCCTGGAGCAGAAATGAGAGCAGGGACCTTGTGCTTGAAAGTAGAATTGCTTATAGATGGAACCCGATTCCTAGCCGACCATTTGGTGTTGGAATCGCAAGGATTAGATGTCATTCTCGGGATGAACTGGTTAGCTAAGAATCAAGGCCAGATAAATTGTGCTACCAGGTCTGTCACCCTCACCAATGACCAAGGCATAGAAGTGGTCTTCTCTCCTCAAATTCCAGAAGCAGCAGAATGTGCCCTTTTTCATCTTTAAGTTTTGGAAGAAGTGCCAATAGTACGGGAATACCCAGATGTATTTCCCGAGGAGTTACCAGGAATGCCGCCGGATAGAAAAATCAAGTTTGTGATTGACCTAGTCCCAGGCACCGCCCCAATTTCCAAGAGACCATATCGGATGCCTGCTAACGAGTTAGCAGAGTTAAAGAAGCAGCTTAAGGAATTGGAAGACAAGGGATACATCCGACCTAGTTCGTCACCTTGGGGAGCACCCGTCTTGTTCGTCAAGAAGAAGGATGAAAGTTTGAGGCTATGTTTGGATTACAGAGCGCTCAATGATGTCACAATCAAGAACAAGTACCCTCTGCCCAGGATTGACAACTTGTTTGATCAGGTAAAAGGAGCTGGTGTATTCTCTAAGATTGACCTATAGTCAGGATATCACCAGTTGAAGATCCGTGAAGAAGACATTCCCAAGACTGCATTCTCCACCCGTTATGGACATTATGAGTTCACCGTCATGTCGTTTGGACTGACCAATTCACCAGCCTATTTCATGAGCATGATGAACAGTGTATTCATGAAGTACTTGGATAAGTTCGTGGTGATCTTCATCGATGACATTCTCATCTACTCCAAGAATGAAGAAGAGCATAAGCAGCATCTCAGGATCAACTTAGAAAAGCTTCAAGAGCATCAGCTTTTTGCCAAATTCAGTAAATATGAATTTTGGCTAAAAGAGGTTGCCTTTCTTGGAGATATCATGACATCTGAAGGAATAGCTGTGGATCCATCCAAAATAGAAGCAGTGATGGAGTGGAAGCAACCAAAGTCCGTGACAGAAGTCAGGAGCTTTCTTGGACTTGTGGGTTATTACCGTCGGTTCATAGCAGGGTTTTCCGAGTTGGCCAAGCCAATGACTCATTTGTTCAAAAAGGAAAAGAAGTTCGAATGGACGAAAGCTTGTGAGCAAAGTTTTAAGACCCTCAAGAAAAGACTGGTCTCAGCACCCGTGCTTGTTTTGCCAGATGTGCATAAAGGCTTCGAGGTTTTCTGTGATGCCTCTCGCCTTGGTTTAGGCTGTGTCTTGATGCAAGAAGGCAAAGTAGTAGCCTATACATCACGCCAACTCAAGCCTCATGAGTGCAATTATCCTACTCATGACTTGGAATTAGCCGTAGTGCATGCTTTGAAGATCTGTGCCACTATCTTATCAGAATCGTTGTGAAGTGTACACGGACCATAAGAGTTTGAAATATATCTTCACCCAGGCAGAACTCAACCTGAGGCAGCGAAGATGGTTAGAGTTGATAAAAGACTATAACATGGGTATACATTACCACCCTGGAAAAGCTAATGTTGTAGCCGACGCCTTGAGCAGGAAATCTTATACCAATATGGTTTTATCGGAAGAAGACCAGACCTGACTTCAGGAGGGAATCGGCCGTCTAAGTCTGAATCCGGTCAATTTGAGCCTTCTATCCACTCTGGAAATACAACCTGCCTTGACTGACCAGATTAAGGAAGCTCAGAAGGTTGACGAGGATATTCAGGAAATCAAAAAGAATATGAGAAGAGGTAAAGCACCAGGATTCAGTGAAGATGAGCATGGCACTGTGTGGTTCGAGAACCGCATCTGTGTGCCAAATAATCAGGAGATCAAAACCCTGATTCTGAAAGAAGCCCATGATACCCCATACTCCATTCACCCAGGTCGTACCAAGATGTACCAGGACCTAAGGGAGATAAATTGGTGGGTTAGTATGAAAAGAGAGATAGCAGAGTTTATTGAAGCCTGCGACACTTGCCAACGAGTTAAAGCAGAACATCAGAGACCAATTGGACTTTTGCAACCCTTGCCAATTCCAGAATGGAAGTGGGAAGAAATCGGTATGGATTTCATAACCGGACTCCCGAGGACGCAATCGGGTTATGATTCAATCTAGGTAATCATAGACCGATTGACTAAAGTGGCTCACTTCATACCAGTCAAGACCACTTATTCCGGAAGTAAGTTAGCCGAGCTGTACATGTCCCGGATTTTGTGCCTGTACGGCGTTCCCAAGAAGATAGTGTCGGATCAAGGCTGTCAGTTCACTTCTCGATTCTGACAAAAACTGCATGAAGAGCTGGGGAGTAAGCTCAGTTTCAGTACGGCTTACCACCCTCAAATAGATGGTCAAACTAAACGAGTCAATCAAGTACTCGAGGATATGCTAAGAGCTTGTACTCTGGACTTTGGGAACAGTTGGGACCATTCATTACCCTATGCAGAGTTCTCGTACAATAATAGCTACCAGGCCAGTCTGCATATGGCACCTTTCGAAGCCTTGTACGGCCGAAAGTGCAGGACACCCTTGTTATGGGAACAGCAAGGAGAACCTCAAGAAGCTGGACCGAATCTCCTTCAAGACGCCGAAGATAAAGTTAAGAAGATCAGAGACAGACTGAAGATAGCCCAATCTCGACAGAAGAGTTATGCGGACAACCATCGTCGAGATTTGACCTTTGAGGTCGGGGACTACGTCTATCTCAGAGTGTCCCCACTCAAAGGAGTCAAAAGGTTTCAAGTCAGAGGAAAACTAGCACCGAGATATGTGGGATCTTTCAAGATTCTAAACTGAAGAGATGAAGTCGCCTATCAGTTGGATTTGCCGCCAAGCATGTCAGGGGTGCACAACGTCTTCCATGTCTCTTAGCTGAAGAAGTGCCTCCGAGTACCCGCAGAGCAAGTCGCATTAGAAACCTTGGACCTTCAGGATGACCTCACCTATCAAGAGTAGCCGATCAAGATCCTCGAGACCACAGAACGCCAGACCAGAAGGAAGACCACCAGGTTCTACAAGATTCAGTGGAGCAACTACACCAAAGACGAAGCCACCTAGGAGCGAGAAGAAGATTTGAAGGCCAGCCATACCCATCTCTTTTTCTAACCGGAGCAAATCTCGAGGGTGAGATTTCTTTTAAGGGGGTAGGTTTGTAACATCCCAAAAATTTTATTCCCTTTATTTAAGCATTTTCTGGGTTTTAATGAATTTCCTAGATTTATTCCAAGCTCTGAATTAAGAAAATTAAAATTTTTTATTTTTATAAAGGCCAAAATGAATTTACTGCATTTCATGAAAGTCAAAATAAATGTATTTTATTTTCCTAAAGTCAATCTGTAATTACTTTAATTTTCAGGAAATTATAAAAATTTAAAACCCTCCCTTTAAAGTCAAATTATGTTTATGTAAAAATCAATTATCAAAATGGGTTGAAAATATTTTTATTAAGCCTAAATTAGTCCCAGAGGGTTCTCTGAATTTTTCTGGAATGTTTAAAATTTATTTGGTATTTTTCATAGCTTTCTATAGCTTATAATCTTTTCTGGAAATCTTTAAAAGAAAATAAAAACCAAAATCTCCCTCGGGCCGCCGCGTGTCAGCCATCGGAGCCTTCTCCACCCCGCCAGATCCTTTCCCAGCCGTCCGATCCCACTTAACCCTTCAACCCGCCTTCCTTTCCTCTCCAGCCGACACGTGGTGTGATCGGGGTCGATCGCCATTGTCGGATTAAATCCCGCCTGTCCGCAACCACTTACCCCTTCGTCCGAAGCCCCAACGGCTTAGATTTAACCTCAGTTGTCGGATGGAATCGTGGCCGTGCTCTTTCACTTACCGGTTCCCTCCGAATCCAACGGGCCGCACCATTCTCCTCCGCCACTTGGCGCTCATCCGACCGTCGCCTCATCCCTTTCCTTCCTTCCCCTCCCGCTGACTGGTGGGCCCCGCCTGTCAGGTCCTCTCTCGCGCGATCGCCGCCCGCTACCACCATTAAAACCGAAATCGAAGCTTTTAAAGCTTCGGTTTCCTTCCCGATTACTCCCCCGCGCCAGCGGCAAATTAAACCTCCGCCTTCACCGCGTCCGTTTTAGGCATAATTACCCCCAATTGCGCCGTTTACACCATCGCATTGATCCTTCCTGTCCGTTTCAACTCCGGCGTACGGTGCGCGGCCGTTACCTCCCCTCCTCGCCTATAAAAGGGACCCCCCGAGCACTCTCTCCACTCACCGCCTCCCCCTCGCTCTCTAACTCGCGTGTTTAAGCACCGGACCTCCTCCCCGTGCCAAATTTCGCCGCCGGCCACCTTTAGCTTCGACGAGCAATTTCAGCCACCTCGAGCTTCCTCGCTCCTCGCCGACGCGTCCCCGATGTTGCTTGTGCCCCAGCGATCCTCGATGACCTCTGCCCGAGCATTTGCGCCACCAAAACTGCTCCGCCGCCGTGAAACCCTCCTCCGACCGCCGCCCCTTCCCGCCAATCGTCCTCTCCGGCCACCCTCGGGACCCACGCCAGGTACCGGTGAATTCCCCGTGCCCCCCTCTGCGTTTTGCACCCCTCGGCCGGTGCCGCTGCTCGCCGGAACGCCGGTGGCCATCGGGCCCCATGCGCCACCTCCGGCCGCCATGTCACCACCGGCCGAGTGGCGGCCAGCGTGGCAGACCAGTGGTGCCGATCGGCGCCACGGCGATCCACGTGGGCACACGTCAGCAACCCCGCGTGTGCGCAGCCACGTCGGCTCCTCCCTACCACGTCAGCCCTACCGTTTTTAAATAAATCCGAAAATCCCTGCTGACGTCATGATGACGCAATAAAACCGATTTTCATGTTTAAAAATAATTCGGCTGAAAAGTTAATTCAGAGCTGACGTCATATTTCAGATTTTCCTTTAGAAAAATAATTCATGCTGACGTCATAAATGTCTTTTCGGTTTAAAAATAATTTCAGAAATTGGGTATTTTCTTTTTAATTGTATTAAAACTTTGGAAGGCTATAACTTTCTCATTTTAACTCCAAATTGACCCGTTCAAATTTCTAAATTTTTCTAAAATCATGATCTATCCATTTCTGGCTTCCTTTTGAAATTTTGAGTTTATTTGAATTTTTGTTTTTGAATTTCTTCTGAATTGGCTCTTACGCTAGATTTTGACGATTCCGGAGAGTTCGAGTTCGACGATCCTCAGCAGGACTTCGATCAAAGCAAGTTACACCTTTGACCATATTGAACCTAATATTTCAAATTTATTTATGTTGTTTTACTGTATATGCATGCGTACTGCTATTCAAATTTAATTTAAATTTAGTTTAAATGTTAGATATACCCATAATCCTTTGAATATGGCCAATTTGAATCTCAAATTCATATACCTTGTCACCTTAGCTAAAAACTTGTTAGTACCATAGTATTGACTAGAAATGTTATAGAAATGCTTAGCCTGGCTTAGTATAATTTTAGGTGGGATTAATTCTTTCACATAAAATGACAGTTCCTTTTTGAAAACTTGACTTCGGTGAGTCAAGGATGGTTTATGGAAATGGTTTGAAAATGAAAATGGAAACTTATGATTTGGACTTAGGCTATTGGTTAGGTGGTGGGGTGCCGGCATGCCTCGTGTTTGGTGACACCTGGTTGATTGTCGTGCATGTGGGTATGTGGTTGAGCCTAAGTTGGATTAAGGACCGTTTCTGTGAATCATTTTACGAAGTCACTTCGTACTACCACAAGTCTGGTATGGGACGGACCTAGCTAAGTAACTTGTAAAGTTCCAAATATAGTTTCGCTATAGGCTGAATGTGAGCGTGGCGTAGGCCACGAGAAGTCTCACATGGCACCAGAGGGGGCTCCAACTCGTGGATTCAAGTTGTGGTGAAACCTTAGTGGCGGCGTGATTATTTTGGCTATGGATCATCGGAACAATCTTGTCATGAACTCTCCGCCGCACACCTAAGGCAGTGTGTTTATCGCGTGGCTCAAGTGAGAGGAAATGTCTTGTGGGTAAAGTTGTACACCTCTGCTGAGTTAAAATCTATCCTGGATAGCCATGTTCACGGTCATGAACATGCTGAGTAGAGCTTTCACAGATTAGACTTGGTTTTTATAAAACTTGGTTTTCGGACAAATAACGATGGTTTGGGTAATGGTTCGGGTGGATTCCCGTGGTTAGGTTAGTGTAGGTCGGAGCCTACACTAACAATATTATTTGTTTCAAATATTGTTTCATATATCGTATTAAAATTCAAGTATTGCTTTCATACTTACATAGTTATATTTACAATTCAAGTATTGCTTTCCGCACAAATAACTTGTAAGCCTTCCTTTGGTATCCCTATGCATGCATCTACTCTGTTAAAATTTCTGGTGTAACTTGCGTAAGTACTTTATGTGCTTATCTTGGGAGTACTTTATGTGCTCACCTTGCTAAATCTGTTGCCAGACTTCGACGGCAACTACGACGGTGATGACTACTTTAGCGAATAGGGCGCATCTTACAGTCATTCGCCTGTGGGAGGCTGGATGGGCTATCCTGCTACCTTTACTGTTTTCCGCTGCATTTATTTCTTTCTTTTGGCCTCATGCCCCTTCATTGTAAGACTTGGCCATAAGGCCGTACCTTCGTTTAATAATATTCTGTGGTGATTTTTGCATGATATACATTACTGTTGACCCTGTGTGCACTAGCTTTTCCTGTGGGCTGCTTGTTGTTGAAGGATGACGATGGTGGTGCCGTAGTGGATGGGATAGTAGAGGTATGTGGTATCCAAGAGTTTGTGCGACCTACAGAAGGGTTAGATCGTGTCCTTATCTAGCGTCCCTGCACTTCACGTTTAGCCTTGCAAGCAAGATGAAACAATCTAGTAAGAGAGTTGTAATCTTTATAGTCAAGGATATCTTGAATTTCTCGATTCAAACCTCACAAAAACTTAGAGATTGATGCCTCCTCATTCTCAACTAAACCACAACATAACATACCAATTTGTAATTCTTGATAGTAGTATTCTACAGACCTTGCATCTTGTTGTAAGCGTTGTAGTTTATTTAACAAATCACGAGTATAATATGAGGGAACAAATCGATGCCGCATAAGCAATTTTAAAGCCTCCCAGGTATTAGGTATGTTATTGGGATTTTGACGACAATGTTCTTTCCACCAAACAAAAGCAAAGTCGGTAAATTCACTAGTAACAGTCCTAACTCGTCTATTCTCAAGAAATTCATGGCAAGTAAATTTTTGATCAACAGCTAGTTCCCAATTAAGATAGCCATCAGGATCATATTTACCATTGAATGAAGGCATAGTGAATTAACCTTAGCAAAAGAATCATCGTGGTCACGTACCTCACGCCGTGGGGGTTCTCGTCGTATACCTTATCGGTTAAAATGCATCTGTCGATGAGCTCGATCGTTGTTGTGGTTACGGCAGTCATCGGCCTCGGTATCAGCCACGTAGTCTATTTCATCTTGTCCCTCTATTGGCACAGCAGGGGAACAGCAGAGAATGCTTGAGCAATCTCCTCAAGACGTGCCATAATGCTTGCTAAAGAAGTGTTAGTGACGTCTTGCACTCTTTCCATCGCGGCAAGTGTGGCGTTTGTTTCATTTTGGGCGCCCTCAAGTTAAGCAAGTCGCTCATTCGTAACCCTGACATCCTTCTCAAGAACCTCTGCATGAAGGTTCATGAAGTGCAGAAAATGTTGTACGATTGCCTTCGTACGAGGAGTATAAGATGTATCCTCATCCGTCAACTCTATAGGACCTACCATTGTTAGGAAAACACAAGAATATGTCCCTAAAAAATACTACGATGAGGTGGTTCGAAAGTCACTCACAGTCAAGCCTTCTATCAAAATCTTACCAATTCTTACCAAGCAAACAGGGGTGATCGGCTCCCAGTGATGCCAACGTATTTCTGAAGATTGGGTGAAGCAATTGCCAGGTAAAGCTCAGTCTGTACGGTGTAGAAAAGTGTAGCTGGGAAAGCTCAAGTATGTTAGCAAGGAGTAGCAATAATCAAATCAGAAATGCAAACTGAAAAATCATTCAACATCAGTTAGTGCTGATCCTAGGCTAGACTATACTAGAGACGCGAGCCTAGAACACAAAACGAAAACACGATGTGGAAGTATTAGAGAACATCGCGCACACGGAGTTCAGAAGCTCAAAAAAGGATGTCATCTTCACGGGGAACATTAGAACCACTTGTAGAAGGTCCCTGTAAATTTTGAACGAATTCTGAGGAAGTTGAATTTTTTTGAACTTGCGGGCCCGTTTTGAGGTCCTAAACGACATTTTTTGGGGTCGAAGTTTTCGCGCGTGTGCCTGGGTGTGTACGCGTAGATAAAATCTCCAGATTTCCTAGACTTCTCTTTTTTTTCTATGTATCTTCTCGTTTCCTTTCCAACGAGTCAAGAAACGCCCCAATTGGAGGTCATGTGCAAAAGTTGGCTCTCTCTCTTTTTTTCTTTCTTTTTTTTTGCAAAGACCACGCTCTTTTGGATGTTCCTTGTTGACTCCGAAACCTCTTTGGGATAGAAACCGTGTCTTGTCCTGGTTCTATCCGAGACAAACTAGGGCAAAGCTTCCCCTCGATGGTGAGACTGATTTCTGGTTGAAGTCGGTGTCCTCCTCCCTCTTGTATTCTGCTGCCGTGGTAGGTCGATCCCAACCGCAATCGGTGAGACCAAACGTGAACAGAACTCGAAACTCTAAAGGAACTAGATACTAAAACCAGCAAAGGACACGCTGATGCAACCAAAAGTTCAACAAAGCAATGTACTGAAAAGAAAAATTGTGATGGTAAGACGGGTTTGGACAGGATGATCTACTACTACTTTTTTTTTGGTTTTTGAGTGATATAGGTAATGAAAAATAATCTAATCTATGGATAACTGAAAATTCTCACTAAGTAACCTTGAGCTTTGATACCACTTGATGGAGGTGGGGTGCCCGATCTTTCGATGAGATTGATAAATATCGATTTTGGTGGAGGTGACTCACAATCCGACTACAACTGTACGACGACGCTTGCACCTTATGAATCATTGAACCAACATCGATATGTTATTGACAAAGCTGGAAGCGCGATCAACCTGAACACGAAGTTTAATCCCTGCGAGCAATCAAAGAACTAGCAAGAATAAGATGTAGGCAACTGATATTGTGAATACAATTGTACTGTAGATGGTATTGAAAAACAAAGGTGGGATCCCGAAGTCAGTCTTGACAGGTGGTCATCTGACACAACTAAAAAACAGAAGTTTACATAATGGTTAAACCTAAATTCAATGAAATTCTAGTTTTGAAAAAGGGAGGCGGTGACTCCTTTATAGGGAGATGACTAGGTGTGGCGGCTAGGGAAGTGGCCGCATGTCCCTAGGGTTACAAGGCCCATGGGCCCAATTGGAGGTGGCACAACACCCTTTTGAATTCGGACTAAGAAATAGACACAGACTCTTTTGATGATTGTATGCACTCGGATGAAATTTGAAGATGAGGTTGGATCTGTTGGAAAGTAGACTTGATAAGCTTTTCATGAAGTCCAAGAACATCCAAAACAGAGTCCGTATGAAGAAGTTACGTCTGTTTGAATTTGATACTATCGCGGTAATCCGAATCTGAATCTAGAACGAGTCCAACTACAACTTTTTGCTTGACTCAGACCCAAAGTGATGTGATGACCCCCATTGTGCCTTCCATGCATGTCCATGACTCCACATGCCTCTTCTTCATCCTTTCTCATGTTCCTAAGCATAATTAAATCAACAGTATTCGGTAATGGTCTATTCTCAGTAATATACAAACCTAGAAATAAATTCACCTGATAATAAAGTTGGCGAGCATGAGCTCGAGTAAATGGACCTTGTAACACTTGATGTGGATGAGTTGCGTGTGTAGGCATGGTTGTATCCATGGGAGGGATGTCCCCATCATGTACTCCTCGTAGATAACCTTACTTGAGATAAATGTTTCATTATGTTAAACCTTCTTTAGATTACCCACACGATTCGTCATTTCGAGACTTTGCAAAGACCATAGGCGTGAATGCTTGCATGCGTGCGTGTGATGTCCGAAAGTTGGTTTGTGCCACGTTCACCATGTGAACCCGAGCAGGTTGGCATTCCGTTCTGAGGCCCTCGATCCGTTTGTGCAGTGCCCAGAGAAAAATGACTAAGGCCACGACTAAATCAAAACAATCGGATTTACAACTTCACGTATATATATAACAATATATAAATTTTTTAAATGTTATTATGCTAAATAGTAATGTATTGGTAATTTTAAGCATCAATACTTCAACATAATCGATAGCGAGATATGATAATAAAGAAGTAGTGGCGTAAATGCTTACCAAAATAAAAAAGCTAGATAATAGTATTGATTAGTTGCAGATAAACCAAAGGAACTAAAGGCAAAATCATAGACAAAATTTGGTTAGTATTGATAAAATATATCATCCAACCCCAATGGCCTATAAAAAGAACAAAATTACTAAAGTTTTCAACTAAAAAAATAGTAGAATAATCAAATGTAAGCAAATATATTACCTTTTAGTATTTACATTCTTTTATGTTCATAAAGCGACGAACCACAACATCATTGGTAAATTACTTGGATTGTTTCACAACGTAGCAAATAAGTCTATCGTTCATGAAATCATTACCATTTCATGTAAAAGGTCAATTTGATATTTATATGTTCAACAGTTCAAGAATAATATAATAGAAAAATACATCCAATGGCTTACTTAATATTGTGGTTAAATACTGTAATTTTACCCCTAATTTGTAATGTGTTAGGCTGGTATTCTAAAAACCAAAATTGAAAACATAAGTCATAGTCCTATAATTTGACAAAAATCAATCAACAATCACCAATTTGAAACCCAAACTTACAAATTTAGCCCATGTTCCTAAAACAAATTGAGAGAATTGAGAGATATTTAGAGAAAAATACATACTGATCAGGTGGGCCTAAGCTTCCTTCAGCCAACAAGGGCACGAGGAAACAAGACCAGGTGATGCCACAATGAGATGGTAGGCGAGGGTGGCCGATGGCGCTAATTTCTCCCATTCTTCGGCAACTGGTTGCTGCCTGACTGGCTGCGACTATGCGGCGGGCGTGGTGCACATCTCTTGCTCGACTATGCGAGATGAATAGCCATCGAGGGTTGTTGCGAATTGATGCGCTTGGGATCAATTAAATGGATGTCATGGCCTATTGCGGTCCTCTTTCTTAGGCTGGCTCGGCCTGTTGTAGTTGCCTCAAGGTTGAGGGACAGTAGAGGCTCTTGGTGGACTTCTACTAGCTACTAGGAATTTGGACTGCTATTATCCTCCTCATTGGTCTTCAAGGAAGGAATCAGGTGCATTAAATTTGGGCCGGAGATGTTGCTCCCTATTAAAAAAATTTTAGACCCAGTGTCCTGTGACACCGAGTGGGCCAACTATGCTCCGCCTTGGAAAGGGCTGCATATGAGGAATGAAAAATCAATTTAGAATCATTACACTTGCCTGTTGGAGGGACTAGGGTGGCAACGAGGCTGGGAGCCCCTTCCCCCGTGCCCTGCCTCGATCCCCACAAACTCGTCCCCGCCCTGGCCCTATTAGGCTAAATAGGGGAGATCACCCTTCCCCTCCCCCTGTCCCTGTGGGGACCCGACCTCCACGGGGATCCTCGTGGAGATTAAATAATACTAAATTTTTTATAAATAATAATATGACTTTATTTATTACTTTATAATTATTTGGCATAATTTTTTATCAAATATATATCTTCAAAGTATATACTCTAGCATATAGATTAAAGTTTTAGTCCAAATCTATAAGAAAAGAATATAATATCCATATTAAAAACTATAATCTATTATAAAAATATTTTTTAAAATTTAAACATGTCCCCATGGGTAGGGGTGGGAAATAGATAAGAATCATCCATATTATTCAGGTTCAGATTTGACAAGATATGAATACGATATAGATTTTTCCATCCGATTAACAATTTCTCTTTTATTTGTATTCGATGGAGCATTATTCATATTTATTGCAATATGACTAATTAGTTAGACAAGGTTTTTTTAATTCAATGTTAATTCATGTTTCTTTATGTGAAGTAAATGAATTACAATAATTAAGCGTGGATCAGATGAGGATAAAATGTCACTAATATCATCATACTACATAAGTTACGAGGATATCCAGATCCAGCCAAATCGATTAGATATTCAATTTAAATTCATATACATTACAATATTCTATTCGTATTCAAGAATATTCAAATTTGTATTCATATTCGTATTCAAGAATATTCAAATTCATATTCATATTCAAGAATATTCGAATGTGGTAAGGTTACTATTTGATTCGTATTCGATTAATTTCTACCCCTATCAGTGAGGCCCCGTGAGGGGAGGGAGACCCCATTCCAAACCTACTAGACGCCGTAACATAGTGGAGGCCCGCCCCTATTCCCTGTGGGGGAGATCAGCCCTCGCGTCATACAGACAGAAATTTCTATGAGAACCCTCATTTTGCAATCTGTCTTAACCAATAAATTCGGACTAATGAAGATTAACTAAGCATTTGATTAAACAAATCATGCATGAAACTTTTTTTACAGGAAAGAACGAAGAAATAAAAACTTTTCCTAAGACCAACTCAATTACAAATTTACAAGCCGTCATAAATTTTGAAATTCTGAATACGAATGCATCTCAGCACGATCCCAAATAGTGCATGTCAGCCATAAATTAATTACCATCTAGTTACAATAAATAAATACCATCCAATCAAAATCATACTATGAATCAAATAAAAATATTAGCAGTCCATATTACACCAAGAAAACAACCCAAATTACATAAGTTACCTCTCAATTTACATCCAAGTACAATTCTCTATTTCTATTAGTTAAAAATTAAATTACATAAGTAGCATCTCATACATAAATACAATTAATCAGAAGTTACATAAATTATTTACATGCATCTCATTTCATACAACATTTGGGAATTGCCAAACATCCAAAAGAAGTCCAGTTTCAACTATGAAAGAGCGAACGCAAAGATGAAGGCAATAACAATGGTCAAAGGAGATGAAGAATTCGTGGCCTTCAACTCAGAGAGCTTCGGCCACCCCTTTACTTGGTGCTGCGTCACCTTTTGGGCCGAGAGCCTTGAATCACCGCTTAGGCTATTTGGGCCAGAGATAGCCTTCTTGGCGAGGTCAACCGCGTTCGGCACGATTGATAACCATTGGAGTAGTGGTGTAGTGATTACAAGGGGATCGATCTATTTTGGTCGGAGCCTTTGGATCATCAACGTCGTGTTCTCCACAATCGACTTATCAGTACTTTTCGGAAGACCGGGCCATCGTCACATTAGCAACGGTTGCCCATGAGGTAATTCGTCCCTTTTAGATTAGTTTAAGTTCATCGTATCGTCCTAAAAACTCCAAAAAAATTAGCCCACAAAAAAAATAATTATTCTCAGTGTTCTTCCGCTGTCCCAACACCCCTTGTGCCATTGCAATTTTTCTTTTCAATATTCCTCGTTAAATTTTTGGCTACATTGTCGTGTTCAAGTTGCGAATTGCTAGTTTACTCAGAGTTTAGTTTGTCATTGTCTAGTTGCATCTCGTGTTCCTTTGCGTAGCTTCGTCGTTGTGTGTTCTTGTTCGTTGTCGTGTTGCCATCCTTGCCGCGCAACCACCTTCCTTGCCGTGCCGCCATCCTTGCCGTGGCCTCCCATCCGCTGCCACCCCATCCGCTGCCAACCCTTGCCGTGACCACCCTAGGCATTGCCATCCTCCGCGACAACCCCTGCCATCCCCTACCGCGCCCCTCGTTTGTCTCGTCTTTATGCCAAAAAAATTAGGGTTTCGGACTCAGAGGAAAAAGAGAGAGAGAGAGAGTTTGACAAAAAAAAAAGAAAAAACAAACAAAAAAACAACAACAAAGAGTGCCCCCTCTGTTCAAAATTTGAAAGGTTATCAAACCTTTTTCAAATCCAATGAATTTTGGCGGAATCCTTCTTCATACATCCAAAAGCCACCAAAAAAACTTTGAGCAAGTTCGGCCACGGGATCAAAAGTTATAGTAGTTTGAATTGAGACCGAATCGGATTCGAGTCCGTTTCCGATACCCCTTCAGTAAAACGAATATAACTTTTACATACGGAGTCAGAATTCGATGTTCTTATACTCGTTGGAAAGCTAATAATGGCACACATCTAATAAAAATGACTGGTCTTAGCTAGTTGCCCTTTAAGACCCCCAAAATCTGCCATCTTTAGCCCTGAAATCGCATCGTAAGATTTCAATTTTTCGTTTTTGGTAATTTATTCGGTCTTCCCTTCAGAATTTTGGGTTTTTCTAGTTGAGAAAGTTGTAGATCTCATCGAAACCTTTCAAACAAGTATATATAAGTCATATAAAACTCTACCTTTTCATCGCTTGATACTAACTGTTGTATCTGCTCAATCTAGAGGGTTGTTCGCGTTTTACCGGTATCGCTGTTTTGTGCTCTACATTGCGTGAATAATCTTGTGCCCTTAGAAAGAAGTTTGAATAGTGGGCTAGCGTCTCTCCTACTACTTGTTGTGAGGTTCTCCTATGCTTATATCAAGTCACATTGATTGTTGTGTGTGCGTACATACACTTCCTTGCATTGGGCTTTGATTGACTAGCTGTGATTAGGCTAGGATCAGCAACCTTTGATGAGTATTTTGAGCAATCTTTTAACTTGAATTTACTAAATTGATTATTGCTGATCCTTTTACTACCATATTGTGCCTTCTAAGCTCCACCTACTCTTGATCAGAATAGGTCCCCTCTTGCAATCGTACCCACGCTCGACACGGTATCATGAACCAGCCACCGGCTGTACCACCTATTGTTTTGCGTTGGTAAGAACACTTGTAAGAGTGTGGTAAGATGCTTGAGAGTGTGTGATTCCACCTTCCATCACCTAGTAGTTGATAGGGATAATTCTTTTGTGTTGTCTTTTGTTTTCTACTAACCGTGGCAGGTGAATCGTCTGATGCACAAGAGTGTGTTGTAAAGGGAGAGCTCATGATGCTCTTGGATGAACAACACACTACCATTAATGAGAACATCAACAGGAAGCTTCAAGCTGTGACGGATATATTGCAGCACTCTATCAATGAGAGTATTACAGCACTCACTACACGCCTTGAAAGAATGGTGAATCGGCTTCCAAACAACGGACATGAGTATGAACATGATGCAGCCCAAGATCTTGAGTTGGTAGATGATGATGAGAGGCGAAATCGTAATGCTCAATCAAGATGCACATCTATGACATTGCCTACAACGCAACCGTCACGGTATGGGAGGTAATGATTTTCAACACCACAATACTCGTGCTAATGATCCATTTGCTAAAATTAAGTTTATCATACCAGCTTTTACGGGTGTTTATGTTACTGAAATTTATCTAGATCGAGAGATGACAGTTGAACAAAAATTTAATGCACATCTAGTTCCTGAAATGCATAGAGTCAGACAAGCTACTAGTGAATTTAAAGATTTTGCTATCCTTTGGTGGAGTCAAGTAGTTATATGGGATAGATTGAAGGTAGCTATGCGTGCTAGATTTGTTCCTCCTGCTTTTAAACGTGCTAGCTTTGCAGCGCTTAAACTAAGGCAATAAATCTGTCGAGGAATATTATCAAGAACTACAAATAGGCATGCTGCGTTGTAATGTTGTAGAGGATGAGGAGGATAAGATGGCTTGTTTTTATGGGGGCTTAAGCCGTGAAATTCAGGACATAGTTGATTACAAGGAGTATAATGATATCAATAGGTTGTTCCAGCTTGCTTGTTTAGCAGAAAAAGCATTACAAGGAAGACAACAATGGAATAGGAGCAACTATGGAAGTACTTCTGTTTTGAGGTCGACACCGGAGCAAACCAAGGCAGCCCCACCTCCTGCTTTTCGATCTGCTACCCCCTCCGTGAGTAGGGCACGCTCAGTAGCACCGCCACCACCGTCACGCGCACCTGAGGCGAGCAAATCCACTAGTGTGCAGACACCAGCGCAGAGCACTTCATCGGTTGCTTCCACGGGTCGTATGACGGGGATTATATGCCACCGTTGTAAAGGAATGGGACACGTCATGAAAAATTACCCCAAGTCAGCGAGCATACATTGCGACAGAAGACAGTGAATATGTAAGTGCTAGTGATGTTGAGGATGAATATGCTCTTGCAACTAACCTTGCAGGTGATGATGATGATTCAGAGGAACATAGCGAAGGGGATGAAATTTTAGGTACCGCTGCTACGGAGAATTATAGGACCATAATTATGCAGCGAGTGTTGAGCACTCAAAGGGAGCAAGCGGAGAAGCTACAGCACCATAATTTATTTCAGATGTTCCTCGTCGTCAAGGAATGCTGTGTTTGTGTCGTAATTGATGGTGGGAGTTGTAATAACTTAGTAAGTTTAGATTTGATCAAGAAGCTTGGCTTAACCACACGTGCACATCCTCATCCATACCACATTCAGTGGTTCAACAACAGCGGTAAGGTGAAGGTAATACAATCTGTGATAGTGCATTTTTTCATTAGTTCTTATCATGATGTAACTGATTTTGACGTAGTGCCTATGCAAGCTTTCTCACTTTTATTAGGTCGTCCATGGGAATTTGATACCAACGCAACTCAATATGGTAGAAGTAATAAATACTCTCTAATGCACAAAGAAAATAAAATAATTTTGCTACCTTTGACATCTGCTGAAATTGTGCAATGTGAAAAAGAAATAGCTGCAAATGAGAGGAAAGAACATGAACATGAACATCAATCTGAAAATCAGTAAGTAGTGAAGAACATTTCCCCACCTAAGAAAGAGAAGTTGGCACCTAGTTCTAGGACTGAGGAATTAAATTAAAGGATTGTGTCATGCTTGCAACCAAATCTGATCTTGTTGAAATTGTCGACAATGATATGCCATGCTATACTTTGATATGCAAAGACACTTTATTTTCACTTGATAATGTATCTAGCTCCTTGCCGTCTGCGGTCATTAATCTTTGCAGCAATATGAGAATGTGTTTCCAAATGAACTACCCCGGATGCCACCTATTCGAGGGATTGAACACAAAATTGACTTAATTCCAAGAGCGACTTTGCCAAACCATGCGGCGTATAGAACCAATCCGGAGGAGACTAAGAAAATTCAACGACAAGTCCAAGATTTTTTGTGATGTTCCTGTTCTTTTGGTTCATAAGAAAGATGGTAGTTAGCATATGTGTGTTGATTGTAGAGCCATTAATAATATCACAATACGGTATCGTCGTTCTATTCCTAGGTTGAACGACATACTAGATGAGTTGACTGGTTTTATTATTTTCACAAAGATTGACTTGCGTAGCGGGTACCACCAGATTGGAATGAAATTAGGAAATGAATGGAAAATGACATTTAAAATTAAATTCGGGCTATATGAGTGGTTGGTGATGCCTTTTGGTTTAACTAATGTACCTAGCACTTTCATACGTTTGATGAACGAAGTTTTACATGCTTTCATTGGAAAATTTATGGTGGTTTATTTTGATGATATTCTGATATATAGCAAGTCATATGAAGAACACCTGAATCACTTACGTACTGTTTTTAATGCTTTGCAAGATGCACGTTTGTTTGGTAACGTTGAGAAGTGCACCTTTTGCACCGATCGAGTATCGTTTCTTGATTATGTTGTTACTCCATAGGGCATTGAAGTTGATCAGGCCAAGATCGTCGCTTCCAGAGTTGGCCACCTTCTAAAACGATCACTCAAGTGCGGAGTTTTCTCGGATTCACTGGCTTCTATCGGCATTTTGTTCGGGATTTCAACACCATCGTTGCACCGCTGAATGAGCTTACAAAGAAGGGTGTTCCTTTTACTTGGGGCATCATATAACAACATGCTTTCGATACTTTCAAAGATAAGTAGACATATGCCCCTTTACTTCAACTCTCTGATTTTTGCAAGACTTTTGAATTAGAATGTGATGCTAGTGGCATAGGACTTGGTGGTGTGTTAATTCAAGAAGAAAAACATGTTGCTTACTTTAGTGAAAAATTAAGTGGGTCTAGTTTGAACTATTCTTCCTATGATAAAGAATTATATGCTCTAGTTCGAACTTTGAAACTATGGCAACATTATTTATGGTCCAAAGAGTTCGTAATACATTCTGATCATGAGTCTTTGAGCATATTCAAAGTCAAACTAATCTGAACAGTAGACATGCTAAGTGGGTTGAGTTTATTAAGTCCTTTCCTTAAGTCATTAAACATAAAAATGGCAAAGAAAATGTAACAGTTGATGCATTGTCTAGGAGATATAACATGCTTTCACAACATGATTTCAAAATCTTTGGATTAGAGATAATAAAGAAGCAATATGTGCATGATGCTAATTTTAAAGATGTATTGCTCAATTGTAAGGAGGGAAAGGGATGGAATAAATTTATGGTGCTTGATGAGTTCTTGTACCGTGCTAACAAGCTATGCATTTCAGTTAGCTCCGTTCGTCTTTTATTATTACAGGAGGCGCATGGAGCAGGATTAATGAGTTACTTCGGCGTGAAGAAGACCGAGGACATTCTGACCCACCACTTTTATTGGCCCAAAATGAGGCGCGACGTCGAATGCTTCATTACCCGCTGCACCACGTGCGAAAAAGCTAAGTCACGACTTAATCCTCAAGGTTTATACATGCCTCTTCCTGTGCCAAGCACACTTTGGGAAGATATTTCTATAGACTTTGTTTTAAGTCTACCCAGAACAAAGAAGGGGAAGGATAGTATTTTTGTTATCGTGGATAGATTTTCTAAGATGGCTTATTTTATACCATATCATAAAAGTGATGATGCTACAAATGTTGCAGATTTGTTCTTTAAGGAAATTGTTCGCTTGCATGGTATTCCTAATATGATAGTTTTCGACCGTGATGCTAAATTTCTTAGTTATTTTTGGAAAACTTTGTGGGCTAAATTGGAGATTAAGCTGTTATTTTTCACTACTTGTCATCCCCAAATCGATAGATAAACTGAGGTAGTCAATAGAACCTTGTCTACTATGTTTAGGGTTGTACTTAAAAAGAGCTTAAAAATATGGTAAGAATGTTTTCCTCATGTGGAATTTCCTTATAATCGCTAGCTGCATTCAACCACAAAGACGTGCCCATTTGAAATTATTTATGGCTTCATCCCTGTGCACCTATCGACTTATTGCCTCTTCCCGCTTCGGAGAAGGTAAATCTAGATGCTCAACAATGTGCTGATTTGATACTTAAGATGCATGAGACAACTAAAGAGAACATTGAGCTTATTAAAGCTAAATATAATGTTGCCAGTAGTCAAGGACGCAATCATGTTACTTTCGAACCTAATGATTTTGTGTAGTTACATTTGCGTAAAGGGCGATTCCCTGAATTCAGAAAGTCTAAACTCATGCCTTGTGCAGATGGTCCTTTTAAAGTGTTTGCACGTATTAATGATAATGCATATAAGTTAGACTTGCCTGCAGATTTTGGGGTTAGCCCCTACCTTTAACATTGCAGATCTATGACCATTCTTCGGCGCAGAGGATGAGCTTGAGTCAAGGATGACTCCAATTCAAGAAGGGGATGATGATGAGGACATCACTTCGACTGATATGAACACTCATCATGCTACTACCTTGAATGATGTCTAAGGTCCAATTACTCGGGCACGTGCTTGTCAACTAAATTATCAGGTAAATTCATTTCTAGGGCTGAGTGTATCACTTAAGAACTCTATGATGCTACCTAATGGAGATGATATACATCAAGGAAAGAGAAGGCAATAACAATGGCCAAAGGAGATGAAGAATTTGTGACCTTAAACTTAGAAAGCTTCGGCCAACCCTTTACTTGGTGCTGCACCACCTTTTCGGCCTAGGGCCTTGTATCACCACTTAGGTTATTTGGGTTAGGCAATTTGGGCCGGTACTGTTCATGTGAACAGCACCGCGGTCGTACTATTTATGTGAACAGTAACCGTGAATAGTACCATACCTCTTTAATTAGATAAGTGCGGCTTCCCCCTTCCCTATTTAAGGAGGTCATATCCCTTTAGTTTTCTTTGGATTTTTCTTAAGAGATTATTCTGCTTAGCAGTTTCACCACACGTTCGGTTGAGAAATCCCAACTTGTGAACTTAATCTTTATTCGTAATACAATTTCAGATTGCATCTTGTACTCTCTTGCTTGTGTTCTCAATTCGTTTGCAGGAGATAGCCTTCTTGACGAGGTCAACCGCGTTCGGCACGGTTGATAACCATCAGAGCAGTGGTGTAGTGATTGCGAGAGGATCGATCTATTTTTGTCGGAGCCTTTGGATCATCAACGTCGCGTTCTCCACAATCGACTTATCAGTACCTTTCGAAAGATTGTGCCATCGTCACATTACCAGTCGAATGGAAGAAAGGGGAGCTAGCAAGGGCGGCAAGACAGTGAGACTAGGAGAAGCAAGGTTATGGGAGCAAGCCAACGAGTTCCAAGCAATAGGAGGGGAAGGGACAAGCATCCACAAGCCGACCGTCAGCACAACCACACCAATAAAGTGACCCATGGCATCAAACCCCAATTCCTTCCCAAATCGAGCTGTCATGCAGGCCACAAGGTTGACCCTAATAAAGGAATACGCGTAGGCTACGGAAGCAAAAAACAAAACTTTTCTACCGCGCACCCAAGAACATCATGCTAAGGAAGGATCATGGATCGTTACCACTTAGACGCGCAGCGCAGCGGAAGAAGAATTGGAAACCGATCCAATCACGCGCGTCGAGGTAGTAGTGGAAGTAGCCGATCGTCCCGAACAGATCGTCTCCTCCACGCACGCCGATCAAGATCGCAACGAGCAGCGCCTCCACCGTATCCACACGTCCGGCTGGAACGCCGATCGCAAGTGTACTAGCACTCGTGAGCGATTAGGGTTTGGCTCGGAGGTGGCGGCTAGGGTTTTGCTAGATGTTAACAGGACGAATCCTCCGCCCCTCGCTCCATATATAGACCTCCTCACGTGGGCCTTGCGGACCAAAGCCCATTAGGAGTCTATTCGATCTTTATCCGAATTGAGCCCATATCCGAATCATATTGAATCGGTGTTCCAACCCGTTAAGCGTGCGACCAGAGGTTCACGTATACTTGGTCGTGACCGAAACGCCTTCCGGTCACCCTGTTAATAGCGGCCTCTAGTAAGACATATTAACCCCAAAGTATATGTAAAGATCATATCACTGAACTGTAATGTTCTCTCATGTACGAATCCCTTTGCCTCACGATATAGATTGAGCTCAAGGCGAGACTGTGTCATCCTCTTAATAGCTCAATCACTCTCTCGATTCCGTGATGGATTATAAACTTGTGATTGACTCCTCAATCACCTTGGCATGGCCATGCACTTTCATAATCCATTACATCGAGGCCCAGAGATATCTCTCCCATAAGGAGGGGCAAATTCTATCTTGATCATTCACATCCCACTACATGTTTCATGGCAAATCCGAAGACTACTTTTATGACTACCCGATTCACGGAGTAGTGTTTAGTAGTCCCAAAATAAGCTACTACTCATGTTGGGAACCATGATGATCTCAAGTCTAAGGATTCTACATAGACACTACTCGAGACCAACCGATGACACATGGAATCTCTGCAGTTGTCTCATGGCAGTCTATCCAACATATGTTCACTAACACATGTCCATATTATTGATTTGGTATCACCATACCATGATCCATGAGACATGATCATCAATCAATACATATGCTGATCTTTGTCTTTGAATCATATTTGTTCCTCATATGATATACGATCAGGGATCATTTAGAAATAGCAACATTTTAGTATTTAAGAGTCTCATGAATAAGTCACACACTCATTGATCAATAATGATGATGTCTATTCCAAGGAACAAAGTAATGTATCATAAACATAGTATGTGATATATACAACATCTCCATGTTGCCTCTAGGGCATATCACTAACACCTAAGCCATCCCTAATCATTTTCCCTAGCTTTTTTTTGGACCGCACCATAGACATCCACCAAAGTCACAGAGTACTCAACCATAGATCAAAGACAAAACCTCATAGAGAGCATCACATGGCATCTAACCGTAGCATCACCATTCAGCACAAGCATGCACTTAGAGGTATTAGGAGAGAGAGAGTAGAGAGGGGAATGGGATATTGATTGGCGACATCGCCTTGGTGATGGGCACCACTGTTCGAAATAATTTTGCTAAATTCATTTTAGAGTTGAAGTCTGAATTGTTTTAGAGATAGAAGCTCGGTTTCAGAGTCAAACTCTGAATCCTAGTCATAAGCTAATATTTAACTTGTAACCTGTGTATAAATAGTGAGAAAAACCAAAGAAAAGGTGTGGCAATTTGAGCACCACCAAAAGATTTGCGTTTACACTATTGCTCAAGTGTTTTTTGTATTGTCGTCGTCATACTTGAAAAGTAAAGGAAGCATTTGGGAACAAGATAGGATCATCCAATCATCACCAGACTCATCCAATCAAGTAAAGAAATTTACACTGATCCAAACACTATCCAACAGTGCACTGTCCGATCTTCATTGGACTGTTCCAGTTAGCGTAAACGTTTGGATCAGTCCAAACGGTGACCAAAGCTACACCGTCCGATCAATCAGACCACTTCAATCAGCGAGGAAGTTTAGACCACACTCTAGAAGCATCCGATCCTCATAAAACTCTATCGAGCCAACCAGATCAAGCGAAGACGTTTGGATCACTCTTGCAATCGTCCGATCTTCGTAAAACATAATTGGATCAGTCCGATCGGCCAACTGAGAGTGTTCGGACCTGTCCGAAGAGATACTTTCTCTTCAACCTTGTGCAGAGCATTCATTTTCATTTGAGAATTTTATTATCTGGTATCAGAGCTTGGTGTCGATCGACTGGTAAAAGGAGTAGCTCATGGTAGGAGACGGATCTTCATTGACAATTAAGGAAGGACCAAATTATCTTCCATATTCACTTCTCAATTCAGATAACTACCTAGCATGGTCAACGTGAAGACCAATCAAACTGCGTTAGCTCTCATCTGCATCGCCATAGTTGACTCATTGCTTAGTCACTTGTCGGAAAAGATACAACACAAGAAGTTTGGATTACTCTTTGGACAATGTATGAAGAAGTAGATCAAGTAAAGAAAGTTCGGCTATAAACTCTTTGAGTACAATATAAGGCGCTGCATATGGGTGAAACACAATTAGTGGATGAGTTTGCATGAAAATTAATTGCGGTGGTCAATGAGATTTGATCTCTTGGAGGCAAATTGGAAGAAACTACGGTTATCGAGAAATGTCTACGAGTCTTGCCTGAAAAGTTGATACCGGTGGTTACAACTCTCCTGTATTCGAGCGATTTTTAAGATATGAAAATAGAAGAGATAATAGGATCACTCATGAGGGATTACTTAAAGGGTGTAAGACCAGGACTGATCAAGCACTGCTAATAATAAGTAAAGCAAAGGTTGAAAACAGAAATTGGTGAGAATCAAATCCAAGTCAAGGAAGTGGCCGTGGATCTGGAAATTAGCGCGGTTGTGGTCGTGGTTAAGGTGGCCACAGTTTTGGTTGATGAGGCTGTGGTTTTACTGTTAGTCGTGGAGAAAAAGTAATGTGAGGTGTGTCCTCTTACAACCAATACAAGTCAAGAGTCAAATATTTTACCTGTAGCAAAGAAAGTCATTATACTGCAGTATGTAGAAGTCATATTAAGTGTTTTGAGTGTTAAAAGTTTGGACACTACACTGCTGACTACTGATATAAGAAGAAGAAGGAAGAGGCAAACTTGATTCAAGTCAAAACAAAGCAGGCGTCAGCACTCTTGTTGTCTATCTGTGAAGAAAAAAGCACACAACTTATGATGCCCACTAAAGAACAAGTTCAGCCAAAATTACTCAAAGTTGGAGAAGATATAGCGGAATCCAATCTTTGGTACCTCAACAATGGTGCTTCAAATCACATGACTGGACAAAAGGAAAAAATTCAGTGAACTAAATGAAGGTTTTCGAGGTAAAGTGAAATTTGAAGATGGGTCAGTTGTTCATATAGAAAGAAAATGCACTATTTTGTTGCAAAGCAAGAATGGAGAGCAAAGAGCATTGAATGATGTTTATTATATACCCAGATTATGCAATAATATCATAAGTCTCGGTCAACTAACTGAAGAAGGATGTGATGTATCACTAAAAGGACCATACTTATTACTGTATGATCACAAATGATAGTTGCTAATGAAGGTAATAAGAACAGCAAATCAGCTTTACATGATTGAACTCAATTCAGCCAATCCAGCTTGTTTTAGTGCTAAGGTAGACAAAACGGCGTGGTTATGACATGATCGACTCGGTCATGTTAATTTTCAGTCTTTAAAGATAATGACAGAGAAAGAGTTGGTTCATAGACTGCCTCAAATCAATCATCCATCTCAAATATATAAAAGTTGCATTATTGTCAAATAAACATGACTTCCGTTTCCTCAACAAGCTCAATATAGAAGCACACATCCTATAATTACATCACATTGTTCTCTGTAGTCCTATTACTCCTGAATCAAATGGAGGTAATAATTATTTTCTACTTATTGTTGATGATTATTCTAGAGTTATGTGGGTTTATATGGTTAAAAGGAAATCAGAAGTCAAAGACATGTTTTAAACATTTGTGACACGAGTTAAAAAGAAGACCGATCACAAGCTTAAGTCTGTAAAATCTGATTGTGGAGGGGAGTTCTTGTCATAAGAATTTGAATCAATCCATGAAGAGAAAGAAATCAGAAGATATTTCATAGCCTCCTATAGTCCACAATAAAATGGAGTAGTAGAACGAGAAAATCAAACAATTATGAACATGGCTAGAAGTTTACTAAAAAAGTAGAATGCTACCAAGAAGATTTTGGGCTGAGACCGTTAGACATGCTGTGTATATTCTCAATCGAATACCCAAAAAATGTCTAGATCAAAGGAGAAAGTGCTAACTCATCTAAAGAAATTACATGATATATCAAATGAACTAATATATCTAGGAGTTGAATCAAGAACTAAAGCTAGCCGATTATATAGCCCACACGAAGACAAAATTATGGTGAGTTGAGATGTGATCTATTGTGAAGATAAAGTATGAAAGTGGGAGGCAAAACTATTAGAAGAAAACAATCTACAGAATTGGATTTCCTTAGTTGAAGGAGAAAGCAATGATGAAATAGGACATCATCACCATCAAGAATCGGTTACACCCATGACAAGTACATCTACTAGTCCATAGGAGGCTACAGAGGATAGTCCATTCATTTCACAAATTGAACAAGAAGAGTTAGAAACTCCTTCGAGCAAGACACCTGTTTATCAAAGCCTTGCTGAAATTTATGAGCAGACCAAACTCATTGGGATGGTAAAAGAATTGCTGATGGTCACTCGCGATGAACCAATAGGATTTCAGCAAGCTTTAAAAGAAAGACATTGGAAAGATGATATAAAGGCAGAGCTTGACTCCATAGAAAAGAATAGAATATAGGGGTTGACCGATTTACCTCATAATCAAAATGCAATAGGGTTAAAACTGATTTTCAAAGTGAAAAGAGATATAGATGGAAACGTTGTTCATCACAAAGCAAGACTATGAAGTTACAAGATTAGAAATAGTGAAACTGATATTTGCTCTCACTGCTCAATTTGGATGGGAAGTTCATCCCATAGATGTCAAGTCTGTATTCTTAAATGGAGACCTTTCTGAAGAAGTATATATATCACAACCAAAGGTTTTTCAAGTGAAAGATCAAGAAGGCAAGATATATCGACTTCTTAAAGCATTGTATGGTTTGAAATAGGCACTCAGAACCTGGAACAAGAAACTAGATAGTTCATTGATAAAAGTATGGTTTGAAAGGTGCAAACAAGATACAGCTTTGTATACAAGAAAAACAAAACAGGGCTGATGCACTCATAATGGCTATGGGACAAGTAAAGTTATATCGTATGATTAATTTACTTAGTGTCTAGGAAGTTTGTTAAGTCGACAAGGATTAGTGGGTGTTTGTTAGAAAAAATCCTACCAAATTCGTTTTGGAGTTCAAGTCCAAATTGTTTTAGAGATAAAAGTTCAGTTTTAGAGTAATCCCAGTCATAAGTGAATATTTAACTTGTAACCTGTGTATAAACAATTAGAAAAACCAAAGAAAAGGTGTCACGATTTAAGCACCACCAAAAGATTTGCGCTTACTCTATTGCTCAAGTGTTTTTCGTATTGTCGTCGTCATACTCGAAGAGCAAAGGAAGTGTTCGGGAACAAGACATGATCATCCTATCATCATCGGACCGATCCAATCAAGTAAAGAAGTTCGAACCAGTCCGAACAATATCCAATGGTGAACCGTACGATCTTCATCGAACCGTTCTGGTCAGCGTGAAAATTTGGACCAGTCTGAACGATGACCAAAGCTACACTGTTCGATTATTATCGGACCGCTTCAATCAACGAGAAAGTTCGAAACATACTTCAAAAGCGTCCAATCTTCATAAAACTCTATCAAACCAGCTAGATCAAGCAGAGACATTTGGACCACTCTTGCAATCGTCCAATCTTCATAAAACAAGATCAGACCAGTCCGATTGGCCAATTAAGAGTGTTTGGACCTATCCAAAGAGATACTTTCTATTCAACCTTGCGTAGAGCATTCATTTTTGTTTGAGAATTTCAACAGCCACGTCCACCGACAATCACTCCACACTCCCCGATGAGTTGAATACCGACGTAGCAAGCCACAGTAGAAACACCCTCGCATCCACAAATCCCAAAGCAACTTAAACTATAAATTAACTCAAATCAAATTGAGAACTAGAGGGAAGTAACAGAGAGGGGTAGTAGGAGTAGAGGGAGAGGAAAAAGTGGAGGCCAAGCAGCCGGGTGCAGTAGGGTTCACTAAAGTTCAGCGCCCATGGTGAGCTGGTGCTTGGCCATAGGAGACAACGGACATAGATGTCGGTGCAATGGCTGGGAGTTGGAACCCAGGGGAGGCTGCCCTGCCCAAATCCGTGGAGCTCAACGATTGGGACTGAGCTAGGGAGATAGTGTAGGGGACTAGAGGCAAAGGGGTTGCGACGTCAGCTGGAGCCCGAGATAGGAGTTGGCTGGGGCAAGAAGTCAAGATGAGGCCGGAGACACTATGGAGGCAACAATAGTGGGAGTTGTGGCCAACATAAGGGAACCAATTCATAGCCATATGCGGTGGATCCAGTGACTAGAGCCAGTAGGGGAGGAGCAGCAGGAGCTAGGCGGTGTTCAGTGTCCATGGCCATGGCCATGACCATAGTTGGCCAGCAGGAACGATGCTGAATGCACGTTGGGGGCTGGGGAGGTAGGGCGCGTGAAGGAGCCAAGAGGGTAGAGGGCACGAGGTGGTTGATGGAGGCCGAGCACCATGGATAGGGCGACGATATCGCTAGAGAGGGAGCCAAGCTGGAGTTAGGCTAGGTGAACCAGAAAAAAGAGAGTGAAGAGATAAGGAGAGAGAGAAGAGATAAGGTGGAAGGAGAGCCAGTGAATGGCTAAGGAGAGCCATATGCGATGGTAAGGTAGTACTGGTGTGTAACTGGGGGTACTAATGCAGTACGGTATGACCGAAGCGGTAGAGCGGAACTATGATACCCGAAAGTACCGACGTGTAGTTGGCGGTATGTTTTTTCCAGATAACACCCCTTGAAACACTTAGTCTCTCTAAAAATGGTAGTACCAAAGTTTGAACGGTGGAATTACTGCAGAGTGGTATAACCACAAGTCCTGAGTGGTACTACTAGACCCTGGAAGTTTCGGATTATGGGCGGTATGTTTTTTCCAGAAAGGACCAAATTTTGGTCCTCAAGACTAACGAAAGTATCACACTAGAAATCAGAACTACTAGAGAGCAGAACTACCGGACTTATAATGGCGGTAGTATCACACTTTGAGTTTGATGGTTTTATATTCAATGATTTGCAATTGTGGTGATTGTCATCAATTGCGAAAGGGACGATTGAAGAATCTAGGCCCACCATTATTAGTTAATGGTATGGTTTGGTAATTAATGACAATCACATTGTGGAACTAATATTTTTCATGAGTTAGATAAATAAGTTTTGTTCCATGATGATGAGGACTTTGGATGGCTTCATATGTTGAAGATCATCAAGTAAAGATTTATAATAGAAGATGGCTTAATGAGTTGAAGACCATCAAGAAAAGCATGCATTATATATTGATACATGTCAAAGAGGAGATGCAACATATGTTGATGCACATCAAGATTTTGAAAAGGAGATGATCATGAATTAATCATCAAGTGAAGAGAAAACAATGACCCATACTTAAAGTAAAGTTGTGTATTATCAAGCTTCAAGAGGAAGCCCAAGACAAAGGTATGCCTAGATAGGGCTAAGGATGTGTTGCTAGTGTTTTACCGGTCTTGGTGTTTTGTTAAAATACCGGATTGCTAGTATATATTTGTCGTACTATTAAGTGGGGTCTTGTCTAATTATTTGAGTCTCATCAGAAGTTAATAACTTAATCTCGCTTACTCTAGCTCTCCATTGCATTATTCTATTATTTACAAATGTATTTTGCAAATAGTTGAGTCATATGTATCTAATCCTTGAACATGTGACTTTATTTTGTAAATGTATTTTGCAAATGGATGAAGTCTATGTACCTTTTTCTTGTGGCATGATCTAAGTTTACAAATGTGTTTTGTAAATTGTTGGAGGTCATGTATTATCTTTTGGCATGGTCTAAAATTATTTGTTACTATTTCCTTGGACTTAGACCGTGATAGTGACTCCTTGGATCTTTTATGATTGCTGCATTGATCTAATATGTTTGAGATCAAGCAAATAGATGGGTTGTATAGCCCTCTGAATAAGCTTTTCATAGAGTTCAATATCACTCAATTCTGACATCGAAATAAAAAATTATGACCATTTTTCGAGTATTATCTGTGCTGAAAAACCAAAAATAGAAGTACCGCCCCTGATGAGGACATCACTTCTACTGATATGAATACTCCTCTTACTTCTTCCATGAATGATGGGTAAGGTCCAATCACTCGGGCACGTGCTCGTCAACTCAACTATCAGGTAAACTCATTTTTAGGAGTCAATAATATTTTCGCTGAGAATTCTATACTTGATAAGACTTGTGATTTTCTTGTTCTTAGGAACAATGGAGAAGAACCACGCGAGCTCAAGTATAGAAGTGGAACCGTCAATCGCAATCCAACTCATATTCGCGAGTTCGACTCAGATTCGGACTACTTGACAGTGCCTACTTCAAACGGCCATAACTTTTGATCCAAAAGATTTCTCGGGGCCCGTGAATACTCGTTGGAAAGATCTTGGAGTCTACTTTCAGATAAATCTGGTCTCACCTCGAAATTCCATCCGAGCAGATCAGAAACTGCAAAACAAGTTGCGTCACTTTTTTAGTTCGAGTCAAAGTGGGCCTTGAGCATTGTAATCACACTTAGACTATTTGGGTCGGTACTATTCATGGGTTGGTACTGTTCATATAAACAGTACCCATGAATAGTACCACACCCCCTTTTGTTAGATAAGTACAGCCTCCCCCACCCCTATGTAAGGATGTCGCACCCCTTTAGTTTTCTTGGGTTTTTCTTAAGAGTTTATTCTGCTTAGCAGTCTCACCGCACGTCCGGTTGAGGAACCCTAACTTGTGAACTTAATCTTTATTCACAATACAATTTCAGATTGCATCTTTTACTCTCTTGCTTGTGTTCTCGATTCGCTTGCAAGAGATAGCCTTCTTGGTGAGATCAATCGCGTTCGACACGGTTGATAACCATCGGAGCAGTGGTGTAGTGATTGCGAGGGGATCGATCTGTTTTGATCGGAGCCTTTGAATCATCAACATCGAGTTTTCCACAATCGATTTATCAGTACCTCTCGGAAGATTGGGCCATCGTCACATTAGCCCCTATAACTATAGTAGTTGCGAAAAACGGAAGTACCATAATTATAACTGTGGTAGTACAGCAAATGCTGAATAACAGCTATTTTTCTAACGTTATGATGGAAAACAGTAGTACCGTAACTATAATGGCGGTAGTACCGATTTATCTAATTTTTTGAGGGTTTTGTTTCCAACGGCTAGTTTTTATTGTGTGGGCTATAAATACCACCTTGGCTGGTTGGAAGATAATTTTTGATATCTCATTTCACTCTCTTGAGTTAGTGTAAACTTCTCCAATAAATTGTGTATGTATTGCACCTTATAAGCTAGGAGAAAGGTCTCTAGTTGTATGTGTTGTATCTAGAGGTGGATTTTGTATCCACTTGAGATTGTGCATTCGTTGTACGTGGTGAGAATCAAGTAAGGGGTTTGACTTATTACTCTTGGAGATTGCCGACTCCTAGATGACATTAGAGGTGTCATGTCTGGTGATCCTCTCAAAGAAAATTGTGACAAGATTCGGCATGTTGTGAAGGTTAGAGCTCTCCTACCCGGAGCGAAAAAGAGCTACCACTAGTGAAATTGAGATGTTTGGCTTAATTCATGGAGCTGATCCAATTCGTTTGGGCTTACCTTAATGTAGACTAGAAAAGACCGGCAAGTCTCCGAACACGACGATAAAATATCGTGTGTCAATTGTGGTTTGTTCTCTTGTGCTCAATTTACATTCAAGTAATTTATATTCATATAATTAAATTAATTGTTTGTCACCTTAGGATTGCAAACCTTTGACATAGACTTATGTTGTTGGTGCACTTAGGTGAACCTAGTTGATTTAGGCTTTATTTGTGCTAAACGGAATTAATTTACACTTTTGTATTATAAGCTTGGTTTTAGCTAAAGAATTTTAAAATCGCCTATTCACTCCTCCTCTTGTCGGCCTTCTTAATCCTACATAAGGCCATTTGGCTAAATAGGAACAATGGGAGGAGATCGAGATGTTGGAGAAGAGAGAGAATAAGCGCATAGTAGAAATTTTCTTCACAAATTTCCAGCACCATATATTCCTTTGCAGGTTAAATTACCCGTTAAAATTCTACTAGTCATGTTAAATTATAAAACACCACTAATAAGTATTGTGATTATTGAAGATTAATTAAGGGTAGTCAGTAGGTTAAAATTCGACGCGTACCGATTAAATTGGTACATTGCCGTTTAAATCACTCTGTTGCCTATTTAAATATATAGATAATTTTCTTAATGGTATTTAAATTACTAAAATCCACATATAATTATTCTAGATTATTATAACTAATTAATAGTCGTTGGAGGGTTTGAAATGGTGCGCGAGGATTTAAAGTAGTACGTGATGATTTAAAATCGTGCACGACGATGAAAATTGGATGCGGTGATTTAAATTGCATCTAACTAGTAAAAATCTCCAATTGATTGAAATAAAATTTGGAGATAGCCTGAAAACGTGTTAGTGTAATTTATTTAATTATTTATTTAGGATTTAATTTCTTTTGTATTTGTTGGTGAACCGCCGCACGCGCACTAATTACGAAAAAGGACCGGTACTAGTAGAGAGGATTTTATCCAAGTAACCCTGACACTCATAATTAATAAGTGTAACATCCTGTTTTTCTGCTATTTTTGAAGTTAGGAATTTAAAAATAAATTTTGGCATTTTCTGGAATTAATTCATGCTTTAAATGAATTTTTAGAATTTTTAATGATTTAATATGATTAAAATAAATATTAACATAAGTTGAAAATATTTTATTTGGACTCTTCAGGTCTCAAGGAATTTTCTGGTATTTTTGGTGAATTTTTGGGATTTCTTTGCTATTTTCTAGAGCTCTTTAAAGTTTATTTGATTTTATGTAATAACAGAACTCGGGAAAATCGCTCAATCGCCCGATCCGTTTCTGCACACGCGTCGGGCATCCCTCCCCGCACCACGTGTCGCACATCCTCGACTTCCCGCCCGCGCCCACAACCCCGCTCCCCACTGCCACGCGGCGGCATCAGCGCGCTCATGCCCACGCCCCGCTCGACCGTGGCTCGATCCTGGCCGTCCGCCCCGTGCCTGCGCACCGCAAACCCTAACCCTAACACGCGCCCACCGTCTGATCGTCCCGCAAGGCATCCTAGCCGTATGCGTGTCCCAAAACCGCGCCCGACTCCGCACCGCGTCGAGACCGATCGGGACTCCCTCGGTTCACGTGCATTTAACCCCGTCGCCGCCTCGGTTCGTGCGCCTACCGTCTCGGTTCACGCGCTCGGCCTCGCGTCGCTCTCGCCTCGCGCCGCCATCCGAACCGCGCGCTGCCGCCGAAGTCTCCCGCCGCCGCCGCCGTCCGCCGCCGCCGCCGTCGCCGAAGACCCCGCCGGTGAGTCGCCGCCGATCCCGCCGCCGCGTCGCCTCCGCCTCCACGTCGCTCGCGTCGCGACCCCGCCGCTCCTCGCGCGCCGCGCCGCGACGCCAGCGAGTCGCGCCGCCACGCGTCATCCATCGCTCACCTCCCGCCCCCGCGCGCCGCATCTCCACCGTTGGCCAAGATCCGGATCTGCGCACTGGATCTGTGCCGCGCCCGAGCTCCTCCACGTCAGCCTACCCACGTGGCACGCCACGTCAGCCCTAATACCACGTGGCAGCCACGTCAGCCGCCACGTCAACCGTGTGCCACGTGGCAGCACCAGCAGCTGCCACGTCAGCCCCAGCCGTGCCGCGTCAGCGCCGCCGCCCGCTTGCACTGTTTGGTGGACCGGGTTCATCGTGGACCGGTTATTCCGTGCGCCGGGTCCACAGCACAGTAACTTTTTCGATTTTTTCGATTTTCTTTAGATTAAATTTTTTGAGAGCCCGTTCTCCTCCGTCCTAGCTCCGATTGACCCCGTTCTTTTTTCTAAATTCATCTAAAATCAAGCTCTAGCTTTTGGTTCTAGTTTTATGATATTTGGAGTTTATTTGCTTATCATTTTATGTGTTTCTTTTATTTTAGTCGTTTTCTCTCGTTACATTCGGATTCCGGAGGAGCAGGTTCGACGCCCGAAGACCAGGAGTACCTCGCTGAGCATAACCAAGGCAAGTCGTGTCCCTTGATCATGTTGAACCCAGTTTGCAATCTATTATTTAATTATTTTGTTTTAAATTACATTCCATCGCTACTTTTATTCAAACCTTTGTATTGGTAGCTATCGTCCCAATTGAATCTATCCGTCCTTGATAATTTCGAATATCAAGATACCATTGTCACCTTAGGTTCGGAAATATACTAGTGATGTTATGATACTTGTCACATGGGTTGGTACGATTAGACTGCTTAACTAGCTTATACTTCCGATTGGTTTCATCATCACATGTAAATCATTAATTTGACTTAATGGCATATGGAACTGTGGTTGGTGCCACGTTAATTAAAATTTGTGCCGTGGCATTGTGTAACAGCCCAGCAGTTTATTTCAAAATATTTGACTTAATTTAAAATAAAATATTTACTTTTGGTTTCTTTAAGTTATTAAAAAAATTTTAATTGCCTGATTTTGGGCTTTAAAAAAGTTATTTTTATGAACAATAATTGAAGTAAAAAAAGAAAATAAAAATAAAACAAATAAGTTAGTTTAAAACAAAAATCAAAGTTATTTGGTTTCTTGAAATTTTAAAATTTTTAGCTAACATAATTTTCTGTTTTGAAGAAAAGAGCTTTTCTGTTAACAAAAAAAATATTATAAAGAAAAATATGCAAATTTTAGTTGGAATTTTTTTTATAAGTTCAAAGTAGCCTTAAAAATCTCTATAAATTTTTCTAAGATTTTCAGGCTTTATTTGTAATTTATTATATTATTTTAAGGTAGAAAATGAAAAATATTTTTAAAAATTAAAATAAATTTCAATAAATTCTGAAAATATTTTTTTAATATTTTTAGATTCCAAGGATCTTTAGAAAATTTTCTTGAAATTTTCTCGAATTTTCTTTTTCTTTTTCTTTCTTTTTCTTTTCTCTCTTTTCTCTCTCCTCCTAATTCCCTTCTTCTTCCAGGAGACGTTCACGTACAGAGCACGCGCAGACTCCATGAAAAACGTTTTGAAGCTTTGTTCAATCCTCAATAACTCATGATTTACTCAACGGTTTTTAACGAAATAAATTGCATTTAACTCCCCTCATCAAGCTCTTTCATTCTCCCACCGTTTCCCCTCTCATTGATGACCATATTTGCGGGATTTAACCCATGCCATTCAAAGACATGCCCCGTTGATCTCCCTCCTCGGTCCACCCCTGCCCCTATAAAAGGGAGTCCCGTGAGCCTCTCATCATCCTCACTCAACCCCGAAAATCTCAAGTCCCCTCTCCCACTCGTTTGGCCGCAATCAGAGTTCTATTTTTGTAGTTCAAGTGGTGTTCTTCGGCCTTTTACGCCTCGTCCGGTGAAGCCCCGCCGCGTTTGACCACACCGTTGGCTTCGCCTCATCGCGTTCTACGCGGTGCTCACCTCGCCTTCGCCGGAACTCTGCCGAAGCATCGTCGGCACCGTGGGCCAAATCAGGTCCGCGTTCGTCGCGTCACCACCGGCCGACCGTGCATGTCCGACCAAAACCAAGGTGAGCATCACGATCCCCACGCTCTACTCTTTGTTTCGCCGCAACTCTCGCATGTTAATTCCTCTCCGTTTGCCCGGAACGCCGATGTCAGCCTGCAGGCCGCATAAAGTCTTGTCCACCACATTTCGCAAGTCCGTTGGCCGAGCCTTCTGCGGCGTTGAGTTCGTCTCGACGCGTTCTATAACGTGCTCCCCTTCGTTCGTCCAAAAAGCTTCCACATATATTTGCACCCGACACCTAGCCATGGCCGCAAATGGCACTATGCGTCCCCACCTGTCCGGGAATGCTTTCAACAATCCGTTCACGTCAAAACGTGCCAAACCATCAAAGATAGCTACGTTTTAGACGGTTTTGGATTCGCCTCACCGAGCAAAAAGATATTGAGTTTTTCGTGTTTCGCACCGCCATCGCTCAAACGACGACAAGGCCGCCTCCGTGAGTTTTCGGCTTAGCCGATATTTTTTTCTAGTTTCGCCTCACCGCGTTCTAGGCCATGCTCATCTTGCTTCTCCATATTCCCTACCCGAAAAATATTCTTCTCTCTACACCCTATGTCGTTGTCGCCGTACACGTCGTCACCGTGCTCCGTTTGACATGCCGTCACTTTCTACATGTGCTTCGGGTCATTAGCAACCCATTGGCTTCACCTCCTGTGTCTTTTCTCTCCAACGACACGGCCAAAAATAGTGAAAAGGGCTGCTGTCTGTTACTGTTCACGGAGGAATATTCCTTCAGAATATTCCTGATTTTTCCTTTTTCAGCATTTTCTGATCCGCCAATCTTCCAATCGCTCGTTCTCTTCCGTCCGAACTCCGAATCAAGTGATTCAAGTTTCTAAATTCATCTAAATTCATAATCTATTTTTTGTATATATTTCATAATTTTTGGATTTTCTCGACCGCCCTTGGTTGAACTCCGAATCAACACTGTCGGACCGCCGCTCGAGTTGCACCACTGCTTTACCTCGCCGCCGACCACCTTCCAGCCACTTCTGGTATTGCACGAGAGCACCAATGCACTCCTTGCAATCCCCTCTCTCTTTTCTTTACCTCGCCACCCATCCGCCAAGCAATCCCGCCGCCAGAGTGTCTCTTCCGCCGACGCCACCACCGCCAAATCTTCGACGGGACCGCGCGCACCTCCTTCACCCTTTTTTTTCGAGCCAAAGAATGATCGGAGTACCCCACCACCGGTAACCTTCCTCAGGCCCGCGTAAACCTTCAACACCCCTTCTCCGGGCAAACCGTCGTCGGAGAGTCTCCACCGTCGATAATTGTACCCCGTCTCCGCTACACCCTCGCCGCCAGCCAACTCTGTGCGGCCTGAACCTTGCGCCAAGGTGAAACCGGACTTATACTCTTCTCCTACTTTTGTACATCCCACCGGTCTTCGCTGCCGTTGAATCACTCGGATCTTATCACGTGAAGCCGTCCGACTTCTCTCAGCCATCCGGTTCTTAGACTCCGACGTTCGGAGGCTCATAAGACTCCGACGTCCGATGGTTCTTTAGACTCCGCCGTCCAAAGGTTCTTTAGAATCCGACCATTTGGAAGCTTCTTAGACTCCGATTTTGACTTTGACCTTCAGAGACTTCGACTCTATTCTTTGACCTTCGACCTCGAAGACTTAGACTTCGATCTTCAATCTCGGAGCCTTCGACTTCAACCTCCGTCTTCGAACCGACCCTAGTTGTTTGACCGTTTTAACCTCCGTACCCTCCGACCTCTCCAACCCGTTCGATTCTTTTGATCACTCTGCGTAAACTCCAATCCTTTCGACCATAATTGTTTTTCCGATTACAGTCACTCTCGACCAATGTCGCTCCCAACCACTGCCGTCTCCATCTACCTTCGACCGTTATCGCTTCCGACCACTTTTTCCTTCACAAAGAAAAGAATTCCAATAATTCCTTTTATTCATTTCTTTGGAATTCAAACTTCCAGAAGTCGTCCTCCTTCTCCCTAACTCCATTGGACCAATTGAAATACCAAAATTCATTTTCTATCTCCTAGATAATATTTTATAATTTTTGGATTTTATTTGGATTTTATTTGAGTTTGGTTTATTCTGGTTTTTCACGTGTAGACTACGACTATTCTGGAGAGTATTACTTCAACGAACCCCAGCAAACTTTGAAGCAAGGCAAGTTACACCTTTGATCATGTTGAATCTAATATTTCAAATTTATTTATGTTGTTTTGCTGTATATGCATGCGTACTTCTATTCAAATTTAATTTAAAATCAGTTTAAACTTTAGTTATGCCCATGATCCTTTGACTATAGCCAATTTTGGATCTCGAATTCATATACCTTGTCACCCTAGCTGAAAACTAGTTAGTACCATAGTATTGACTAGAAAATTTTATAGAAATGCTTAGCCTGGCTTAGTATAATTTTAGGTGGGATCAATCTTTCACATGAAATGACAGACTTTAAAAATTGATATCTTGACTTCGGTGAGACAAGGATGGTTTATGAAAATTATTTAAAAATAAAAATAGAAACTTATGATTTGGACTTAGGCTAATGGTTAGGTGGTGGGTGCCGGCATGCCTCGTGTTTGGTGACATCTGGTTGATTGTCGTGCATGTGGGTATGTGGTTGAGCCTAAGTCGGATTATGGACCGTTTCTGTTATTCATTTTACGAAGTCACTTCGTACTACCACAAGTCCGGTATGGGACAGACCTGGCTAAGTAATTTATGAAGTTCCAAATACGGTTTCGCTATAGGCTGAATGTGAGCGTGGCGCAGGCCGCGAGAAGTCTCACATGGCACAAGAGGGGGCTCCAACTCGTGGATTCGAGTTGTGGTGAAACCTTAGTGGCGGCGTGACTGTTTTGGCTATGGATCATTGTAACAGCCTTGTCATGATCTCCTCGCCGCACATCAAAGGAAGTGTGTTAATCTAGTGGCAATATGGGATGATCGTGTCTTGTGGATAAAGCTGTACACCTCTGCAGAGTTTTAATCTATCCTGGATAGCCGTGTTCGCGGTCATGGACATGCTGAGTAAAGTTTTCACAGATTAGACTTGGATTTTATAAAACCTGATTTTTGAGCAAACAAATGATAGTTTTGGTTTTGGTCCGGGTGGATTCCCGTGGATAGGTTAGTGTGGGTCGGAGCCTGCACTAACGATATTACTTGTTAAAAACATTGTTTCATATACTGTATTAAAGTCCAGTTTTTCATACTTACATTATTGTATTCAAAATTCAAGTATTGCTTTTCCGCATATTTACCCTATTAAGCCTTCCTTTGAAATCCATTATGCATGCATCAATTCTGTTATATCTCCGGGTGTAACTTGCGTAAGTACTTTATGTGCTTACCTTGGGAGTACTTTATGTGCTCACCTTACTAAAATCTGTTGCCAGAGGATGACGTCAACAACTTCGGTGAGGATGGTGACGACTAGGCCGCATCTTACGCTCATTCGCGGTGGGCGAGGCGGGATGGATGCCGCTTCATTGGTTTTCTTCCATTTGTTTATATTTATTTTTGATTTATGAACCATTGATGTAACCTTTGGCCATCAGGCCCATATTTAGTTAATGAATAAATGTCATTGTGCATGATATGAATCTTTGTTATCTACTGTGTGCACTAGCTTAATCCTGGACTAGTGCGATTTACACAGAGGATCCAAGAGTCATTGCTCCGGGGTCCGAAACATTGGTGTGTCATTGGCAGGGAGATACAGACTTGGTTTTGCACTCGGGCGAGTGATCGTGCAGTAAAGGGGGAAGTGCAGGTTCACTTCAGGAGATGGGGTAGCCTCGCCCGGGTAATGCTAAGGACTTAACTTTGTGCGTCATTGATCTAAGCTTAATCGTGCAAACCACATGTCTAGTATGGGATAAACCTCGCTGATTAATTTGTAATATTTCAATTCAATCCTGCCATTGTGATGGACATGGTTGCTGATTTCCATGTGGCGCAAGGGGGTGTGATGCGAAACCATAGCGGGAAGGATTGGGTTGAGGTAGAGCATTGTAAAGGCCTTGTTGTGATTTCCTGAGATCGAGGCTAATCACATCGTGTGGGTACAGTTGTGCAACCTCTGCAGAGTGTAAAACTATTCGAATAGCCGCGTCCTCGATCATGGACATTGCTCGATGATTTCACACGAGGGGTAGTGTTTTCATTTATAACTTGTTGGTTTATATTGGAGGTGGACAGGTAGTTCACCATTTGGTTTAGCTTGTGGACAGGTGTTCACAAGTGGTTCTTGTTTATTCCTTTGATTACTTATTATTATTGTTTTCACTTAAATTCCGCTTTCAATCTATTTATCATATTTACTGTGAAATGCCGTTTATGCAAATTAACCTTTCAGCCTTCCATTGGTAAGCCTTGCATATTATATTGCATTCATTTGTTACAAACGACTTGCTGAGTACCAATGTACTCACGGTTTTACGCCTATGTTGCTCAGTTGAGGGCGAGGAGTATTATCAGCAGGAGGTTCTAGAAGGGGAGTACTGCGACGACTTCACGGATTAGGCTTCATTCTCCACTCGATAGCCTGTGGGCTTGTCGATTGGCCGCTACGCTTTAATTTGGATTTCCGCTGCTATTTTGTTAAGCCCTTCCGGCTAGAAATATTGTAAGCTTGGCCATAAGGTCGTACCTTTGAGTTTTATCGATATTTGAGTTTTCCCTTTTATTATATCGTGTGTATGGTTGTGATTACATGTATGTTTGACTGTGTGCATAAACGTGATCCTGGACTAGTGCAGTTTACACAGAGAGTCCGAATTTGCATATTCGGATCTCGACAGAGATAGTATCAGAGCCATATCGACTGTAGGACGAAGCCCTAGTTAGAATGGTCATTAGCCCAAAAATTTATTTTCTAAATCAAACCAACTAAATTTGATATTTAGTAATATCTCTATCTTCTTCTCTCATTCTTAAAGATTCTTGTCTCTCGCCCCATTCTTGCAAAATTTGTTTTCATAAAGCTATAAACTGATCTTTCCTTTATAAATACATTAGATGTCCCAAGCTTCTTACAGCCCGACAGGAGGATGGAGAGCACTTCTATGCGTTCTGTTGCGGAGCCTCGGATTGAAGAGATTGCCCGTCTACCTCACCAAGGATGAGAAGCATAAAGGACAACGCATCGGGAGCATCTCCAGGCTATACTTCACCACCCGAGTCGGCAAGCAAGTACTACATCACAGTTTCAAGAATGCCGGTGCCAGTGGAGAGATGTCAGCACAAGGAGTTGCGCACAAAACCATTCGTCGCCTTTGCAAGCTATACAAGATCAACATGGCCAGACTCATCCGGAAGTTCAAGGAGCAGTATGGAGTTACCCCTACCGCAGGGAGGAGCCCCGACCGCAGTCGCCAGTACCTCTACCGTCGCCTACACCGCCGAGTCCAGAGCAGAGACGTCGTATCACCGGTGATCGTCGAGCATATCTTCGGCAATTCAACTCAGTTCCAGTTCCAGTCAGAGAACAGTCGCCGCCGGTCCGCAACTCATGGGTTGTCTACAGCGATTCATAGGACGATAGCAGTGTACCCTATTTTTTAGGACCCAAGTGGGAGCCTTCAGATTAGATAGTGCGAGTAGACACGTTGGATTTATTTGCAGATGTGTGTGATGTGAGCTGCAAATATTGCCCTTAAAAGCATTATATTGCGATCATGTCAATCTTTTAATGGAGTTAATTTTGTTCAGTCTTTTTGTTAGCCTTTTTGGCTAAGTATTTGTCTAGTTTAGGTTTCCATTAGCAAAACCCCCTTAGACACATTTACCTCTTATCTATGCTTTTCCTCTCGTCTTTTGCCTTTGGTCACCAGTGATTGTTTTCTTTTGAGCAAGATGGTTGATACGAGACTTCTCGATCATGACCAAAGCGAACCAGGACCCAAAGAGCAATGCTGCGCAGCCAGTTCTACCAGCCTTGGACCCCGCTCTCAGTCAATTTTTGGTGGCCCAGACTCAGATGATGCAGACTATGATGCAGAATATGCAGGCTATGATGCAGCGACAAAGACTAGGAGCGATCACGCCACCGGCACTCGCTAGCGATTCGGCTATGCAGAGTTCATGAGGACGAGACCGCCTGTTTTCTCCAGTTCGTCAGAGCCTTTGGAGGCTAATGATTGAATCCGTTCAGTTGAGAAAAAACTGAACTTGGCTCAGTGCACCGACAGGGAGAAGGTGTTGTATGCAGCACACTAGCTTTGAGGGACCAGCAGCAGAGTGGTGGGAGAACTACTATGTCGCTCATGAGGATCAGAACAGCATCACTTGGAAGGAGTTCGCCAAAGCCTTCCATAACGCCCACATCTTGGATGTTGTGGTTGAGATGAAGAAGTATGAGTTTCGGGAGTTGCAGCAGAAGAACCTGTCAGTGAGTGAATACCTCAATAAATTCACTCAGTTAGCTCGCTACGTGCCAGAGGACGTAGCCACAGTCTGCTTCGCGTAAGAGGTTCAAGAAGAGCTTGAACCCAGCCTTGAAGGTGCAGGTCGTAGGCAACGATTATGCCAGTTTCCAACAGTTGGTGGACAAGGCCATTCTCATCGAGCAGAGTCGCCGTGAGTTCGAGGAGTCTCGCAAGAGAAGGATGATCCAGCAGGGATCCCAGTCACACCGGTCTCAGAGGCCTCGCTTTGGTTCTTATCAGCCTGCACGAGTGCCTCAAAGCCAGAAGCAGATCGTTAGCATACAGACCCAGCCCGCACGCTGCGCGGTTTGATCCAGACCGCATCACGGTGGTTCCAGTCAGCAATGCAGAAGAGCAACAACCCAGCAGCATCCGTCACATGCTTCAAGTGACACGAGCCAGGACACTATGCTAGCAAGTGCCCCCAGAGGCAGGCCCCGACACCGATTCGCCGACCGGGAGCCACACCCGTAGGACTCCTACCCTGAGAGCAGGATGAGAGCACCCCAAAGATCGTGGCAGGCCGCAGGACACCGGTGGTGAGAGGTCGGGTGAACCACGTCACGCAGAGGATGCCCGAGCAGCACGGATGTTGTGATCGATGCGTTTCTAGTACATTCGGCCTCGCCACGCTTTATTTGATTCTGGAGCCGATTCGTTTGTTTCTCGAGTTTTGCTTTAAAGCAACAATTGAAAACTGTTGCTCTTGGATCTATTCTTTTAATCCAATCCCGGTTCCGAGTTGAGATCCAACCTAGGTTGTCAGAGTTAGGATAACCATTCGGGAGTTGAGTTCAGGCCGACTGATTTTGTTGGATATGCGATCCCTAGATGTAATCTTGGGGATGCATTGGCTTCGTAAGCGACAAGCGATGTTAGGCTCGGGAGCGAGCGAGAACCTTAACCAATTCGGATGGGATTAAGGTGCGATTCGCGGCCGAGTGTCGGCCAGTCGATCATGGTTTGCGAGCAAGGTGATCCATTGGAGGACGTACGGTTGTCGTGAGTACCCGATGTGTTTCTGCATGATCTCCGGGTATGCCACCAGAGAGAGGTTGAGTTTCTGATTGAGCTTGTACCAGGTACCGCTCCGATTTCTAAGAGACCCTATCGGATGCCAGCTAATGATCTAGCGAAGTTAAAAAGTAAATTCAGGAGCTTTTAGATAAGAGATACATCAGGCCGAGTTCATCCTCGTGGGGAGCACCAATGTTATTTGTCAAGAAGAAGGATGGTAGTCAGTGTATGTGTGTGGACTACAGAGCACTTAATGAGGTCACCATCAAAAACAAGTACCCTTTGCCCAGGATTGATGACCTGTTTGATCAGCTTAAGGGAGCAGGAATTTTCTCCAAGATTGATTTGAGGTCAGGATATCATCAGATGAGGATTCGAAAGGAGGATATACCCAAGACAGCCTTCTCGACTCGTTATGGTTTATACGAGTTCACCGTGATGTCATTTAGTTTGACCAATGCCCCAACTTACTTTATGTATCTGATGAATAAGGTGTTCATGAAATATTTGGATAAGTTTGTCGTTATGTTCATCGACGACATTTTGATTTACTCCAAGGATGAGAGAGAGCATGAGGAGCACTTGAGATTGGTATTACAGAAACTGAGGGATAATCAGTTGTATACTAAGTTCAGCAAATGTGAGTTTTGGATGAAGGAGGTCGCCTTCTTAGGTCATGTGATGATAGCAGAAGGAGTCGCAGTTGACCCTAGAAAAGTGAGAGATGTTTTAGATTGGCAGTCGCCTATTTCAGTTACCTAGATCAGGAGTTTTCTGGATATGGCAGGTTATTACCATCGCTTCATTGAGGGATTTTCCAGTGTAGCCAGACCCCTCACGCAGTTGCTCAAGAAGGAAAAGAAATTCACTTGGACGCCAGAGTGCGAGAAAAGTTTTCAGAAACTTAAGGAGAGTTTGACCACAGCCCCAGTGCTTGTGTTGCCTGATATAAATAAGGATTTTGAGATTTTTTGCGATGCCTCTCGCAAAGGTTTGGGTTGTGTCTTGATGCAAGACAAGAGAGTGGTAGCCTATGCCTCACGCCAGTTGAGACCGCACGAGGAGAACTACCCTACCCATGATTTGGAGCTAGCAGCTGTAGTGCATACCTTGAAGATTTGGTGTCATTATCTTATGGGTAATAGATATGAGGTTTACACGGATCATAAGAGTCTGAAATACATCTTTACCCAGTCCGAGCTTAATCTCAGGCAGAGGCGGTGGTTAGAGCTGATAAAGGATTATAATGTTGGTATACATTATCATCCTGGGAAGGCCAATGTTGTTGCAGATGCCTTGAGCAGAAAGGTATATTGCAATTCAGTGATGGTTCGAGAGAGTCAGCCCGTGCTGCATGAGGAATTTCAGAAGCTTAGCCTTGAGTTGGTTGAGCAAGGATTTTTGGCGGCTATGGAGTTGCGACCTACTTTGGATGGTCGATTAAATCGAGCTCGGACGGATGATGAGGCTTTTCAGCGGATCAGGAAGAACTTAAGTGAAGGAAAGGAGTCAGGATTTTCAGTGGATGACCAAGGAACTTTATGGTTCAAACAGCAGTTGTGTGTGCCCAATAAATAAGAGCTAAAGGATGTATTGTTAAAAGAGGCTCATGAGTCGTTGTATTCGATTCATCTAGGCAGTACCAAGATGTACCAGGACATTAAGGATAAGTATTGGTGGCCCAGTATGAAGCGTGAGATTGCTGAGTATATAGCCATTTGTGATGTTTGTCAGAGAGTTAAGGCAGAGCATCAGAGACCAGCAGACTTGTTGCAGCCATTAAAAGTTCCCGAGTGGAAGTGGAAAGAAATTGGTATGGACTTCATAGTCGGTTTGCCTAAGACCAAAGAGAGTTATGATTCGATTTGGGTCATCGTGGATCGATTGATCAAGGTTGCTTATTTTATTCCAGTTAAGACAACCTACAGTGATGACAGATTAGCAGAGCTATATATGTCGAGGATTGTCAGTTTGCATGGTATGCCAAAGAAGATTGTGTCAGATCATGGATCGCAGTTCACCTCTCGTTTTTGGGGTAGTTTCCATAAAGTTATGGGAACTCAGTACAGCTTATCATCCCCAGACAGATGGTTAGACAGAGCGAGTAAATCAGATTCTTGAGGACATGTTGAGAGCATGTGTGCTAGACCATGGGTCCAAGTGGGACAGTTGTTTGCCTTTTGCGGAGTTCTCGTACAACACAGATTTTGAGGCGGTTTTGCGATGTCACCGTTTGAGGCACTTTATGGCAGGAAATGCAGGACCCCTCTCAATTGGAAAGAGACAAGGGAAAGTCAGGTTTTTAGTCCAGACTGTTTAAAAGAAGCTGAGGACAAAGTCCGTTTGATATAAGAAATGTTGAAAACTGCCCAAGCCAGACAAAAGAGCTATGCAGATACCAGATGTTGAGAGCTGAGCTTTGAGCCAGATGATTTTGTGTATCTCAGGATCACACCATTTAAAGGTGCTAAGAGATTTCAGTTGAAACGAAAGCTTGCACCGAGATATGTTGGTCCGTTCAGGATTCTGAAATGCAGGGGAGAGGTTGCTTACCAGTTGGAGCTACCTGCGTCCTTCAGTGGGGTGCATGACGTCTTTCATGTGTCCCAGCTGAAGAAGTGTTTGCGTGTGCCAGAGGAGGTTGTGCCTGTTGAGGCTGTTGACCTGCAGGAGGACCTGTCGAATAAGGAGCACCCAGTCAAAGTTTTGGAAGTGTCAGAGTGAGTCACCTGGAATAAAGTGGTCCGTTTTTGCAAGATTCAGTGGAGCAACCATTCCGAGAAGGAAGCAACCTGGGAGCACGAGGAGGACCTCAAAGTAGAGTTTCCGAACTTATTCTCGTAGTTGGCCCAGATCTCGGGGTCGAGATCTCGTTTAAATGGGTAAGGTTTGTAACATCCTGTTTTTCTGCTATTTTTGAAGCCAGGAATTTAAAAATGAATTTTTGGAATTTTCTGTAATTAATTCAAGCTTTAAATGAATTTTTAAAATTTTTAATGATTTAATATGATTAAAATAAACATTAACATAAGTTGAAAATATTTTATTTGGACTCTTCAGGTCTCAAGGAATTTTTTGGTATTTTTGGTGAATTTTTGGGATTTATTTGCTATTTTCTAGAGCTCCTGAAAGTTTATTTGATTTTCTGGAATAAAAGAACTCGGGAAAATCGCTCAACCGCCCGATCCGTTTCTGCCCACGCGTCGGCCATCCCTCCTGGCCACGCGTCGCCTCCCCGCCAGCCGGCCCGCGCCATGCCCTCGCCTGCGCTGAGCGCCGTCGCCTCGCACAACGCTGTAGCACATCCGCGCTTCCACCCGCACCGCGACCCGCTCCCCATCGCCACGCTGGCGGCATCGGTAGCGCGCACCGCGCCCCGCTCGACCGTCCGATCGCCGCCCGCGCCGTGGCTCGATCCCGGCTGTCCGCCCCGCGCCCACGCGCCGCAAACCCTAACCCTAACCCGCGCCCACCGTCCGATCGTCCCGCAAGGCATCCTGGCCGTACGCGTCCATTTAACCCCGCCGCCACCTCGGTTCGTGCGCTTGCCGTCTCGGTTCGCGCGCTCGCCCTCGCGTCGCTCTCGCCTCCGCGCTCTCACCTCGTGCCGCCGTCCGGAACCGCGCCACCGTCGCTCGAGTCTCCCCCGCCCTCGCCGTCGTCACCGCTGCCGTCGCCGTCGCCGAAGACCCCGCCGGTGAGTCGTCGCCGATCCTCGCCGCGTCGCGGACCGCGCTTCGCTCCCCTCGCAGCGTCTGCGCTCGCGCGCGGCGACGCCGCGAAGTCGCGCCACCACGCCGCCCATCGCCGCCTCCGCCCCGCGCGCGCATCTCCACCGTTGGCCCAGATCCAGATCTGCGCACTGGATCGCGCCACGTGGTTCCCTCTCAGCCGCCCGATCCGTGCCGCGCCCGAGCTCCTCCACGTCAGCCTACCCACGTGGCACGCCACATCAGCCCTAATACCATGTGGCATGCCATGTGTCCTGCCACATCAGCAAAAGCCGGCCCCAAGTGCCACATGGCAGCCACGTCAGCCATGTGACATGTGGCAGCACCAGCCATTGCCACGCCGGCCCAAAATGCCGCGTCGCGCCGCCGCCGCCGCTGCACCTTTATTCGGTGGACCGGGTTCATCGTGTACCGGTTATTCCGTGCACCGGGTCCACAGCACAGAAACTTTTCCGATTTTCTTTAGATTAAATTTTTTGAGAGCCCGTTCTCATCCGTCCTAGCTCCGATTGACCCCGTTCTTTTTTCTAAATTCATCTAAAATTGAGCTCTAGCTTTTGGTTCTGGTTTTATGATTTTTGGAGTTCATTTTCTTATCATTTTATGTGTTTCTTTTGTTTCGGTCGTTTTCTCTCTCCTTATATTCGGATTCCGGAGGAGCAGGTTCGACGCCCGAAGACCAGGAGTACCTCGCTGAGCATAACCAAGGCAAGTCGTGTCCCTTGATCATGTTAAACCCAGTTTGCAATATATTATTTAATTATTTTATTTTAAATTACATTGCATCGCTACTTTTATTCAAACCCTTGTATTAGTAGCTATCGTCCCAATTGAATCTATCCTTCCTTGATAATTTGGAATATCATGATACCATTGTCACCTTAGGTTGGGAAACATACTAGTGAGTTATGGTACTTGTCACATGGGTTGGTACGATTAGACTGCTTAACTAGCTTATACTTACGATTGGTTTCATCATCACATGTAAATCATTAATTTGACTTAATGGCATATGGAACTGTGGTTGGTTCCACGTTAATTAAAATTTGTGCCGTGGCATTGGTGTGTCATTGGCAGAGAGATACAGACTTGGTTTTGCACTCGGGCGAGTGATCGTGCAGTAAAGGGGGAAGTGCAGGTTCACTTCGGGGGATGGGGTAGCCTCGCCCGGGCAATGTTAAGGACTTAACTTTGTACGCCATTGATCTGAGCTTAATCGTGCAAACCACATGTCTAGTATGGGATAGACCTGACTGATTAATTTGTAATATTTCAATTCAATCCTGCCATTGTGACGGACATGGTTGCTGATTTCCATATGGCGCAAGGGGGGTGTGATGCGAAACCCTAGCGGGAAGGATTGGGTTGAGGTAGAGCATTGTAAAGGCCTTGTTGTGATTTCTTGAGATCGAGGCTAATCACATCGTGTGGGTACAGTTGTGCAACCTCTGCAGAGTGTAAAACTATTCGAATAGCCGCGTCCTCGATCATGGACATTGCTCGGTGATTTCACACGAGGGGTAGTGTTTTCATTTATAACTTGTTGGTTTATATTGGAGGTGGACAGGTAGTTCACCATTTGGTTTAGCTTGTGGACAGGTGTTCACAAGTGGTTCTTGTTTATTCCTTTGATTACTTATTATTATTGTTTTCACTTAAATTCCGCTTTCAATCTATTTATCATATTTACTGTGAAATACCGTTTATGCAAATTAACCTTTCAGCCTTCCATTGGTAAGCCTTGCATATTATATTGCATTCATTTGTTACAAAAGACTTGCTGAGTACCAATGTACTCACGGTTTTACGCCTATGTTGCTCAGTTGAGGGCAAGGAGTATTATCAGCAGGAGGTTCCAGAAGGGGAGTACTACGACGACTTCACGGATTAGGCTTCGTTCTCCACTCGATAGCCTGTGGGCTTGTCGATTGGCGCTACGCTTTAATTTGGATTTCCATTTGCTATTTTGTTAAGCCCTTAGGCTAGAAATATTGTAAGCTTGGCCATAAGGTCGTACCTTTGAGTTTTATCGATATTTGAGTTTTCCCTTTTATTATATCGTGTGTATGGTTGTGATTACATGTATGTTTGACTGTGTGCATTAACGTGATCCTGGACTAGTGCAGTTTACACAGAGAGTCCGAATTTGCATATTCGGGTCCCGACAATAAGAGAGGTAGATAAATGAGTACGCACTTACGTAAAAATTTAACAGGCATATTTGCATGTGTAAAATTTTATAGACATATTTTTGGTAGTATATTTGTACGTGCATCAGCCGAATCATGTCTATGTAGTAAATTGCCAAAAATAATTGAAATGTCGAGCATACATCCTAGATAATCCGCATTCCCTAACGCCAGTACGATAACATCAAGTGATGAGTATTGGATAGAAATTAATCATCATTACCATGATTGGGTTAAATTGATCAAAGCCTCACCCTTGGAGCATAAACACACCGGCACCTCACCTTTTATTATGTTTCTGTATATTAAGTCATAGCCTATGTATTTAAATGTAGGCGACAATCCGAGTCACTGGAAGGGCTTCACATGATCCTACCTAAATCTGAATCTATGGTTAAATTCCAGGCAAGCATCCTTTTGAGCATATGATTAGAGTATCTTCCGTAAAACATGTATTTCCCTATTACACTATTATCACTCTACATCAAAAAATTAAAAATCATATTTGAATCAGATGGGTGTTGTAAGAAAGAAATAAAAGAGATAAGGACAGACAGTTGGAGAAGCACTATCAGGCCAGTAAATAAATGGGTGGATGGTCCCTAGGAGAGGAAAGAAAAGGGGTAGGTGTGGGATATTCTGCATAGGGATAAAATATAAGGTTAATCAGACTTCACTTGTATAATCGACCGTATCAATCATATCAACCATCATTCCATCTAAAGGCGGGTAGAATAAGTAGCTCTATCGAGGTTGTTATATTCTCCACATGGGTAAGTTAATTTAAGGGAGGAACCCTAGGCTGGTAGAGAGACCAGGAGCGTAGGATCCACAGCCACAAGAACTCATAACTGATACATAGGCCAGAGTAGAGAATGCGGACTGCAAGAACCCAAAACTTGTCAGATACCAGAAGCGGGGTACACAGAGGCAATATATTACACAATGGAGTATTGAGTAAGGGTGAATGAACCGGCCCAACCAACAGATTTGTTGCTTCCGATGGGTGCTAGGTGAAGGTGAGAGACCACTCCAGGCTGCCGATTGAGGGTAGTTAGGTGGAGATATAATATAATGAGATAGCGATAAAAGTTTTGTGCTCTAATTTGGGCATCACATCTAAGGAAAATGCGAAGATCTGCTCGCTACAAGAATCAAAGTGACTATGGGTAAGGAGGTACAAGCCTGCACAGTATTATATAAATCATGAATTCATACCATTTTTCTTAATTGGATGCTATAGAAACTAGTGGATGGTTTGGTGGCACTATATGAGTGTTCAGTAGGTTACTAAATTAATAATATGGAATTCTTTTAAAACCTAACAACAAAACCTTTATTTTCTATAAATCAAGAGAAAGAGATGAAAAAGAGAAAAGAGAAAGAGAATGAGGATGAGAAAGAAAATGAGGATGGAAATGAATGTTCCTATAAATGTTAGATGATGAACATTTAGTGCATTTTGCTAATAATACTTGCTGAGTACTTTTGTACTCACTATTATCTTCCTTGTTTAGGAATATGTCCATTTAGAGAATTGCTAGAATCTGGCTAAGACTGCTTAAATGGATTTAAATACCACTTTGGATGGAATGTCATGGATTTGAAATACAACATGTAGGAGGTGGACACACCATGCGAAGGATGGGTTGAAAAGATAGTTGTCCAGGGTCGTTTTGGTAAACCCGAGTAAAGAAAGGTATAGTTATACTTTAGTCTTCATCTTTGTATAGTTGGTAGTTAGAACCTTTCCTTTTCTAAATATTATAATATTAGAGCCCTTGTCGCTTTGTATCAGTCCTAGCCATGCATGGCTATGAGTGTTTAATATTAATTTGAGCCCTTGTCGCTTTGTATCAGTCCTAGCCATGCATGGCTATGAGTGTTTAATATTAATTTTTGTTTCTAATTATTGTTCTGTTGTAACACTTTGATGTGCTTTTTATTCGTTAGAGCGATGTTCTATTGGCTAAAATGAATAATAATATGTTAATTAGGATAATACCCCTCTGTAAAAATCTGGGTCGTCATAATTTCCCACATGCCCTATCTCAAGTTGCCATCCCTAGAAGGGACTACAAGAAATTGGAAAGTCTTTGATGACATCAATCCGGCACACCGCTCTTCTTCCCTTGCGCCTTTGCTCCTTCATTCACTACATCCCCGTGCTCTCATAACCGGGTGTACACCCACACACTTCTCATAGGAAACAAAAAGGGATATAACAAGAAGACATGTAGACGTGTAACAACAAGATGGAACATGTGTGCACAGCAATCATGGCAAGCATGTCACACATGGTGCCGATATCAATAGCATCTACACACCTATGATTAGATAGTAAATCAATAAAATTTATGGTGCCTAACTTCAATGATGCCAACTGTGAAGACAGTGATTTCCTATACATCACACTAATCAATTAGAGATAACTAGCTGAATTGTCATGTTTTACTATGGATAAATAAAATTATATTATCCCAACACATCAAGTCGATGTTGTCAAGATCGACCTGTCTAGCCCACGTTGTTAGCTCTGTCTTCGCACTCAGTCGCATCGTGTCTCCGCACTTGTGGCTCTACTGGAGACCCGATATAACTCTATTATTTTTTGTTAGATAATTTGTCTTTTGATAGATTGCTTTTTTCTATTTTGTTAGAGATTTTTATAGAGACAAAGGGGAGTTGAGAGTGCTAGATGAGCCACTATCACCAACTCCTTTTTAGTAGTAGAGATTATGAAAACTATTGGAGAAGTGTAGTTTATACATGCATGAGAAAATGATGTTCGCAAGCCATGCAATTCAAATGGCTCGAGCCATGCACAGCGACTCATCAGTAAGAAACCGAGCGCATAAGCCAAATTCGAACATGACCCAAATTTAGGCCCAATAAGGGTGGGTTTTTTTTTTGCTATGGATTTTGTCTTTTTGGTATCTGGTTTTTGAATTCTGACTGTGCGTTAGAGATCATATGTAGAGAAAAATAGCCGCATGCGATTTTGTCCAATGCAGCTAAACTTGGTACAATGTCTACATCATATACCCGTAGACCCCATCTTGAAAAAATACACCATTTAAAGGTTAGTTATTGTAGCAATAGAAGCCAAAGCCAAAGCTTAATCCGTTCCAAACCCACCTAAGATATAATCAACATGGTATCTACATGCCCTAATCACAAAACAAAAAGCAGAGCCATGAGAAACTATAAGCAAATTTGTGTGTACTATGAACATGCAAATGATTTGAAAACTAATTTTATGTTTGGGTTACATGCCAACCATTGCACTAATATCTAGGTATTAAAAAAATAATATGTTTGAAATAAGTCTAACATAAATAATATTTAGAGTAAGATAATATTTCTAATCAACTCAAGATTAATAGAGCATGATAGAACTAACTGTGCAATTAGGCGGGCCACTCGCCTAGTTGAATTGAAATTTGCAACTTCCATTAACACATATGAGGTCACAGATTGATGCATGATATTTCTCATGCATCATGGCTCGTAGAGAAGATGGCTAGTGTTCCACGGAGAGAGAACTTTATGATAAGTGAAAGTAAAACTATAAAAATAAGTTCTTGTAATACATACAAGGAAGTGTGCAAATGCAAAACACTATGGGACTCTTTGATTTGTAGGAATAACAAAACATAGAAATTAAAAAAATACAGGGATACCATAGAATTGTGGGTGCAAAATAGAGGATTCAAAAGCATATAAAAACTACAAAATTAGTTGTTGGGAATATAGAAATAAAAAAAATACTGGAATCCAACACTTCGAGGTAATAGAGTGCTAATTACACGGGGCACATGTAGTGTGTTTGTCTGCGATCATACATAGGGGAAAAAGAGCTTTATTTTCTAATGTTTTTCTTTTGGAATGGAATGCAAAGAAAGTTTTCATGCGTTTTCCCTATGTTACCTTCCTACGAATCAAATTGTGCCACAGTAAATCAGATGTATAGGAATTTAGATGAAATTTTTTTCGTTTTTTCCCTAGAAAACAAAGAGACCCTATGGGCCGCTCGATTTGGCTGAAATAAGTTGATTTATGGCTAAAATTGCAATATAGCTCATGGTGATTTATTTGGCATAATTAAATTAAAAAAATAAAAAACAGGTTAACTCATCACGAACAATACAAACGAATATGGGAAAAAAGAAAAAGCAAAAAACCCAAAAATACCAAAAAACGAAAATAAGACAAAATTTAGAAATAGTAAAAAATAAATCAAAACTCACAAGAGAAGCCAAAATGAACATATCTTGCCATCCTAGTTGAATTTGGAAACGTTAGAATAAAAAGAAGTAGCACCTGTGCCATGACATTCCAAATCTATTAAATGTACTAATTGAATTTGGAAACCTTCGAATAAAAAGAGGGCATGTTCTTTTCAGCTTCTTAAAACGGCTTTTGGCTTTTGCTACAGTATCTAACTTTTAAACGGAGTATTTTTTTTAAGGTTGAGTCTACAAATTAATTATAGTATACGTTAAAAGCCCAACATCTGTACCATCCAAAATCGCAAGCGAGTATCTCTCTCCGTAATCTCTGTCGCAAATAGTTAAAATTCAAAAATTTCAGCCAAAAACCATAAATCGTAGTAAAAAAGAATAGACCAAGAAGGTCATGCCAAGACATACCAAATCTATTAAATGTACTAATTAAAATTGGAAACCTGACAATAAAAAGAAGCAGTCCCGTACCGTGACATTAAGGCCCCGCTCAGGTTGGCTTTTGCCAATGTTGGCGATAGGCGTTGAGCGATTAAATTACTGTAGCGCGCACTGTAGCGCTACAGTAAAATTTTTTTTCGTTTTTTTCCTCGTATTCCTTTGCATCGTCCGCTCTAGATTAACGTGCCATTTTTATTTTTAGATTTTTTAAAATTTAATTATACTCAATAAACCAATTCAGCTACAATAAAAAATAAGATAGTTACAGTATTTTTTCAGCAAAAACCATAACCAGAGGCCAACTCATGAAGCAGCAGTGCCCTTACCAACGGTCAAATGCCACGTATCGTATCTCTCTCTTACCCATGGGCCCCACAAGCGAGCAACTCCCCTTCCCGAGAGCCCACTCACGTTTCTTTCTTTCCTTTCCTTTCCCATGACACCTCCTCAAGGATCCTTCAACCCGCAGCTTCTCGCCCAATGCGCAGTGTTGGTTCGAGTTAGTTTAAGGCCACGATCAGATTGGCGACGAATCGCCGCGTTCGGCGATGGGGCGACTGTAGCACGCGTTAGGATCAGAACTCGACGTGGTTACGCCCCGCTCAGAAGAGCTTCTCCCATCGCAGCGACGTGCGACGAGCGATTTTTTTACTGTAGCGCGCACTGTGCTCACTACAGTAAAAAAAATTTTTTCGTTTTTTTTAAAAATTTACTTATATTTTTCTTTTTTGTTTTTTGTTTTCGGGTTTTTTATATTTTTTTACATTTAATTATACTCAATAAATTAACTCAGTTATAATATTTTTTTAATTAACTACAATATTTTTTCAGCAAAAAAACAAGAGCATTGCTGTTCCAATCACCCCTTAGTCTCCGCGATTTTACCGTTGGGCTCTCGATTTGGAATCCGAGCTGAGGCTTTCCTTTTCTTCCCCGGCCCCCCTCCCCCCCAAATCCTAGACGCCGCCCCATCCATCCATTTAGAAGAGGTGGCGGAGCGGTGGAGATGTGTTGCGGCGGAGCGGAATACTCGGGTGCGGCGGTGGAGCGGCATTGTGGCCGGAAGAGGAACCAGAGGGCGCGGCGGCGCGGGCTACAATTGCGGCCGGAAGCGGAGATGTTGGCCTCCCTCGACGGCGACGGCGAGTCCGGCTGCTTCCCCCTCGACGTCGCAGATGCGGAGCCGGTGGCTCAGGGGCACGCTGCACTGCGCCCTGAGGCGGAGAGGTGGGCGTGGCGGCACGCCAGACTCGAGGCAGCGTGCGACGGCGCTGGCTGCGGCGCCTCGTCTCCGACGATAGCGAGGCTTCCCCGACGACGTCTTGGCACCGCCTCGTCTCCTTCCGCATTGCCCGTTTTTGACGATTCTTCTTTGTCTTAGTCGATGTTGGGAGGGTTAGATGCTGTTGTTTGGGTTGGGTTGTTTCCTTTCTGGTTTTGTTCTCCTCGCATAAGAGATGTTCGCCTGTTTCCTTGCTGGTATGGTTTAGTGCTGGTTTGCTTCGATTCGTTCATGTGCTCGCGTTTGCGCTGGCGGGAGAGCAATTTGGGGGAATTTGGTTCCCTCGTTTAATTCTGTTTAGTTTAGCATTTGATCTTTCGTCTATGTTCGTCGTGGGTTTGTTGTGCCTAGGGCGAGGTGATAGTATTGAACTATTGACTGGGTTAGCTTCTGTTTGTTTTTATTGGTTCGTCCACTCACGTGTGATTAGTAGCCGAATTTGTAGAGTCGCGTCCTGAATGGTGGATTGGGTTGTTTAGTTTGTTCTGATATCTTTTGTTGTGTCCTATTTGTTCCTTGCTTCTTGGGTGTTAGGATGAAGCGAGCACGTGATAGTTTTGGTAATTTTGTCCTTTCTGGGAGGAGTGTAATGCTGCTTTTCTGATTTGCTTTTGGTTTGGATAAATCATTCCCTACGAAAAGGTCTCTGTACAAAATTTGCACCCCTCACTCGTTCAGTTTTACATGTATGCAAATGCAAGTGCATACTGTGGAGAAACACACCCACGATTTAAATTTGTTTTTGGCTTTTTCCTAAGGCCTCCAATGGAGAAAGATAGGCAGCAGATAAGGCCTTCTACAAGCGAGATATAGCACGGCAATGCTTGGTTTTTAATGTATTTCCTGATCATGATTGTTAATTTTTCCATAAATTTCTTTCCAGCCCAATCTACAAATACCAGGAGTTGAGTTGTGACGAACCATACTTGTACAAGATTCCCAAACATGCAGCACATTCTTGCGGTGATGATTATAGGAGAGAAGTCCATCAAATTGTCCACTGGTGAGTGGCCATTTTGAACCACAGTTTCTCATGCTTAAAATAGCTTTCTATTGTCCATCCGATGTTGGTCTGCTTTAATTTGTGTGTGCGCCTATGCTTAGGCATGGAGGAGGGTAGTGAGATCTAGTTGGTCTACTTGTTCTGTTTAGGCCTGTGTTGTGATGTGGCTTTTGTTTGTTTATGTTCGTCCATGCATGTGTGCTAGCTTACTGATGGAATTGGGAGGAGTGCATTCTAATCCATTGATAAGTTGGTGGATTTGATTCCATTTGTCATGTGCTTGTTCCTTAGGGCAAATTGTCATTGGAGTTGGTTTTACTTGTCGTTTCATTTGATAATTTGTGCAGCCTGATTTTGGGTTTGTGTTTTGGTTTGTTCTACCTATACTTTTGTGCTTAGAGCAGAGTGCAATTAGTGTGCCAAATCTGATATACCTTGGGTTTGAACTACCTGGTTACTTGAAGTGGTGGTAGTTAGGAACACAATTTAAGTGATGAGTTTGATTCTCTTTTAGATTTTCGGATAGATTTGTCCAAGTACTTCAGCAAGGTGTATATTTTTAGAAGTGAGCTGGCGTCACTTCTAGCATAACTTAGTTGGTTTGGTTGTGCTTGGAATTTCTTGCTGCAAATGAATTGGTTAGTAGCGCATGCAATTCTATGCTTCTATGATTCAGTCATTCAGAGTGAGTGGTGAAGTATTGTGCGGAGTGCGCAAGTAGTTCCCAGTGTTTCTTTTACTTAGTTTTGTAAGTTTTTGTTTGACTTCTCTGTACTCTTCTGCCAATGATTTAGCTTGTGAGGAGATAACAATAGGAGTTAAACAACTTTATTAATTATTATTTTACACAATCTTTAGTTCATTAGTTTTTTACTTGCTACTCACAGTCATTAAGGTTCCATTACTTCCTTTAAGATGTCATTGCTTCTTATGAATAAGCTAATAATTAGTTTATGGAGGTGAGCTTATGAACCAGCTCATTATCAAATTGCTTTATTTCCACTCTCCCTTCTGGTTTCTTTCTGTTTTTTTTTGCCAACTTCATTTAATTAGTACATTTGTGGAAATAAAGTAAATACATTCAGTTTTTGGCCGTAATTACTGGTTGAGTTGGCTAGCAATTGAGACAATGTCAGAAGTCAAAACTACTTTCATTTGATGCTGACAAAGGAGTCATGGCTACTACAAAAAGAAGGTAATTCGAAAAAGAACACTTCTTAGTCTTTGTTTATTGATGGAATGCGTGCTCACATTCATCTTTTGAAGTTCATTCTTTATTGTCCTAACTTCTCTATCATGCTATGTAGCATGTGACCATAAGTTGACTAGAGAAAACCATGGCCCAACATTAGATTATGTTATGCTTTAAATCATGGGGATATATAGATGTTTTTTTTTGTTCTAGTGATGTATCACATGACTTCTATATTTTGCAGCCAACATATTCATGTTCAATTGGCATCCTTGCTGTCTTGAAAAATGTGCTATTCAACAGGATGTTGAGAAGGTATGCCTCTGTACTAGATTACTAGTTTGTACTGAGTATGAAATCTTCCTTTCTGCCTTTGTATTTTTAACTATTTATGTCATTCTGAGATGCTGCAATCAACTTTATCCCACTAAGAAATATTTGAAAAATAACCTCTTGAAAACATTGGAGAGATACAACACAAATTTGGTTCTAAAGTTATGATTTTGATGCTTGCCCTCAATGCCCTCACTCCTGACAGCCTAAACCTTTCAAGCTACATTTGCAGATTGTACAACTCTAAAAAAACAAGTTAGCTGGTTTCCCTATTTCTTGTTTTATTATTTTTTTATTGATGGATAACACTTTTTGAGTGCAGTTATATATCAATGTTGTAATGTATTTTACAAATTATAATTGTACATACTATTAGAGCAATCCTTTGTGATTGTTGTGGTATGGGTTGGTTGGGTACGGGTCCAAGGACCGAGGGTAAGGCATTCACACTTGAATGGCTGGCTATGCCGCCGCCAAGGCTCTAAGACTTAGTTGAAGAACAGGAGAAGAGACTGGAAACTTTGTCATTGACTACTTTTCTTTACAACATGGTGTATGTTTAAGAAGTGAGTGCGAGTCACTTTTTGACTTAGCTGCGTTGGTTTGGTCAGCTCTGTGGTTCATAGCAATGGAGAAATTTTTTGTGGAGTTTGCGAGTCACTTTTTGACTTAGCTGCGTTGGTTTGGTCGGCTCTGTGGTTCATAGCAATGGAGAAATTTTTTGTGGAGTTTGCAAGTAATTCTTGGTGGTTCTTTGACTTGGCTCTATCATTTTGTGTGTGTAGCTGATGAGGTCATAACAATAGGGGTTAAGCAATTTTTTACACAATCTGTATTGTTTACTTGTCACTTGCAGTTATTAAGATCTGTTTAAGTCATTTCGGATATCATTGCTCACTTCATGAGATAATTTTTATAAAAAATGGAGGAGTTAGTTTGTCGAGGTTAACACATGAAATAGCTCATAATCAATATACCTCGTTTCCACTCCCCTTTTGGTTCATTTGGGTTTTTACTAGCTTTATGTAATCAATACTATTAGAGGGAATTAGTTGAGTAGCCTATCCAATTTTTAACCTTAATTACTAGTGGAGTAACAGGCTTGAAAAGTAGCAGTCAAGACAATATCAGGCCAATTTTCATTTGAAGCTAACAAGGGAGTCTTTGCTACTACAAAAAGAGGTAATGCACCAAGTCTTTTGCACTTTTTGGTCCATGTTGACATCGTTTAGTGGTGGAATGTATGCCCACATTCATCTTTTGATGTGCAAACACTCATTCTCCTAATTTCCCTATCATGTTGCGTAGCATTTGTCCATAAGTTGATTAGAGATGACCATAGTCCAAAAGTGTTAACGATGTGTTAAACTGAATGTCTTGTTTTTCTTGCTGTCAACGTATTCATCTTCTAAAGGAAATAATGTATAGTTCGTTGAGGATGTTGACCAAGTACGCCTCTATAGTAGATTTTACTGAGTTTCAAGTCGTCCTTATTTCTGCATATATAGTTTCACACTATTTATATCTCCCTGAGACGCTCCAAGCTGCTTTATCTTGCTGAAAAAGCCCTGTGAAAATAACATGTTGAAAAGATTGGCGTGGTACAACTCAAATAGGTTGTAATTTGTAAATTATGATTTTGAATCTTGCCCTCAAAATCCTAAAAGATTAAACCTTTCAAGCTAGTTCAGCAAGCTGTGGGGCTCGAAATGTGCAAGTTACCTGCCTTCCTTATATACTAATTTTTCTCATTTACAAACACAGTTTGTGTATAATTATATGATAACTTCCCTTGAAATGAATTTTACAACTTATATTTGACTGTCAGAGGTATCTTTTATAATGATTTTTTTAACAAGTTATGATTGTAGATACTGTTAAGCAATCTTTTGTGGTGGATTTTTACAAATAATCATATTTGCACCTATTGATAGAGTGAACCAGTTCAATTTCTGCTTATTGCTTTGCAGCTTTGCCTGAAGCTTTGATATCTACCTTACCTGCATGTTGTGGAGGTACAAATGGTTGAGTCATGTCATTGACACATGGGTTAATCATCTCTACTTACCCTATCTGTCCATTCTGTGGTTTCTTGTTAGCTACTACATATTAGTGAACCTAAATAGTAATTTAAGTCATGTAAATTATGATAGGAAATGATTTGTCTAGCAAGAAATGCAGTTCACTATTTCTTTCAATTATTATTGCAGCTAAAAGACAGCTTTGAAGAAAAGTATTAAAAATATATTGTGCTGCAGAATTTGTGAAATTTAATTAATGTGAATTCCGTTTGTGAAACTAGTGAAATACTGAAATTGGAATGTAACTATTGAATGTTCACCTAATACCATTTACCAGATATTTGATAAAGCCCTTTCTACATGGAATACACATCAATTCTTTGCTTGCCATTCGAATGCTTGCACTTCTAGTGAATGGGCTTATTTGATTGATAGATTTAAGGGAGGTGCTTCTTGTGACGAATATTGTGTGTATATTGATATGAGGCCTAAGGGGCCATATATATAGAGGAGTACAGGAGAATATGCCATATAGAGACAAAGCATATATGGAATAGAATACGGACTCTATATCGTAATATAGATTCTATCTCCTTAACACCCCCCTTCAAATGCAAAGCGTATACAATAGCATTGCATTTGGAAAGAGTTGATACTAAAACAAAATTCGAATACTTAGATGGATGTCAACGGAAGACTCAAAAAAAACTTAAAATGCTCGAAATACTGAGCAGAACCAAAAACGCCGAAAATCTGACGAAGAAGAGCCGCGACGGGCGACTGCAGGATGCGGCGGTGGATCTGACGAGGAAGAGCCCGCGACAGGAGGACGGCGGTGAAGGGATCCGCGACGGGCGGACGGCGGTGAAGGGATGGATCTGACGAGCGGACGAATCGGACGAGGCGCTGGGCGGTGGAGATCCGAGGATGAGGACGCCTGTAGGGACCGCGACGGGCGGACGGTACCCGAGGGAAGCCGCGATAGGCGGCTGCCCTCTCTGCAGCCGAAGGGCGGATCTGACGAGGCGCCGGGCAGTGGAGATCCAAGGATTAAGAAACCATAGTGGTAGTGTTGATCGCAGCAGCAGAAGCAGGCAGCAGCACAGATTGTTGGTTGGCACTTATGGATCGGCTGAAAAGGAGGTCTCCCCAGGCGCCCCCAACAGAGGCGGTGATAAAAAGGTCTCCCCAGGCACTCCCAACAGAGGCGGTGATAAAAAAAAGGTCTCCCCAGGCACCCCCAACAGAGACAGATGGCGTCAGTCGACGGCAGCTTCCCAGGTGACAAGATGAAGTCCAGCGAGATGAAGAGGCGCACGGCTGGTGGCCCCAGGGGATCTGCAGCCCTCGTCTCCCTCAACATCAAAGATTCAACTGGAATTGAGGATAAAGAATTGAGCAGAACGTTGCAATCACTTGCATGCGGTAAATTTCGGGTTCTTCAAAAGGTGTGGCCCTTTATATTGTCCTTGACCTATTTTCAGTATGCAGCTTGTTTAGTTATTTGTATTTTCAGATACCAAAAGGGCGAGATGTAGAAGATAAGGACGAGTTTGTATTTAATGAAGACTTTAGTGCTCCCCTTTATCGCATAAAGGTACTATTTGTTCCCTTAATTTGTGTGGGTGGCGGTGGTTTATTTGAGGTAGGGTGTCAGCAAGCTTTACTAAGGTGGCGTTGTGTACTTCTAGGTGAATGCAGCGAGGTGATAGTATTGAACTATTGACCAGGTGAATGCAGCGATTGGAGAGCCCGAACCCTAGCCGCCGCCCTCCGCTCATCACGCCGGCGACAATACTGGTACGCCGCTCCTCCCGCCGCCTCCCTCCGCGCCGCTTCCTCTCGCTCGTGCTCTCCCGCCGCTGCTCCTCTCTCTCTCTCGCCGGATCCGCGTCTCTCTCCGTCGGATCTCTCCGCCGGATCCGCTGCCGCCTCCGCCGGATCGCGCCGCCTCCGCCGGATCCGCGGTCTTCTGCGTCGCCGCCGGCCGGTTCTCCGCTTGCCTCCTCCGGTCACGGCCGCTTGAGGCAGTGGAGAGCAGCGGCGGGAAGAGGGAGCGGCCGCCGGCGAGCTACCTCGGCCTCGCCGGTGCCGGAGGGAGAGGAGATGGGGGAAGGAAGGGAGAGGAGGAGATGGGGGGCGAAGGGGGCGAAGAATGTGTCGAGTGTCGATTGTCGAGTGCCACTCGAGCTCAGGCGGTGGGGCGGTGTAATAAGTGATTTTGGTTTTTGCGAGTGAGCCCTCTCAAGATTTTGAAATTACAATATGATCCTTCTCTATATGTATTTCTTCTGTTTAGACTCTTCTCAAGTGAACCACCTTAGCTCGCCTAGCAACGCCTAGAGGACGACTAGGCGCCCGCCTGGACGACTAGGCGTCCAGGCGCTCCTTAGGCGCCGTGGTCGCCGAGGTCGCCGTGACAACCATGGTTATCTTATGATGAGTAGTGCGACTGGACTTTTTTTAGTTTCGGTTTTGGAGGCTTTTTTGCTTAGTACGAGTGCAATACGAGTGGCTTATTTGGTCTGAATTTGAATGTGCAAGCTTATGGTGACTTGGTGAGGTGGCAAGCTTTGATGAGTGCATTTGGTTTCCTTTTGGTTAAATCCGTTGTTGGTCTGTTTTAATTTGTGTGTGCGCCTATGCTTAGGCAGGGAGGAGGGTAGTGAGATCTAGTTGTGTGATGTGGCATTTGTTTGTTTATGTTCGTCCATGCATGTGTGCTAGCTTACTGATGGAATTGGGAGGAGTGCGTTCTAATCCATTGATAAGTTGGTGGATTTAATTCCATTTGTCATGCGCTTGTTCCTTAGGGAAAATTGTCATTGGAGATGGTTTTACTTGTCGTTTCATTTGAATCTCCTCCTTGCGGCAAGCAATGTAATTGAAGCCGCATGTTCATTTTCTTTTGGGTTGGATAACTTAATATGTTATAACAGTTCCACTACAGTGAGGAGGGTGACGTGAGCTGTTGATGTGATATGCTTTTAGTTAATTGGAGGTGTGTGATGTGTGGATGGGCTTACTTATGATAATTTGTGCAACCTGATTTTGGGTATGTGTTTTGGTTTGTTCTACCTATAGTTTTGTGCTTAGAGCAGAGTGCAATTAGTGTGCCAAATCTGATATACCTTGGGTTTGAACTACCTGGTTACTTGAAGTGGTGGTTACTAAGTGGTGGTAGTTAGGAACACAATTTAAGTGATTAGTTTTATTCTCTTTTAGATTTTCGGCTAGATTTGTCCAAGTACTTCAGCAAGGTGTATATTTTTAGAAGTGAGCTGGCGTCACTTCTAGCGTAACTTAGTTGGTTTGGTTGTGCATGGAATTTCTTGCTGCAAGTGAATTGGTTAGTAGCGCATGCAATTCTGTGCTTCTTTGATTCAGTCATTCAGAGTGAGTGGTGAAGTATAGTCCGCAAGTAGTTCCTAGTGTTTCTTTTACTTGGTTTTATAGGTTTTGGTTTGACTTCTCTGTACTCTTCTGCCAATGATTTAGCTTGTGAGGAGATAACAATAGGAGTTAAACAACTTTATTAATTATTATTTTACACAATCTTTAGTTCATTAGTTTTTTACTTGCTACTCGCAGTCAATAAGGTTCCATTACTTCCTTTAAGATGTCATTGCTTCTTATGAATAAGCTAATAATTAGTTTATGGTGGTGAGCTTATGAATCAGCTCATTATCAGAGTGCTTTGTTTCCACTCTCCCTTCTGGTTTCTTTCTGTTTTTTTTTTGCCAACTTTATTTAATTAGTACATTTGAGGAAATTAAGTAAATATATTCTGTTTTTGGCTTTAATTACTGGTTGAGTTGGCTAGCAAATGTCAGAAGTCAAAACTACTGTCATTTGATGCTGACAAAGGAGTCATTGCTACTACAAAAAGAAGGTAATTCGAAAAAGAACACTTCTTAGTCTTTGTTTGTTGATGGAATGCGTGCTCACATTCATCTTTTGAAGTTCATTCTTTATTGTCCTAACTTCTCTATCATGCTATGTAGCATGTGACCATAAGTTGACTAGAGAAAACCGTGGTCCAAAATTAGATTGTGTTATGCTTTAAATCATGGGGATATATAGATGTTTTTTTTTTGTTCTAGTGATGTATCACATGACTTCTTTATCTTGTAGCCAACATATTCATCTTCAATAGGCATCCTTGCTGTCAGGAAAAATGTGCTATTCAACAGGATGTTGAGAAGGTGTGCCTTTGTACTAGATTACTAGTTTGTACTGAGTATGAAGTCTTCCTTTCTGCCTATGTATTTTTAACTATTTATGTCATTCTAAGATGCTGCAATCAACTTTATCCCACTAAGAAATATTTGAAAATAACCTCTTGAAAACATTGGAGAGATACAACACAAATTTGGTTCTAAAGTTATGATTTTGATGCTTGCCCTCAATGCCCTCACTCCTGACAGCCTAAACCTTTCAAGCTACATTTGCAGATTGTACAACTCTGAAAAAACAAGTTAGCTGGTTTCCCTATTTCTTGTTTTAATATTTTTTTATTGATGGATACCACTTTTTGAGTGCAGTTATATAGCAATGTTGTAATGTATTTTACAAAATATATTTGCGCATACTATTAGATTAATCCTTTGTAATTGTTGTGGAATGGGTTGGTTGGGTACACGGGTCCAAGGACCGAGGGTAAGGCATTCACACTTGAATGGCTGGCTATGCCGCCGCCAAGACTCTGAGGCTTAGTTGAAGAACAGGAGAAGAGACAGGAAACTTTGTCATTGACTACTTTTCTTTACCATGGTGTATGTTTAAGAAGTGAGTGCGAGTCACTTTTTGACTTAGCTACGTCGGTTTGGTCGGCTCTATGGTTCATAGCTATTAGAATAATTAGATATCTTTTCCTGTATGCGCTTTCCATATATGCGCATTCCATGTATGCGTTTTTCATGTATATGCTTTCCTTGTATGCATACACCAGGCCAATATTATACAAGCCACCCCAGCACTTTAGCTGTGTGGTGTCTGCCAATACTTCTATACTTCTCTCTCCTCTCGCCGCACTATCGCCTCCTCCTCCACCCGACGCTCGATCCGCCTCCTGTGTCCCCGACCGGCCGCAGATCCTCCTCAGCGCGTCGCCTCCCCTCAGCCGCCAGACGCCAAGCCTCCGCTGGCTGGATCGAGCTCACTGGCCGAGCGAGCGTGCCGGCCGCCGCCAACCGCCTCGGTCTCCCTCGGCCCCAGCTCTACCCCGGCCGGCGCATCTCTCACCTTAGGTCGCTACCTCCCCATCGTCACCCTGCCTTAGGCCACCGCCTCCCCGTCGACGCCCCGCAGTCGCCAACCGCCGACGCCAGCTCCAGCTTGGAGCGGCTGAGCTCCAACTGGACCCAGACGCCGCTGCCTCAGGCCGTCGCCTCTCCGCCGACGCCCCGCCGCACCGCCGACGTCCGATCGCCGACCGTTGCTCCCTTACCAGCGCGCATCGCCCGTCTGGTCGCCGCCCCCAGGCCCACACGCTCCGGCCCCTCAGATTAGATCTGAGATCCAGATCTGATCTGAACCTTATATAGGTAAAAAAAGAAAAAAAGAAGAATGTTCCAGATCTGGTCTCTCCACCGCTCCGACCATGGCGGCCCCTCCAGCTGCTGCCACCGCCACGGACCTGCTCACCTCTGGCGGCTCCTCTGGCTACAGGTCATCAACCACTACCCCGGCCGCCATTGCTCGTGACGGGTGTCGCGGTGGCCGCAACCGCCGCGGCAAGTAGGGCGGGTCCGGCCGTGGCGCCAATGCCGGTTTCCAGGGTGGCCGCGTACCACCATCTCCACCGATCAGTCAAGGAGGCGGAGGGCTCGGCCAACTACCCTTTGCTGACCAAGACAAACTACAATGACCGGTCTTTGTTGATGAAGATCAAGCTTCAAGCGCGCTGCTTGTGGAATGCAATTAACCCAGGTAGTGTCGAGCTCCACGAAGACCGAATGGCGTTGGATGCCATCTACAGCGCTATCCCACACAAGATGATCTCCACACTGGTGACCAAGGAGTTGACCAGGGAGGCCTGGGAGAGCATCAGGACCATGCGGGTCGGGAATGACCGCATCCGCAAGGCCAGTGCGCAGAAGCTACACACCGAGTATGAGGCCATCGCTATTAGAAGTATTAGATAGCTTTTCTTGTATGCGCTTACCTTATATGCGTCTTCCTTATATATGTCTTCCTTTATGTATGCTTTCCTTGTATGCCTACACTGGGCCATATATATACAAAGTCACCCGAGCCCTTTAGCTTTGTAGTGTCTGTGCCAATCTCTCTTCTCTACATGGTATCAGAGCATACCTGATCCTTTCCGCTGCTCCACCTGGGCCGACACCCTACCTCCTCTCCTCCCCCAGGACGCGTCGCCGCCTCGCCTCCAGGCTGCTGCCGCCTCCACCCAGCAACCGCCTCCTCCGATCCTGGACGCTGCTGCGCCTCCTCGTCCCGGATCTGATCTTCCCACCTGGCCGCCGCCTCCTCCATCCGGACGCTGCCACCTTGCACCGGATCGGAGTCCCCGACGCCACTCCGACAATGGCGGCCCCTCCTGCCAATCCAGCTGCTGTCGACGCCACCGTCGGCACGATCGCGCCTGTCGCCTCTTCGATCGTCCTCAACCCCTATTGCACGGTCGTCGTTAAGTCCCATGTGTCGACCACTCTCGATCTGAAGACATCAAACTACTCTCGACGGTCCAAATTCTTTCGGACCATCTGCACGAAGTTCGGCCTCCTTTCCCACATTGACGGCACCGACATGGTGCATCGCGATAAGGCTAACTGGGCTCTCGCCGACTCCGTCGTACTCAGCTGGTTGTATGGCTCTGTCTTCGACGACGTCCTTGACTCAGCGATGACTGATCAGGAGACCGCATGTGACCTTTGGGTTGCGATCGAGGCGCTATTCCGCGACAAGGAGTCTCGCGCGATCTTCCTCAACAATTACTTTTAATCGCTCGTCCAAGGCGATCTGTCCATCGCCGACTACAGCCAGCGGGTGAAGGTCCTCGCTGACGAGCTATGCGACATCGGCTACCCCATCAACGACACGTACCTCGTCCTCAACCTGCTGTGTGGCCTCAACTCGCGCTTCACCACCGCCGACAACATCGCCAACTCCATACCGTTTCCTTCTTTCGCCAGGGCGCGGTCCATGCTCGCTCTTAAGGAGTCTCACCTCAGCAATGAGACAAAGATTGCCACCACCACGGCCCTGCTCGCCTCCGGCGGACCCTCCGGCTACACGTCATCGACCACCACTCAGGCCGTCAATGCTTGTGACGGATGTCGCGGCGGCCGCAACCGCCGCGGCAGGCAGGGTGGGTCCGGCCGTGGCGCCAATGTCGGTTTCCAGGGTGGCCACGTACCACCATATCCACCGACCGGTCCCTGGTTTTGCTTCAACCCATCGCCTGCTCCCGGCCTCCTCGGCGCTCCACCTTAGGCTCATACCGCCTTCACGCCTTCCCAACCTTCCACCCCGCTGACCTGGGATCAGCAGGGCCTCATTACCGCGTTGAACCAACTGACTGTCCAACGGCACAGTGGCTGGGTCATGGACAGCGGCGCTACCTCCCACATGACAGACGACGGTACACTCCTCTCTTCCCACCCCCCATCTCATTCGGTCGTCACTGTTGGCAATGGTTCCTGCCTCCCTGTCGTTTCTCGTGGTCACACGTTCCTTCATATACCATCCATTCGTTTTCTTGTTCACAACACTATAGTTGTTCTTAACCTAGTTCATAACCTTCTTTCTGTTAGACAGTTCACTCGTGACAACCATTGTTCCATTGAGTTTGACGCTTTTGGTTTTTCTATTAAGAATTCCCGAACGCAGCGTGTGATGCTTCACTGCGATAGTGCGGGCGACCTCTACACTATTCCTCTAGTCGCCACCTCAGCTCCACCCAGCACCCACCTCGCCATCTCCCGCTATGGCATCGCTTTAGTCATCCTAGCGTCGCTGTCTCGACACCCTCAACAAAAACTCACTCATCTCATGTAATAAAGTAGACCGCTCTCTTTGTCGGGCCTTGTCAACTTAGCAAACATGCGCCTCCCTTTTGTTTCTTCGTGCTCCTCCATGCCATTTGAGCGAGTTCATTGTGATGTGTGGACATCTCTTGTTCCTAGCATATCTGGTTTTCTCTACTATTTAGTGTTACTTGATAATTTCTCACATTATTGTAGGACATTTCCTCTTAGAAAGAAATCAGAAGTTCCCCAACACATAGCAGAATTTACCGCCTATGTTAGCATACAATTCGGTCTCCCTCTAAAATCCTTACATATTGGTTTTCTAGCATATCTGGTTTTCTCTACTATTTAGTGTTACTTGATAATTTCTCACATTATTGTAGGACATTTCCTCTTAGAAAGAAATCAGAAGTTCCCCAACACATAGCAGAATTTACCGCCTATGTTAGCACACAATTTGGTCTCTCTCAAATCCTTACAGGTTGACAACGGCACCGAATTTGTGAACCACATCAACACATCCTTCCTTGCTTCCTGCGGCATTACCCTATGCCTCTCTTGCCTATACACCTCCCTGCAGAATGGCAAAGCCGAGCGCATCATTCGCACCCTCAACAATGCAGTTCACACGCTCCTGCTCCTCACCACTATGCCTTCCAAGTATTGGGCCGAGGCGCTAGCAACTGCCTCCTATCTCATCAACTGTTGCCCATCCTCTTCTGTCGGTGGTGACATGTCCTATGCCCTCCATCACTCCCTACCGTAATACAGTCATCTCTAGGTTTTCGATTGTCTTTGTTTTTCGAACCTTTCTGCTACTTCTGCACATAAACTTGCTTTACGTTCCATGGCCTGTGTCTTCCTCGGTTACCCTTCTCACCATAAGGGGTATCGCTGTCTTGATCTCGCCACCAAACGTGTCATCATATCCCGCCATGTTTTCTTTGATGAGAGCATCTTCCCGTTTGCCAGTAGTGATCGATCTTCACCCCCTCCCTCGCACCGACTTCGATTTCCTCAACGTCGACACTGCCATGCCGGTGCCTCGTACTGCTGCAATGTTACCTCTGTAGGTACCCTAGATGACTGCTCCACCATTGCATGGTGTCAAGCGATCATCTCCTTCGTCCACGGCGCCATCCGTCGCTCCACCGCGCGTCGCCCGCCTGCTCATCCGTTTACTCTGACGCCACGCGGCGCTCTTTTTCGACCTAGCTGCACCAATACCGTTGCCCGTGTCGGCTCCAGCTACCCGACTTCTTCAGCGCCCGCACCTCTCCGATCGGCCGCTCCCTCAGGCCATCCGATGGTGACACGGGCTCGGTCGGTCGCCGATCCCTCTGTGGAGTTTTTCTCCCTAGCGGCCGAACATTCCCCAGCTTCGGCCGTTCCGACGAACTATCATAGCCCCCTCGCCGATCCCAATTGGCGCCAAGGCAAGGCCCTCATGGACAATGACACCTGGTGACTTGTGCCACGCTCGCTAGGTGCTAACGTCGTCTCCGGGAAGTGGATCTTCAAGCACAAAGTTCCACTCTGATGGCAGTCTAGCTCGCTATAAAGCGCGCTGGGTTCACTGCTTCTCTGAACAACACGGTGTCGACTACGATGAGACGTTCAGTCCGGTGGTCAAACCGGCCACTATCCGGACTGTCCTTTCGATCGCCTCATCCTGCTCCTGACCGATTCATCAGCTTGATGTCAAGAATGCATTTCTCCATGGCACTCTCAATGAGACCATCTACTGCCAGCAGCCTTCCAGTTTTGTGGACCCTGCTCGTTCCACCAATGTGTGCCTTCTCCAGAAGTCCCTCTATGGCTTAAAACAAGCTCCCCGAGCATGGTACCAACGGTTCGCCTCCTACATCCGCGGCATCGATTTCGTCGCCTTCGACATGTCTCTATTTGTTCTACGTCGGGGGACTGACATGGCCTATTTATTGCTCTACGTCGACGACATTGTCCTCACGGCATCCACCCAAAGTCTCCTATAGCACCTCACAGGTTTGCTCCACTCGGAATTTGCCATGACGGACCTCGGCGACCTGCACTTCTTCCTCGGCATCTCCGTCGCACGCTCCTCCGATGGCCTCTTCCTGTCTCAATGACAATATGCCGTTGATCTGCGACGCGCTGGTATGGCTGAGTGTCACCCTTTAGCCACACTAGTGGACACTCAAGCCAAGCTATCCGGCCACGACGAAGCTCTAGTGGCCGATCTGTCCGAGTATCGCAGCCTTGTGGGGGCTCTGCTATACCTGACACTCACACGCCCTGACTTGGCGTACCCCGTCCAGCAAGCATGCCTTTTCATGCATGATCCACGGGAGCCCCACCTCGCGTTGATCAAACGCATACTGCGGTACATCAAGGGTACTCACAATGCTGGTCTCCACATCGGCCTCTCTCTGACGCCAACTGGGTCGGCTGCCCTGACTCACGACGCTCCACCTCTGGCTACTGCATTTATCTCGGTGACAACCTTGTCTCTTGGTCCTCCAAGCGTCAAACAACCGTGTCTCGATCAAGTGTAGAATCCGAATATCGATCGTTACCCATGTCAGAGCAGAGTGTCGTTGGTCGTGGCAACTTTCTAAGAGCTTCACGCCTGGGCTTGCTTCGGCGACGTTGTTCATCAGGACAATGTCGGCTTATCTATATGTTGACTAATCCATCCAAAGACCGCAAGACAAAGCACATTGAGATTGACATTCACTTCGTCCGCAAGAAGGTTTCGCTTGGTGAAGTTCGCAGACATCATGACAAAAGGTCTCCCGACCCAGCTATTTCAAGAATTTCGATCCGCCTTTATGTCAACTCCCGCCTACAATCAGCATGTATTAGAATTATTAGATAGCTTTCCTTGTATGCGCTTACCTTGTATGTACCTTCCTTATATATGCTTTCCTTGTATGCGCTTATCTTGTATGTGCCTTCCTTGTATATGCTTTCCTTGTATGCCTACACCGGGCCATATATATACAAAGCCACCATAGCCCTTTAGCTGTGTGGTGTCTGTGCCAATCTCTCTCTACAATCGCCTTCCATGACAGCGAGTCGGTGGAGGATTTCTCTATGCGTCTCACCGGTGTGGTGAAACTTAGCGGTGGCGTCTCCAGCAGCTGTGGGAGACACAGGGGCCGAAAATGGTGAGGCCAAAGAGGTGGCGGCGGAAGCTCGGATGGCTCGAGCACTAGACCGGACCGCAACGGGGACAAGTGCCGTAACTGTGGACGTGGTGGACACTCGGCTAGAGATTGCCAATCCAAACCCAAGCGTGATGCTCAGGCCCATGTGGCCCAGGATAACGAGCCCACTTTACTTCTACTACAGGGCCGCATTAACTCCACCGACACACCACCGACAACACCTCATCATTTACCATCTGAGGTGTGGAGGGGAGATTGCAAGCGCCCCTCAGCGCCTCCAGTCCCGGCAGCAGCCGAGAGCACCTTAGTGCCTCCAGTCCCGGCGGTGGCTGAGCGCACCACAGCGCTTCCAGACCAGGTGGCGGCCGAGCGTGCTGCGTCACAACCGTTGCTGGGCCCACCACACGACACCGTTGAACTGGTGGAGGTGTTCGTGGCGCTGGATGACGCCATGGGCTGTGATCCCCACCGCTGGATCCTGGACACTGGGGCCACCAATCACATGGCCGGATCCAGGGAGCGTTCTCTGACCTCGACTTGGGCACCACTGGCACGGTGCGATTTGGCGATGACTCGGTTGTGCGGATCGAGGGAGTCGGCACAGTGCTATTTGCCTGCAAGAACGGGGAGCACTGCACCCTCGCAAATGCCTATTTCATCCCATGCCTCACCGCCAACATCATCAGTCTTGGGCAGTTGGATGAGAGCGGCTACCAGATCTGGATCGAGGATGGCGTGATGCGGATTCGGGACGAGCAGCGGCGCCTGCTTGCCAGGGTACATCGCAACCCCGACCGGCTCTATGTGCTCGACGTCAACATAGCGCTGGTGAGGATGCGTGGCGGTGGCATGCCCGATTCGGGCACATCAACTTCGCCGCACTGTGCAAGATGGGGACAGAGGAGCTGGTCCGCGGGTTGCCGGTGCTGTCGCAGGTCAATCAGGTGTGCGAGGCGTGCCTCGCCGGCAAGCACCAACGGCTCCCTTCCCACAGCACGCACTGAGTCACGCTACCGAGCCACTGGAGCTCCTGCACGGCGACCTCTGTGGCCCAATTTCACCACCGACACCCAGCGGCAACCGCTACTTCCTCCTAGTCGATGACTATAGCCGCTTCATGTGGGTTGAACTGCTTCCCACCAAGGACGCTACACCGACTGCCATTCAGTGCATCCAAGCCGCGGCCAAGAGGAAGAGTGGCAAGAAGCTCTATGCGCTGCACACAAATCAAGAGTTAACGAGTACTGCGCCAAGTTGGGTGTGCGCCGCGAGCTCACAGCCCCGTACACTCCACAACAAAACAACGTTATCGAGCGCAGGAACCAATCTGTTGTTGGGATGGCGCGGAGCATGCTCAAGGCAAAAGGGCGTGTACTTCCTAACAAGTCGTCGTCCAAGAGCGTGGGTGGCAAGACCCCGTACGAACTCTGGAACGTGAACCCACCAGCTGTGCACCAACTCCGCACGTTTGGATGTGTGGCACACGTGAAGGTCACCACACCGAACGCCAAGAAGCTCGATGACAGGAGCAAGCCGGTGATCTTTGTGGGCTATGAGCCAGGATCAAAGGCGTATCACGCCTACAATGCAGCCACTCGACGTGTCCACATCTCCCGGGACATCGTCTTCGACGAGGAGGCACAGTGGAGGTGGGACGATGATCAAGCCACGGGCGCCAACACTGACTTTGTCATCGAGTACATCTCCGTGTCTCAATTGGATGTGGTCACCTCGATCCGGTCGGACTCGGAGGAACGGGCTGCATCAACCCATCTGCACGCGTCTCCATCAAGCCCGTGCACACCTGTGCCAAGCCCGATGTCATCCACAAGCGCACCACCTGCTGGCGCGCCGCTGGTGGAGTTCGTGTCTCCTCCCAAGGCTAAGGAGGACCTCGATGCCAACCACGATGGTGCTCCACTCCGCTTCCGTAGCATCGACAATTTGCTGGGTCCGGCGATGACGCCAGGACTGGCGAAACAGGAGGTGCAGGGGGAGCTACTGTTGGTGAGCGGGGAGGAGTCTGATGAGATTATGTCAATTGAAGAGAACAGAACCTGGAAGCTCGTCGATCTGCCGGCAGGACATCGCCCAATAGGTCTCAAGTGGGTATACAAGTTGAAGAAGGATGCACATGACACGATCGTGAAGCACAAGGCGCGGCTGGTTGCCAAGGGATACGTGCAACAGACAGGGGTGGACTTTGACGAGGTGTTCGCACCTGTTGCGTGCCTCGACTCTGTACGCCTGCTTCTTGCCCTCGCCGCACAGGAAGGCTGAATGGTGCACCACATGGACGTGAAGTCCGCCTTCTTAAATGGTTAACTTCTTGAGGAGGTGTATATCTTCCATCCTCCCGGTTTCATCGTCGACAGGCAAGAAGATAAGGTGTACAAGCTTGACAAAGTGTTGTACGGACTTTGTCAAGCGCCAAGAGCTTGGAACATTAAGCTGGACCGCACTCTGAAGGGTCTTGGATTGCAACAGAGTCCAATGGAGCACGGACTGTACGCGCTTGGCAATGGTGACGTACGCCTTCTAGTGGGTGTCTATGTCGACGACCTAGTCATCGTAGGAGGCGACAGCGGTGTGATCGAACAATTCAAGGCAGAAATGATAGCGGAATTCAAGATGACTGATCTCGGCCCATTGAGTTTCTACTTAGGGATCAAGGTCCATCAAGGCGAAGGTGTGATCACTCTGAATCAGGCAGCGTATGCATCATGGATTGTGGAGAAGGCGGGACTTATGGGTTGCAACTCATGTGCGACGCCCATGGAGCCCCAATTCAAGCTCAGCAAGGAAAATTCAGCACCGCCGGCAGACGTCACCGAGTACAGGAGTCTGGTAGGGAGCCTGCGCTACTTGGTGAACACCAGGCCAGACCTCGCTTTCTCAGTTGGCTATGTAAGCCGATTCATGGAGAGGCCAACAACAGAGCACCTCGCAGGACTGAAGCGCATCATTCGGTACGTGGCAGGGACAATTCACTTCGGCTGCCTCTACGGAAGGGATGAGATCGGAGGACTGCACGGCTACAGCGACAGTGACTTAGCCGGCGACGTTGACTCACGCAAGAGTACAACAAGTGTGTTGTTTTTCCTCGACAAGAACTTGGTCAGCTGGCAGTCACAGAAGCAGAAGATTGTAGCCCTCTCTTGTGAAGCAGAATACATTGCGGCCGCCACAGCAGCTTGTCAGGACATTTGGCTTGCCCGGCTCCTCGGTGACCTCAGGAATACTGCACCTGAACCTGTTGGTCTCAAGATGGACAACAAATTTGCCTTGGCCCTTATCAAAAACTCGGTTTTCCACGACAGAAACAAGCACATCCAGACTAGATTTCACTTCATCCGTGAGTCTGTGGAACACGGGGAAATCAGGCCTGAGTTCATCGGCACTGGAGGGCAACTCGCAGACATCCTGACCAAAGCGCTCCCTCGAGCAAAATTTTAGGAGCTGCGGGAACAAATTGGTATATTACCAATAGTCTAGGCACAAGCTTTAGGGGGAGCTTTATTCTGAAATAAACTTGTGCAAGTTGGTTTGTTTCTTGTGGTATGGGCACAAGCTTTAGGGGGAGAAATTGTTAGCAGATAAACTTGTGCCTGATCTGTTTAGTTAGTTACATAGTTCCAGTTGCTTTGGTTAGTTACATGCACGAGCTCATGACTTGTGTGACTGCCGTGTATGTGCATGTAGTATGGGGCGTGCCGAGAGAATAGCTCTGGCGTTCAAGTCTTGCGCTCGCCGTAGGGATGGACACGGCGTAAGAAGCGTTCTGCTCATGCATTTTTCAGTTGTGTCTACTAGTATTTAATCAATGAAACACCAGACTACAAATGTGGTGCCGTATTTTGTTTTGTCTACACAAACTATCAGTGTGTTCAAGTGTTCTTGGTTGGGATACTTGCTGGTGATTGTTCCAGAATCTCGACAAAGATTACAATAGGATTCATGATCCTATGCTCGATTGTTTAATCCTTTTACACTTCTTTTGAACTTTCAATCCTGTGGCCAATCTGGATCATGTTAATCCTGTTGGATTGTACAATCCTATGACCTGTATCATGATTTTGACTACTATCATTGCAAGTGCAAGCATGTATACTTCATATTTTCCCCATACCCCATCCTTAATGTCTTCTGAACTCTGTATTCTTTCGAATGTTGCAATACTTGAAGGGATATATTGCTCAATTTCAGCATCCTTCATATTAACAAATGTGTGGACTATTTGCTTAGAGCTATTTGTTTGTGATCCGAATTCATGCAAATATATGTTTGGGTGGACGTTCAAAATTGTTACTGAATGTGTTATGCCTTTCTCCGCATAATAATGTGGAAATTTGTAGCCCATTTTTCATATTCTGATTCAATGGATTTTTTGGAGATCCTTTTTTACTGCAGTATAGTACCTGCTGAGTTGAATGCACAATTAAAAAAATGTACTTTATCCATTCAGACTTAAAAAAATGCAATGCATTGAATATTATGTACCCAAGAGTAATTAGTAAAAAAAGTTCATTTCGCTTGAGAAAGGTGTGGTTATTGCATCTGTTATATGCGTAAAAGCTGTAATTATCTTGTGTGATACTGTAGCTTGTAGTCATAATTTTTGTATCAGATCCATTTTATGTACTTGGAATTGTGAACTTAAAGGGTCAGTGTTATCTAAATATTCATAGTTCTGATAACCACAAAATTTTTTATTCAACGATCTTTGTTTCCTGATCAGGTTTGGTGAAGCAATAGATAGGACATTACTTAGTCATCTTCTGAAGATGTTTACTGCTCTTGGAATGTATTCTGAGAGTTTTGAAAAGCCCTTTATTGAATGCACCTATGAATTTTATGCTACTGAAGGTGTCAAATATTTGCAACGGTGTGATATTCCAGACTATCTGAAGCATGTGGAGGTATGATAGATTTCTTTTATGCTCCATGTACTTTGCTTATATAGAACTATCAAAGTCTGGTATAGCATGCAACTGATGGTACTGCACATGAAATATGCAGTCAAGGTTGCAAGAACATGAAAGGTGTATTCTGTGTTTGGAAGCTAACACAAGGAAGCCACTTATAGCAACTAGAGAAAAACAGTTACTACAGCGACACACATCCGCAATTCTTGAGAAGGTTAGCGTCTGCACTTACAATTGCAAGACCTATTATGTGCCTGAACAAGCATGATAGTGTCTTGTCCTTGTTGGCCATGAGATCGATAAATCAATAATGATGTTTACTTTTGTCAAAATATTGTATTTGTTGGGCAACTAATTTAATTTAGCTGCTGCTCCACTCATGGGCTTCCTTTTTTGTGTGTGGGTGTGTATGTTTGGTGTCTCGTTCAGGGATTCACAGGGCTTATGGAAGCAAATCATGTAGAGGACCTCTCAAGGATGTACACCCTTTTCCAGAGGGTTGATGCCATTGAGTTGCTAAAGCAAGCACTTAGTTCATATATCCGGGGCACAGGTCAGCGCATTATCATGGATGAAGAAAATGACAAAGAATTGGTTCCCTCTCTTCTGGAATTTAAGTCATCTCTTGATAAAATATTGGAAGAAAGTTTTGCCAAAAACAAGGCTTTCTCCAATACCATAAAAGAGTCATTTGAGCATCTTATCAATCTACGCCAGGTGGGCCAGATTTTACCATTCTGGTTTACTCTATTTTGATCTTTAATGAGAACTAAGAGGATAAGTTCTTCTACATGTAGTTCAAGGTACCAATAGCTGGAGGTCAAAACTTTTCTATTTGCTGCTCAAAACTGAGTGTGGAAGTGAATTTACCAACAAGCTGGAGGGAATGTTCAAGGTACCAATAGCTCTTATCACTATGATGATTTTTCTAGTATCTTGTCTTCTTCTAATAGTTATTGTCTTCTATATATTTCTAGACTTGTTAACCTTTATACTTGTATCTATGGGTAGCATACAGGTTATTATATCGATTCAGTACTCTTGTCAAATGTAATGTACACTCTGGTGCTCTTAGGACATTGAATTATCCAAAGAAATAAATGATTCTTTCAAGCAATCATCTCAGGCGAGGACAAAGCTTCCGACTGGCATTGAAATGAGTGTCTATGTGCTTACAACAGGGTAGGTAACAGTTGCCTTGTCACATTTACGCATACTGTGAAGTATTTTCCGTTAATATGGCAGTTGTCTAAACCTAATACTCATACATGGGCTTCATAGTCCATAGCATGTATCTGGTGTCCGAATGCAATGGATTATTGTGGTCGCTGAGCATGCTAACATGCAACTCTTGATGTTGGCCATCATATACATGCCTTTGTATTTTCAGATACCAAAAGGGCGAGATGTAGAAGATAAGGACGAGTTTGTATTTAATGAAGAATTTAGTGCTCCCCTTTATCGCATAAAGGTACTATTTGTTCCCTTAATTTGTGTGGGTGGCGGTGGTTTATTTGAGGTAGGGTGTCAGCAAGCTTTACTAAGGTGGTGTTGTGTGCTTCCAGTGAATGCAATTCAGAAGGAGACCGTAGAAGAAAACACGAGCACCACTGAGAGAGTATTCCAGGATCGTCAGTATTGTTGGGATACGAATAGGCTACATTAGCACAAACTAAAATTTCTACCACGTAAACCGGGAAGCCATGCGAATATGAGATCATAGATCGTTACCACTAGACACGCAGGGGTTACGAGAGGTAGCGGCTAGGGTTTTTAGATGTTGCCTTCAGCCTCCGTATATCTCATTATATAGCCTCTAATCGGATCCATATCCGATACGAGTGGATATCGAAGTTCTCATTATTGTTTCAGCCTATTAAGTGTGTGACCCTGTAGATTCATGTACATTTGGCTATGAGCCGAAAACTTCTTTCTGGTTCATAAGTCGGTAGCGGTCCCTAACAAGACATAACGACCCCTAAATGTACATAAAGATTATATCAGACAAACCTATATAATACTTATGTACAGATCTCTTTGCCTCACGATATCAGATCGAACTCAATGCGAGAAGCGTGCCATCCTATGATAGCTTGATCCTTCACTCGAACCTGTGATGGATTATTCAGTTGTGATTGACTCTTCAGTTGGATTGGGTCATACACTTTCTTAATCCAACCACATCGAGGGTTCTAGAGATATCTCTCCTGTTATATAGGATAGACAAAATTTATCTTGATCGCTCACATCCATCCGCATGTTTTATAGTAAATCCAAAAGCTACCTTTATGATCACCCAATCACGGAGTAGTGTTTGGTAATCCCTAGGTAAACTATTACACATATATGAAAAAATAATGATCTCAGATCTAAGGATCTCACATACACTATATATAAGACTAACTGATGACACTTAAGAATATAACAATTCCCGTAGTGTCTCATGGTGGGTCAATCCAACACCATGTTCTCTAACATGTGTCCACATTATTGATTTGATATCCCATATTTATGATCCGTGAAATATGATCATCAATCAATACATGTGCTGATCTGTAAATTATAATTGTCCCATATAATGATATAAGATCAGGAATAATTTAGAATAATATCAAAAGCATAAATAAAGAGTTTCACGAACAAGCCACATACCTGTTGATCAATATTAAAGACATTTATTCAAGGGATAAAATAATATATTATTCAAAAGATCATAAGGTATATTCTTTTCAGCTTCTCAAAACAGACATAGAAGTGATACAATCATCTCTATGATTACCTCTAAGGCATATCACTAATTAGGGCATATCACTAACAAGTATCGTGTACCTTAATCGCTAAACTTAAGTAACGTAAACATCCGTTGGTTTAATTGTATGGAATGGGAGGTAAAATTTTCCTGTCTAAACTTGCTAGCAGAAACATTTGATGGTTTAACTGTATAGAATGGTCTGTAAAATTTTCGGTACATATGCAATTGATTATCCTTAGAGGACTTGTAGTTACATTGTTAGCTTAACTAATATGTTGTGCATGCCTTTTTTGCATTTAAACGACGCATCATTGCTACTTCATACCTGTCCCCCACGCCTAAAATGCTATCTTTTTGGTTGAACTTTACCTTTCCTATCAATTTCATTATGTAGAAACTCATGTACCAATCAGGAATTGCGATCACGGAGAGTAAATGTGACAATGTTCTTTTGGTTATATGCAGGTTGACGCCACCATAGTTCGAATAATGAAGACAAGGAAAACCCTCAGCCACACCCTTCTAATAACTAAGCTTTTTCAACAGGTGCCACAACCACGCGTGCTGCCTCGCCAGCGCTGCTGCTTCTGGCCGCATCTGTAATACATGAGCCTGGTAGAAGCCCGGTCCGGCCCATTTCCATGGGATATAAAAGAGAGCTGGAAAGGGGGAGGAGGCAAAAACCCGTTTTGCTTTCTCTTCCTCCTCTCCCGAGCTCTCACTGTTCTTGCTGCCGCTCGCCACCCTTCCCCCCCAGCACCGTCGCCGCCTGGGCTACCTCAACCGCCACCGCCATCGCTCGGCCGTGCCCTGCTGCCCTCCAGCCACCACTACGCGCCGCGCCTCATCCTGTGCACCCTCGCAGACCACCAGGCCGCTCACCGCTCGAGGCCAGGGGAGGGCCTAGGGGCCGGCATGAGAGAGGAGGAGGGGGAGGAGGCGTGAGAGGAGGAGGGGGAGGCTGGCGTGAGAGAGAAGAGGAGGGAGCCGCCGCCGAGTAGGTGAGAAGGGAGGAGAGCAGGGAGGAGGCGTGCCTGCACGTGGGGAGAAAGAGAGAGGAGAGAGGGGCGGGTGGTGAAGAAAAGAGGCCGGTCGGCCAGGTATAGGAAAAGAGGAAAGCAAGGAAAGGAAAAAGTGGGAAGAAAGAAAGAAAAGGAGAAAGAGGAAAAAGAGGAAAAAGGGAAAGAGAGGAAAAAGTGGGGGGATTTTCCTGATCCGCTGCCAGATTTGCCAGATCCGGTCCAGGGACGACCGATCGTCGCCTGATCCAGTCGTCGGGTTCGGGTAATGGTTCGAAAACCCTCCTCTATTATTTACAGATTTTCGCATAATTGAGTACGCCGATTTAACACTGGAACAGCGAGACGTTGTCCGGTGAGTGAGAGGTCGGCTATACTGAGTTTGTGCGTAAAGCCGCGTTATTTGCTTGCATGTGTATGTATTGCATTAGCAAAATGAATTGAAATGTATAATACCTGTTCAGGTAGCGGATTGAGTCTAGTGCATGGTAGAATAGTACAGTGTGGTTAATGATTGCTATTCCTGTTTACAGCTTTATTTACAATGTTTATAGGTTAAGATACATGATTACCAGTTAGGTGAATACAGATGAGTGTAAATTATAATTAAGTACCAACAGTGAAAGCATGTGCATCCTACATTGCACCCATACACAGTGAAACAGGGCCTACTTCGGTAGGGACTCCATGAGAGTGGAGATGGAACCCCCGTCTAAAAGAGGGTGGGGCAATTGAGTGGTCCATCGACGGGTGGACACTCCGCTATACCGGTATAAGCTACAGTTACAGATGCATCTCATGACACTGCATTGCATGCAAATGATACAGAGGTAACAGACAGTGATATAGTTACAGATTACAGACATAGAATTGAATTATCACTTAACAGTATATAGTCATTAATTTACATATTACAGTGAGATTTGATTTATGACCCACACCACAAAGCGCGATTCTGATTCTGATAGATGTGATTTGTAGTTCACGATCCGCAGAATTGATTTCTAGCTTACGATGAGATTGGCTCAACAGTTCCACGATGAGCGTGATTTACCGACATGAGATTGGCTCAACAGTCCACAGTAAATATGATTTACAGGTTACAATCAATTGGCTTTATAGTAAATGTGAGTTACATAATATAGTCACAGAATTGATTTACAGTAGGTTTGATTTACACTTTACAGTTATAGTAGATATGATTTACAAATCAGAGTCACATAATTGATTTCTGATTCATGAGGATGTGATTTATAGTTTCTGATGAGATTGGTTTTACAATTTCTGATGAGATGTGATTTCTGATTTAGGATAGATTGGATTTACAAACTACAGAGGATTGATTTATAGCTCACAGTATGATTTATACGTTACAGTAGATTGGATTTACAAACTATAGTGGATTGTTTATAGTTCACAATAAGATTTACAGACCACAGTAGATTGGATTTACAATTTACATGAGATTTACAGTGACAATAGATTGGATTTACTGGTTATAGTAGATTGATTTGCAGTTCATAGTAGATTCATAGACTACAGTAGATTGATTCACACTCCACGGTAGATGTTAGTTACAGTTCACAGTAGATCGATTTTATAGTTCATAGTAGAGGTGCTTCACAGTTTATAATCGATTGGCTTCCCAGTTCACAGTAGATGTGTTTTACAGCTTACAGCCGTAGAGTTGGATTATAGTTTACATATATGGATTGATGTACTGTTTTATCGTGTGCTTACTGAGTCTTCGGACTCACCCTTACTTTATTGTTTTTTTAGGATGATCCGGAATGACGGCATGCATGGAATGGGAGTAGTTCCTTTTGCACGCACATGTGAGATAACTGCTGAGTCATATACTGAGCATTATGATTAATTCTTTGTTAAGAAGTTTATGCAAATTTGCTAGTTATAGTATGTTTCGGGAGAACAGGTTCTCTTGTTAATACAGTTCTTGTGCGTTAACATTGTTTATGATACGCCTATGTGAGACAGTAACAGAGTGGTGGTAGCATCTTGGGCTCTATGGAGAGTCGGGGTGTTACAGTTGGTATCAGAGCGGGCGTTAGATCCGTGGTAAAGATAAGTTGTCAATTTAGCTTAATTATTTCCCTAAAATATGATTTTGGCTTAATAATTAAGTTAAACTTGACACACCCTATTGCACAGTAGGTTGGGGTCTGGGACTTGCATTGCATATGCGCTTTCCCAAAGCTGTATGGTTGATTTGCAATGTTTTGAGATAAATGCTTGTGTGTTGATGGCAAATTCTTGAATTTGCCACTTGTGGGTCCAAGTGGACACTGCTATGGTTGTATTGCTTAGCAATGCAAAAGTGGCAAAGACCGTGGCTGCTAGAGAGGGTCGTCGTACTGCCATTTGAGGCGTAGAGATACTGATGGGTAGTTCATGAGTTGTTTTGCCCTAGTTTTGGGTAGTGAGTACCCTGGGATTGATGGCTCTTGGAGCTGTTGAAATATAGCTGATAATGGATGGTGCCCTTGGCGAGTCCAATGTTCGGTGGGAGCCGGTCCTGCGAATGTTTGGAGTAACATGCATATTGAGGCTTGATGCTTTTTTCCTGAGAGGACAATATCCAATAGTTACAGTAATATCGGGTTAAGCCCATGTGAGAGGTTGTGATTAAAGAAGCTGGATGGTAGGATGTGGAATTTTTCGGTTGTGAGAACCGAGGAGAGTAATTGACTTCAGCTATGCTTTGGGACCGAAATTGATTTGAATTCAATGGGGATTTAGTATTTGCATAAGAGCGGGTAGAGGACATACCCTTCTCTGCGTAACAGTGGGACCTAGAATGCTGGTGAGCTAGTAGGTCATTAAGATTATTTAGATGGTTGAGCCCCATTGAATGATGTGTTTTGTGTGGTCCCAATCGATGAATCTAGCTATGTGACTTAGACATGCTAAGAAGCGTGTTGATTTATTGTTTTGGTGGAAATCCCTCATGGAGTTATCCTTTCTATGGGTAATAGGTGAATGACCATAAAACCATCAATCTCGCACCGTGATTAATTGATTACGGGCCCGATTGATGTCTTGGAGGGTTTTGATAATTGTGATATGAGAACTCTATTGGAATTATTTGGAAAGACTAGAATGGAGATCATGATGCGGGATAGCCTCCCAGCTAAATTAAACAGAGAATGGTTGTAGAGTCGTAAGACTTCAATTCTAAGAGATGAAGTTGTATAGGTCTTAGTGGGATTTGGTGCCAATTTCTAAGCATGGGCTGGTGAAGTTGCTGCTACGTCTGTAGAAAATTATGTGCATGCCTACAAAGGTAGAGCAAATGGATCTTATGCTTAAGATAATAGTAAATGCAGTTTTTGGAGTACAATTAATTTGTGTTGAAACCTGGATGAATAATTATCCTTAAAGTTGAGTTGGTGGAATTTAGTGGGCGTCTTGGAATTAGGTATTTGTGAGATTATTTATTGAGAAATGACCTTTTTTATTAAAGAGCCTTGTCTGAACCGTATGAATTGCGCACTAAACAGTCGCGGTGACTGTGTTGTCGTGTGCAGTAAGATAGCGGAGTTCGATGAATTGTAGAGTAAATATGAGGGAATAAAGTATTTAGTGAGACTTGGAAAGGTTCAAGGTGGGATACTGAAAGTCAATGACTTAGATATTAGCGAATTGATGTTTGCTAAACTGTGTAAGCAGTATAAGAGGTACTGGCTTGTCATGGTTATGGGGCCTAAATGATTAGTGAGATGGTTGCAAAGATTTGTGTGGCCAATAGCATATGGGTTGATTTTAGGCTATAATCTTTTGTAGAAGATTGATTGAGAATAAAGTCAACCTTAGGGGCAAAACCGGTTGTGATGTTGCAAGCAATAACATCTACAGAGAATGATGGTTATTGATGAGATATTTAAGCTAGTGAGTTATCGGAAGCGTGGAGAGTGTAAGATTTTGAGGAATGAATTTCCTTGAATTACATGCCTTATGGTGGGTATCATCACTTGGAGTTGATGTTTTGGATTGCTTGATTCCTATGACATAGATCGAAGATGTCAATATTGTTGGAGTCTTTGACGGAGTATTGGAGATTTTAGTATATGAGCTTCAGATTTGTTAACAGTTAGTGAAAGCGAAAAGATTGGGGTAAAGTTAAGGTAGTGCTGTCGGAGGACTGATTTCCTATCCGGTTTTCACCCTCTGGGTGGATTCATTGTGATGAAACGATCTTTCTGTAGGGAGATGACTTCCCAACTATGTTGGGCGGAGGATTGTTTGTAGGAGAGTGGTTGATCCTATGATCGGATTTATCTTTATGAAAGACTTCGCTTTGTAGAAGAGTCAATTTTATGAATGTGAGGTGTTACTTCTCTTTTAAAAGAGAAGAGCTCTCTTTGCTATAAGCAAAAGCGACATGGTCTCTTTTGTACCAGCAATGAGAGTGCTTTTCCTGAAAGATTGGAAAGTATTTCTTATGCTAAAACATGAGACGTTAATGGTGGCTAGGATTTGTTCGTCGTATCAGACCAAACACAAGGTAATTTGGGTCCAACAGCAGTGGAACGAGTAGCGGAGATTAGACAAAATCTGCTAGCCGCCCAAAGTAGGCAAAAGAGCTATGTGGATGTTAGGAGGCGAGATTTAGAGTTCGAAGTGGGTAATCATGTGCTTTTGAGAGTGTCGCCCACTAAAGGAGGCGTGCGATTTGGTACCAAAGGGAAGCTTAGCCCACGGTACATTGGGCCATTTCCGATTCTAGCACGAATTGGAAAGACGGCATATCGTTTGGACATTCCTTAGTCTAGGCGAGGAGTGCATAACGTGTTTCATGTATCTATGTTGAGAAAATACTTAAGGGATCCGGAGCACAGGGTTGTTGTAGAACTGTTATCCCTTAAGTAAGACCTCACATTCGAATCCCATCCAATTCGGATTCTGGAGGAATCGGAGTAAGTGTTGAGGCATAGAACGTTAAAGTATATTAAAGTACAGTGGTCGCAATCATCCGATCGAGAAGCAACGTGGGAATTGGAGACCCGCATGCGCGAAAAGTACCCGGAGTTGTTTTACTACAGGTATGAGTTAGAATTATTTGTTGTTTAAAATAGTTTATTATGTTTCTCGCGTAGATTACGAGATTCGAGTCGAGTCGAATCATTAAAGGGAAAATGTCGTGAGCCTAGTAGAAGCCCGGCCCGGCCGGGCCCATTTTCATGGGATATAAAGGAGCTGGCAAGGGGGAGGAGGCAAAAACCCGTTTTGCTTTCTCTTCCTCCTCTCTCGAGCTCCTTGTTCTTCTTTTGCTCGCCACCCTTTCCCCAGTAGCCGCCACAGGCTACCTCGCCGCCATGCCACCGTCGCTCGTGGGTGCCTGCGCCCTCGGCCACCACTACGCGCCGCACCGCCCCTCATCCTGTGCACCTCGCCGACCACCTAGCCGCTTGCCGCTCGAGGCACAGGGAGGCCCAGGCGGCATGAGAGAGGAGGAGGGGGAGGCCATCGTGAGAGGAGGAGGGGGAGGCCGGCATGAGAGAGAAGAGGAGGGAGCCGCCGCCGGGTAGGTGAGAAGGGAGGAGAGCAGGGAGGAGGCGTGCCTGCGCGTGGGGAGAAAGAGAGAGGAGAGAGGGGCGGCTGGTGAAGAAAAGAGGCCGGTCGGCCAGGCATAGGAAAAGAGGAAAGAAAGGAAAGGAAAAAGTGGGAAGAAAGAAAGAAAAGGAGAAAGAGGAAAAAGAAGAAAAAAGGGAAAGAGGGGAAAAAGAGGGGGAATTTGCCTGATCCGCAGCCAGATTTGCCAGATCCGGTCCAGGGATGACCGATCGTGGCCTGATCCAGTCGTCAGGTTCGGGTAATGGTTCGAAAACCGTCCTTCATTATTTACAGATTTTCGCATAATTGAGTACACCGATTTAACACTGGGACAGCGAGATGTTGTCCGGTGAGTGAGAGGTCGGCTATACTGGGTTTGTGCGTAGAGCCGCGTTATTTGCTTGCATGTGTATGTATTGCATTAACAAAATGAATTAAAATGTGTAATGCATGTTCAGGTAGCGGATCGAGTCTGGTGCCGTCCGCGCACCGCCCGCTAGGTTAACAGGCAAGTGCATGGTAGAATAGTACAGTGTGGTTAATGATTGCTATTCCTGTTTACAGCCTGATTTACAATGTTTATAGGTTAAGATACAGGATTACCAGTTAGGTGAATACAGTTGAGTGTAAATTATAATTTAGTGCCAACAGTGAAAGCATATGCATCCTGCATTGCACCCATATACAGTGAAACAGGGCCTACATCGGTAGGGACTCCACGGGAGTGGAGATGGAACCCCCGTCTGAAAGAGGGCGGGGCAATTGAGTAGTCCATCGACGAGTGCACACTCCGCTATACCGGTATAAGGTACAGTTACAGATGCATCGCATTGCACTGCATGGCATGCAAATGATACAGAGGTGACAGACAGTGATATAGTTACAGATTAAAGACATAGAATTGAATTATAACTTAATAGTATATAGTCATTAATTTACATATTACAGTGAGATTTGATTTACAGTCCACAGCCACAGGCGCGATTTACAATTTACAGTAGATGTGATTTGTAGTTCACAGTCACAAAATTGATTTCTAGCTTACAGTAGATTGGCTCAACGATTCACGATGAGCGTGATTTACCGACATGATAGATTGGCTCAACGTCCACGAGAACGTGATTTTGACTTACAATCAATTGGCTTTACAGTAGATGTGATTTACATAATACGATTCTGTAATTGATTTACGATTTCTGATGAGGTTTGATTTGATTTCTGATTATAGTAGATATAATTTACAAATCAGAGTCACATAATTGATTTACAGTTCACAGAGGATGTGATTTATAGTTTCTGAGATTGGTTTCTGATTTCTGTAGAGGTGATTTCTGATTTCTGATAGATTGGATTTACAAACTATAGTGGATTGATTTATAGCTCACAGTAAGATTTATAGGTTACAGTAGATTGGATTTACAAACTACAGTGGATTGTTTATAGTTCACGAGAAGATTTCTGAGACCACGATGAGATTGGATTTCTGATTATAGGAGATTTACAGGTGACAATAGATTGGATTTACAGGTTATAGTAAATTGATTTACAGTTCATAGTATAGTCAGACTACAATAGATTGATTCACACTGCATAGTAGATGTTAGTTACAGTTCACAGTAGATCGATTTTATAGTTCATAGTAGAGGTGCTCCACAGTTTACAATCGATTGGCTTCCCAGTTCATAGTAGATGCGTTTTACAGCTTACAGCCGTAGAGTTGGATTATAGTTTACATATATGGATTGATGTATTGTTTTATCGTGTGCTTGTTGAGTCTTCGGACTCACCCTTGCTTTGTTGTTTTTTTAGGATGATCCGGAATGACGGCATGCATGGAATGGGAGTAGTTCTTTTTGCACGCACATGTGAGATAACTGCTTAGTCACATACTGAGCATTATGATTAATTCTTTGTTAAGAAGTTTATGCAAATTTGCTAGTTACAATATGTTTCGGGAGAACAGGTTCTCTTGTTAATACAGTTCTTGTATGTTAACTCTATTTATGACGCGCCTATGTTAGACAGTAACAGAGTGGTGGTAGCATCGTGGGCTCTGTGGAGAGTCAGGGTGTTATAGCATCTCTCCTTCCTCGTTCCCCTGCTACCATCGCTGCTTCGCCTTGCGCCATCGCTAATGGAGAGGAAGCCGCGGCCAACTGCCTCCACTTCCCTGTAGGCTGTGTCGCCTCGCCCTCCTCCATCTCCCTCTGTGCGCCGTCGCTCTCTGCTGTCTCGGCCTCGGCATCTATCCCAGGGCCGCGCCGTGCTGGAGCCGAGCTGTAGTGCCGCGTTGGAAGGAGGTGAGGGGAAGACCTGGGCGGGAGTGAGGTTGAGGCGAGGGGAGGGGAGGGGAGGAAGAGAGGAAAGAAGAAGGGGGGAGCTGTCCGTGGGAGGAGAAGAAAGAAGAAAGGAGTGGAGGGAGCCGATGGCATAAGGAAGAAAAGAAGAAAGAAGAGGGGGCCAGGTGAGGGGAAAAGGAAAAAAGGAGAGGAAAGAAAAGAAAGAAAAAGGGATAGGAAAAAGAAGAGAGAAAAAAGAGAAAAAGGAAGAGGTAAGGAAAAAAAGGGGGAAGTCTAATCCGACATTGGATTCGTCAGATCTAGCTAAGGAACAACAGGCAATGTTCGATCCAATCGTTTAGGGTTAGGGTAACGCCTCGAAAACCCTCTTCCTACTTATTTATCAAATCTTGCATAAGTATGTCGATTAAGCACCGAGTCAATGGGATGGTGTCCGGTGAGAGAGATCGGCTATGTTAGGTTTATGCGTAAGAACGATATTGTTTGCTCGTATATGTATGTATCGCGTTAGTAATGAATTGAAATGGTTAATACTTGTTCAGGTAGAGGTTTGGGATCCGTGCTGTCCACATCACCTACGGGATTGATCAGGCAAGTGCATAGTAAAACGATAAATTCGGGTAGTGATTGCTATGAAATTGTTATTGAAGCACCATGTACCATGTTGTTGTGAGTTGCCTATTTTCGTTTACATACTAGCATAACGATGAATGATGAGTGATGATACAGGACATAAGACTATTGAAGCTGGTATGTTACCGAATAGTGGTTAATGGAACATGACATGTTGGTATGTTTATTTAGAGAAGTTGTATTGCATGCATTCATGTTATGAAAATAGATGGTCTCTATGGCGTCTATGGTCTACTTTGTATGGACCCTCCACGGGAGTGAAGACTTTCTGTAGACACTCCACGAGAGTAGAGAAAGATCTATTTCGGTAGGCACTCTACGGGAGTGGAGGTTGAGGTCCCCGTATAAAAGAGGGCGGACTTGAGGTCCCTGCATGAAAGAGGGTGGGCTTGGGTGAGCATCGGCGGGTGCTCACTCCGCTATACCGGTATAAGCTAAAGAAAGTAAAGACATGTGTATGAGTATACGCATTTGCATGACGACAGAGAAAAGTAGCAAATGCGTAAATAAGGGTGATGAGAAATGAGAAAGGTATGAAAATGAATGGAAACATTTGTGTTGGATGTAGAATATTATACACATCTGTTGTTACTGTATTACTTTGTACTTGCTGAGTTTTTGGACTCACCATTGCTTTGTTGTTCTTTTTAGGATGATACAAATTGATGGCATGCATGGAATGTGAGTAGTTTTTTTGCACTACACATGTGAAAGAACCGCTTAGTTGCACTGAGTGCATATGTTTAGTCTCTTGCTAAGACTTTTGTGGCTCGCTATTTGGTATAGTATACTTGCGAGCCCATGGTGGTGGGTTTCCATGGTTGTGGATCCTATAATCTGTTTATGTTATGGTTATTTGCAATATGAAGTAATTGGTTTTATCGTAACTATCCTTTGTTTGCTTGTTGACTGCTTGTTGGTAGTCTTAAGAACAGATGAGGTACTGCTAAGTCTTTTTAGCAGCGTTAATATGAGATAGTAAGAGTGTGGTGGTAGCATCCTGGGCCCTGTGGAGGGTCGGGGTGTTACATTCAGAGTTACTGGTATGTATGTCTCCAAGTTTGATGTAGATAAGCTTGTTCGACTTACTGAGATTTATGTTGATGACTTCGAAATAGATGATCGTTTGTTGTTAAGAAAACAGCTTCAAACATTTGTTCTTAATGTCAGGAGAAGTGTAGAATTCCATGAATGTGATGATATTGTAAAGCTAACTCAAAAGATAGTTAAAATAGGAAAAAAAAATAGAACATTCCCATTAGTCTATCGTCTCATTGAGCTAACATTGACACTTCTAGTGGCAATAGCATCGGTTGAAAGTCTTTTTAGCAATGAATATTATCAAAATAGATTTACGCAAAGAGTAGTGAATGAGTGGTTGAGTGATTTGATGATATGCTACACTAAGCGAGAGAATTTTAGAAACCTTGATGATAGAATTAGAAAACAATTTCAAAGTATGAAATCTCGTAGAATACTATTACCTCGTACTTCTACTACTACTACTACTACTACTCAATCCTAGCTAATAGTATGTTTCATCATTTTTCAATCTTTACAACTATTCACAAATACAATTTCTGATTTCATCACTAAGTTTGTTAATTTTGATATATAGATAACTGCTTACATATATTTATGGGTTTTGGGATGTACATTATCCATTACTAAGGTACAATCTTTGTTGTATTTTGTATTTTTACTATGTCCCTATTCTAATTATGTGTGATTTTAAATTGCAAAATATAATTTGCTTTATTCTTAGTGCATTTATCTTTTGTAGATCATGTCCCATTAGCTCCTCTAAAATTTGGTTTTGGGCCTGTCACTGCCAAGCAATACCGAAACCGGGAGGGGGATTGGTGTTTGGATTGTACCCATACCAATTCGTGGGCAATGCTAAAATTGGGGACAAAGGGGCTGTTTGGATTTCAACAACGGCAAAATTTGCCAAATAAATAGCTAAATGTTTCTATTCGTGACTACGACATGTCGGACCATATGTCATAATGTCAAAACATAGCCAAACATGCGTCTTGTTTCGTTGATCTCATAACGAGGGACACGATGGTTTAAATGGATTGTAACTCGGATACCAAGTTTAGGAGATACAATGATTTGAAGTTTCGTTAATCAAACAAAAATTATGTTTAATACATCCAACGAACATTTGCCACGTCAGGCTGCATGAGGCGTGCGACCGAGCCGAAATTCGGGCGACTCGCCCAAATTTCGTCGGCGTTTTAGTATGCTTTGGTTTGGACGTTACCAAATTTCATGGGCATCGCCAAATTTTGGCATCAAACCAAGTGATGGCCAAATTTTGTAGGTATTATCAATTTTTTGTTTGGTTCATTTGGGCTACAAACCAAAAACGCCCTATACGTCATATTGACAGGGTTAGGGTTGAAAAATAAAGTCAGATTCGGTCGGATAATCTGGCCACTGAATTCGGATCTTTGAATTCGGATGGTCAGGGTTTGGATCATTTGCCCAGCTTGCTTTGCTAGGCGAGAAAAAGCTCAAGGAAGCAAGGTTAGCAAGCCTAAGAGTTCGTTTCTTTTGCCTTGAAAGCGTAAAATGAATGTGGGTTTTTTCTTTACAAAAGTATAATTATTGTATATTATTCATCTAGAACTATTTACCAGACCACATGACAAACGAACATCAAGCAAACTCTGAGCACATGGGCTGTCCTCAATGGGCGGGAGCATACCCATCGTCTATAATCCCACAAGGAAAGAAGTCGACGTCAAACTGCGAAGGACCAGCGCCAAAATCCACCTCGCCGTAAAGACAAGGAAGCTCAGGTTCTCCGGACCTCTAACGTTGCTTTCCGGTCGTCGACGATGACGAGCCGGAGGCAGGTTTCGCCTCAACCCGCAGCTCCACACAACGATGGGAGCAAACCAAAGACAGCTCATTTCCGCCGTCGGGCGCCACAAGGCCGGCCGTGCGGTAGTGCATGGTACATAGACATTTTTCACCCTGCAGGTATCTGGCCAAAATCAACGAGTTTTGATGATGACGGCTGTGGCCCCCCTCCTCAAAAATGGAAGGGGATTTGCCAAGCAGGCAAGTCCTTCAGCTCCAAGAGCTGCAACAGGAATATCATTGGTTCACGGTGGTGCACTGTAACATCCGGATTTTTCACCCTCTTTTAAAAATGCATAAATTTCATGAGCTCAAAAACTTCTGCTGCATTTCCGGAGTTATCGAAAACCTTCGTTTACCTTTTAAACTTAAGACTTGTTTAACTCAAAGGTGTTTGAAATCAGTTAAGGCACCTTTGAATATTCAAATCTAAACTATTTTTGATCAATCAATAAATTGTCAAATCTTATTTTAAATGGAAAAAGTCTATATAACACTCTGAACTTTGCTCAAAAGTCCATCCAACACCCCTATTATAAAACCGGATATTTGATCCATCGAACTTTGTAATCTAGTTTAAATAACACCTTGATCTAGTTTCAGATGGTGGTATTGCTCGCGTGGCGCGATGAGTAAGCAGTTCAACCATGTAGGATGACACGCTAGCCACGCGAAACTGAGTCAGAGTGTTATTTGAACCCAATTGCAAAGTTCGAGAGGTTAAATATCTTATTTCATAATTTGGGGTGCTGAACAGACATTAAAACAAAATTTAGAGTGTTATATGTTTAGACCAAAACCTAGCAGCAAGCCCATTCTCCCTTGCTATCCTTCCTTCATCCCAGCCTTGACCTAGCAGCGACAATTGCAACCCATCTCTTCCTTCCCTGTTGGCCCAACAAGGCCGAACTGACTGCATCTCAGCCCAGACGCCTTCTCCCCCTCTTCTTTCCGCTTCCTCACATGAAAACGTATTCTGCGTTGCACACCATCTGTTTGCTTTCCCCACTGATACTACTAACAAGTGGCCTCGGTCCCACCTGTCAGGCTGAGAAGAGAGGCATTGTTTTTCTTCTCTCATGTCATCTCTCTCCCTACTCTAGTTCACATGTGCGCTCTCACATGGTGTCATCACACCTGCTGACTGACCTCGAGTCTTGTGCCACACAAGGGATGACATGGTGTCATCATCACCTGCTGCCGACCGACAGACCTCGTGTCTTGTGCCACACAAGGTAGCACGACTCACCGCAGCATTGGCACGAGCACCAGAGACCTGTTGCACAGCATCGCCACGACCTCTGGTGAGTCGTCCGGTGGGAGGGCTCAAGTGACCACTGCGCTAGTGCCCATGCTCCCTACCCGAGCACCAGTGGCACACTAGTAGAGGTGCAATTGAAACAGATATTGCTCATTCTATATTATATTTTTTTCTTGAATTTAGAATCAGATACGGATAGTACCAATACGAATACGAATAGTATCGTCCACGAATACAGACCAGATTCGATACAGTAACTATATTTTATCGGCTAACATGTGAAAACAAAGATCATAATATCAGTGTATGAATATAGATTATGGTGCCTCCTCCGGACCTTTGGCATATGAGTGCATCACATCAATATCATATATGTCATATCATATAGAAAGATCATGGATATAATCATATGAGCATATATTGACAACATTGTGAACTGAAAAGAAGATATATCAGTCAATCAGTCATGGTTTGTGCCTTTGTGGTGCATAAATGCCATGGTTTGAGCTGGATATCCAGCCAAGTAAGGAACTACTAGGTAGGAACACATGCCAAGATCAGATAAGTAGCAAAAACCATATGTTCATATATTGTTAACTCCGGCAACCCATTGATCAGTCGATTTTACCAGTATGCATGCATGGCCTCATGGCAAAGATTAAGAAAATGCAACATGGCAATAAACCATAGTCATATAGTCATAGAGTCATAGTCACATAGTCTCATAGATACTTTATACATGTCACTAAACATTACATAAATAATTTGCATTAAATAGATCTTGGAATCAACAACATCTATTTAGAAATGGCCCACCATGACAGCAATAGCCAACAAACCACACAAGAAACTCTCAAATTCAATCACTGTCAGGATGAACCCACATTTCATCCTACAATTAAAATTTGAATGATATAGTCAATCATATCAATGGTCTTGAAAAAATGTTTGTGCTAAATTTGTGAAATTCTGAATGCTGAATTTGTCACCATAGCAGATAAAATGAATCAACATGGTAATTTTCGCTTCAATTTGATAGGTTAGTTCTGTACCATTTTACGTTATAGCCAAGTTAATATTTATATTTTTACATCTGCTGTCAGGGACCAATTATACAGAACCAGGTCACCTATTCCTAGAATATGGCTGATTATTAGGCCAAAACACAGCGTCAATCTCTAAAGGACATGCTTCAGGTGATGAATGCAAATTATACATGATAAACAAGCATCTGCCACTATTCTACCTAAATAGCAGTATACCAAGAAAGTCGGCAGCTAGTTCCTTTTTTCTTCTTTTACTCCAGTACAGTAGCCATCTTTAATCATGTTATAGTTCTACAAATGATGGCAGATACATAAGAACAGCAACAATCTCTAAAGTATGACCTACAAGTGAGAATCTCCCGAAAGGATGCAGCAAACTGTTCTTGAAGCTGAGGTTTGGGCCCACATCCATGTTTCTTCCAACTGGGACCAAGGCAGAAGAAATGATGCATTTGTTGCTTACTGGAAAAGATCATCACTCGGAGAGGGGCGTGGCCGCGTGGGCGATGGCGCTGGCACCAGGGGTTGCCGCGTGGGTGACAGGGGCTACGGCCGCCAAACGGCCGCAGTGGAGTCACAGTCTCACGGAGGAAATCTCCGGTCTCCAGATCTGGAAAATTGGAAGTTAGAATGGAGACTTGGACTTTGGAGTTTGGAGACCTGGGGACTGTGGTGGGCGACGGCTTCAGGAAGGAGATGGCTGGGAGAATTGGGGTTATGCAGCTTATGCTAATGGGCGGTGGGCCTCATGGACAAATGGACTGGGCTGCTAATTCGGATATTACCGATTCCATTTACTGGATATTACCAAATATATTTTTGGATATTCATCTATCCGTCGGAAACTGCTCTCCCTATTCCGATACCGATTCCAAAAAATACTATTCGAACTGACACCATATTCGACAAAATCTGTCAGTTACTGACTTTTTTGCCCGAATGCTATCTAGTGTTGTCCGATCGGTCAGGAGGTATCTGATCCAATTGCACCCCTACACACTAGATGCTTAAGCCTTGAATAATTTGAGTAATGCACCATCATTTAATTGTCGTTGCCATAGCCTTAGCTACGCCACCACAAAAGGCCCTTGTGGTATGCCACAAATTCACGGGACTGGGTTATCTCCAAACCCTACAGCATAGAAATAGCTAGCGGATGGGTCTTCTTGTGTTTACTCTGGTAGGTGTTCAACAAGCAACAGTGAGTAAAAATGCATTCCTCAAGACATTGAGCAAGGGTGGTATTCATGCAATCTTGTCAAGAGAATGGCTAACCTATTAGGTTTATTTTGCATAAAGCAAGATTTAATTTACAATAGACATAATTAATTTGCAAGAGCTATTTGTAAAAGCACTAGAATGCTTCTCAAAGTAACAATAGCATCCAAAAGTATATGGCAATCCATTTCCATAATTTTTTTTATCTTCGCGATAATCTCTTGCCTAAACATTTTCAACAGGGTTTCACAATAAGTAATGAGTACACTGAATTTATCTTTTGATGGTCCTTTGTCAAAGCAATTTTTGCTATGGTTCTCCACCATTCAAAACTTGTGCCAAAAACAATGTAGGAGTTTTTGGAGGACTGGATGGCAACAGAGGAGGTGAATAGTCCTTTGAAATTATCCCTAAATATTCACCAATCTATCACTCGAGTAACTACTGAGATATAAAGATTAGAAATGGAAGCCAAAGAAAACAACTCAAAAACTCGAGAGATGGAGAAATCATCTCCTCACCAATTTGACCACCATAGGGAGGCCGACCTAACTGTTGTAGCGTCGGTGGTCTAACTAACAGCCGGTCTGACTGGTAGGATTAAGGTGGTCTAACTGGTGGCTGGTTGTACTAGGGATAGGGTGGTCTAACTGCTCTACTATTTCTAGAACAGTAAATTAGTCCGAATCCAAACCACTTTTGGTACAACTCTAAAAATCCAAGGCCAAATGAGATGAAACTTTACACACGCACACCCCTTAATTATGGTCTCAGAAACCTATTCTATCTAAGAATTTCTTAAATCCATGTCAAAGTTTAAACTTTTCTCAAGAGTAAGCAAGATTGCACTAAAATTAGGCAAAAACCAAAAAAATCAGAGTATGACTTGCTCATAGGTAGAGGATAGCCAAGATGGCGTTAGATGCATTCTCACATGTCACAGTAAGCAAGAACTCATAAAGATTTGAAGCAAAAACTCTTGGATCAATAAATCTCACGTTGTGGCCAAATCCAAGCAAAATTGGAGAACTTCAAGAACTTGCAAGACCTGATGTCTAGATGGATGGAATATGATCTCTATGAGTTATCTCCATCACTTATACATCCTTGGCATCTTGGAAAAACAAGAAAGAGAGATAGAAGAGCAAAACCAACAAGAGCAAGAGCAAATCAACCAAAACTCTATGAGAGATGAACAAAGTTAATATATTACTACTTGAGGATAAAGAATTTATAACCACTCCAGCTGGATTTTACAGCACACCACAACACTCATATTTCTCAAACCCAAATCCTAGAATACTTAGGATGAGAAATGGTTGACTTGTAAGTCTTTATCCCAACTCGTTAAATAGATGAGACAACCAGTCTACATCTAACCCTAATACATACTATCCACTAGTATATATAAGTAAACTCATTAACCCCACACAACACGGGGTTTACTCATGCAGCTTTTCAAAGCATATGAGCCAAAATCCGCTAAGTCCTTAGCCTTTGATCCAACTTGATCTTCTTAGCTTCTCTTTGACCTAACCTACTTTCTCAAGCACCACTCAAGCACCACGATTTTGATCCAAGGTAATTTTTGGCATTTGTCCATCTTAACAAAATACCCTTCTTTGACCCAATTTTCAGCTTTCTTGCAAGCAATCATCATGTTTGCCACGTGTAGGTGCACCACTAGCTTACCACGCGCCAACAAGTCTCTTCTGTTCTAGTTCTACCAAACAATGCCTCATTTGAACCGACAAAACAACATGGTGCAACCTGTTGCTTGATCATTCTAAGCCTCATCTCCTCCATAAGGATAGCCCCTATCCTCGCCATTGATCATGCTTGAGAACAAATCTCCCTGCATATTCAAAGACCAAGAAATCATTTTTAGACACAAGTTCTTTATAACTTAACCCACGTTAGTTAAAACATGCTTCATGCAACACATATGCACTGATTTGTGCCAAAGCAAACCAAACCACGACCAGAAATCCCAAATTTCCAAATTTTAGTCGAAGTAAACATTCCTAGCTAGCTTGACCGATAATGCCAGTTGGTCAAATGCTAGCACCGGACAGTCTAATTGGTGGCCAGTCTGACTACCTCCTAGGCTAGTCTAACTGCTAGGATTGAAATAGTTCCAAAAAACTACAATTTTGTAAAATCCAAATCCCAGCTCCTCCAATTTGGTAATAGTTCATCACACAAAATCTTAGATATTCTCACATGGTCCTTCAATCTCCTACTTAATGATCTCATTGGCAATTTCTCAAAAATGCAAATAGGAGCTCAAAATGGTCACACAAGAATTGCAAAGATTGAAAATAACCATATAAGTTAGTAATGGAGTGAAGCTCCAAAAAAGAGCAAGTTCTCCATAAAAAGCTTCAACTCAACCAAATAAATTAGAAAATCCCACTTTAAATCCATATGAAAGAACAATTGTTTTATTTTACCTTGGTCATGATGACAAGAGATCAAAAGATCAAGAGAATCACATCAAGAAATAAAAGTTTCAACTTAGCAAGAATTCACACAAAAACTCTAAATTTTACTCTAGATATACATTTTTTTACCGATGTTTCTTCCCTTTGACATGAAATCATCAAGATTCATGGAGGAATATAGAGCATGAATATAATGAAGTGATTGTGTTTTATTTATTTTTAGCTTAAGAAGCCATAAAAATTATCCAAAGTGACTCTATAGGTATTACGCCAAGTCATGTTATGTGAAGTAACTATTTAGATCATGGCAAACCATATATAGCAAAAGTAAGCCAAATAAGCAAAAAAAATCTAAAATTTAATGGATTCTTAGCATATCAAGTTGCTCAAAATGATAGTTTAGCTAAAGATATGCAAAATGATCTAATTCATGTCAATAAACTAAATGGAACAAAGAAGTTACAATTGAGTCAATTTGCGATGTTACAAGTTCAAAATTGAATCATTTGGTTCTAGCACTTGGATTTGAGCACAATTAGCATAAAAGGAAATTTTGAAAGGCATTTTGGTCTTATCTTAGTAAAAACAAGTTTTGGACTATGAGCCATCCACGACTATCTTCTAAGCTTCAACTGTTTGCACATTGTTGTTTTCTTCACTTGAATTTGCCATGTGCTAGATCTCAAACCTTACTCTGACCATCATAAGCAAGAAGTTTAAGATAGTGATCATGGTCATCTAAAACTACCCCTGAGTTCATGCCTAGTGCAATAGCAAGTCATCTCTTGAGAAAGAATTGGTGAGGTTAGTTTTTTGCACATAAAAAGATCATTTTTATTTTAATTGCTTAGTTCGAGAACAATGAGCTACTTAGTCCATAAGATATAACCGACACAAGCCACAAAAGTCGAGGAGAAGTAAACTCATGCTTCAATAAAAAAAACTAGCATAGCTCAATCTAAAGCTCAATTTTGGTTCAAGCTCAACTTAGCCTATTTAATATAGCATGAATTATAAAAGAGTTACTAGAGCAAAACTAGTTAAAAGATCCAACATTAACAAGATTTAGTTCAAGTTTTTCATATTTAAGTAAGCTAGCATGGCAAAGCTAAGCTATACATAGAAAACATGAAAATTCTAGCAACCTAGCACAAGCCATGGTAAAATATAAAGTAAGAAATCATGTCACAGAAATAATAGTCAAAGCTCCATGTGATATTTTACAATGCAAGTTGCTGAAATTACATAAACATTATGATACAGTGGATGCAAAAGAGTCAAACTTTCCATCAAAATAGGACAAAAGGACTCATAACTCCCAACTCCCCTGGCAAAGAAGCAAAACAAGAATAATCGAGAGCCTTAGTAAAAATATCTGCAACTTGGTGCTTTGATTTCACCCTTCTCTATATGGTCTCTAAGAAAATGTTATCTAATATCAATATGTGTAACATCTAGATTTTTGGCTTTTGATTTATTTTCTTGTTTTGCTTAAACTGCAATTTATCTGGGAAAAATGTTGGTATTCTTTTAAAAAATTTCAGCCTTTGAGTTTTGGGATTTTGGGAGTTGTTAAATTCCATTTTTGAAAAAAATAATATAAACCCCCCTTTTCCGCGAGCAGCCCAACCATGCCCACTGGCCCAGCCGGCCTACTCGCCTCCCCTCTCTTCTCTTTCCCCTTGCTCCCTCCTTCTCTCTTTGTCGGCGCGAGCCGCCTGCGCGCCTCTCTTCGCACGCGCACGCAGCTGACATCACCCCCCGTCACCCTTCCCCTCGGCCACCCGTCCTTCTCCCTACTCCGGCGCGGGACCTCCTTGTGGCGCTGCCTCCCGCCTCCCCGTACGACTTCGCCGAGCTAGATGCCCCTCCCCCTTCCTAGCCTCGCCGCCCGGGTGCTCCGTCGTACTCCCCATCATCATCGCCACTCAGCTCCCGCAGGACTCGCCATCGCATCCAAGTCGCCACCTTGAGGCAAAGCCTTCAACTCACCCCCAAAATTGAAGCGCCTGCACGGCATCGCCCATCCCTGCTCGTAGCTCCGTGTCGTGGCAACACCGCCGCCCGACCGTACCAGCGCCTGTTGCCTCAGCGCCACCCCACCACTTTTGAGCATTCAAGTCCGCGTGCTCTTGCGCACGCCTTGCCTCCGCCCCTCCCACCTAGCTACCGTAGAGGCAATCGAGCATGCCACCCTCGGCCTCCTCTGCCATAAATTGCACGAACGCTCCCCACTCATGATCTTGGTATAAATTCGCAGCAATTCTTCCAACTTCAGCTCACCCCTCGCATGATCGCCTCTCCTGGCGCATAAACTCGCCGTCGCACGGAGCGTCCTCGGCTGTCCCCGACGCCAGCCACTCCAGGACTCCCGCAAGCCACCTCGACTCCTCCTTTTTGTTTCTTGGGCCCCTCTGAAGCTTCTGTGAAGCCTAATTGAACTCTCTTCTCCTACAGCTCGCTGGCCCGACCATCTTCCCCAACTCCGACCAACTCGCCTCGTCGGCGAAACTGACCACCTCGGGCCAATTGCACTCGCCAGCAGCTTCTCTAGGGTTAGGCAAGGCCATCCTCGACGCCAATTCGGAAGCTTGCCGACCCTTCTTTCTCGTCACCGAGCACCCTCTTTTGCCATCGGCCGTCATCGTTGCCAACTCAATCTAGGCCACCCCAAGCTCGACCCCTCCCTCCGGTGAGCTCCTATCATTCCCTGGAAGCTCCCCTCTAACTCAATCGAACTCTCATCGCAAGTATGGGCATCGTGCCCTCTCCCCTGGTTCCGCCACCGCCGAGGTCATCGCCAGCGATAGCCCAGGCCAATTGAGGCCGCGCTGCTTCACCGAGGAAACCACCAGGGCCTGGGGAGACCGTTTTTGGAATGCTCTCGTGAGGCCACGCCCTCCCTCGCTGCCAGCAGGCCGCGCCACCACCCAGCCCCAGCCGCGCTCTGTTCCGACAGCCTCAACGCCTAATTCCCCATTAAGTACTAATGATTGTGGTTAATTTATACTAATGCACCGCTGACAGGTGGGGCCGTAACGGTTTAACCATTATGTGCGGCTGACAATCGGGCCCAACCTCAACTAAAAATCTGTTAAACTTGAAAAATTATCACGTTGACAGGTGGACCCCACTTTACTGTTGAACCGTACTGGGACCCACATGTCGGTCTCTGGCGATTTTTGAATTTTTGGATTTTAATTAAATCAGTGGGCCCCACATGTCACTCTCAGTACTTTAAAACCCGGGATTTAAGAAAAATTTAAATAAAACCGGTAGGACCCACATGTCAAAGAGAGAACCCTCTATCATCTTTTTATTTTTGGGATTTTTCCTGAAAATGAATTTTGGAGAGCTCGTTCTTCTTCGTCGTAACTCCGATTTGAGTGAAACTTCTTTCTAAATTTTTCTAAATTCAAGATCTTTTTGTTAATTCAAGTTTTGTTCAATTTGGAGTTCATTTGAATTTCAATTGGATATTTATTGCTCTCTTGCTTATTGTCTTGTTTCCAGTCTTCTCGTGCGAATAGAATACGAGGACGCCACCGAACAACATTTCGACACCTCTCCAGATCCTCAAGATCTCCCTATTTCAGACCCAGGAGAGTCAACACTTTGATCATCTTGAACCCTGATTTATTCATTTATGTTGTTTAAAGATATTCAATATGCATGCGTTATTTTATGTACACTAGTTTACTACCCTTTTTCATTAGCTAAATATCCAAATTGTTATACTAGTGGTATCTAGCTATCCCTTCCCTTGACATTTGATATCCTTTACCATTGTCGCCCTTGTTCTTACTAATAGTACTTTTACCAACTAAGTTATATAAGACGCCACGCAAGTCTAACTAAGTCCCAGGACACTAGGTTGTCCTGTTCATCCTTATGCTTCTCAAAACCCTAAAAATATACTTCACTATCTGGGCGGATGGTAAGGAAGGATGGTATGTATGTAACACGAGAACTTGTGGTCGCAGTAGACACCTTCTGAATAAATTAAGGACTTAATCATGCATTGACCTCTTCATGTACAACAGTACAAACCACAAGCTGGCAAAGTGTAGGCATGACCAAATAATTTGCATCGTCAATAAAAGGTAAACACTTCGGAGAGACCCATAGGCTGTGGTGCTGGTTTAAGCCGTTGTGGACACGGGTCGTGTCGCTGGGTTTAAGCCGCCGTGTGGCGTAAGAGGGGGTATGGGCGAAGTAAAATAGCTATCCCACAGACGAAACCTTAGCGTGTGTGACCCTTTACTAGGTACATTGTAAATGTCATGTGATAATCCTTTTAATCTGCATGTCTAAGGAAATATGTGGAATATAGCAATGGGATTATATCTTGTAGGTAAAGATGTACCATCTCTGTAGAGTATAAACTATTTTAAACAGTCGTGCCCACGGTCACGGGCATATATAGGAATTTCCTCGAGTTAGTTCTATTTACAAAATCTTTTAAAGGGTAGGAGAAAATCTAGTGAAGGGATGTACTTCACCTTTTTGTTTTTTACCTGGAGGGATGTACTCCAACATCGGCTAATTAGGGTGGATGTAACCCAATAAACAAAACTAGCATTGGTGAACGGAACCATGTAATCGGTGGATGGAACCGTCTACAAAAATACTTACTGCACATTCACTTACTACTCAGATTTATCAAAAAGTGCTAAGTCGTAGGACTTTTATTGTAAGAGTACTTACCATTGAGGTGAACTCAATTCTATCTATTCCTAATGATATTATTTATGAGAATGGAATACTACCTCATGTCACCACTTTGTGCATTCTCAGGATTGACAATTGGAATACTTCAAAATCGAGAGGGAGGTTGGAGCCAAAGGAATGGAGAAGCACAAGGAGGGCAACAACACTTTTTGCCAAGCCCATGGAGAAAAGAGGAAAAGGTTCATTTGGCTGGGAGCTTCGTGCCCATGCAGCCAGGTGAGCTTAAAGCCCATGCGGCTAAGATCCACGAAGCCCATGCGGTGGAAAAACAACCCATGCAGATGGAAGGGGGAAAGCCCAATCCCATGCGGTTGTACAAGGAGGAAAGCCCAAGTGTTGGATAAGATTTTTAAGCCTAATTCAGACCTCCCACAATCTAACAGAATTCAAACTAGGAATCAACTCATAATTTGATTCAAATTCGGTTCGGGACAGCCCACAAGACCCGTAATAAAAATTCTATAACTTTCACAAATGGTATCCGATTTAGTGTTCTTATGCTTGTTAGAAAGCTTATTCTAAGGCCCACACAATGGACAAGGCCCTAGCTTCAGAAACTTCATGGATCGACTACTATGACCGAAACAATGCAATGGTTGTAAATTTAGGTTTTCTTTTTTATGTGAGTTTGAGTCCAATACTTATAGAGATGAGTTGGAGTCGGCCTTAGGTCCCATGTGTGTGTGAAGGAGGTAGGGAGCCCTTAAATACACCAACACCCCCATTGTATCCCTTAGACCACGATTTAATAGATTAATTTTAGAGTAGCCAATAGCACTTGTTCTTCTCCTAGCATTGCACATCGGCTAGAGGGGAATTGGGTTAGAGGTACTATTTCTATCTATTCTACATCCTACAAAATTAGCATTAGAAAAAGTGCAAAAAGAGAGTTTAAAATCATAGGAACACCAGAGTCCAAACTTTGATGCTGTGAGATATGGGGAAAGCCTAAAATCCAGTGCACAAATACACAACAAACTGTATGTCTGACATCAAAGCTATGAGGCAAAGGAGGGAGTTGATCATTATGCGGTACTCCTTCTAGTCCACGAGCTCTCTATCCTCATTAGGATCAATCATGAGTGTAATGAGAAGGAGCACATTGCCTCTCAATGTCCAACAAAGAATGACGATAAGGACTTCAACGGTAAGAAGTTTTTTAAGAAGTTTCACAAAGTGGGCAATAATAAAGTCCACATTGGAGAGTTAAACTCCAATGAGGAGTACACAGGCTCCGACTCCAAAGAAGAGGAGTCCCCTAGGAAGAAAGGACTAATTGGCGTTGCTATCAAAGAAGCTCTAACCCTCTTCTCATCTCCAACATGTCTTATGGCAAAACGAGAGAAGGTAAAATCTTTGGATGATGATGAGCCTTCTTATCATGAACTTATGGATATTCTAATCGGATTAAATGAATTTCTTGGAAAAAAATTAAAATTCAAGAGCTTAAGGAGAGAGCATCTCTCCAAAGATTCTTATGATGAGCTAAAGGAAGTTCATGACTTGCTTATCCAAGAAAATTCAAGCAAATCTAGCACTATCATTGGAATTACATGTGATACTCATAATGCCATGTCTAGCGTAGAAATATCTAGAACTAGCATTTCCACTTCATGTGATGATTCACTTGATATGTCATGTTGCTCTAAAATTGTCTCAAATAAAGTAAATACTAAAACATGTGATGTCAAGCTTATTGTTGAGAATAATGAGTTAAAAGAACAAGTGACCAAGCTAAACAAAAGATTGAAAAGATGCTTTAAGGGTAAGGATCCCTTAACAAATTATTGAGTAAGCAAATGTGCTCATTCAATAAGGAAGGTCTTGGGTATATGTCCAAGAAAGGTAAGAAACTAGTAAACAAGCCTACAAGATTTATGAGGCAAAATGGTAAGTATTGCCAAAAATACCGAGAAATAGGACATATGCAACAAAATTATCCTATTGCTAAGACTTCTTTAATTGGATTGTTTGATTCTTGTTATATGCTTAAAAATCCAAGAATGGTAGTATTATCGGTAATTTTATTGGCATTTCAATCTTAGATGCTAAAAAGAATGCTATTAGGATACCCAAGGCTTTAGTCACTAACCTTCAAGAACCCAAACAAATTTGGGTACCTAAAAGAACTTGATTTTCTTTTGTATATGAACTACAAGACTGGTGGAAGGTATTAGATGCTTGATAGTGGGTGCACTTAACATATGATTGGAGACCAAAAATGTTCACCACATTTAAAAATTGAAGCAATGAGAAGATCACATTTTGGGACAATAGCAAAGGAAATGTATTAGAATTGGGTAAAATCACTATCTCCAATGACCTTTCCATTTCTAATGTATCTCTAGTAAAAATATTAAATTTTAACTTGCTATCTGTTGCTCAATTGTATGATCTAAGATTAATATGCTCCATGTCTAAAAATGAAGTTACCATTTCAAAAGAAAAAGAAAATGAACTTGTTTTCAAAGGCTTTAGGTTTGGAAATCTTTATTTAGTAGATTTCTCCTCTCGTAATTCTTGTTTGAAAATTTGTTTAATAGCAAAAACTTCTTTGGGTTGGTTATGGCATAAAAGGTTGGATTATGTAGACATGATTCAACTTAAAAAGCTTTTCAAATATAATTTAGTTGTTGGCTTAAAAGATGTGAAGTTTGAGAAAAAATAAACTATGTAGCACTTACCAAGCAGGGAAGCAAGTGGCAAATTTTCATCCTTCCAAAAGTATCATGTCAACTTCTAAATCATTAGAGCTCTTACATATGAATTTGTTTGGGCCAACAATCTATAAGAGTATCAGGGGTAATAGCTATTGTTTAGTCATTTTAGATGATTACTCTAGATATACATGGGTATTCTTCTTAAATGACAGAGGTGAAACCTCTGGAATTTTTAAAAGTTTTGTAAAAAGAGCCCAAAATGAGTTTGATTTCAAAATAAAGAAAATTAAAAGTGACAATGGTTTCAAGTTCAAATATGCTAATATTGAAGATTTTTGTGATGAACTTGAAATAAAGCATGAGTTTTCCACTACTTACACTCCGGAACAAAATGGAGTTGTAGAAAGAAAAAAAATCGAATATCAATTGAAATGGCTTGGACAATGCTTGATGAATATAATACTTTCGATATTTTTTGGGCGAAAGCTATTAATACTGCTTGTAATACCATGAATCGCCTTTATCTACATCGTCTTATGAAAAAGACTTCTCATTGGAAGAAGGCCGAAAATTTTCTACTTTAGAGTATTTAGATGCAAATGCTACATCTTAAGAAAAAGTGTTCAGCTCTCTAAGTTTCAAAGTTGATGTGATGTGATGTAAAAAGTACTTTCTTAAATGGAAAAATCACGAAACTTGTACATGTTCAACAATCTCCTGGGTTTGAAGATCCTAAAAATTCAAATCTTGTGTATAAATTCTCCAAAGCGCTATATGACTTAAAACAAGCTTCTAGAGTATGGTATGAGCGCTTTCTAGATTTTCTACTCTCTAAAGGTTTCAAATTTAGGAAGGTTGATACAATATTGTTCACTAAAATTATTGACAATGATTTCTTTGTGATGTGGATCTAACTAGCAAACAAGCTGAACCACGTTGTTTTGGCACTGATCTTTTATAATACACCTTGTTGGTTGCCCTCCTTGTTATAGGGTTCTTGTGCACCCAAGAACAGCATATACCTCCGAGATAAATCTTCTCCCACGCACACCACAATACGTGAACAAAGGTAGAGAAACCGATGTTTTAGCGAGCTGAATCCAACACCACAATTGAATTCAACATACGAAGAGCAATTCCTTGATGGAAATATCAAGAACATGCCAACAATGGCCGCCAAACCATGGTGATTTTCTGATGTCTATATTCCTCAAATCACATCATAGATAGCCTCATTATGCTCCTTTGTCTTTGTACGGATCATCAACATCTCCATCTCTTTATAATATTCATCAACACTAGAATTACCTTGGCGTAATTATTGTAACCGATTGTATAAGGTCCTAGTGTAGTGTGTTGGAATACAACGTCGTCTCAAGATATTCTTCAATTGTACCCAAGTATCCGGACAAGCTCCCACACAACACAATTGGTTCCATCAAACTAGAGCGTATCTGGTGAACTCAATTGTCGCCAAGCGAATCTTCTTGTTCTTGTTGTAATGATGGCTATCACAAATTTATTCGACACACTTCCACTCCAAGTACTCTTCTAGTTTAGCTTTACCATTGAATGACGGAATAGAAATTTTCACCCGCCCGATGCCATCATCCATGGCAACACGCTAAGCAAAGCCAACACCATCACGCATGCCTCCACCATAGGCAGCACCTCTGTTATGCACGCTTCTACCATGGTCAGCACCACGGTAGTCTTGAGCATGGCGTGGTTGTGGAGCAAAACCCGCTACAACATTAAAGCTCTCATCTTGTTTGTCATTTTCATATGGTGCACGCCGTTCAGGATATTGTGGACCTCGTTTAGTATGTTGAAATTGTGGTGGCCGACTGCATATAGTCTCTGTCAACACATCAATTCATGCCCCCAAATCATCGCCTTCAAGCTTTCGATGACATACCATTAAAAAAACCTAAGTCCCCATTTGGAATTTGGGAATTTTCCTGAATCATCCTTCGAAACTCCCGTGTTCCAAATAGGCCATAACAAAAAAATAAGGGAGTGTATCACAATATTACCCAAGACTCTTCTGTCTAGGCATGTTTGAAAGACAACCAATCTTTGGTCGTGGTTAACAGTAAATAAAGGCTGAGATCCGAATATTTGACAGAAGCATTACAGCAAGGACAGCATGCATTGAGTGTCCAAAAAAAAAGAACATCATGAATTGGATAATTCAGGATGTATTTCCACTCCTGCAATATGCATAACAATAAATTTTGAATATATACCCCACCACCCAAGAGTGTGCAAGTTATTAGTTGTCATACCTGTGAAGTTCAAAATCCACTTGCAAGCAAACCTTGTCAGAGGGATAACACTGAAATTAACAACCAGGAGCCCATAGTACCTAATACTAATAGTGTGTCATCCTAAAAAGATCATTAGCACGTTAAATCTGACATTGTTTAGAGGCGACCCAGCCCATCTTGGATATAAGCTCTCCCTCGCTCCGCACACATGATGTTCTGGTACAACAGCATAGCTAGTGGTAATCAACAGCATAACAAGTTGGTTATTTACATAATAGCATGCTCATTTGTGCTTTGACTTTTGCTAAGTAGCTTTGGTTGTACCTTCAGTCCTTTCGAGCTATCTTGGGCGCAAGATTATCAGCATCCACTCATCATCACTTGGTGTTACACAAACCCTTGAATACAATACTATATCTTGTGGGCAAATACACAGCCTTGTCCATGCATTTGCTAAAGAATTTTGATTGCAAATTCAACCAACCCCTTTTAGCACACCGAATGTCTCAATTGGGGAGGCCCTCATTTCTATCCATCTCAACTATAAACTCAGGCATCCTCTCATCGTTGATCTCAACAAGACTCTGGCATTCTCCTGTTGCTCATTTCCACACAAAGCCTCGTGCAGCATAATATCAGATTGTGTCAGGCTTGCTCAACTATGCTGCTTTCGTCCAACTTTCCCTGCTTAAAAAGTCACTGTTGAGGGCAGTGTCCATGACAAAAATTGTACATCCATACTTTGGCATTTGCCCCTGAAATTAATTCGTGCACACAACTAATCCATTTTACACGATCAACCAACCCTTTTTGGCATAAATAACAGATTAGCATACTTGAATGTTACTTCATTTGGAGGGCACTTATTTCTAAGCATCACAGCTACAAGCTCCTCTGCATCCTCCCATCGCTCAGCTCTACACAAACCCTTCAATGTAGAATTATAGGAAATGGTGTCAGGCTTGCACGACATGGTGCTTAATAACTTGAGGGCATCATCCAAACGGCCTTGTTCAGAAAATCCATTGATAAGGGCATTATATGTAAAAATATCAGGTGTACTTCCATACTTCGGCATTTGCTCAAAAACCTCAATTGCATGGTCAACCAGCCCTTTTTGGCACAAGGAATTGACTAGTATATTGAATGTCACTTCACTTGGGGGGCAATCCTTCCTAACCATCTCTGCTATAAGTTCCCCAATATCCTCCCATCGTGCAGCTGTACACAAACCTTTCAAAACAGCATTGTAGCTAAATATATCAGGCTTGCATGGCATGCTTTTAAATAACTCAACAGCCACTTCCACAAGCCCTTGTTCAGAGAAGCCATTAATAAGGCTATTGTATGTGACAATATCAGGTGTACATCTGTAATTTGGCATTTGCTCAAACACTTCAATTGCATAATTTACCAGTCCATTTTGGCAAAGCGAATCAATGAGTATATTAAAGGTCATTTCAATTAGAGGGCAATCCTCCCTAAGCATCTGAGCTATAAGCTCCCGGGCATCATACCATCGCTCAGCTCTACATAAACCCTTCAACACAGCATTAAAGCTAATGGTATCAGGATTGCACCGCATGCTGTTTAGTAACATGAGGGCATCATCCACGTGCCCTTGTTCAGAAAAGCCATTGATGAGTATATTGTAAATGACGACATCTGGTTGGCATCCATACTTTTGCATTTGCTCAAGAACTTCAATTACGCACTCAACCAACCCATTTTGGAACAATGAATTGATTAGCATGCTAAATGTCGCTTCATTTGGCGGGCAATATTTCCTAACCATCTCAGCTATCAGCTCCCCGACATCCTCCCACCGTTTGGCGATACATAAACCCTTCAATGCAGCATTGTAACAAACAGTGTCGGGTTTGCACAACATGGTGTTTAGTAGCTCAATGGCATCGTCCACACACCCTTGCTCTGAAAATCCATTCACAAGGGTACTATAAATGACAACATCGGGCGTGCATCTGTACTTGGGCATTTGCTCAAGAAGTTGAACGGCACGGTCAAGCAACCCATTTTGGCACAAATAACGGATCTGTGTAGCAAAAGTCACTTCATTCGGATGGCAATTGTTGCGAATCATCTCCGCCATGAGCTCCTCGGCATCCTCCCACCGCTTAGCACCACACAATCCTTTCAACACGGTGTTATAGGTGTAGGTATCGGGCGTCACGGGCATGGAGGCAATGAGGCGAAGGGCGTCGGCGAGGCGGCCTAAGCGGCAGTAACCGTTGATCAGCGCTGTGTAGGTGAAGACGTTAGCGGCGCCGGAGTCCTTGGCAGCCTCGAGCAAGCGCTCCGCATCTGCGAGCCGGCCGTCTCGGCAGTAGCCCACGACGAGGGTGTTGTGGGAGACAGCGTCGGCGGCGCCGGCCGCCTTGAGCGCGTCGAGCACGCGCTCTGCGTCGGCGAGGCGGCGGTGTGCGCATAGCTTCTTGACGAATATGTTGCAGGTGATGACGGCCGGCGGCTCCCAGCAGGGGGGAAGGGAGCCGAGGAGGCGGAGCGCGGCGTCGAGGTGCTCGAGCTGGACGAGGCGGCGGAGAGTCTGGCCAGCCGCGCCTGGGCGGGCCGGGGCGGCCGGGTTGACCCATATAAAGTTGGCCGCGCCGCGCCCCGGTGGGGCCCTGCCGCGATTCACCCACCTGGAGCTGGAGGCGGCCGCGGCGGCGAGGCGGAGGCGCAGCCGGTGGGGTCTGCGCTGATTCGGAGTGAACGGAAAAGCGAAGGGTTGGTCGGCGGAGGCCGAGGCGGGCGACGGCGGCGAGGAGGAGGAGGCCATTGTTGGGGTGCTCATGGAGGTGGACGGAGGCTTACAGCGATAGGGTTTGCGTGTGCTCTCGTTGGGTCTCGGCGGGACCCGCCGGCCGCAGGCAAGAGACCGAGGAGTAAATCATCCGTTACCCACCCGCCAGTTTTAGTAGCAGGGTTTTTTTTTAGAAAAACTAGGGAGGGAATGGTACACTGCCGTTTTCTCTCGCGTTCTCTCTCGATCCCATCCGCCATTTCCTAGCTCTCTCTCTCGCTCACCCTCTTTTTCGTGTGATGGCAGATAGCTACAAGTTGGGCCAGCGCAATTCAAGCCCTAACCCATCTGATTTCATTGATATTTCATCTACGCTTCGCTAAGTCACACAACACGTCGTCTCAATTGTGAAAAACCAAGAAGTTGCTGATAAGTTCTCTTTGCCGAACAACCACCACTGATAGTGTCACCAACAAATTGTCACCGCTCTTCGCCGCCAACGACAACAAGATCTTGATAGCCGTCTCTGCCACTTAATTCCATGGCCGTGACACCCTAGCAGTCTAACGAGCCCTAGCTGCCGACAGGGGCGGAGCTAGGAGCGGTGCCCGATATGCATGGGCACACCTAAAAAATTCAAAAACATGCAGAAAGTATATAGGTATTATGGCTAAATTATTTGTTCTATTGAATATTGATGATGATTAATATACAAAGGTTCAAACTTGTGCAAAGCGTGGACACACATTGATTTTTTTAGTTCCACCACTGGCTGTCGACGGGTATCTCCCATCGACCACCACTGTTACAGATCCTCTCAACTGCTGCAGATTTACAACCTTGATCTATTGTCATCATCATCTTGCCCAATTATCACCTTCGTCCCCCTCTACAATGCCTTTTTCTCATGCTCGGCATCCCAAGTGCGGGTGTTTCCTATCCTACTCCTCAAGAATGCCGTCGTTGAGCTTTTGCTACCCCTATCTCTCACTGGCCTCTTCCTTGATGTTGACCACTGCCTTCATGCTCAAGTCCAATAGACATGACGACCTCGACTCTGGTTGCCACCTTCCATCCTCGACTCGTAGTGCCGCGTCCTCAAGTTCAGTCTTCTTTCTCCATGGACATCCTTGCTGTAACATCCCAGGATCCACATTACCCTAGAATGCCACTAAACCGCTCTACAGCTAGCCAAAAATTTCAAGATAATTTATTCCGGCAACAATTTTTAGATATGAAGTATTAAGCGGAAGCATAAACAACTAAGAGATCAAAGATAGCGGTAACAAATTTAATAATTGAAATAACCTATAGCAAATTAATTAAAGGATAGTTCACAAGTTCATCATTGTTAAATAAATAATCATCCACAGATAGCTAAACATTTGCCTAGAATTCCATCGACTTTATTACAGCATGAATTGATGAACCAAGTGCATTATTATGATGCCGCTCTATCCACCACTACCACTACCAATGACAATGAAGCATTAACATGTTTTACCTCACTAACTATATTATTTTTCATATCCACAACTGCTATCAATAATTACTATAAGAGAAAAGATTCACATGCTACAATCACAACCCCTACTATACCACAAGGGATGAACCCCAATCCACGACCACAGCCACTTTTCTCATACCACAAGTGGCCCTCATGAGCCAATTCCACGTTACAACTATAAAGTTGCAGTTGTTTATAAAATAACTTCACCATAATATGTTGCATAAGTATGCAAATGATTTTTCCACAATGCAATGCATATGCATGCTATGCTCCACTGCACCTTTACCCAACAAAGTAAAAGTGTGCATCGTGCAATGGCAATGCACGATGCTGTACCGGTACGATCGCGGCTATAAGCGGCGACATCAACAATGCAAATGTCATGACATGTTATGAATGATATGATAATCATAAGCCACAAGAATTTAACCACGAAGGTCAATCATATAACCCACATTCGATTTACCAAGATCATAATCAATTGATCTATAGTGAATCCTACTACATAGACCACAATATATTTATCAAGATTGCTACCACCACAACCACAAGTATTCACTAAGAATACCACCACCAAGACCACAATAATACCAACTTCAAGGGCATCAATATGATCCTCATGAATTTAACAACAAGAAAATACCATCCTATCCATCATGCATTTACTTTCGTACACCACAATTGGCTTATTAAGCAAATTACCACAATACTACCAAAACTCATCCAAACATAACAATTGATTAATATCTTGCTACCACGTTCTTACTTAGAAAACAGGTAACCATCGCATATCATTTAACGGGTTAAACGGTAGCACATCCGCTACGTTTACTTGCCTCTACCGGCGAAGCGACGAAATCACGTGCGATCAGAAGCAAAACCACCTAGGGTATTGGGATCACCCTCTTCTTCCTCTCCTTCTCCTTCCCTTCTTCCTTCTTCTCCTTCTTCTCCTTGCAGCAGCACTTGGGCAGAGGGGAGGCGTAGGGAGAGGGGGTGTGGCGGCTGGGGGGGGCAAAAGGGAGGGGGGAGGTGCCCACAAGGTTTATAAAGGGGGTGGCTAGGGTTTGGGAGGGGGTACGGGTCCCCTTTTGGCTAGCTAGCCCAAAGTGGCTGGCCCACCCCTCCGGACAGCCAAAAACTTGATTCTTTAATAATTAAATTCATTTTTTATTTTGGATAGTTCCTCAATTTAATTTTCGCCTCACGCGCTTCACCGAAAGTAAATGGGAAACTCCACGATTCTGCTAAATATTCCCAGGGACACCGTAAAGACGTTCAGGGCATTACATTCTCCCCACCTAAAAAGGATTCGTCTTCGAATCTAACTCCTCAACCCACAAGATAAAAGAACAATCAAGGAAAGAACAACCAAAAGATAGAGCATCCCAAGGGAACAACAACTACGGGTTCTCACCCGCCTCGAAGAACTCGGGTTCTTCTTCTACATTTGAACTTCAAGCTCCCACATCACCTCCCACTCGGACTAATTCGTCAAGAGAGCTTCCACATATCTAGCGGCCCTCTTCCTCATGACCAACTCCAACGAGCCCATGACACGCGTCGGTCGACGCCGAGCACCTACAACTCTTCTGCCGACTCTGAGCGGCCAACATGTCCTGCCGTTCTCGCAAAATTCCCGCCACAACTATTAAACCACAATCTAATACCATCCTCCTCCTTAAAACATCTCCTTTATCTAATATAATCGGGATAATACATTGTACCCCTTTGAAAAGAATTTGACAACAGATTTCACTCACAGTATTCTACTTGAAGAACAACAATATCTTTTACAAATAGAACCCAACAACAGAAGAGTAAATGATACTCAAGCATCACACTAGCAACCATCTTTCCTTCAAAGGACCACGATCCAAATCAAAGGATTCACCATAAAACCTTTTTCACTCTCCAAGTAGACGATTGGAGAAACAACACCACATAAGCCAAGAGTGAAAATCACTCGACAGGCCAAAACAATTATTTTTTTCCTAACTGGAAAAAGACTATGCCTCAATATAAAATAATTCAATTTTGCAAATGGCCTCTGCCAAAAACACACAGCATAAACAAGAATCAAGAGAGCATCTCACTACTCGAGATAACAAATATTTTTCAATCCATTTCTTTTAATAATTTAACTTCCTTGAGCTAAGGATTTTCAAATCATCGCCCAACATACCAATGCATTTGACTTAAGTTGGCAGCCTCAATAATGTGCTCAAACTGAGTACATCGTCTACACCCTGTTAGAGAGACTCTACTGTCCCCGCAAATCATACTCTAGCCCATCCCTCGTCCAACGGAATTAGTTCGATAGATAACTCTTAATGCACCTTAATTCCCCTAAAGGGTATAACTCAAATTTCACATCACTCCCACACATACTCATTTACTGTATCTCAAAAAATGCTATCCACGATCCTCACACTATTGGAATACCACTCTGATCCACTATTCCCACACAGAGACACTAGGCCTCTAAGGTTCCAGCATAACAAAAGGTAAAGCTTAGACTCAGTTTTCAAGACTCCTACAACAACTCCCCTTATAAAGATAGGGAAAACTTCAGGTGAAAACCCTAAAAAGCCCCACAATTCAAACCTATTCAAGAATTAATATCAACAAATCATTTAGCTCCAAGAGAAACATTTTATTTAAATCAAATCCTTTCCAAGGATTATTCCACAAAGACAATATATCAGTCAATGCATCTCAAACATCATGATATCTAAGACTTCCACAAAAACATCTACTAGATCACCACTATCTACTTGCCATCACGCAAGAAAAAGGCTTCGCAATCCACAACAATTACCCTGTTCTTAGAAGAAGGGGTAAGAAGAAATAAATTCCAGCATACAGAAAATCGCTATCATTCATAGTAGCCAATAGACCAAAAGAGAAATAAATAGCATCGAGGTTGGAAAACACAAGATGAGTTCATCTATACCTTAAATACTTCTAGTACAACTTTTTCTTTCAATAAGAAATAATTTTTTTCTTTGATAACAGCATCCCGCCAATTCCAACAAAGGATGCTTGAAGACCACAACATGAGATTCAGATAAAAAACTAATAAGATCATTCAACACGTCGCTTTACTCAAAGAAACCTCGGCTATCACACAAGTCATAAGGTTCAAATGATCCCAACCGCAAATCTCACACCCTTTAATTCAATTAGTAACATGGAACTAACAAATTCCTTCATTTGTAAAGCATTCAACACCATAATCACAACTATATGCTATCAATTATATTAACAACAAGATAAAACATTTTTTGCAAAAATCATCATATCCTCTAACTCCATATTTTTCCAAAAGGAACACCATAAAGAATTTTATCATGTTCTTATTATCTAAATAAGATTCCAACTATTTAACTGTAACACCTTAGGACCCACATTACCCTAAGATGCCACCAAACCACTCTGCAGCTAGCCAATTTACAAGATAATATAAACTGGCAACAATTTCTAAATCATGATAAGCTAAGCGAAAGCATACTAAAGTAAGGTATTGGAACACTACTAATTAAAGAACAACTGCTAAAAAGTTTAACCAATTAAAACGAACTACTGTCTAGCATTATTAATTTGAAACAAATATCAATAAGGAAAATAAATCCATGATTAAGACTACACAACTATTACAACATTAATCATGATATGATGTGTGACAGTGATGTGCCGCTCTACCCTTCCCATGCATACTCGAGAATCACCTGGAGGGGGGAAAAAGCAAGACTATGATAAAAATCTCAGCAAGCAAACTGTTTAACAAGCTAATTAAACTACAATGTTGTTAAGCATCCTTATTCGTTTTCCACAATGACCACAATTATAGTCTTAACCACATTTACTACCATCAATAATAAATCATTAGCAAATAAATCTTGATTGACTACTTCACATCCTCAACCACTACCATAACCAATCAAAGTAAAGCATTAACATGTTTTATCTCACTATCTTTATTATATCTCACATCTACAATTGCTATCAAAAATTTTCATAAGAGAAAATAATCTCATGCCACAATCACAACCCCTACCATACCACAAGAGATGAACCCCATTTCACAACCACATCCACATTCCTCATACCACAAGTGACTCTCATGAGCCAATTCCACATTACAACTATGAAGTTACATTTGCTTGTAAAATAACTTCACCACAATACATTGCATAAGTATGCAAATGATCTTTCCACAATGCAATGCATATGAATGCGTATACTCCACTGCACTCTTACCCAACAAGGTAAGAGTGTGCATCATACTATGGCAATGTACGATGTTGTACCGGTACGGTCGCGGCTATAAGCGGCGGCATCCACAATGCAAATGTCATGACATGATATGAATGTTATGATAATCATAAACCACAAGAATTTAATCACGAAGATCAACAACATAATGATCATGAATATTTCCTCATAATCCACATATGTCTCATTAAGCACAATGCCACTGTTTCATAAGATCATTACCACATAGACAACAATATATTCATCAAGAATGCTACCACCACAACCACAAATATTCACTAAGAACATTACCACCTATACCACCATATGTTCATAACGAATACTACCCCACAATTATATTCATTTCATCAAGAATAATTCCACATACCCACAATTAAACCATCAAGATCATAAACAGTTGAATTCTTAAAAATAATACCACATGGACCATATTGAGGAAATATGTAACAATGATATAGCACCTCCAATTAAGAGAATTAATATGAAGGTAGAATGATTAATAAGTTAAACATGTAGTACAACCATTACGTTTACTTGCCTCTACCGTTGAAGCGAAGCAATCATGTGCATTCAGGAGCAACACCACCTGTTTAAAAGTACCTCTTAGCACGATACAACAGCAAGGAAATCGCGTCTTAAGAAGTAAAGACGACGCTAATCCCCAAAACCCCACAACAACTCTCTCCACTTAACGGTTCTATACTCTGCCCGCTGCAGCAACGCTACTTATTTTTTTGTATCTTTAAGATTACTAAACCTTTTGCAGAGGGTAATATATTTCTAGTTTTCTTACTCATTTTCCTTCACTTTTCATGTAGATAACATATTTTAATTTTGTTCTTAGCATGGTGTAACTAAATGCTCAAAACAGATAACATCCTCTACAACCCTACAAATGCTTCCCAACAACAGAGTAGGGCTCTACAAATTTTTATTTTTATACAGAAGCTAGATTACTAAATTCCCTACAAATTTCTTAATGGTGGCCCAAAATATAAAATTCATCTACTATCCCTAATTCCCATCTGAACAGCGGTCTGTCCCTGTCTACAACCCTGACGGACAGCGAGATTCCAGACCCTGATACGTCTAAGTTACGTGGCCAACAAATCTATAAAAAATACAGTAGATGCGTATCGTCGTCCTCTACGTTTTTCCTTTTGGGGAGACCCTCAGGAAAAATTGTCTCAGGGGTCTAAACTGCACAAACAGTAACACCGCGCGATTGGATCTACAGACAGTCAATCAGGATTCTCTAATTGGGAGTTTCTAAAATGCTAATCCCCACAAAACTTGGACCAAGAACCCTAAATTCAGCAGAAAATAGAGGAATTGGGGTGAGGGAGAGTTACCTAGGGGATTGGGATCACCCTCGTCTTCCTCTCCTTCTCCTTCCCTTCTTCTCCTTCCCTTTCTTCCTCTCCTTCCTCTTCCCTTCTTCCTTCTTCTCCTTGCAGCAGCACTTGGGCAGAGGGGAGGCGTAGGGAAGGAGGGGGGCGGTGGCGGCTTGGGGTGGGAAAAAGGGGGAGGGGATTTATAAAGGGGTGTTAGGGTTTGGGAGGGGGTACGAGCCCCCGTTTGGGCTGGCTAGCCCAAAGTGGCTGGCCCACCCCTCCGGATAGTCCAAAACCTCTTAATTAATTATTTTATTTCTTTTTTTATTATTTTAGACTATTCCTAAGAATTTATTTTCACCTCCCGCGATTTACCGAAAATCCAGGCGACTCCACGATTAATTTAGAAACCGACGCCGAAACGACGTTCAGGATATTACATTAACCTAGGAAAAACCTAGAGCACAAGCCACAATATTGAAAACAAACTCTTTAACAAGATAATACTAGAACATGACAACCTCACAAAACATGCTAGTATAAATCTCTTATTAGATTTCATACACTCAATTCTTACTGATGCTCAACTCTAATTTAGCACAATTGATTGCACTCTAGCCATTACTATCAATAATTAATTATTAATTTTCATCATCGTAGAATTAATGATCCTATCTCTGTTTTGCAAGTACAAAAATAATTATGAGCACAGATTCAATATTCCACCTTATGTTCATAAATTAGAACAAAATAACTTTAAACATCAATAATACCAGTTTTATAAGACAAGATTCCACAAGTCAATACATCAACCTTCCTCCATTTCTTTATACATGTTTCAACAATTTAGCACGGCAAAAGTTACATAAATTTAGCAGTTGTACATGCTCATCAAGTATGTAAAGAGAGGACATATTAAAGGTTAATCTTATTAAGGTAATATTCTAACACTTCCTTACTTGACCACCCCGAATGGTCAGATTAATTACTTAAGATCAATCAATCCAATCTATCCAACAAGTTAGGAAATTTAAACAACTACAATAATCAAAACAATTGTTTTTCATATTCCTTAATAACTGCATGAGTTCTACACATGAATCGACAAGTTCTTAACCACAATTCTTCAAGAAACTACAACAGGACAACATCATATTAATCAACCTCACTTCTAAGGATGTTAGTAGAAATTAATTATATACAACGCTAACATTTCAACATGATAATTCCCAACCTATCAATTATTTACATAATTGCCACCTCCTACTCAAACACAACAAAACATCACAAAGGGATTTTAACACTTCCTTTTAGAAAAGGGAGAAATCAAACTTCAACAGCCGAAATAACTCGAAAGAAATGCATAGAGCCAAGGCTTCCACCAGTTAACGAACTTTAAACATAAAACTCTGATATTTTTTCTAAAATATCAAACGAATGAAAGAGTCATGTTTTCCAATAAGAAAGATGGAACAAACACAAAAAATACCAGTCTCTCCAAAAGCATTGCTCACGAGCAGCAAAAACAACCCATCAATCGGAAAGAAACAATATTTGGTCTCAAAAACAATTGGAGGTCTATTGGCACCCAACAACTGCAACAAACCGCTAACTCGAGAGAAATTCATTAACCGCAATAGACCAAGAATCGGCCAAAATAAACTCAAGGAGGATAACACTTTTCTAAGAAACTTACCCACGACATCCGCAACTAAGTTATCCGAGGTAACTGTATTACTATCCCCATACCACGAACGGTGGTATAAACTGGCAATGCCCAAAGCAACAGCTACAACCTCTACATCTTATCATTGACTATCCTCACTCATAGCAGTCATAGAAACAAATCATAAGCATACAAGATTATTTCATAGCATGAATCATCAATATAACATGTCAAAGCATGAATGCAATGCTTGATCCATCCCATTCTACTGTGCACCAGTGTGTCAATTTAATATTTTTAATTACCATGGACCTAAAGCCCGCTCTGATACCAACTGTAACACCCCAAGATCCACATTACCCTGTAATGCCACTAAACCGCTCTACAGCTAGCCAAAAATTTCAAGATAATTTATTCCGTCAACAATTTTTAGACATGAAGTATTAAGCGGAAGCATAAACAACTAAGAGATCAAAGATAACGGTAACAAATTCAATAATTAAAATAACCTATAGCAAATTAATCAAAGGATAGTTCACAAATTCATCATTGTTAAATAAATAATCATCCACATAAAGCTAAGCATTTGGATAGAATTACATCGACTTTATTACAGTATGAATTGATGAACCAAGTGCATTATTGTGGTGCCGCTCTACCCATCCCATGAATGCTCAAGAATCACCTGTAAGGGGAAAAACAAGGGTGAGATAAAAATCTCAACAAGCAAACTGTTCAACAGGCTATTCAGACTACAAACAAATATACAACATTATTAAAGTAACCATATGTCCACGTCCATAATGTGCATTCATATTCATTATCAAGCTAATTAAACTACAATGATGTTAAGCATCTATATTTATTTTTCATAATGACCACAATTATAGCCTTAACCACATTTGCTACCAACAATAATAAAACATTAGCAAGTAAATCTGGATTAACTACTTCATATCATCCACCACTACCACTACCAATGACAATGAAGCATTAATATATTTTACCTCACTAACTTTATTATTTCTCACATCCACAACTGCTATCAATAATTACTACAAGAGAATAGATTCACATGCCACAATCACAACCCCTACCATACCACAAGGGATGAACCCCAATCCACGACCACAGCCACTTTCCTCACACCACAAGTGGCTCTCACGAGCCAATTCCACCTTACAACTATGAAGTTGCAGCTGTTTGTAAAATAATTTCACCACAATATGTTGCATAAGTATGCAAATGATCTTTCCACAATACAATGCATATGCATGCTATGCTCCACTGCACCTTTACCCAACAAGGTAAAAGTGTGTATCGTGCTACGAGAATGCACGATGTTGTACCGGTACGGTTGCGGCTATAAGCGGCGACATCAACAATGCAAATATCATGACATGTTATTAATGATATGATAATCATAAACAACAAGAATTTAACCACGAAGGTCAATCACATAACCCACATTCGGTTCACCAAGATCATTATCAATTGATCTATAGTGAATCCTACCACATAGACCACAATATATTTATCAAGATTGCTACCACCACAACCACAAGTATTCACTAAGAATACCACCACCAAGACCACAATAATACCAACTTCAAGGGCATCAATATGATCCTCATGAATTTAACAACAAGGAAATACCATCCTATCCATCATGCATTTACTTTCGTATACCACAATTGGCTCGTTAAGCAAATTACCACAATACTACCAAAACTCATTTAACTCTACGAAAAAATCATGCATTAATATCTTGCTACCACATTCTTACTTAGAAAACAGGTAACCATGGCATATCATTTAACTCTACGAAAAAATCATGCATATTGCAAGTAGTAAGAATAACGGGTTAAACGGTAGCACATCCGCTACATTTACTTGCCTCTACCAGCGAAGCGACGAAATGACGTGTGATCAAAAGCAAAATCGCCTAGGGGATTGGGATCACCCTCTTCTTCCTCTCCTTCTCTTTCCCTTCTTCTCCTTCCCTCTCTTCCTCTCCTTCCTCTTCCCTTCTTCCTTCTTCTCCTTCTTCTCTTGCAAAGACTTGGGCAGAGGGGAGGCGCAGGAGAGGGGTGTGGCAGCTGAGGGGGCAAAGGAGGGGAGGCGCCACAAGGTTTATAAAGGGGGTGGCTAGGGTTTGGGAGGGGGTACGGGTCCCCTTTGGGCTGGCTTGCCCAAAGTGGCTGGCCCACCCCTCCGGACAGCCCAAAACTTGATTCTTTAATAATTAAATTCATTTTTTATTTTGAATAGTTCCCCAATTTAATTTCTGCCTCCCGCGCTTCACCGAAAGAAAACGGGAAACTCCACGATTATGCTAAATATTCCTAGGGACGCCGTAAAGACGTTCAGGGCATTACACTTGCATGCTGGTCGACCAGATTTGGTCACTCCCCATGTCCACCACCACCTCTATATATTCTCTTTAGGGATTCCAAAGAACATAAACTTAACAACATTTGGATTTGGATTTGGATTTTGGTTCAATTCTACTTTTCAAATTCATGTCATCCAAACACTTGAATTGGAATTGGAGCTTCGCACTCATTGACTCGATTCAATTTAGAGAACCAAACAGAGCCCTAAGCCAATTTTGACTAGATCCCATAAGCTGATTTGAAGAGGCAAAAGGAACAATCCAAGGACAAAATCTTGGGAATTTGAAGAGTTGGAAGTTTGAACAGTATGGAAGAACTCAAGGCAACGACAAAATCTCTATGCATCTTGGTTGGGAAATGACAGGATCAAATGGGGAGGAGTCATTGGCAATTCAAACTCCTAATCCAAGTTAGGCAATTCAGACTCCTAATCCGAGTTTAGGGCTCACTTATATTAGGTGTTTTGAGTTTGGGCCTCACTATGAACTCACCCAGAGACGTCCCATATAACTATGTTGGGAGGGAAGCATCACTACATGTCCTATTCTTGGTGTCAACACCACTGCCATTTGAGATTTACTGAGAGGTCACTAATGTCACCGCACATCTAGGTTGACGAGTGCATGTTCAATAGTTGGGACAACCATTATCTCTTAACATATGTCACATCATCTTTAGAGACAATATCTCCAGTACATTATCTCTAGCACACACTCCAACATCAATTTTTTTATAATTTTTATTTAAAGTGGGGCACGCATGTCATTTTTTAATTACCCACCGGCTACTCTCCTTCATTCCCACTCCCCCTCCCACGCTAATGCCATCGGCCGCTACCCCCTCCTCAACGCCGCCAGTCGTCACCCTCCCCCAATGCCATCTCTCTCTGGCTCTCCCTCCCTGTCCCTTACTCTCTCCCTCCTCATTGACCTTTTCCCCAATGCCATTGATCGACGCCCTCTCCCACACCACTATTGGCATCCTCAAGAATCGCCATGCCCTTCTCCGTTGCCGACCATGGGCACCCCCTTCATAATGGCGACCTTATTTGAGTTCGACACTATCGACCTTCTCTGAGCTCACCACCATGGACCTAGCTAGATCTGGCTCGTCGATGTGTGGATCTAGTTGGATCTACTAGCAAGATGGGTCCAACCGAATCGAGCTATTATCCATTGGGCTTTTGCCTAGCTGGTCACATTCATCGTCGTCATGTCCTTTGGTCTCCGTCATCAAGCCGGTCACCACCTGGCAGTGGTCATGCATGGTCCCCACAAACCGTGTGGGGGAGTGGATGGCTCTGCTCCAACAGCAAATGCCATTGTATCTCGAGTCTTGGTTTGCATGCATGATGGAGCTTGATGAAATGATGCGTTGTGCCTGATGTGGCATAGCTAACAGATGGCTCAGGTGGCAGTGTTGGAGATACCTAATGGATGTTAGTAGTTGTTAGTGATATGTCTTAAGAGACAATTATGGAGATGAGTATATGACTTCTATGTTTATGAATTTATAAATAAATGTTATTATGTTCCTTGGATGAATTATCATTTATAAAGATTAGCAAGTACGTGACTTGTTGGTGGAGCTCTTTATTTGTTATACATATATCATTATAAAAGGATCCCTAATAGGATATCATTAGTTGGGACACTCTGACTTATAGACTTGCACATGTATTGATTAATGCTTATATTTTATTAGTAATAGATATGGGAATATCGATCAATAATGTGGATACATGTTAGAGAACATGGTGTTAGATCGACTCACTTTGAAATACTATTAAGATAGTTATGTTTCTATGTATTATTAGTTGGTCCTAAGCAATTATGATGAGTTTCCACTATTTGCAAAACACATTAGCAATCCTAATCATCATACCAGAAGTAGTAGGTACATGGACTTTAACTACTTGTAAAATATATTTGCAAATTTTAGTCATATGCTACAAGGATTATAAATGAGTTTCAAATATTTACAAAACACATTCGCAAACACTAACATCATGCCATAGAGAGTTAAAGTAAGTGAGATTAAGCATCAACACATAATTATACTCAATCTATACTAGTAATCTAGTCTACCAACCAAACACTGAGACTGGTAAAAGATTATGAACACATCCTTAGCCTATACTAGTTATACCTTTACCTTACACATCCTCTTAAAACTTGATGACAAATATATTCACTTCAAGTCTGGATCCTTATCTTAATATGTATCAACACATGATGCAAACCACCACTTACCCTTCATCAACATATGATGGTCTTTCCTTAACTTGACGATCAACTCATGATCATCTTTTCTTCAAGTCCTGACTTCATGCTCATCAACTTGTGATGATCATCTCTTCTTCCCGAATCTTTACATGATGACGATCAACTCGTGACGCCTTCCCAAGTCATCCTCATCCATGGGACCTAACTTATTTCATAAACTCAATAAAAATATTAGTCCCACAAATGGTTGTCATCAATTGCCAAAATTCACCATTAACACATAATAGTGAGGCTAGATTTTTTTAATCTCTCTTTTTTGGTAATTGATGGCAACACAAAAATTCATTTGCTATTAATCACTAAAACTCGCCATTAACACATAATGGAGGGTTTAGATCCTTCAATCTCCCCATTTTTAATGATTGGTGACAAACCGATTTAACTTGATTGCAAATAATTGAATTTAAATCAACATGAGTATATATGAACTACACAAACTTTATATACTCAGAGAATATATTTCAAACTAAAGATCTTCAATATATGTGGATAAAAGAGAAGAATCAATACGAATGAAACCATAAAATATAGAGTGAACTCCCCCCCCCAAATATGTGCATACATATATGAGTTGGAACCAATGCATACATCCAAGTTTGACTTGAAGTGGAATTCAACCAATATTTTGGATTCAAGGAATGCAAAAATAAATAAATGACAATTAAGCACATGAGAATGTAAAACATGCATTCATAAGATCTATAAATAATTTTGGGCAAATAGGTAAAATAATTTTTTCAATATTAATACTTTACCCCTTGTTAAGCAAGCCAAAAAAGATTTAATATATTTTTCACTAAGAAAAACTCCCTTTACATAAATGTTCTTTTTCTTTGACACACTCCTTTTACACAAAGGTTCTTTTTCTTTGAGTCATTCTTTGACACACAAAGTTTTCTTCTACTCATCTCTTTCTTGTCATCTCCCCCTTTGCCATCTTTGCAATTTTAACTTTACTAATGGCCAATTTGCAATTGTAGATTTATGTCCCCTTTTGTTGTAAAGCACTAAAACTTCTTTTCTTTAAATTTGTCCAAAGATGATTCTTATGGTTGTTTCCTTTTTGGATGAAACTCTTTTTCCATGAAAATTTAGTTGAATATTCATATGTATATGATGCCATGAGTAAAGATGTCACTTATAATTAGCTTCCAATTTGACACATATACCACTTATAGGGACAATTGATTTTTGGCACTTGATCTTTTCTTGAAAGATTGAAATCCACATATGAGCACCACTTGAAGATATCACTTAAACAATAAAGGTATTACTTGTAGATATCACTTGTAAACCATTTGAGAAATCCTCAAGAATCACCACTCAAAATTAAACAACTTAGGAGAGAGCTTGAGCTTGGTCAAAAGAATTTGCTCGGCAAGAAAAGAATTACATAAAGTAAGTGCTGAGCTCAAGATGATCCAAATACTACCATTTGTGAGAATACCACTTGTAAATATCACAAATATGATCATGATGGCACTTTGAAACAAGAAAATCACTTGAGGGTAGCTAGCAAGGAAAGTAAGTATCAACTTGACTTGGGGAAAATAAGAATGGTTGAAAGACCTGGAAATCAATAAATGAGACAAAGTCAACTAAACTTCACAGGTTTGGTTAGACCGCTAGGTAGGGTTGGTCAGACCGGTAGGTAGGGTTGGTCCGACCGCTGAGCAGGTCCAGTCAAACCGGGGTGCTACAAAATGCACGCCGAAGAATGAAACTTGAGGGGAAGAAATTAGATAGTTCTGTAATTGTCACAAAAACTTTACTAGAAATTTGAACCAATGTTAGAGTATTTCCAAATATATGCCAAAAAATAAATTTCTTTTGAAGATAGTTTTTAACAATTTATCACGGAAGCTTGTGAGAAGGCTCATTATGTTGTAAAGGTTGGATCTCACTTACCTAGAGGGGGAAGGAGCTACCACTAGTGGATTTGTGGTGTTTTACTTAATTTTTGGAGCAAGTCCAATTCATTTGGTCTTACCTCAACGTGAAATAGGGAAGACTGACAAGTCTTTGAACACCACAGTAAAATGAGACCATGTTAATTGTGGTTTACTTCCTTATGCTCATTTATATTCTTGTAATTTACATTCCTAGAATTGTATTGATTGCTTGTCACCCTAGGATTACAAACCTTGATGTTGATTTAGATTGTTAGTGCACTTATGTGAAACTAGTTGTTTTAGGCTGTAGTTGAGCAAAACTGATTTAATTTACGCTTCCACATATAAATTCAATTTTACTTGAAAAGAATTTTGAAAATCGCCTATTCACCTCCTTGTAGTCGCATTCCTCGACCTTACATAAGGCTATAAATACCTCTTGCCGGCAAGCTTGCACCCTCCCTTGGCGCTCCGTTTCCATACACTTGAGCCATAGCAAGGCTCTTACGCATTCACTCCACTCATTGAGAGCAAATTTGAAAGCAAGATTGCATTGTTTGAGTTTCTTGGCATTCGATTGAGGTGAAGCGATTGTCGTCGACTTGCTACACTTGGTAGTTGCCACCACCTAGACGGTGTGGTGGTGTTGATCGGTGATCTCTCCATTGAGAAGCTTGTCGGGGAAGCTTGGTATTGGTGTGAAGGTTGGAGCTCACCTATCTAGAGCGGGAAAGAGCTACCACTAGTAGATTGAGGAAGGCTCATGCGCACGTGGAGCCAATTTGATTCGTTCAAACTCACTCAACATGGATTATGGGAGACAGGGAAGTCTGCGAGACCAAGGAAAAAATTCTCTTGTGTTCATCTTGTGGTTACTTTCTAGTTCTTTACTTTGTGCATTTACATTCTTAGAGATCATATTGTTTGCTTGTCACCCTAGGTTTGCAAAACTTGATTAGACTGAGGATGGTGCACTTGGTGAGACATAGACTATTTAGACTTTGAATTTGTACAAAAACATATTTTTATGCATACTTGCTTAAAAATCGGGTTTTAGCTAGAACATTTTAAAAGCCTCCTATTCACCCCTCTAGTCGGCTATCCTTATCCTACACTAGGAAGTCATTAGCAGCCGTACAAAGAGAGGAGAGGAAAAGGTTTAGCTGCACTAATGAAGTCTATCTCATGGGGAAGAAAGAGTTGTCCATGCTGCCTTGATATTGGTGTTTACACATGGCACAAATCAACATAGGGCCTTATGAGGTAGGAGCTAGAGCCCTGTCCCATAGAATTTTTTCCCTCAATTACACACAAATCATGCCAAGAGAGCCAATCAATCTCACGTACAGGAACAAACCAACTAGCAAATCTTATGCCGCTCTTTTTGCAAACCAAGTGCCTTATGAGGTAGGAACATGAGATCTGGGTTTTATGGCTTGCCTCACCTAAGTCGATTAAGAACTGAATCTTATGCCACTCTTTTTTTACACCCAATTGTGCAAGCATAAGTCAAGTATGAGATTGACCTAGCCAATCAATTTGCTTAGTTTCAGTGTGGATTCCTACCATTAGATTGGTTGGTATATTTCTAGATTTCTATCGTGATTATATTGGGAGTGACCCATAACAGTCATTGCTCCTTTGTAGAATCAAGGATAACCGACTAGAGAGGAGTGAATAGGAGGTTCTAAAAATTCTTACCTTCTAAACTAATTATCACAAATTAATACTATGCCATATTACAATACAACATAATCATACACAATTCTAGTAAGATTGAGTCATCACTAGCACAACTCTCTACAAGAATATCTCAAGCATGACTTAAATTGAAATACAATGATATCAATATTCTAGAAATATAGGAGCAAGAATAGGAGACATAGAGACAATCACTTGACACACGATGTTTTATCATGGTGTTCAGAAACTTGCCAATTTCTCCTAATCCACGTTCAGAAAAGTCCAAGTATCTTGGACCGACTCCATGAATGAAGTGTCGAGACCCGAATATGTAAATCCGGACTCCCTGTGTATCTTGTACTAGTCCTAGGATCATGCTACTGCACACAGTCAAACATATATGTCATCACAGCCATATACATGATAAGAATAAAGGAAAAGCTCAAATATCGATAAATCTCAAAAGGTACGACTTTATGGTCAAGCTTACAATAGATTAGCCCGAAGGGCTTAACAAAACTAGCAGTGGAAATCCAAAATAAAGCGTAGTGGCCAATCGATCCAGATCTGAGGCGACGGCGGGGATCGCACGGCCGGGAGGCGGGACGGCGGCGATGGGCGACGCATGGCTCGGGGCGCGCCGCGCGAAGCGTCGCGTCGCGCGGGCGCGCGGGGGTGCGCGGGGGTGGGCGGTGCGGCGACCGAGGCGTGTGCGCGGGCGTGTCCGACGCGGGTGCAGCGGCGACGCGGGAGATGGGGTTGGCGCAGGGTCTCACCGGCGGCAGCTGGGATGGCGACGACGGGGACGGCTGGCGATGACGCGGGCAAGGACGGGGACTCCAGCGACGGCGGCGGCGTGGCTCCGAAGCGGCGGCGCAAGGCGAGAGAGCGGAGGCGAGGGCGGCGGCGATGCGTGCACATGAACCGAGGGATGAACCGAGGGAGTCTCGATCGGTTACGCCCGGCGCGAAATGGCCACGGTTTGGACCACTCAGAACGGTGGGAGGGAGATCGGACAGGCGAGGGCGATCGGGCAGATTAGGGTTAGGGTTATGCGCGGGCGGCGGATGGGTGACACGCGGCTCGGGGAAGGATCGGGCGGCGGCAGCTGACGCGCGAGCGGGAGCGGGCGGATGCGCGCGGAGCGCGCATGTGCTGCCGCGTGGCGGTGGGGAGGGATCGGACGGCGGATAGCGGGCGGGCGCGGGCGCTAGGGTTTGCGCAGGGCTGAGTGGCGCAGATGCGCACCAGGTGGCAGGGTGGCGCGATCGGGCGGCGGTGCGGAGAGGCGGGCGAGGGGAGGATGGGCCGGGCCGTGGGCGCGAAGGAGCGGGTGGGGATAGTCGACGCGTGGAGAGAGGGAGGATCGGGCGGAGGGGAGTGGGCCAAGGCGGCGGCGCGTGAGGGTGCGCGGGGATGGGCCGGTTGTCCGACACGTGGAGGGAAGGGGATCCGACGGCTGAGGAATTTCCCCGAATTAAATTCTTTTCCAAAAATTCAAATAAACTTTCAGGAGCTCTAGAAAATAGCAAATAAATCCCAAAAATTCACCAAAAATACCAGAAAATACCAGGAACTCAAATAAAATATTTTCAGCAAATGTTGAAGTTTAATTTAATCATATTAGATCCTTTTAAATTCTGAAAAATCCAAATTAAGCTTTATTAATTCTAGAAAAATTCTAAAAATTAATTTTTAAATTCAAGGTTTTAAAAAAACTCTGAAAATCAGGATGTTACATTAAGCCTCACTCCTCGATCACTAGTAGTTGGCTTTCCTCCGCTCCAGAGATGGTGGACACCAAACTACTTACATAATGGTGTTGGGCTTCTTCACAAGCTTCTTGAAAAAGTCACCCCGTGACTCCCGCCAAGCCGTCTAAGTACTGACAAGTACCAAGAGTAATAGATCACGCTTTTATTGATAGCTATCAAGTGCCAAGGATCAATCTAGAATGAGTACACTTGATTTTGGCTCAACTAACTCAAGGATGGCTATCAAATGGATGGAATAAAAATAAACGAGGTGTGGTGTAAAGGCTTGATGCTCAAGGATGTTGCAATGAAGTGTCTCCTACTGACCTTGAGCTAGTGTGGGAGAATTTATACCCCCACCAACCAAATATAGCCATTACAAGGTAATTCCTGAAAAAAATCAGGGTAAGCGGAAGAACCGCAGTTCAATGGCTGGTACTACCGCTTCTATTCAAACACAACAATATTGGTTATTTTAGAACTACTGAACTAGCCATTGAAAGTCACAACGGTACAGACACCCACTAACATCTCAATGATGGAACCAAAGTTGAAACATCACAAATTAATTATCCAAGTCTATCCTATTCTAGACATGTAATTGCATGGTAGGACTCAAATCAATGGCGCACAAAATCAAGTCCTTAGACATTACCCAGGCGAGACATCCACATCCCTCGAAATGAAAACTAATTTTGTATAACCAACACCAATGATATACCAATGTTATGGCACACAAATTTTATAAATGTAACACTAACCATGATTCCATATCTCATTAAGTTAAAATTAATTAATTGATCACATGTGATGATGAACCCATGAGACTATATGCATGGCTAAGCAAATTAATCATACAACCCATATAAAAACTAGTATTACATTACTAAATAAATTTTCTATCGAATGATGACAACAGGATTATGGCATTTGAATTACCAAGGGAGGAATTAAGAAATTGGGACAGTAACCACCAAGTACAAGGGTTTGTAATAAATTACCCATGTATGATAATTTAAAATAAAATAAATAAATAATAGATTAAAAACTAGGTTCAATATGATCAAAGGACGTGAATTTCCTTGGTCTTGCTTAGATATGAATTCTTGATCTTGTGGTTGTACTTCTGCTCCTTCGAATACGCGATCTAACGAGAGAGAGAACAAACGAAGCGCAAAAATAAAAATAAAATAAAATTCAAATAAACTCTTTAAACTTGAAAAGTAGAACCAAAATATAGAGCTCAATGTTAGATGAATTTAGGAAAAAGAACGGGGTCGATCGGAGTTAGTACGAAGAATAATGGGCTCTTGAAAAATTAACCCTAAAGAAAAATACTGAAAATTCAGAAATTCCATTGTGCTGTGGACTCGGTGCATAGAAAGGCTAGTCCACGGTGGACTCACCTCACGGAGCAGTGTGCATGCGATTGGGTATGCTGACGTGGCAATCTAGGGCTGGCATGGCGAACACGTGCATGGCTGATAGGTGGCAGGTAGGATTGATGTGGCATTCGACGTGGCATCTGGGCCGACTCTGGTGCTGACATGGCACTGACACATGGCGACACATCAGATCTAGGGCTGAGGTGGTTGCTGAGTTGGTGATGACTCGGTTTGGGTTGACTCGCTGGGGTTCACGCAGCGATCGGATGGTCCGAAAAATGATCAGACGGTCCAGACGAGCGAGGACGTTCGGACTACCTGAACGCGGCGATGATCAGACGGTCTGGAGGCGTGGAGAGGTTTGAACTGTCTTAAGATCGACGACACGCATCGCTCGGTAGTTGGCTGCAGGATGTGAAGCAACGGGCGCCGAATGGCCAAGGTGTTGTGGTGAGGTGGTCATGCACACGAAATGAGGCGACGATGGTGCACATAGATTGAGGGGCGTGCGGCGAGGCAGAGCTGTGGTCGGGGCGAGATGATGAGTGACTGCTGGTCGGTAGGGACTCACCGTTGGAGGCTCAATGGACGGCGGTAGATGGCAGCTGAAGCATTGGCGATGAAGAAGAAGACATCAACGATCGAGGCAAAAAACCGAGGGCGGAGTGAGATCGACAGCGAGGCAAGGCGAGTGGCTTGGGATGGCGGACTCGAGGCGTGGGCTCAGCTTTTAAGCACAAACCCAGAAGAGCCCACGACGAGCATAGGGTCGGCGACAGCTCGGGCACGGATACCGAGTCTAAGGTGGCTACGGCGCGGCAGAGTCCAGGCGGTACACGGTGCAGGATAGACCGCAAGGGTATAAGTTCAAGCTCTATTATGTTGGTTTTGGTGATAATGACAAATACTTATATGAGACTAATGTATTTGATTGATTTTGATATGGCTTAATCTCATTTGGATAAAAAGGTGAAATTAAAGAGGTATGCATTCGACACTTACTTTCATTTACATCTTAGTACATTTCTTGGATCCAAAATATAGATTAAACTCCACCAAAAGTCTAAGATGAATATGTGCATATGCTTTTATTATATATTCTTGTTTGCACACATTTAGGGGGGGTTCACTCCTATGTTTTGTGATTTCATTAGTATTGATACATGTTTCCTTTTTCACATACATTGGGATCTCTACTTTGAAATATATCATTTGAGTATATAAAATTTGTGTAGTTCATATATACTCACATGGAATCATATTGCTTTACACTCAATTATTTGTGTATGGGACTAATGTGATTATCAAGTGTTTGAAAGGTTTAGTCCCAGATATTGATTGACTATATGGGGATGCATGCAAAGATTGATAAGAAGATCAATATGGTTCGAGACAAAAGTCAGCATGCATTTGAATTTAAAGTCTAAAGTCAACTGTGCTCTCTCAGAAAAATCGGTAGCATCGCACCGACTCCTGCGGTATTACCGTAGTGCGGTAGTACCAGCGTGTAGATAGCGGTATTACCGCAGTGTGGTAGTACCGATTTTTGTGTGGTATGTTTTTTCCAGAGAGCACCCTCGGTGGGACTTGGACTCATCGAAATCGGTAATACCAGATTTTCCATGGCGGAACTACCGTAGTGCGGTAGTACCGCACCGATCAGCGGAACTACCGATGATCAGTAGTACCGGCATCCTGAGCGGTACTACCGGAGAGCGCTAGTACCGCACTTTGTACGACGGTAGTACCGCACTTTGAGTTTAAAGTTTTATATTCAATTATTTGCAATTGTGGTGGTTATCATCAATTACCAAAGGGAAGATTGAAGAATCTAGACACACCATTATGAGTTAATGGTATGTTTTGGTAATTAATGATAATCACATTATGGGACTAATATTTTCCATGAGTTGGATGAATAGGTTATGTTCCAAGATGATGAAAACTTTGGATGACTTCATATGTTGAAAATCATCAAGCAAAGATTCGAGATGGAAATGGCTTTATGAGTTGAAGGCCATCAAAAGAGGATGCATCATGTGTTGATGCATACCAAGACATCGAAAAGGAGATGATCATGAGTTGATCATCAAGTTACGAGAAGACAATGACCTAGACTTGAAGTGAAGATGTTCATCATCAAGCTTTAAGGAAATGCTCAAGGCAAAAGTATGACTAGCTAGGGCTAAGGATGTGTTCATAGCCTTTTACCGGTCTTGGTGTTGGTTGAAAAACCGGATTGCTAGTATAAGTTTGCCGTACTATTAAGAGGTGTCTTGTCTAGTAGCTTGAGTCTCATCTTGTGTTGATAGCTCAATCTTACTTACGTTAGCTCTCCATGGCATGATGCGATTATTTGCGAATATGTTTTGCAAATAGTTGAGACTCATGCATCTAATCCTTGCAACATATGACTATACTTTGCAAATGTGTTTTGCAAATGGTTGAAGTTGTTAGAGGTCATATAATATCCCTTGACATGGCCTAAGATTATTTTCTTGTGGTATAAACTAAGTTTGCAAATGTGTTTTGCAAGTTGTTGGAGGTCATACAATATTCCTTGACCTGGCCTAAGATTATTTTCTTGGACTTAGACCGTGAAAATGACTTCTTGAATCTCTTATGATTTCTGCATTGATCTAGTATGTTTTAGATCATGCAAATAGATGGGTTGTGTAGCCATCTTAATAAGCTTTACATAGAGTCCAAGATCACTCAATTCGACATCGGAGTCAAAAGTTATGACCGTTTTCCTGAGTGCTGTCTGTGCTGAAAAATAGAAGTGCGGTAGTACCGCAAATAAATCGGTAATACCGCACTTTGTGCAGCGGTAGTACCGATTTTCCTAATTTTTTCAGCGGTTTAACTCCAACAGCTAGTTTGACATAGCCGTTAGTTTGTGCTACAGTAGAAATCGGTAGTACCGCACTTATAACGGCGGTAGTACCGATTTTTCTTATTTTTCAGGGGTTTAGCTCCAATGGCTAGTTTTTGTGTGTGGGTGTAACATCCCAATTTTTGCTTTTATTTTGAAGAAATAATTTTAAATTAATAATTTCCAATTATCTGGAATTTTCAGAATTTAAAGTTTCTGTTGAAAAGAAAATTTAATATCAAAATAAGTTGGAAATATTTTTAATATGTTTAAAACATTATCATGAATTATGTGAATTTTTCTGGAATTTTTGGAATTTATTTGGTATTTTTCTCGAGTATTTTAAAGTCTCCTACTGATTTTAAATATATAAAAGATTTAAATATCAAAATCTCCCTGGCCGACACTTGTCAAGCATCCGAGCCCTTCCTCCCCGCCCGAACCGATCCCCGCCTTCTCGTGCCTCATCCCGCCTCCTCTCTCGCGGCGCCAAGTGTCGCAGATCCGACAAAGAGCCGGCCATCCCAAATGACTAATACTCAAAAGGGTTAATCGCTCTTATTGGGTAGGCCGAGCCTCCCGCCCGATCGGTTATCGCCGCCGCTCTCTTCCCTCCCGCTTCCCCTGCTGCTGCTCGAGCCCGCTCGCGCGAGGTTGAGTTTCTTTTTGGATTTGCGCCGACAAGCGGCCCCACTCGCCGAGATCGGTTCGTGGACTCACCGCCGCCGGTCCCACTCGCCGAGTCGCCGCCCCCGACGCTTCGCCCCCGACCGCTTTCCGCGGCCGCCGCCATTAACGCCGCCTGAGCTCGCCGCTCCGCCTCTCGACCGCTCCGCCGCGCTGGCACGCGCGGGAGAGACCGCCGCGCAGCGCCATTAAACGCCGCCGCCTCGCGAAGAGACGCCGCTTTCGCCGCGGCGCCGGAATCGCCGCCATTAACGCCGGCGAGGACGCGGCGCCCGCTTTTCTCCTCCGCCAGTATAAAACAAGCCCGGACGACCTCTTCCCCCTTCGCACTCTCTCTCTCTCCCGCTTCGCGCGGCGTAGTCGCCGCCGTGATTCGGCGCCGCCGACGAAGCTTGCCGCCGCCACGGTAAGCTCTCCGCCGCATCAACGCTCTCGCCGCCCCCGGCTCACGGCGCGGCGCCGCTGGCCGCGGACACCGCTTCCTCGCTCCGTTCGAAGTTCGAAGCCAAGCGCCAAGGCCAAGGCTGTCCTGCGGCGCCTCGCGCGACGCTGGCTGGGCCACGCTGCCGCCGATCGCCGGATTTCGCCCGCACGCTGCCATCCCCACCGCTCGCTTCACCGACGCCCGGATACGCGCACGCAGTTTCCATCTCGCCGCCCACTCGCGCTTCGCTCGCCTCACCGCGCTCGTCGCGCCAAGGCAAGGAAGCGTTCAAGGCTCGCTGGCGACGCCGCGCTGAGAGCCGCGCCACGCGGCGCCCATCCGCCGCTTGCCGCGTTTCACCGCTTATCTCGCTGGGCCCATCTCGAGCCGACGCTGAGATCGCGCGCGCGCGCAAGCCCATGGCCGCCCGATCCATCTCCACCGACAACCGCGCAAACCACGCGCCAACCCGCCACCTCACCGCCACGCCAAACCTATCCGACGTGGTTCGCCACGCCGAGCCACGCGGTGCGCCACGTTGTTCGCCGCCCCTCGCCGATAATCCTTAAGAGGATTACCTACCCTTAAGGGGTAGGCAAGGCCTCCTCGCTCACTTGGCTAGCGCCGCTCTCTTCCTCCCACTCCCTGCTGCTGCTCGAGCCCGCCCCGCGCGAGGTTGAGTTTCTCCGCTTTTATCCGTGGCCGACACTGGTCCCACCCACGCCACCACCCTCAAGGCTATTCACCGACAAGTGGGTCCCGAGTCCAGTGGGTCCCATACGTCGAGACTCATTTTAATGAAATTGCTGACCAGTGGACCCCACATGTCGAGATTTGAATTTCTGGATTTAATCAAATCTGAGATTTTCAAATAGCCATATCTTTTCATTTTAGCTCCAAATTGGTCCATTCAAATTTCTAAATTCATCTAAAATTTCAATCTTTCAATTGGTATATTTATTTTCAATTTTTGAATTTTTATTTTATTTTATTTATTTGGATTTCTCGATTTACGGTAGAGACCGATTTGTCCGAGCAACCTCAAGATCAAGTTGTGGAAGATTTCAACTGCACACTGTGAAGGCAAGTCTCCTTTGAACATTTTGTTCTATGTTTTGCAAGTTTCCTTTGATCAACTTGCTCAAATGATTTAGAAAATGTTTAGGTAGTTATTTTAAATTAATGCATGCTTATGTTATATCAAGTGATAATTTGATTTAGAAAATTTAGTTAAAGACCCAATTTGTTATACCTTCCATTGAAAATTGTTTACCTTGTACCATTGTCAACTTAGGATATCCCTTTACTCAATAATGAGTTAGCATTAAATTGGTTGAATGTTTAAAATACTAGCAAATGCTTAGCGTAGCAAATTAATGTATTAATACTCAAATGAGTAGCATGTTTATCAAATGTTTTGATGAATGATTTGTTTGAACATTGGTAATGGATGTTACCATTGTTAAATGCTTTGTTTGAAAAGTGGTAATGGGTGTTATCACTGATAATTTAAAAGTAAAAATGGATTTCAAAGGGAAAAGTTGACAAGGGTGGATGGAAGGTTTGGTCGTGCGCTTAGCACGAGAATGTTTGGAATTGTGAATGAGCCACCCCGGTCGCTTAAGGACCGACGCTTGTGTTTGTCCAAACTGAGCAAAACAAGACAACCACAAGTCTATATGGGTACGACCTAGCTAACTACCCTATAATAGTGTAGTTTAGATATCACCAGTGGTGTATTGAGTGCCGTGGTGTATCGTTACTCATAGTGAGGGACAGGTTTATCAGACTCATATGGCGCAAGAGGGGCTCCAACTCGTGGATTCGAGTTGTGGTGAAACCTTAGCGGTGGTATTTAAACTATACCGAGTAGGCGAAAGGCTTTGTGATAATTTATCCGGTCTCATGCCAAAGGAAGCGTGTTGACTATTAAGATAATTTATCTCTTGTGGGTAAAGTGTACAAACTCGCAGAGTAAAACTATTCGAATAGCCGTGCCCACGGTCAAGGGCGGCAAGGAATGCATTCACATGGTAGAAGTTTTGGTTTTGATTTCAAAACAAAATGAATTGGAGAAAACTCGAGTAGTATAACTCTCGTGATGTTCAGATCGGGGTGTAAACCGAGGTTTTGAAAATTGGTCCGTGATGGCTCGAGATATTAGTGTTGGTAGTTTAACCTTCACTAAAGTACTTATCCAATTTCAATTATTAAAACAAGTTGTTTACAAAATGGCTTTTAAAGTAATTATGTAGATTTGAAATAAAATGCTGATTTTTGCAAATAAACCATATAGCCTTCCTTTGTGAAACCTTACATCTATGCATTTTTCCCAAGACTTATGAGTACATTTTTGTACTCACCGTTGCTCTATAAATATAAAAGCAGAGAATGGAGAAGACTGCCGAGAGTATGACTTCGCACCAATGTGGATGCGTGGATTATTCTCTGATGCCTAGGATTCGCTTTCCCACCAATTGCCCGTGGCGCATTGATGGGTCGATCAAGTTATCTTTGCTTCCGCTGTGTTTATTTTTGCTTGAGGTTCTGTGGAACCTTAGTAAGGCTATGGCCTTTGTAAAACTTCGCTACTATTGTAATAAAGCGTTGTTGGCAATGTATCATCTTTTCTGCTTGAACTGTGTACTAGCATTGATCTCGGGACTAGTACAAGAATACATGTGGGGTCTAGGAGTTTTACTCCGGTCTCATGTATGGTATCAGAGCTATCTTGATCAGAGGACGAGCCCTAGGTTTTGGGAAGCTTTAAGGATTTATATTTAATAAAAATTTATGTACAAAAATATAAGTTTCTTTTGCTTTTACTCTTTTCTTACTTAGTATCTTGTTCTTGTCCTACTTCCACTATTTAAAAATCTTTACTGATCTCCCCTTATTTTCAAACTTATAGATGGCAGTGTTCTTCGTCGCCTTCACTTCATGGGATCACCATTCTCATGGCGAGAGTGAGGAGCTTTATGACTCTTCTACTTACGCTTAATGCAAGATCCAAATATAATCAACAACCCATTTTCAGAGGGCGGAACACTAGAGTGATGACTATGGATTCATGGACCATGGAAGTATTCATCTATGCTCCAGATGGGCAGCTTGACCCCGTCTACTGCAGGATTGAGCACCCTCGGACCCACTGTACGGACGCTATCCAAGATGCAGCCAAGATGGCGATAGCAGAGTTGTGCAGAGGCACAAGGAGGAGTTACGACACGCGCTTCTCGCTTCTTTTCCGACTACCAGAGCGGACAGCACTCCACCCCGAGGCTTTCCAGATCGTGGTGGACGACCCACGCCGCCTCATCGTGCGCTTCACCCAAGCATCGTCCGCGACTTACGCCAGAGCTCAGCAGAGATAGGACTTCTCCGATGCTTCGACGCCGAGCCACGACCACTCCGACACTCTCCGAGCACACCGCCGCAGAGTCGAGCCGCCACGCCGACGCCAGACAAAGCGAGGACACCGCCGAGGCGCAGGTGGAGCGCCTTCGAGCCGCCACCACTACACCGACTCCACCAGCCCCGTTGTCGCCCGGCCGACTCTCAGACCTCGCACTAGGCTCACCGCAAGGAAGAGTGTGCGACGCCCACCGCTACCCGACTCGACATCGGCGGATCCACCGAGGACGCCGCCGCCTGCTCCTGATCACCTACTTTCAGCCAGAGCCGATCACGGTCGCGTCACGAACAACCGCCGTGGTTGTGGACAGAGTCACTCGTCTGACTCAGAGGAGGATCCCGAGGAGGAGCCAGAGGAGCGATCATCGTTGAGGACAATTAGATGTTAGATAGACTACCCCTTTTTCAGTTGTTTATCGATACTAGAACGCTTTTATAATGATATGATGTAATAAAATGGATTGTACCGAGCCTTGTGCATTTGTGGTACAGCCATTTCAAAAGTTAATTTGAATTTCAAAAGTTGAGTTTTCAATCTGTGTTAATCTTGTGTGTTGTTTTGGGATGATAAATTGCCCTGCCTCTCATCTATGCTTTTCTCTCTTTCAGATACTTTTCTTGATGGAGCTTCAGATGGTGAACACGAGAAGCAACATCAACAACAACCCAAATACCAACAACAATGAAGCCCCAATTCCACCTCCGCCACCCAAGCTCCCAACATGGAACAAATGATGGCCATGCAACTTCAACTTCTTCAGGCTTTGGCCCAAAATCAAGTCAATCAAGCTCAACAAGTACCTATTCAACCACCGCAGTCTAAGCTCGGGGAATTCATGAGGACCCGACCTCCGACCTTCGCAGATCTCGCCGATCCGCTGGAGGCGGATGATTGATCAAGGAAGTGGAAAGGAAGCTGAATCTAGCTCAATGTGCTGAACATGAGAAGGTTATATACGCTGCTCATCAACTCCAAGGAGTTGCCGCCAATTGGTGGGACAACCATCACACAGCACACCGTGATGCCCGTAACATTGGTTGGGCGTAAATTTTGGAAGCCTTCCGTAATGCTCATATTCCTATGAGTATTATGGAAATGAAGAGGAAGGAGTTCCATCATCCGCAGCAGGAAACCCGAGCGCTTCCGCTTATTTAAGCAAATTCATTCAGCTATCTAGATATGCCCTGAAGATGTGGCGATCGATGCCGCAAAGATTTGGAGGTTCATGGGAGGGATAGACCCCAACCTCAAGGTTCAATTAGTCTCCAATGACTACCCTACTTTTCAGATCTAGTGAATAAAGCTTTATTGCAAGAAGATGCTCAACGCCAACTCTTCGACTCCTAAGAGGAAGTTCCAAGCTCAGCAGATCATGAAAGCAGCTCACGATTCACGCCACCACAAGACAACCGACTCCAAGACATAGTCATACAAGGACACCGATTTCTGCACTCGCCCTTACCTCAAGCTCCTAGAATCGAAATGCAGCCCAACCGCAAAGAAATGTAAATGTAGCGCAGGAGTGCAATGCTACAATTGCAAGAATATGGGACACTATGCCAAGAATCGCCCACGTAAACGCAAGCGGTAACCCCTGCTCGCTTCAATCTTGACCCTACACCAAAGAAGAGCTCCAACCAATGGTCAAGGTCGTGGAAGCCCTCAAACTCCCAAGACTCCACAAAACATTAATCGAGGGCGATCAACCATGTTACCGCAGAGGCAATGAATATGCACCGACGTAGTTCGGTAAGTTTCTAGTGAACTCGCAGCATCAAGAATTATATTATTTGATTCTCGAGCTACACATTCTTTCGTAACAAAGGCTTTTGTTGAAAAGAATAATTGGAAAATTTGTTTGCTAAAGGACCTTATGATAGTCCAACTCGAAAAGAATTGAGGACTAATTTGGTTAGCCCTAGTGCAACCATAATTATAAATGGAGTAAAGTTCCTAGCTAACCTTATTATAATAGACTCATGGCATAGATATAATACTTGGTATGGATTGGTTGATCAAGTATAAAGGATGATAGATTGTGCCAATCGTGCCATTATCCTTACCAATTCGATGGAATTCAGATAAGACATGAGGCGCTTATGCACTCAAAGAAAGACAAGATGTTAACCAAATTTAAAAGGGAAAAGTTTGGAAGATGTGTCGATAGTTCGCGAGTACCCGATGTTTTTCCCAAGATTTGCCAGATTACCACCCGATCGAGAAGTTGAATTTGTTATAACCGTGCCCGCACACCCAATATCAAAGAGACCCTATCGGATGTCACCGATGATTTAGCGTAAGTCAAGAGGCGATCCAAGAATTGTATGAGAAAGGATTCATCGCACCAAGTTCTTCGCCTTGGGGAGCCCAAAGGTTCTAGTAAAGAAGAAGGATGGTAGTCAACGGATGTGCGTTGATTATCGAGCTTTAAATGAAGTCACTATAAAGAATAAGTATCCCTTACCTCTGATCGATGATTTGTTTGACCAACTCATAGGATCAAGTGTCTTTTCCAAGATTGATCTTCGGTCGATATCATCGCTGAAGATTAGATCTCAAGATATACCAAAGACAACCTTTCGCCACAAGATATGGATTATATGAGTATACGGTGATGTCTTTTGGTTTGACAAATGCACCGCATACTTCATGAACTTGATGAATAAAGTCTTCATGGATTATTTAGATAAGTTTGTTGTTGTTTTCATAGATGACATTCTTATCTATTCAAGAATAATAAAGAACATGAAGGTCATCTAAGGATAGTGTTGCAAAGACTCGTGAACACCGCTTATATGCCAAATTTAGCAAATGTGCATTTTGGTTAAAAGAAATTGAGTTTTTGGGACATGTGATATCAGCAGAAGGAGTATCCAGAGATCCCGAAAAGTTAAGGATGTATTAAATTGACTCCACCCAAGACAAGAATCGAGATCCAAGTTTTCGGGATTAGCCGTTACTATCGCCGATTTATTGAAGGCTTTTCCAAGATTGCCGCACCTTTAACCCAGTGTTAAAGAAGGAGAAGAAATTTGAATGGAGTAAATCTCGTGAGGATAGTTTTCAAGAGTTAAAGAAAAGGTTAACTTCAAGACTGCTCTGAGGTTACCCGATATTCAAAAGATTTTGAGATATTTTGTGATGCTTCAAAACAAGGTCTTGGTTGTGTACTAATGCAAGAAGGAAGGGTGGTAGCTTATGCATCAAGGCGCTTAAGACCGCATGAAGAAAATTATCCCACTCATGATTTAGAACTAGTCACAGTATGCTCTAAAGTTATGGAGGCATTACTTAATCAAGAATCGTGTGAGATATATACAGATCATAAAAGTTTAAAGTATATATTCACCCAAACTGACCTTAATATGAGACAAAGAAGATGGCTCGAATTGATAAAGGATTATGATGTGGGAATACACTATCATCCCGAAAAGCTAATGTAGTAGCCGATGCTTTGAGTCGAAAGAGTCATATGAATAATCACAATTCCAGATAAGCGCTTAACCCTCCATGAGGAATTTCAACGATTAAATTTGGAAATAGTTAACGAAGGTATTCTGTCTCGCATTGAAGGTTCACTCTACCTTGGAAGATCGATCAAGGCAGCCCAACGAGAGGATGAATATGTTAAAGAAATTAAAGAGAATATGAAGAAAGGTAAAGCGCTGGATTTTCGTAAGATGAAGAAGGGACTCTTTGGTTTGGAAAGAGAATACTAGTACCCGAGAAAAAGGAAATAAAAGATTTAATCTTAAAAGAAGCTCATGAATCAGATATTCAATTCATCCCGAAGTACAAAATGTATCAGATTTAAAGGAAAGTTACTGTGGAACAAGATGAAAAGGGAAATTGCGTAATATGTAGCCTTGTGTGACATATGTCAAAGAGTTAAAGCAGAGCATCAAAGACTCGCTGGTCTTTTGCAACCTCTCGCATATACCGAATGGAAATGGGAGGAAATTGGAATGGATTTCATAACAGACTACCAAGAACCAAGTTAGGTTATGACTCAATTTGGGTTATAGTTGACCGCTTAACAAAAGTCGCTCATTTCATACCAAAGAAGACTACATATTCGGAGATAGATTGGCAGAGCTTTATATGTCAAAAATTGTGTGTTTGCATGGAGTTCCAAAGAGGATCGTGTCGATAGAGGAACACAATTTACCTCAAGATTTTGGCGAAGCTTCATGAAGTTTTGGGCACCAATTTAAATTTCAAGATCGCTTATCATCCTCAAACAGATGGTCGACAGAACGGTAAATCGATATTGAAGATATGTCGAGAGCATGTGCTTTAGCCAATAAAGCCACTGGGATAAAAGTTTGCCCTATGCGGAATTCTCATATAATAATAGTTATCAATCTAGTCCAAGATGTCTCCGCTTGAAGCCTTGTATGGCGTAAAATGTAGAACACCGTTATATTGGTCGAGACCGAGAGAGTCAAGTATTCGACCGATGTCTTAAAGTTAGCGTAAGATCAAGTTCGCTAATCCGAGACCGATTGAAAACAAAGCATGCACTGCATAAAAGAGTTATGCCGATAATCGCCAAGAATGTTGGAATTTACGCCAGCGATCATGTGTATCCAAAGTGTCACCTATGAAAGGGATGCGCGATTCAAAGTCAGTGGTAAGCTTGCCCCAAGGTATATTGACCATTTCTAGTTATAGCAAGAAGAGGTGAAGTCGCTTATCGCCTAGAACTTCCTCCTCGCTTGTCGTGTACATGATGTATTTCATGTATCACGCTTGAAAAGTGTTTGAGAGTACCAGAGGAGTTGATACCTTTGAGGATGTTGATTTAAAAGAGGACTTGACATATCTGCATTTCATCAAGATTTTAGAAGAGGCAGAGCGCCGCACAAGAAACAAGACTATCAAATTTGTAAAGTGCAATGGAGCAACCGCCCGTAATCAAGCAACTGGGAACGAGAAGAGGATCTTCGAGCAGCAGTTTCCTAATCTATTTCTCGCTTCTTCCAATCTCGGGTCGAGATTCCTTCTAAGGGGGTAGGTTTGTAACATCCCAATTTTTGCTTTTATTTTGAAGAAATAATTTTAAATTAATAATTTCCAATTATCTCGAATTTTCAGAATTTAAAGTTTCGTTGAAAAGAAAATTTAATATCAAAATAAGTTGGAAATATTTTTAATATGTTTAAAACATTATCGTGAATTATGTGAATTTTTCTGGAATTTTTGGAATTTATTTGGTATTTTTCTCGAGTATTTTAAAGTCTCCTACTGATTTAAATATATAAAAGATTTAAATATCAAAATCTCCCTGGCCGACACTTGTCAAGCATCCGAGCCCTTCCTCCCGCCCGAACCGATCCCGCCCTTCGGTGCCTCATCCCGCCTCCCCTCTCTCGCGGCGCCAAGTGTCGCGATCCGACAAAGAGCCCGGCCATCCCAAATACTAATACTCAAAAGGGTTAATCGCCTTATTGGGTAGGCCGAGCCTCCCGCCCGATCGTTATCGCCGCCCGCTCTCTTCCTCCCCGCTCCTCGGCGCTGCTCGAGCCCGCCCGCGCGAGGTTGAGTTTTTTTTTTCATTTGCGCCGACAAGCGGCCCCACTGCCGAGATCGGTTCGTGGACTCACGCGCCGGTCCCACTCGCCGAGTCGCCGCCCCGACGCTTCGCCCCGACCGCTTTTCTCCGCCGCCGCCATTCACGCCGCCGCCGAGCTCGCTTTCTCCGCCTCGACCGCTTCCGCCGCTGCACGCGCGGAGAGACCGCGCGCAGCGCCATTAAACGCCGCCGCCCTCGCGAAGAGACGCCGCTTTCCGCGCTGGCGCCGGTGAATCGCCGCCATTAACGCCGGCGAGGACGCGGCGCCCGCTTTCTCCTCCGCCGTATAAAGCAAGCCCCGACGCACCTCTTCCCCTTCGCACTCTCCTCTCTCTCCGCTTCGCGCGCGTAGTCGCCGCCTGTGATTCACCGCCGCCGACGAAGCTGCCGCCGCCGCGGTAAGCTCCGCCGCACCAACGCCTCGCGCGCGCGCCGTCGCGCTGGGCTAGCGCCGCGCCCATGGACACCGCTTCCTCGGTCCCGCGTGTTCGAGTTCGCGCTCGCGCAAGGCCGCGCGACGCGCCGCGCGACGCTGCTGGGCCACGCTGCCGCCGATCGCCGATTCCCGCGCCCGCACCGCTGCCATCCCCACCGCCTGCTTCACCGACGGCCCGGATACGCGCACGCAGTTTCCATCTCGCCGCCCACTCGCGCTTCGCTGCTCACCGCCGCTCGCTCGCGCGGCACAAGCGAAGCGTTCGCGGCTCGCACGCGACGCCGCGCGAGAGCCGCGCCACGCGGCGCCATCCGCCGGTTGCCCGCTTCCACCGCCTTATTCTCGCCTGGGCCCATCCGAGCCGACGCTGAGATCGATCACGCGCGCCAAGCCCATGGCCGTCCGATCCATCTCCACCGACACCGCGCAAATCGCCAACGCCACCGTCAACCCGCCACGCCAAACCTATCACGCCGTTCGCCACGCGAGCCACCACGTGCGCCACGTTGTTCGCCGCCTCCCGCCGCGATAATCCTTAAGAGGATTACCTACCCTTTAGGGGTAGGCGCGCCTCCCGCTCACTTGGCTAGCGCCGCCTCTTCCTCCCACTCCTCTGCCGCTGCTCGAGCCCGCCCGCGCGAGGTTGAGTTTCTCCGCTTTTATCCGCGCCGACACTGGTCCCACCCGCGACCACCCTCTCAAGCGCTATTCACCGACAAGTGGGTCCCGAGTCCAGTGGGTCCCATACGTCGAGACTCATTTTAATGAAATTGCTGACCAGTGGACCCCACATGTCGAGATTTCCGAATTTCTGGATTTAATCAAATCTGAAAATTTCAAATAGCCATATCTTTTCATTTTAGCTCCAAATTGGTCCATTCAAATTTCTAAATTCATCTAAAATTTCAATCTTTCAATTGGTATATTTATTTTCAATTTTTGAATTTTTATTTTATTTTATTTATTTGGATTTCTCGATTTACGGTAGAGACCGATTTGTCCGAGCAACCTCAAGATCAAGTTGTGGAAGATTTCAACCAGCACTGTGAAGGCAAGTCTCCTTTGAACATTTTGTTCTATGTTTTGCAAGTTTCCTTTGATCAACTTGCTCAAATGATTTAGAAAATGTTTAGGTAGTTATTTTAAATTAATGCATGCTTATGTTATATCAAGTGATAATTTGATTTAGAAAATTTAGTTAAAGACCCAATTTGTTATACCTTCCATTGAAAATTGTTTACCTTGTACCATTGTCAACTTAGGATATCCCTTTACTCAATAATGAGTTAGCATTAAATTGGTTGAATGTTTAAAATACTAGCAAATGCTTAGCGTAGCAAATTAATGTATTAATACTCAAATGAGTAGCATGTTTATCAAATGTTTTGATGAATGATTTGTTTGAACATTGGTAATGGATGTTACCATTGTTAAATGCTTTGTTTGAAAAGTGGTAATGGGTGTTATCACCGATAATTTAAAAGTAAAAATGGATTTCAAAGGGAAAAGTTGACAAGGGTGGATGGAAGGTTTGGTCGGTGCGCTTAGCACGAGAATGTTTGGAATTGTGAATGAGCCACCCGGTCGCTTAAGGACCGACGCTTGTGTTTGTCCAAACCGAGCAAAACAAGACAACCACAAGTCTATATGGGTACGACCTAGCTAACTACCCTATAATAGTGTAGTTTAGATATCACCAGTGGTGTATTGAGTGCCGTGGTGTATCGTTACTCATAGTGAGGGACAGGGTTATCAGACTCATATGGCGCAAGAGGGGCTCCAACTCGTGGATTCGAGTTGTGGTGAAACCTTAGCGGTGGTATTTAAACTATACCGAGTAGGCGAAAGGCTTTGTGATAATTTATCCGGGTCTCATGCCAAAGGAAGCGTGTTGACTATTAAGATAATTTATCTCTTGTGGGTAAAGTGTACAAACTCGCAGAGTAAAACTATTCGAATAGCCGTGCCCACGGTCAAGGGCGGCAAGGAATGCATTCACATGGTAGAAGTTTTGGTTTTGATTTCAAAACAAAATGAATTGGAGAAAACTCGGGAGTAGTATAACTCTCGTGATGTTCAGATCGTGGGTGTAACCCGAGGTTTTGAAAATTGGTCGTGATGGTCCGAGATATTAGTGTTGGTAGTTTAACCTTCACTAAAGTACTTATCCAATTTCAATTATTAAAACAAGTTGTTTACAAAATGGCTTTTAAAGTAATTATGTAGATTTGAAATAAAATGCTGATTTTTGCAAATAAACCATATAGCCTTCCTTTGTGAAACCTTACATCTATGCATTTTTCCCAAGACTTATGAGTACATTTTTGTACTCACCGTTGCTCTATAAATATAAAAGCAGAGAATGGAGAAGACTGTCGAGAGTATGACTTCGCACGAATGTGGATGCGGTGGATTATTCTCTGATGCCTAGGATTCGCTTTCCCACCAATTGCCCGTGGCGCATTGATGGGTCGATCAAGTTATCTTTGCTTCCGCTGTGTTTATTTTTGCTTGAGGTTCTCGTGGAACCTTAGTAAGGCTATGGCCTTTGTAAAACTTCGCTACTATTGTAATAAAGCGTTGTTGGCAATGTATCATCTTTTCTGCTTGAACTGTGTGTACTAGCATTGATCTCGGGACTAGTACAAGAATACACAGGGGTCTAGGAGTTTTTACTCCGGGTCTCACAGTGGGGTATAAATACTCACTTGTGGCTGGTTGGGGAGTAATCTTTGGCACCTCATTTCACTCCCTTGAGCTAGTGTAAGCCTCTCCACTCCATTGTGCATGTGTTGCACCTTGTGAGCAAAGAGAGAAGTCTTTAGTTGCATATGTTGCATCTAGAGGTGGATTTTGTATCCACTTGAGCTTGTGCATTCGTTGCACGTGGCGAGAGTCAAGAGAGGGACTTGGCTTGTTACTCTTGGAGTTTCCCGACTCCTAAACGGCATTGGAGGCGTCGTGCGCGGTGATCTTCTCAAAGAAACTTGTGAGAAGACCTGGCGTGTTGTGAAGGTTGAGCTCACCTACCCGGAGCGGGGAAGAGCTACTACTAGTGGAATTGAGGTGTTTGGCTTAATTCGTGGAGCTGGTCCAATTCATTTGGGCTTACCTCAACGTGGATTTGGGGAGACCGGCAAGTCTCCTAACACCACGGTAAAACATCGAGTGTCAATTGTGGTTTGTTTATTTGTGCCTAATTTACATTCAAGCAATTTACATTCATAGAATTAAATTGATTGTTTGTCACCCTAGGATTGCAAACCTTTGACATAGGTATATATTGTTGGTGCACTTAGGCGAACCTAGTTGTTTTAGGCAATATTTGTGCTAAACCAATTTAAGTTAAGCTTCCACATTATACACGTGGTTCAGACAAATAGATATTGCTTTTAATTGAAAGAGAATTTTAGGACCGCCTATTCACCCCCCCTCTAGTCGGCCTCCTCGATCCTACAGAGGGAGACAATGAACAGTGCAAGGACAGTTGGATGGTGCAGATGAACAGTTCACGGGCCCCCAGATGAAGGACACATGTCCCCGAATGAGATCCAACCATTGATGCGGAACATAGCTCAGATGACTGACCCGTGGCAAAGGTGGAATTGGATGGCTACGACTCATTGGGCCGAAAGAACTATAGCGGGCCAACCCATTATTGTTTAGATTTTTTCGGGGGGTCTTCCAATTTCAAAAATTGGAAGAAAATAAAATAAGTTATAGAAAATAGCAAATAACTCCAGAAAAATCCAAGAAAATTTTAAAAAATTCCTTGAGACACAAGAAACCCAAATAAAATATTTTTAGCATATGTTAATATTTATTTTATTCATATTAAATTCTTCTAATTAATAAAAATTTATTTTAATCTTGTATTAAGTCTAGAAAAATTGAAATGGTGAATTTTATTTTAAAATCCTCAAAAGGCTCTGAAAATCAAGATGTTACACAAGGGTTGCTGTACTACGCTCTGCGGTAGTACCGCCATTAAAATTCGGTAGTTCCATTTTCCAGAGAGACAAAGGTGATTCCAAAGGTGCTCTCTGGAAGAAACATGTTGCTCATTTTATCGGACCTTCCGAAAAGCGAAAGTACTGTTATTTACATACCGATACTTCTGATTTTCTTGACAGTGCATAATTTGCTATCAATTTCAATTTTAAGTACATGCATGTCCTAAATTGATCCAAATGGCACAAGAATTTGCTATCAAGTTACTAGCATTGATCCCTCTTAGTAGTACGGTATTTAATCTTTAATCCGGTCTTCCACTCTTTCTCCTAAGACTGGTAAAAACAAAAGTGACTCTAAGCTACTTATACCTTTGTCTTGAGCCACATCGATCTTCATGTTGACTCTTAGCATGCATTTTGAACTTTTCACGTTTACCATTAAGGACTAAACCTTTTAAACACTTAATAAACACGTTTGTCCCATATTCATATAGTGATATTAATTACCAAAACCATTTTTAGGATCCTAGATGCTTTTAATCTCCCCCTTTTTGGTAATTGAAGACAACACAATTGATATGTTAGAAGAATTATGCTTTGAATATACCACTAGTTGAAAAATGAGTTGTATAATCTTGTTGACCTTAAAAAACAAGTAATTGATTGATGAGCTCAAGAGAGTTCATAGAATTTTAAAGCTAATTCAGGAAAACTCCCCCTAAACATGTGGATAGAGATGTGAGGATTTTTGGAAGGCACATGTAGGAATTTTTTGAGAAATTTTGCCAGAGTTTTCTTTGTTTGTTGAATTTGTGGAGAAAGATAATAGCAAGAAAGTAGCATTGCAATTCATAGAAAGGGACTAACAATGAAGCCATTGCACAAATTCAAAATTTGCATAGTTATCATAACATTTAGGTTCACGTAATGTTCATGACAAGATAAAGCATAACATTCACTTAAACATCACATGGTTCATTACACCACAATAATATTAAAAGATAAACTAGAGGCTGAGGCTCATTGCCTATCTTGACTTGCCCTTGGCTTCTCTCCTTTTTCATTATTTTTCTCGTTCGTAATCCTCTTCCCCTTTGGTATCAAAATACCAAAAAGGCTACTCCTGTGGTGCTTGAGAACAAGGACCATGGCGGCAGTGACGGCCATACCTAACTAGGGAAGTAGGACGAGCTACTATATGCTCAAGTGAGGATACCCTATCTCCAAGAGAAGAAACAACAATAGTTTAGATAGTAGGAGGTTCTGCTCAAGGCTTGTAAGCCTTGTAGACTCTACCCAATCCACCATGGAATTCAATCTTTGTAAGGATCAAGGCCATAATATATGGAGCATAATTAATCCGTTTGATCCTGTCATTTTTGGAAGAGGCTATTTCGTAGATAAGGAGATCAACCACATCAAATTTTTGTCCTTGCATAACATAGTCAATCAGGTTCTATGCATGGCCTCTTATAGCATCATAATTCCCACTCTTGGGAAGAATGGTATGGTATTTACCAGACTTAAAATAAAAAGGAGTCCAACAAGTTTGCCTGGAACACATCTAGTACCCAGATCAAAGTACTCAGATATGGAAGTGATCTCAAGAGTAGGCTTGTCATATACCTTCTCATGTGCACTAGACTCTGTCGTGAGAGTTAGCTCAAACTCGTGCTTGTTGGAGTCTAAGTACCGGGTTATAGTCATCCATGACATAAATAAAAAATCAGGAGAAATATACAAAGAGGCATAGAATTGCCTGATGATACCTTCATTTTAGTCTGTTTTGAGAGCCACAAGATTTTATAATCCAGCCCTTTGAAACAGCCTATATGTCCCATCATATATGTCGATTGAGTCCAGGTGATTCCAATCAATGTACTTGTGATCTGCAAAAAGTCTGCTTGGACCATACAACCGATCACACACTTGCTCCTGAAATTTTGTATGAAACATTGGATTGATAGAATTGTTGGGGAGCACAAACTAGTTTCTATGACGCAAGCATGAATATTCTTCGGCTGTGATTTTTTTGAGGTTTATTTGATGTTCTTCTGGCTCAGGTGTCTCCTCATCTGACTGTTCAAGGGGTAAACTCTTTATGCTGAGTCTCCGTCTCTGAGTTAGAAGCTATAGCTTTGCCTCTGTCCTCTATGGTCTTCTAAGAATACTCTTCTTGAACAAAGGGAGGAGCCATCTGAACTGAGGGAGAGGTTGGAACTGCATGAGATCCTTGCTGAAACGAAGCTTGTCCAGAGGGGGCGTTGTTCCTACGATACAACTTTCTGATAGCATTCTTGTCCTAGGCATTTTCGGACAAGGAGATAAGATGCCAAGGATAAGGTAGAAGACGTACTTCACAGGTTTGAAACAGAATGGAATGAAATTGCTGTTTTAATCAGAGGAATCGAAAGTACCGACGTACAACAAGCCTAAATGGTAGTTCCACTTTCTTTGACTTTTTCTAGGGTGAGTTAAAGGATGAATTTTCTCATGTTTTTTCTTGGATTGAACCCATGGAATATATGCATAAGCATCATTAGACACCAGATATATCAATTAGCCCAAGAAAACAACAACAAATCATTCGCATTATCAATCAATACCTAGAGGAGCACCTAGGGTTCTAGAACAAGATAAAATGAGTATTTTAATCTCATTTAATTTGAGAAATGAAGGAGTTGAACCCTTAGTATGCGGGAAGACACCAAAAATGAAGAATTTCCCATGGGATTTGGAGATCGAGAGGAGGGATTTTGATGGTTTCTTCAAGAGAGAGAGGAAGGACTATGGCCTGGGTCGGTTGTGAGAACGAAGGGATCGGAGAGAGAAAGGGAGGTTTTCAAGAAGGCCAGACCCGGGAGTTAATGCACAAGACAAATCGAAAATGGTAGTTCCATAGTTACACGTCGGCAGTTTCAACTTATGGAAGTACCGCAAACATAACGACAGTGGTTCTGAAAAATAGAAATACCATAGAATACATTGTGGTACTTTTCATTTTTTCTAGAAACTTTCAAAAACTGACTTTGATATTGAGAAAAAATGCAAATGATCCCTAGTTTTACACTGAAATAAGAACCATTCAGGATCGTTGTGCATCGAGATGACTAAAGGGAACTTATGAACTTAGTTTTCATGAATATATAGATTTTTAGCAAAAGATATGAAAATACCCTTAGAAAATACCTCAAACAACACCAAATAGACATGAAAGCATGAGGCAAGTGTTCAAGCAATATTTGAGTAGTCTATGATATTTAATTCATTCCTCAACTTGTAAAAACGGCTTTTATCTAATGATTTGGTGAAAATATTCTCTAATTGGTCTTCGGTCTGGATGTAGTTAATTACAATATCTTCCTTGCTCAAATAATCTGTTAAGAAATGGTGGCGTATATCTATATGCTTGGTTTTTGAGTGTTGGACCAGTTTATTTGCTATTTTCACTGCACTATCATTGTCACACAAAAGAGGTATATTGTCAAATTTAATTCCATAATCTATCAAGGTTTGCCACATCCATAGCAATTGAGCACAACAACTACCCACGAAAACATATTCGGCTTCAGCGGTGAATAGGACTACTGAATTTTTTTCTTGAAAGACCATGACACTAAAGACCTTCCTAACAATTAACAACCACTCGAGGTGCTTTTTCTATCCACTTTGAAACCCGAATAATCAGAATTCGAATATCCAACTAAATAAAATTTAGCACTTTTAGGGTACTATAAGCCTATGCTAGAGGAATATTTTAAATATCTTAGGGTTCTTTTTATGGCCATCAAATATTACTCTTTTGGATATGCTTGAAACTGTACACAAATGCAAATACTAAACATGATACCGATCTAGATATGGTAAGATAAATCAAACCACCTATCATGGATCTATAAAGCTTTAAATCTACTAGTTTACCTCCTTCATTGAGATCAAGATGTCTGTTTGTCACCATGGGGGTCTTGATGGGTTTTACATCCACTATACCAAACTTCTTGAATAGATCTCTCACGTATTTTGTTTGGCTTATAAAGGTACCATCTTTCTGTTGCTTAATTTGAAGTCTAAGGAAATAGCTCAATTCTCCAATCATGGACATTTCAAACTCTCTAAATATCATATCACTAAATTCTTTACAAAAATCTTGATTAGTAGAACGAAATATGATATTATCAATATAAATTTGACATATAAAGAATTCATCATCAATAATTTTTGTAAATAAAGTTCTATCAACCTTCCTAATTTTAAATCCTTTAGAAAGTATAAAATCTTGAAGACGCTCATACCATGCTCTCGGAGCTTGTTTTAAGCCATATAGCGCCTTAGAGAGTTTATACACATGATTATAATTTTTAGGATCTTCAAAACTCGTAGGTGGTTCAACATAAACAAGTTTGGTAATTTTTGTCATTTAAAAATGCACATTTAACATTCATTTAGAATAATTTAATATCAAAACTTGAAGCAAAAGCAAGCAATATTCGAATTGACTCAAGTCTAGCTACGGATACAAATGTTTCATCATAATCCAAACCCTCAACCTGAGTATAGCCTTGAGCAACTAATCTTGCCTTGTTTCTAACCATAATTCTATTCTTATCTTGTTTATTGCGGAAGACCCATTTTCCACTAATGTCCAAACGTCATTTTGGGCAAAGTTATTGAGTTCTTCATGTATTGCATTCAGCCAATTTGGATCTTCTAAGGTATCATCTACAATTTTTTGTTCAAGAAAAAAACAAACAAGTAATGTTCACAAAAACAAGTTACTCTAGATCTAGTTTGAATACCCTTACTCATATCACCCAATATTCGATGTATTGGATAATCTTTGGTGATTGCGTTGTGAATCTTTGGCGGTAGATGTTGTTCTTCCTTTTCTTCCACATCTATGGCTTGAATGTTGCTCGTTGTGGAAGAGGTTTGAGGTTCAGCTTGCTTTGATAAAAGTGATTCATTTGTGTTCTCTTTTGGCTAAATATCACCGATTTACTTGTTCTCCATTACACACCTTAGACCTTCATCAACTACATTTCCCAAATTTTCTATCTCTTCTTGAGAGCCATTAGTTTCATCAAATTGAACGTCACAATATTCTTCAACTAAACCGAAGTTTTTATTGAAGACTCTATAAGCTTTGCTATTAGAAGAATAACCAAGCAAGAAATATTCACCACACTAACTTTGGAATTAGAGAGCTGAACACCCTTTCTTAAAATATAACGTTTGCAACCAAATACTCGAAAGTAAAAATTGTTCGGCCTTCTTCCAATGAGAAGCTCATAGGAAGTTTTTTTCAAAAGATGATGCAAGTAAAGGCAATTTATGGCATGACAAGTGGTGTTAATAGCTTCTGCCCGAAAGTTATTGGAAGTATTATATTCTTCAAGCATTGTCTTAGCCATTTCAATCAATGTTCGATTTTTTCTTTCTATAATTCTATTTTGCTCCAGAGTATTGGTAGTGGAAAGCTTATGCTTTATTCCAAGTTCATCACAAAAATCTTTAATTTAGTATTTTTGAACTCGGAACCATTGTCACTATGGATTTTGAATTTTGAAATCAAATTCATTTGGGCCCTTTTGGCGAAACTTTTAAAAATCCTTGAGGCTTCACCCTTGTTATTTTAGAAGAATGTCCATGTGTATCTAGAGTAATCATCTACAATGACTAAATAATAGCTATTGCCTCTTATACTCTTATAGGTTGTTGGCCTAAATAAATCTATATGTAAGCGTTCCAATGGTCTAGAGGTTGACATGATACTTTTGGAATAATGAGAGTTTGCAACTTGCTTTCTGGTTGGATAAGCACTACACAATCTATTTTTCTCAAATTTCACATCTTTCAAGCCAATCACTAGATCATGTTTGAAAAGCTTTTTTAGTTGGATCATGCCAACATAGTCTAGTCTTCTATGCCATAACCAACCCAAAGAGGTTTTTGTCATTAAACAAGTTTTTAAGTAAGAATCACTAGAGGAGAAATCTACTAAACAAAGGTTTCCAAATATAAAGCCTTTGAAAATAAATTTATTTTCCTTTACGTTTTGAAATGGTAACATCATTTTTAGAGAATGAGCATATCAAGTCTAGATCACATAATTGAGCAACGGATAACAAATTAAAATTTAATATTTCTACTAAAGATATATTAGAAATAGAAAGGTCATTTGAGATAGCAATTTTACCCAATCCTAATACCTTTTCTTTGTTATTATCACCGAATGTGATCCTTTCATTGCTTTTATTCTCAAATGTGGTGAACATCTTCTGGTCTCCGGTTATATATTGAGTGCATCCACTATTAAGAATCCAATGCATTCAACTAGTCTTGTAGTTTACCTACAAAAGAAAATTACGTTCTTTTAGCCAAATTTGTTTGGGTCTTTGGAGGTTAATAACCAAGGCTTTGGGCACCTAAATAACATTTTTTTAGCGCCTAGAATTGAAGTGTCAATAAATTTAGCAATAACACTATCATTTTTGGATTTCTTAAGCATACAATAAGAATTAAACAATCCAATTATCATATTATAATTTTATTGCAAATGTCTTATTTTTCGACACTTTTGGCAATACCTACCATTTTCTCTCGCAAATCTTGTGGGCTTGTTTGCCGTTTTTACCTTTTTTGGGTACATATCCAAGACCCTCCTTATTGAATGAGTATCTTTGCTCACTAAATAAATTGTCAAGGGTAACCTTACCCTTGAAGCACCTTTCCAAGTTTTTGTTTAACTTGGTCACTTGTTCTTTTAACTCATTGTTCTCAACAATGAGTTTGGCATCATATGACTTAGCATTTACTTGATTAGAAGCAATTTTAGAACAACATGGCATATCAAGTAAATCATCATATGAAGTGAAAATGCTAATTCTAGCTGTTTCTATACTAGTCATGGCGTCATAAATATCACACGTAATTCCAATGCTAGTGCTAGATTTTCTTGATTTTTCCTGAATAAGAAAATCGTGAGCTTTTTTTAGCTCCTTATAGGACTCTTTGAGAGAGAGATGATATCTATTTAAGCTCTTAAATTTTGACTTTTCTTTATAAAAAAATTCATTGAATTCAATTAGCATATCCATAAGTTCATTATAAGAAGGCTCATCAACATCAAAAGATTTTACATTATCTCTTTTTACCATAAGACATGTTTGAGATGAGAAAAGGGATGAAGTTTTTTTGATGGCAATGCCAACTAGTCCATTCTTCTAGAGGGACTCCAATGTGAGTTTCATTTTTACCCTCTTTGTGAATTTTTTTGAATAGGTTCTTCTTGCCATTGAAGTCTTTCTTCTTCAATGACTTGCACTTATCATCATTCTTTGTGGAGCATTGAGAGGCAATGTGCACCTTCTCATCGTACTTATAGCAACGAATGTTTCTATAGCATTTATTGTCATAGGAGCGCCCCTTTTTGCCCTTCTTATGGCTAGCACTTTGGTGCGAGTGCCTCTTCATGAACCTTTTCATCCTTCACACAAGGAGAGCCAATTCCTCATCGGAATCTACTTCATCATCCTTGGACTCATCGCTTGATACCGCCTCAGATTTGAAAGTGGTTATCTTCTTGCCCTTGAAGGAGGATTGCTCCAAGAGCTCCTCCTTATCCTTCTTGTAGAACTCATTGGTGATGAGACTTTTCAAGAGTTATGTTGGTGTTATTCTTGTCAACTCAGAAGAATTGGGAAAGAGTGTCACCAATGTTTCGTACTTCTCTGGCAATGCGCTAAGCATCTTTCTTATAACATCAACATCCGTTAGTAACGTGCTAAGTCTCTTGAGCTCATTCATAATGTTGTTGAGATGAGAATACATTTCATTAATACCCTCATATGGCAACACTGTGAATGTCTTATATTTGATCTGAAACCTATGTAATTTGGCTTCTTTAACTGTGAATGTTCCCTCGTGGATTTCCGAGAGGATAGTCCAAATATCATGAGCAGTTTTCAAATTGCTCACTCTATTGAATTCATCCGCATTTAAAGCACCAAACAAAGCATTCATAGCTTGAGTATCTAAATGAGCGTTACGCCCCTCTTGTTCCATGGGATGTAGTGGATCAAGAGGCATGACATAACCCTCATTTACAATCTTTCATATGCTCAGATTTATAGCCTCAAGATAAATAGACATTCTAATTTTCCAATAAGCATAATTAGAGCCATCAAAAAGTGGGCCTTTTTTATAGCAATCCCCTCGCTAACCATTCTTTTCTTTCTAGACGGTTAAGTCTAATGAATGAGAGACAAAACTCTAATACTACTTGTAGGATCAAGGATAATCGACTAGAGGGGGTGAATAGATGGTTGTAAAAATTCTTGCCATCTAAACTAATTTGCACAAACTAATACTATGCCATATTACAATACAATATAATCCTACACAATTCTAGTAAGACTAAGCCACTACTAGCACAACTCTCTACAAGAATATCTCAAGCACAAATTAAATTGAAATACAATAATACCAATATTCTGGAAATACAGGAGAAAGAGTAGAAGACAAAGAGACAATCACTTGACAACCGTGTGTTCGAAAACTTGCCGGTTCCTCCAGTCCATATTGAGAAAAGCCCAAGTACCTTGGACCGGCTCCACGAATTAAGCCTCACTTCTCGATCACTAGTGGTTGTCTTTTCTCTGCTTCGGAGATGGTGGACACCAAACCACTTACAAGATGGCTTTGGGCTTCTTCACAAACTTCTTGAAGAAGTCACCTTGCGACTCCTACCAAGCCATCAAGGTGCCGGTAAGCGCCAAGAGTAATAGATCATGCTTCGCTTGACGGCTATCAAGTGCCATGGATCAATCTAGAATGATTGCACTTGATTTTGACTCAACTACCTCAAATGAATGGAATAAAAGCAAATCAGGTGTGGAGTGAAGGCTCTATGCTCAAGGATGTTGCAATGAAGTGTCTCTTACTGACCTTGAGCTGATGGGGGAGTATTTATAACCCCACCAACCAATTATAGCTATTACAAGGTAATTCCTAAAAAAATCAGGGCAAGCAAAAGTACAACAGTTCAATGGCCGGTACTACTGCTTCTGTTTTTACACAATAGTAACAGCTATTTCAGAACTACTGAACTAGCCGTTGAAAGTCAGAGTGGTACTACCACCGTTATAAGTGTGGTAATTCCAATCTTCGGTAGTTCCAAATTATGGTGTGGTGCTTCCGTTTGTCTCGAAGCCAAAGCTTGGCACTCTTTTGAAAAATCATACTGTTTGGATTTTTTGTGCTTCCGAGTTTTGTTGTACCACTCAAGGGTTGTGGTACTACCGCTCTACGGTAGTTCCACCGTTAAAACTTTGGTAGTTCCATTTTCTAGAGAGGCAAAAGTGATTCCAAAGGTGCTCTTTGAAAAAAAATGTGCCGCTCATTTTATCGGACCTTCCGGAAAGCAGAAGTATCGTTGTTTACATGCCGGTACTTCCGATTTTTCTGACAATGCACAATTTGCTATCAATTTTAATTATAAATGCATGCATGATCATAAAATTGATCCAAATGGCTCAAGAATATGCTATTTAAGTTACTAGTCATGATCTCTCTTAATAGTACGACATTTAATATACATTCCGGTCTTCCACCCTTTCTCCTAAGACCGGTAAAAATAAAAGGATCTTAGACTACTTATACTTTTGTCTTAAACCACATTGATCTTTATGTTGACTCTTAGCATGCATTTCTAAGCTATCACGTTTACCATTAGGGATTAAACCTTTTAAACACTTAACAACCACGTTAGTCCCATATTCATATAGTGTCATTAATTACCAAAACTATTTTTAAGGGCCTAGATGCTTTCACCCTTATGGATTTTGTAAATGTGAAGGGCCGTAGACTCCCTAAAAACAATGCTCCCTCATTTAAAACGTTGCTTGTAATGCTTGCGTTTTGGAGGTGACCAGTAATGGTCACGTCCTAGTGTTGATGGGTGTGGAGTGGAAGAAAGCATCGGAACTATGTATTATACAAGTCGTGTTATGATTTCTCAGTCTCACGCCCATAGAAGTGTAGTAGCGAGTATTATGAGCTAATCATATCTTGTGGGTAAACCTATACAATATCTACAGAGTGTTAAAAATCAATTCAAATAGTCGTTCCCCCGGACATGGGCACGGTGCAGAATTGTCACATTTGCGTAGTTTTCATAAATTAATGGTCACTAGATAATGATGGTTATGGATGAAAGTATGAAAAATGGTTATGATAACTTGTTACGGAAATGAATATGGTGAAGAGAAACCGTTCTCTTGACTTAACAAACTCGAAACATAAGACCTTCCCTTAGTTAAGCTTTGCATATAGATAGATGCCCCTATAAATGCATTTTGCACTAATGTATAGTCGTCAAAAGAGTTCTACCTGGAGTTGCTAGTAGCGGACACCTAGAGTTTTGAGTCGAGCAACAATTTTATCAATATGTTCCCCAAAACATATTCAATACAAGTCTTGTGTTGTTAAACTCGTCATATAGATCGCAACGGTTCAAATGGAACACAAATAGAAGTTTGTATATGAAAGGAGGGAGAACTTCCTTTTGTACTGCACTACTTTCGGCTACTCTATTCCTACGTCCGATGCGCGCCATCCATAGAGTAGTATCTACAAAGCCGACGCCTCTTTTGATCCTTCGTTTGGATGAATTAGGTTTTTGGAAAGCACTTGTGCGACTGCACGCTATGTTGTACCCATCGCTTTCTAATGATCCAGGTTCATGTGTCATTGTTTACGTCAACATCTCTATAGATTACGCTAGATTCTGATGCTCACAAGTAACATGTAATCATTTATAATTGTCAACAAGTAATACCGAGATGTTGGAAGGTTATATATAGTGTTAGCAACTAATGTAGAACCACCACTAATAGTTGATTATACAAAAAGTGTTTAGAGTTGTCATTAAGTAATAGCGAGATGCTAGCAAATAATATTTTAAATTTGCTAACTAATGTAGAAAATAGCATATAGAGCTAACAATTAATATAGTAAATATAATATAAAGCTTTTAAGTAATAGCAAGTAATATATAGAGCTAACGACTGAAATCCAATAGAGCTTGATCACACTATCGTAGACGTCCCTAAAACATGTCCAACATTGGTCTTGATTCGCTTGTCTCGTAGAACACAACGGTGCAAACAAAACATAATTCGGACACTCGATTAATTAGATATGGCCGTCCAAATTGTTGAGGAACCCTCGCTGGCAACCAGTCCGAGCAATTCCTCTGCTTAAAACAAGAACGAATCAATCACAAAAGACGACAAAGTAATAGGTTGAACACAGAGAGGTAGAGAGAACTCCTGGTCTTTCTTTATTGCTTCAATTCATTGGGTACAAATTTAGCCATATGGCTCTCTATTTATAAGGGTCCTGGTTTCCTAATACTCCCCCTTGGGCACTCACCCGACATACTCATGCCTCATTAAAACTCCATAAAAATCCAGTGAAAAAAATTTGGAGAAAGAGTATATGATGCATGTTATGCTGTCATGCACAAATTGCCTCATTAAAAACCTTGGTCGAGAAATTTCAGAAAAACTCGCCAAGGGAAAAAGAGTACAATTCACCCAATTTAATTCAGTCTTCATGACTTTTATTCTTTTGGGTACTTGATCTTCAGGATCAAGATTTACTAGCGGGCTTGAGAGAATTCTCCCCCTGAATTCTGCACTTCTCTAAGTCTGATCATACCAATCCCTCGCACGCACCTTTCAAAGCTAGATGCGGGTAGTGACTTTGTGAATAAATCTGCTAGATTTTCACAAGACTTAGTATGTAATACTTTGATCTCGTCCATCTTTTGCAATTCATGAGCATAGAAGAACTTAGGGTTAATATGCTTTGTGAGATGACTCTTCACATAGCCCGTTTGTACTTGTGCAACGCAAGCGGCATTATCTTCATAGATAATTGTGGGGGTTTTCACAATGTTCATCGCACATGACTGCTGGATGTGGTGAACCATTCGACGTAGCCAAGCGCATTCACATGCAGCTTCATATAACGCTATTATTTCCGAGTGGTTCGTCGAGGTAGCTACAAAACTTTGCTTAGACGATTTCCAGGAAATTGCAGTTCCACCACACAGGAATACATAGCCTGTTTGTGACTTTGCAATATGCTGGTCGATTGTACCCAAAGATCGCATAGCGAATCAAGTTCAGATCTTGATTCTTTCTGTAAAACAATCCAAGGTCCTTGCTTCCTTGGAGATATCGGAAGATGTCCTTTATGCCCTGCCAATGTCTTTTGGTGGGCTCTGCAATATACCTTGCTAATAGGTTCACGGCAAAAGCAATATCCGGTCTAGTACACTTTGCTAAGTACATGAGTGCTCCAACTGCACTCAAGTATGGGAATTCCGGTCCCAGGACTTCCTCCCCCTCTTCCCTAGGTCGGAAAGGATCTTTTTCTTGCTGTAAAGATCTCTCGATCATTGGTATTTTTGATGGGAATGCTTTCTCAAAGTCAAATCTTTCTAGCACTTTCTGAGTGTAGGTCGACTGATGTACCAAGTCTCCTCCAGGGACATGCTTAAGCTGCAGGCCTAAGTAGAACTTGGTCTTACCCAAATCTTTCATTTCAAACTCTGACTCCAAGTAGGAGCTTGCTTCTTTTATATCTTCCACTGTCCCGATGATATTCAGATCATTTACATATACTGAGATTATACAGAATCCATTCTGGGATCGCCGTATAAATACACAAGGACAGTCTTCATTGTTCGTGTAGCCTTTCTTGCAAAGAAAGTCACTTAAGCGATTATAGCACATTCTGCCAGATTGCTTCAGTCCATACAGGGACTTTCCAAGCTTCACATTGTATAGATTTCTATTTGCTCTGTCTTGGTTTTGTATCTCACTACTTCGTTTCTTTCATTTCTCTTTCGAACAAATACCCACTTGTGCCCTACAAGGTGCACATGGGGAGGTGTGCGGCATACAGGCCCAAACACCTCTTTTTTGTTCAGAGATAGCAATTCAGTTGCTATTGCCTTCTTCCAATCTTCTCAATCTGATCTTTTCTTACATTCAGCGAGCGATGCAGGCTCGGGATCAAGATCAATGATTGTGGCAATTTTATTTGCGAAGTAGATATCGACACTGGCTGTTGTCCTGTTCAGGGATTCTCCCGTGTGCACATAATTTATAGCTATTTCTTCATGAGTTGCTTCTTCTGGAGCTTCACCTTGCGCATCGCTTCTTTCAATTGTGGTGACAAGTCCTTTAATTTTTCGGCTCTGATGTGTGTGCACACATCCATACCGATGGGGATATTCAGATCCAGTATGTCCTTTTCAACAGGTGTCATAATTATGCAAGGTCTCAACTGGCTCCCCTTCTCATTCTGGGTGACTTCGGTGATCGGCTATGATGAGTTCTTCTTATCATTTTTCGTCGGACATCCCCGGTTACTTGGAATTCGAGGAGCCGAAGTTCTCGTCCTTTTATTCTAAGGCATCTGGACGGGATTAGGGATAACTTCAATTTTGTTTGGTATTCCAACCCTCTCCGGTGCATTGCGTGCAGGCACATACAACTCAGTCACGCTCTTCAAATCACTAAAGTGATCAGGCAGTTGGTTTCCTAATGCTTGCAAATCGATGATCTTCTGGACCTCTTTTTCAGTTTTACTAGTGCGCGGGTCATGTGCAGGAATTCCCGTGGCTTCCCATGTAATTTCCTGACATTTTTCATCAAAGGGTTGATTTCCTCCCTCTAATATCGGGAAATTATCCTCATCAAAAATACAGTCAGCGAAGCAGGCGGTATGCAAATCTCCCGACATGGGTTCCAAATACCTGATTATGGATGCAGTATTATCACCAACGTATATCCCAATCTTACGAAAAGAGCCCATTGCAATTCGCTGCGGAGGTGGTATAGGTACATAAACCTTGCATCCAAACCTCCTGAGATAAGAAATTTTCGGTGGTGACCCTTGCACTAGTTGCATAGGTGAATGGATGTTGTAGGCCGAAGGTCTAACGTTGAGGAGATTCGCTGCATGTAGGACTGCGTGTCCCCAACATGTAGCTGGCAAATTACAATTCTGTAAAAGAGGTCGGGCAATAAATTTAAGTATCTTGATTAAAGCCTCTGCCAAACCATTCTGGGTATGGACATGCGGTACCGAGTACTCGACTGCAATCCCCATCGCCATGCAAAAATCATCAAATGCCTTTGAAGTAAATTCGCCGACATTGTCCATTCGGATGGACTTGATGCGATGATCAGAACACATTTCTGATGCAAATGATCTACGAGATCAATTTGGTGAAAAGCATGGTTTCTTGTGGATAATAAACCCACATATGACCACTTTGAGAAAGCATCAATGAGCACAATGAAATACCTAAATGGCCCTGATTGGGGATGAATAGGACCGCAAATATCTCGCTGGATGCGTTCTAGGAATGCAGGGACTTCATCCTTCACTTTCAGAGTGGAGGGTCTAATAATTAATTTCCCGGTGGCACATGCAAAGCACACAAAATCGTAATGATTCGGGAAATTCTTCACATAAATATTATGCCTGTGAGAATTGTTAATTATATTTCTCATCATTCTAAGATCTGGGTGATCTAATCTGTCATGCCAAAGATAGAATAGTTCAGAGCTTCTAAATACTGTTTTCAGAACAGTATACGCTGCAGGCGCCTTAATGTTGGTATAATATAGCCCAGTTTCTAGTGAAGGAAGTTTTTCTAATACCCTTTTGCCATTCTCTTCGCGCTTCGTGATGAGCAGGTATTCCTTACCGTACTCTTCTTCATTCTCAAAATGAAAATCATTGGCGCGAATATCTTATAAACTTAGGAGAGTTCTAGTCGATTCTGGGTACAATAATGTGTCTTCAATGACCAAAGTTGTGCCCATGGGAAGTATAATTGTGGCTCTTCCGAAACCAATTATACATGCATCGCTTCCGGCGATTGTCGTAAGGCTGCCATTGCTCTTACGAATCGACTGAAAATACTTAGTCTCTCTTAAGATGGTATTCGTAGTACCACTGTTGGTAATGCATACTTCCTCTATATGGCGCCATATGTGCTCTAATATAAAGTATTTTATTAATATATATTAGAATACATACAACACATAAATAAAACACACAAATATTAGAACATATCATGCTATTGTAAACTGAATAAATGAATGAATTATTCCAAAATCATCCAACCATCACGAGAAAATAAAACTAAAGCACCATCCATGTAAGTTCTAACTTGTCCATTTAATGCAAAATAAATGACAATTAACATCTCATGCATTCTGTGCATCAGACGGAATCAACTAGAAAATCATTGACTTCTTCGGATATCTTTTCAGGAGTGATGTTCTCTTCGAGAGAAATTATGGAGGTGGCTGCCTCTAGGTCGTAAGGGGGTGCTGCTGCCGGAATGGACTCAACCTCCATCATTTCAGGCAGCTGCTCAAGATTAGGGATGGCAATTGTACCCATTTATCCGCGTACCCACGGGTAAATACCCTAATAGAGTCGGGTATAGGATGTATTCTTTACCTACGGGTATGAAAATGGGGAAAAAATTTTACCCATCGGGTAAACGGGTACGGGTATGAGTAAGCTCCACCCGTACCCGTTTTGCCCGTTTACCCGCGAATCTATAGTCTGACAGGTGGGCCAACTCAATAATTAAAATTAAGATAATTCGTCAAAACTCAAAAGCCCACCTACCCCAGGCCCAACCCAAGTTACCCAACCGGCCAACCCTAATCAGTAATCCCCAACCCCAAGCGCCGAGCCGCCGACTTCCTCCTCAGTCCTCACTTCCTCAGTTCCTCAGTCCTCGTTCTCCAGCTACCCAAGCAAGCGCCGAGCCGCCGACTTCCTCCTTCCTCGGTCCTCGTTCTCCAGTCTCCCTCCTCAGTTCTCCACTCCTCCGGTGTCCGGTCCTCCCTCAGTCCCTACTCCCTACTCCCTCCCTCCTCTCTCCTTGTGAGTTGTGACCTTCTAATCGCCGAGAGGGGACGAGCGCCACTGCTAATCCCCCCACCGAGCCCGCTCGCCCCTGCGCAGATCTCCCTGCTATTGCCGACATCCCGCCCAGATTCGCTTCCTCCTCGCCCAGATCCACCTCCTCGCGCAGATTTCTTGAACCGAGGCAAGAGGGGTAGGTTTTGACCGGGAGAAACGCCCGTTTCTTGGCGCCCGCTTGTTGTTGCGATTTTGCTGATTGAAATGGGATCTTTCTTGCCTTGCAGGTGCTGCGCGCGGCGTGATTCCGGCGACCTCGGCCTCCATCGCACGAGCACATCCTGTAGTGAAGGTATGCCTAGATCTATTTTTTGTTTGGTGCTTTTTGTCGGCTCATTTGTGATTCCTCCGTGATTCCTGGAGTCAAGGTATGCCTAGATCCTCCATCGCACGAGCACATTGTGCGGCGTGATTCCGGCGACCTCGGCCTCCATCTCACTTGTTTGGTGCAGTCAAGGCATAACTTTCTTTTGTTGAAATGCTGGTATTTATAATTAGTGCTAGACAACTTTGACTAGATATGTAACATATGCTTTCTTACTGAGTATATTATGTTGAAGACTATATATCTCTACAACAGATGTAGTCATGGTTTCATTCTTACTTGATTATGTTGTTTGCATCTCTAAATTATTGGCTTTCGATTTTGCATTGTCAAGATTGGAGTTGAAACAATGTTAGAGTCTGTTTTGAAACAATGTTACTTGATTTTGCATCTGTAAAATCTCATATTTGTTTAGAGCCAGTGCCCAATACTCCAGATGACTTTGTAAAATCTCATATTTGTTTTAAACTCTCAGATGGCAACTCCAGGAAATAGTAGCCAACATGGGCAGTCTTCTCAAGGCTCAATAATCCGTGATCAGCAAGTAGGATCTGAATCTGAACCTCAAGTTGAAGAACATGTCGAAGATGCACAAGCAGAAGAGGAAGACTCTCGTGGCACAAAGAGGAAACTTACTTCACCTGTTTGGAATGAATTTACAAGATTGAAAGTCAATGGTGTTTGGAAGGCAAAGTGCATTTGGTGTAGTAAATACCTTTCGGCAGAAACAAAGAATGGCACTAAACATTTACATGAACATCTAAAGGTTTGCATCTATCGAAAGAGGCAAGGTAAAGTACAAACCAGTTTAAGATATGGATCTTCTGAGCATGGGCAAGTAACTGTAGAGAACTATGTCTTTGACCAAGAAGTTGCTAGGAAAGCTCTCTATTCCATGATTATTCTGCATGAGTACCCACTGTTTATTGTTGATCACCATGGCTTTCGTAATTTTGTTAGTGCACTACAACCTTTATTTAAAATGGTCACTCGAAATACTATTAGAAAGGATATCTTGGATTATTATGATTCAGAGAGAAAGAGAGCTCTTAGTTACTTGGATAAAAGCAGTTGTCGCGTTGCTGTTACAACTGATCTTTGGACAGCTGATAATCAAAAGAGAGGTTACATGGCAGTGACATGACATTTTATTGATGACTCTTGGAGGCTTAGAAGTTGCATTTTGAGGTGATTGCTATGCTAAATACTATTAATCTTATTGCTATGTTCAAATACTAATCTTCTTGCTATGCTGAAACATGTAGGTTTATATATGTGCCATGCCCGCATACATCAGAGGTTATTTGTGAAGCACTACATAAAAGCCTGCAGAGTTGGAATCTTGATTGCAAGCTATCCACTTTGACTATGGACAACTGCTCAACAAATGATAAATTAGTTGAAGCAATAGAGATGAAAATTGGTCCATCTAATCTTTTATTGGGTGGAAAACTGGTACATATGCGCTGTTGTGCACACATTCTTAACTTAATTGTGAAAGATGGCTTGAGTGTCATAGAGCATGGCATCAAAAGAGTCCGTGATAGTGTTTCCTATTGGACAGCTACACCAAAGAGGTACGAAAAATTTGTGAAAGCAGCTCGGTTTGTTAGGATTGAAATAACTAAAAAGATTGCTCTAGATTGCAAAACTAGATGGAATTCAACCTATATTATGCTTAGTACTGCTATTCCCTATAAGAAAGTTTTTCAAAGGTTGGAGCAAATTGATATGCAGTTTAACTGTGCACCAACTGCTGTTGATTGGAATTTTGCCTCAACTATTTGTGAAAAATTAAGCCTCTTCTATGAACTCACTGCAATGTTTTCTGGAACTAAATACGTGACAACTAACATCTTCTTCCCAAAGATTTGTGAGGTCAAAATGCATATGAATAAATGGCTAGGATGTGGAGATCCAATAATTGAGGCTATGTCTGTTGAGATGATAAAAAAGTTTGATAAGTATTGGTCTGATATTCATGGTTTGATGGCTATTGTTGTTATTCTTGATCCACGTGGAAAACATGACAATGTTACATGCATGCTATATTGCTCTCTTTGGTGAAGAAAACTCTGAAGATAAGGTTACAGAGAGTTATAATTGTTTGTGTGAGTTGATGAATGAGTACCAAGTACATAGTGAAGAAGAGGGTGTGGCTACGTCATCTACTAGTAGTGCTCCAATTGGTGCTAATGAGGTGCTTTCCATATTTAAAACACTGGCTGCTAGTAAGAAAAATATTGGTGTAGTAAAGACCAAAAGTGAGTTGGATCGCTATTTGGAAGAAGAAACTCTTCCTTGCACAAATGAGGAATTTGATATACTGGGTTGGTGGAAGGTGGCTGGGACACGTTATCCTACATTGCGGATGATTGCCCGTGATATCTTAGCTATTCCAATAACAACAGTAGCTTCTGAATCAGCTTTTAGCACTAGTGGTAGAGTGCTAAGTGAACATCGTAGTCGTCTCACTCCAGCTATATTGGAGGCATTGATGTGCTCACAAAGTTGGCTTCGGAATGACCTTAAAGGTATGCAACTAATGATGTAAATATTTCAAAATTTATGTGTGATTTGAAGCTAGTGATGTAAATGTAATGCAATGTTTACTTAGGTGAAGGAGTTGAGGTTTTATGGACATGCCTTGAAGACATTGAAGAGGAGCTTAAAGATTGTTGTTCAATCTCGATCGTCGACTCTGATTAGCAAATATTTTTTCAGACATGTCTTTCATCTATTTGTTGAACTGTTGAAATTGAACTATTTTCGTATGTTCCAGTCTTGTTGTAAACGTAATTTGTTTATGTGCGAGTGTCTATATGTATTTTCGTGTGTGAATGCACTTTCTTAAGGACATATATATTTGATATGAATGTGATTAGGGATTCGCGGGTATGTGTATTTGAAATTGAACTTATATGTATGTGTGAATGTGATTCGCAGGTAAACGGGCATACCCGTGGGCGACGGGTACCCGCGGCATTCGCGGGTAAACGAGTATGCCCGCGGGCGACGGGTATGGGCGAGGTTCTTTGCCCGTTGTCCTTCGCGGGTATGCCGTGGGCGCAAATCAGAGTCGCGGGTATGGGTATGGGTAAGCATTACCCGTGCCCGTCATACCTGATTGCCATCCCTACTCAAGATGCTCCCCCTCGACCGCTGCAAAGTGAGCTTCAGGCTGCCCTTTGCCATTCATCTTCTGGGCTTGATGGGCATCAATAACATGTTGCGACGCTTTACAGATCCGCGACCAATGCCCCCACTTGCCACACTTATCAACCTTGGTTCTGCTGACCATAGGTTTTACCGCCCTCCTTAGCCTTTTTGTTACTTGGAGCATCTGATTTGCCTTTTTGGGCAACGGCCTTACCCTTCTTCCCCCTTCTTTTTATCAAGAGCTTTCACACCTTGTAGCTCCCGGCGTTGGCCTCGTGGCCAGCGGAGCTCCTCAGTGGCTGAGCGACGTAATTCTTGCGGAGAAGTTCATTTTCAGCCACCGCAACCTGCATCATATCAATTAATTCGGCGTACTCCTTGTAGCCATCTTGACGATAATTGCGGGCGGATTGAACAGCATTGGGGTGAAAGGTGGACAGGGTCTTCTCAATCTTCTGCTCATCTGTGATCTGCTTGCCACAGAATTGAAGATTGGTACAAATCCTATGCAAAGCAGAATTGTACTCTCCGACCGTCTTAAAGTCGGCAAATCTCAGTCCGATCCACTCCTGCTCTGCCTGAGGAAGAATGGTGTACTTTAGCCTCTCAAACCGCTTCTTCAGTGCGGTCCAGAGTGCTAACGCGCTTTTCTCCGCCATATACTCATTCTTGAGAGTAATGCAGAGATGGTGCCTGAGAAAATAAAGTGCCTGATCATTCTCCTTAGGTGTGGGTTTGGAATCATGCCGTCCGCCAATCCTAATAGCCGCGGAGCTTCTTGGCTCCAAGTACTATCTCGACATCAGATGCCCACGGCAGATAGTTCTTGCCATGCTGGGCAAGCTCCTCGAACTCCCGGTTCGTGATACCAGTCATCTACATGTGTATGAATGGAACAAACAAGTTTACTGCAGGTAAACTTGCATGAAATAATTTACTGCGGGTAAATAAATGGTACAATAGGTTCTCGTAATGTTTCATAATTTTCTATGTATTTTCCATAATTTTACTGCTAATTTCAGTGATTAAAAGCAATTTAAACAATTACAATTAACCAAAACAGTAAATAAATGCGGAAAATACAGAAAATAATGGCATAAATAAATAAGCTTCAAGTGCTGAAAATAATTCAAAATTCGGATTCCCGATGCCCTTTTATGCTAGAATGCAAAATTTCAGCAAATTCTGTAATTTTCAGGGGGGTTTTACACAAATTTTCAATTCAGAGAAAAATTATACGCAATTTTTTAATTTTTCAAGGGGTTTTCTGCAAAATCCCCCTACTGGCCGGGCCCCTCCTTTTTTTCGGGAATTTTCGGCCGGTTTGGCCCATTACCTTTGGGCTCCCACTAGCCCACCTCTCGGGTTCAAAGGGGCAAGGGTAGGGTTTCCCCTACCCCTGTTCACACTGGGCGGCGGCGGCCCGAGCGGGTGCGCGCATGGGGGCGGCCTCAAGCGGCGACACGGGAGGGGCCGGCCTCGGGCGGTCGGCACGGCGGCTCGGGAGGGGCCGGCCTAGGGTGGCGGACGGCGGCTCGACGCGGCGCGCGCATCGCGCGGCGGCGTCAGCACGGAGCGGCGGCGGCGAGGCGCGCGCAGTGAGGCGGCGCGGCAGCGCGAGGCGGCGGCGGCGCGAGCGAGGCGGCGCGGCGGCTCCTCGCCGGTTTTCCCTTTCCCCTTTTCTCGGCGCGGGAAGGCACGGCAACCGGCGTGTCGCGGCGCGCACGGGCGGCAGCGGTTCGGCTTCAGGCCGAGCCTTCTCGGGCGACGTGTGGCGCGGCGGCCATGTGGGGCCGCAACGGCGGTGGCGCGGAGCTTGGTGCGCCGTTCTAGCGGGGCGCGGGCTCCGGCTTGGCAGGACCCGTGCGGCGGCGCGTGGGGCCCATGCGCAAGTCCCAGTATTGTGCAGTGCCCGTGCGGGGGCGGCGACGGCAGAGCCCATGCAGGGGCTGCGCCATGCAGGCTACGGGAAGTGTCGGCCATGCATAAACCGAACGAGAAGAATAGGTGCATAAAAATTCGTTTCTAATCTTACGATGCAATCAACATCTACCCCTTTTTCACAATCTACCGATCGATATTGTGCCGGCGACTTCAGGTCTACTCGCGGTAGATTAGGGAGGATTGGCATCGTTTTCTACAGTGCAATCAACATCTATCTTGTTTCACAATCTACCGATCGACATTGTGCCGACGACTTTAGGTCTGCTCACGGTAGATTAGAGTGGATTTGCACCGTAGATAACCAATCTAGAACACGAAGAAAAAAATGCAATTTCAAGCGATCTAGAAAATCAATCTATTAGTTTCGATGATTACCTTCGTTCACCGGAGCGTAATCGTGCTGATAATATGTTGAGGAACCCTCGCTGGCGACCAGCCTGAGCAATTTCTTTGTTTAAAATAAGAACGAATCAATCACAGAAGACGACAAAGTAATAGATTGAATACGGAGAGGTAGAGAGAACTCCTGATCTTTCTTTATTGCTTCAATTCATTGGATACAAATTTAGCCATATAGCTCTATTTATAAGGGGTGATAAGATACCCACTAGAGATAAGTACTTTTAAACGAAGAATCCTGGTTTCCTAATACAAATATTAGAATATGAACAAGTACAACATGTAATCACACGCATACATATCGCAAACACGAGAACAAAAAGAGAAATCGAGAGGTTTGTTTATCTACCGTGCCATGCACGCATACATAAAGGAAGAAAAGGGTGGGTACTTTTCAACCTACTCTTAGCTTTAGTTTCTTTTAACTATCACTATTTATTAAATTAATAAATCATAACCTAAAAAAACATTCTTTCAGTAATCATTATTTAATAAACTAATAAACTAATAAACTACAGCCTATTCTAAAAGAAATAGGGCCACAGCGTAGCTAGTAGCTACCTTGTGTCAAAGGAAAGCAATATGGGAACGGAATATATTGATTTTGCAGAAATTTTGCATCAAGGAAACAGTTAATTTTCTCCAACGTTTTCTATAAGACCCAAATCGCTACTTCGATAGAAGTTGTGTTGGACAATAGCACATAGTAATTTTGACCACTAATTTGCATTATAACAAATTTGTACAATGCGGAAAAATCCGTTTTATTATGGACAATTACCAGAATATGCTGTTGTATTTCCATCACAAAATTTGTTAATAACAAAAATTCTAAAATTTACATAACCAAATTGGGGCTGCTATGTACATGCAAGGCAATGAGAACCACCGGTGTATCCTGATGTCCTGACATATCCATATAGACAAATTGCCTCTTGGTTGGCAACTACTCAAGGTGTGAACCTACCGATACCTGCAAAACATAAGCGCAATATGAAACATGATCCATATCTACTATTAAAATGCCAATCAAAAAGTTACAATCCCTGACTTCTTGTAAGCACATATATTACGTATGGTACATCCATCTAATTTTTTGTATTGGATTAGCGCCACAAGTTTGGTGCCACTTGTCAGAAAAAATTTCATAATTTTTCGAAACTCAAGCTGAAAGCTTTATTCAAACTTAGTTTTGAAAATTATAATATCTCTCAAGCATATTAGAGAGAAACAAAGCAGGCCACATTGAGCCAATTCCTCATTTGGAAATGCATATTTAGCATAAACAACAATTATCATTTTGGATACAAAAAAGAGAACTAGGCACCTCACTACAGATAAGCCTAGGAACACTCGACAAACAGTACTTATCAACAATGATATTATGATTCTAAAGAGAAACCAATGATAGATGTAGACAAATGCATTTAAGGTGTCCATACCTTTGCTCTAGCAGGGATTGATTGTATCATCCTCGAACGCAACACCATAGTCATCCACAAAACGCTTGTATTTTTTCTGGGACATCATAACATGCAAGTGTATCTAGTGTCTGTCGATCTTTTCGTGAGCGTTATCATCTAACTAAATGATAAGTCTTGAACAGCGTGACCACTAGTATTGCAAGGGGCATATGGCCTTGGTACCTTCCATCTCAGAAATTCCTGAAGAATATTGAAAGCATCCTTCGGATTAATCAAACAAGTGTGCAGAAAACAGTAGCCGGCTGAGCACGTATGAATATATGGAGGATCAAAAGAATAAAATGCCAAGTGCAGAGACTTGTAAGATAAACAATTCACTCAGGACAACTAAAATATATTGGGCAACATCAAATGCATTCCACACTGAGTTTGATCTTGACAACACAAAGTTTAGTCATTTTGTACTTTAGTCTGGAGGTAGGCATGCCATGTTATGATGGGTAGAAGTATGTCATTTCTATTTACAAGGAAGTTTGTGTACCTTTGTTGAATTTGGACCATAGGCTTTATAAGCTTTGTCAATTGATGAGTAAATGAGAGTTGCTTGATCAGACACACGATTACACTTGACCAAACGAACAACTTCCCTCGAATTTGTAGACTTAGCCTTCAAGTACAAAATAAGCTTTGAAGGTAGGGATCCTGGAGCATCTTTTTTCCCATGAGTCATCTCTACTGTCACCAGATCATCCCATAATACGTCCCAGATTACTGAGCATGGATCCTTTGCAGGATTGAACTTTCTCTGGGTCATCATCGGTAGCTGAAACCAAGCATGTGATGAAATTGGGCTAAAAAGTGAACCATGGTGTAATTAGAGTTAACAGTGTAAATTTGTCTTACCTGAAGCAATATTACCCTTCTGTGTGTAATTAAAAGAATTTTCCCCTTAGGAAGTATAAAATGATCCTCATAAGCATCAGTAGATGCAAACTTTCCTCGGACTTTAAAAAGGTCAACTTGGCCAAGAAATGTACCACATTCAGCTAGCTGTAAGATAGCCTTCATAAAAAAAGGATAAAAGATAACATTCAGAAGATGTCATTAATAGAATCATAGTACATTAAGGCCCTTCCATAGAGAGAGAACTGATTACCTGGCCATCTGCTTTATGCTCATCATAAGGATAGATCAAGCTATCAGCACCAATTGCTCTAGGGAGACGCCTACGCAGCAACTGCTCCTCAGCCATTATAGCTGATGATATTTTCATTTTTACAGCATTTGCACCTTCGGTAGTTTTCGACAAAAGATCCAGAACTCCACTCACTGGCTGAGCAGCTGCACCAATTAAACCTTTTCCAATTCCCTGTACAAAGCCCTCAACACCAGAAGATTTTGCACCCTCAATGGGCTTTGTCAATATGCCCGTGACACCTCTGAAAATGCCCTTTGCGAGAGCCCCACCTCCATCTCGTATGACATCACCAAAGTCTTCCACTCCTTTGCTATCCTGGAGAAAACATAGCAGCAGCATGTCGATTTTTTTAGTTGCAACTTAATAATAGTTTTTTCACAGTTCAATATATGCATAGAAACATAGAAACAAAAAGAAATGGACCTGTCTCATTCGGCCCTGAATGAATTTCTTGTCCATAGACAGTGCTGCTAGACCCTTGCTCATGTTACTTAAAGCGCTACTTGCATTGCCAAGAATGTCAACACCAGAAAGTAGTTGAAGAGGTTGGCTAAGAAGATCTTTTTGAATGTTAGATATAGCAGCGTTCATTAGTGCACTTTGTCTCATGCACAATTCCTCTCGGTACCTTTGAGCTATACGGACCTTAATGATTGAGATAAATACATCAGCGTAGAGAAACAATTAAAGATAGAAGCATGAAGGTTTGTTCAGGCAAATTGTAAAATTAGAGAGAGAAACAATTATAAGTGTTGCGAAAGATGAAGATACAAATAAATTCAATTGCTGCCCTACCGGCATGTGTTCCATGTTTCCTAGTGCAGTCATCAAGGATGACCAGAACCCAAGAACTCCTCTTGGCCTTTGGGTTGGGGACATTGCCATTGATACTCTAAATCGGATCTCAGAGATATTCAGAAGCCTGTATGAGAAGGTTCAGTATTAACACAGGGAAAAACAATAAGGAAAACACAATAAGATGTGGCTAGTTGCCTACCCAATTTTCAGTATAGGATCCACTGAAACAGCTGAAGGCTGAGAACTAGATATTCTATCAAATTTTAGGTGTTGAACCATCTCGTGGAGGCGCCAAATAATTGGTTCATGGATGTTAACAAAAAAAACACAACTCTCAGGAACCTACAAACATTACACAATTGTTATTGAAACAGACATTTGAAGACACCTTAACATCTACTTGATAACTTGCAGCTACAGCAGGCAAACTGTCAAAGAATGCAACACAGTCAAGACCAAGAAGAAAAGTGTTACTCAGATGGGTGCTAGACATCTAAATATCTACTTGATACTACAAAGCTATGCTAATAAAAATAGACAAGCACTTAAAACAAAAAATAACTGAAATAGCTATGTGAATCAAAGGACCATTTCCAAATAACCCATGTTGAATTAGTAAACACACCTGCACACCAATATATGGATAAACACAAAAATCTAGAGAATTATTGGTCTGCATTGTCATAGAAAACTTGATAACATAGTCTGATTGATTCTCCATTTTTTGGGGACAAAAGAGGACAGGCATTGGGACAAAAGGTAATTGATTGTCCACTTGAATCCAATGCATTTGCATTTTAAACCTGCCATTAAAAGAGGTAAGGCATTTGAGCATAGACAAGAGAGATTTTGAGCAGTGAGAAAAGAGTAACCTAGCAAACAACCAGGAGCAAATATTGTTACCTATTGATTCCAGAACCCATTCCAGATGAGTAGGCAAGTAATAGTTGCTGCACTGAGAGGTAAAGAACTTCCTCAGGCATATGGTCAATTATGGAAATGCCCAGCTCTGTTAATTCTAAATTAACATGGAATTCACTATCCAGATCTTGCGATGACTGCCCACAGTCGACCTCTGATGGCTGAAAGATTGGTGATAATAGCCTTTCAGTTGTCTGTTCACGCGTTCTATTATCTGGCAGCCAATCGCTAATTTGAGTAACGTGCAATTTCCCCTCTTTAAAAACAGTGACACGCAAGGGCTTCTTAAGTCCACTTGAAGTAGCCAGCGGCTGGTGATCCATGATGACATCAATGTCATATGTCATGGAGCTTGTAGGATCAGTTCCATCAACCAATACTTCCAATAGACGCCTTCTGCCAAGATCCTCCCAGAAGAAGGAAGCCGATGAATTTGGAGGCAGACTACGCCACGAATAATCATCACCGTCAACTTGCCGAAACCATACAGGCAAGAACATGGAGCGATTCTCTACCCTGCTTAGATGAATTATAATTTGCCTTAGCAAGTGTAAGAAATTTTGACGTAAACTTGACATGAATAATTGTGCTGTACCTGTATGGACTGGACCAACAAGCGAGCTGAAATACAACTTCATACCGTGAACTTTTTGTTCCACTTCTCACGTTTACCCTCACAAAAGCTTGATCATTTCCTGCAATACTACTCATGAGCACACACATAACTCCATTAGCATCAATGCTAAAAGGTGTACTCCATTTGTATCCCTCCAACCGCAACTGCAAGCAGACAGAATGGTGAAAGTAAAAAAAAAGGAACTAAAACAATTATAAGAAGTAAGCAAAAAGTACCAGTTCAAAGTTAATAACCTTTAAAAGTTTGTTTCCAAATTCTGATCGCCATTGGAACACTTTTGGGGGATCAGTTGGACGTAAATGCTCCTCAATCCCATTATGACACTCAGATAAAATAATACTTTTCCCAATTCTATTGATAAAAAGTGCTCGCGGAAGAAAATCTACTACCTGCATAATCAGACAACAAATTTTATTTTTCTAAATTGTTTATTTCAAGCATACAGTGACATACATATACAACACTGCACCAGAACAAACTTTTTATGTTGAAACAGAATCAACAAAACATAGTGAATAAGATGAAAGTTACAGGAAATGCAAAGATTATGCCTTTTCTTCTAGAGCAGTAAAAAAACTAGAAGAAAAATCTAAAAATGGATTGCTCTAGAGTCTAGATATGAAGCGTAAAAGATACAAGTAGACTCGAGGTTTGGTCTACCAACCTATTTTAAGGGTTTCAACAAAGCTAAATGGACCAACCAAACAGAATATTTTGCTTCACTGGTTAGGCAGCTTACGACATGAAACATTCAAATATGCACTGTGGGGACATAGATACAGCAGATTGACTTTACTTAACTGAGCATCCTGAACATTCTTGTATGGGCAAATTAAATGGAACCTGAGCATACAGCCAAACAGACCAAAAGGTGAATAGATTGAACTATTTTCTCTGGAGAGAGAATATTGCTGCTGCTTAGGTAGGCTCTCTGAACTTAGTGAGAGCAGCTGGCTCCATCTGTAAGATTCCTGTGAACTTTCAGAGAGTGGGTTTGCCAACACTAATTATGAAATATCACTAATCAATAGCTCAATGCTGTCCCGGGGGGGCGGGGGGGAGGGGGGGCACAATAGTAATGTGGCAAATGAACTTGTTGGTATCCAACAAATTCTATGGGATGATATGTAATCACTGAACAGCAATTTTAGTTGCGAAATTAATTATGCCTGGCCAATTAACACGAATGAATTATAAACATCCAAAAGATGTGGTAGCACATCAAGATTCAAACCTTAGTTCTGTCTGAAGCCATCTTTAGTTGAACCGAGAACCAGTAATATGATCCATCAGAAGCAAATGCTTTGACATCAACATGCTCCTGCACCAGATGAATGGGATGAAATCAACAAAATAATGCTTTGAGAGAAGGTAGGCGATAGATCAAACATATGTAATACCACATTGTATACCTTGTTCTCAAGCTCAAAGAGAGACACTCCTATACTGTATTGTGCGCAACTGCCAACAGCCACACAGATCGCAACTCGTGCTGGACTGAAATTGTCATCCCGCAGACCTGCAGGGCGGTTCATGTAATCTTGTGGCGACAGCATTACATAGTTTGTACTACAATCTTCAATGACTTCCAATATATGCATATTCCTCTGCAATATCGTGCCTCTTCTGACAAGAGACTTTGAAGAATGTCTTAGGGAAAATTTTGACGATTTAGCCACTCTGCTCAGTGAGTCCGGTCTGCTAAGTGAATCTGCATCTGAGTTTTCTGTGGGTTTCACTTCTACAATGCGATAAGACAGTGGGATTGATGAACCGTTTTTGATCCAATATGGAACGAATAATCTCAGTGTCTTTGGTGCAGCATCACTTGCTCCCAGATCATGTTCAACACTAACACACATTCTCCTAATTGTCAAGACAAATGAAATTATTAGAAATAATAAATGAATCAACACTAATCGCAATTCACCTGAAAATATCATTAGATCAAGTATTGTAAATTTTAACCTACAAATCGAAATAAGAAATAACACAACTACTTCAAGTTCATATATCCATAAGCAAACAAATTTTTTTCCTCACGAAACGCAAGAGGGATGCATTTTCTTTCATTAAGCAGGAAAGATGATTACAAAAGGTAAAAAAACAGAAATTAGCTCCAGGCCTTACCAGGCCGAGCAAGGGGGCCGGATTACATATGGGACTAGGAGTGGGGGGATGACTACCAGCGAAAAAGGAATAAGCAAACAAATTGACTGTAGATAATTCTATCAGGTTGTACATTGAATTTTTCTGTCAAAATATGCAACCTATAGGGATTAATCTCTTGCCGCACGATCTCTACTTGAAATTAAGTTCTCATTCGAATACTATGTATGTATGTGAAGGCCACACAAGAGTACGACACAACATATATGAAACAGCAGTTAAATTTCTTATTTTATTATTTTGATAATTCAAAATAATGTTCAGTTCTAATATCCAATTCAATGACCAAGTTTAACTTACTGATTGTAGCAAGAACCCTGATTATATGGTATTCACAGGTGTACATATATATTGAGGTTTGGCTCTATTTGTTCTTAATCATGCATTATGTGACAAAGATTGGTTAAAATAGAAGGCCAATATTTGCACCAGCAGTTAATCAACTCTCAAAAAAGAAAAAGAAAATATAAAAGAAAACGAATAAAATTATAATTATTATGGTAGGTCCTGATTGTAACAGCTCATATTTTACAAACTGAATTCTTATGAAGTCATTCCTGAGCAAACAAAAAAAACTTTTTTGGGGGTATTGTATTGCTAGTAGAAAAGTAAAACCATTCATTATGTTTTTTTTCTCGAACGCATGCCAACATTGTGAACCACACTGTTCTTGAGAAAATGCTGGATGTTCTCATCCTCTTGGTCACACAGTGGGCATTTTTCAAGATGCGTATCATTATATTAAGAAGAAGAAAGGAGTCTAAGAAGACTCCAAAAGCGCCACGGAGGACAAACCACCATCAATATCGCGGATCCACAAACCCTCACCAAATAGGCGAGGTTAAAAACAAAAATCAAAACTAGAGGACCAAGTATCCCCACCCACCAAGATCAAATGGCATCTTTACTTTCTCCCAAGCAACAAGGCAATGTCCACCGTTGCATACCAAAAACAAACGCGCAAATTATTAGCTATCTTATCGATGATTGCGTAGAAATCAGCCTTGTGCTTTTTAAAGAACAAAGGATAGCCGAGATACCTAAGGCCATATGGTACTAAGGCCTCTTCACCAAGATGCGGAGGATTTCCTTAATCATTTCCATATCTTCCACACAAGGCCGCAAGAACAGTACCACATCATCTGCATAGAGCGAAAGCACCACAACTTGGCCTCATCTCTAATGCCTCATAACCTGTAACAAGAAAGCCCAAGAGACCGAGTCGAAGGCCTTAGAAATATCCAATTTAAGGAGAACTCGGGGTTCCTTTTGCTTGTGGAATATTTTTGCCGTTTGTTGGACCAGCAAGAAATTGTCATGAATGCACCTTCCTTTAACAAAGGCACTCTGGTTGGGAGAGACCAAAAGTTTTAATTTAGGAGCCAACCTGTTGGCCATCAGTTTGGTGATCAATTTGGCAAAACTGTGCACTAAACTTATTGGTCGATAGTCCTTCAGCTCCAATGCATCCGGAGTTTTAGGCAGCAAAGTAATGTAAGCTGAATTGAGCAGGAACAATCTGCGCACATCTCCCTGCAGCACCCGGTTAAGTGCAGCCACCAGATCCACCTTGATGATATTCCAGCAACACTTATAGAAGCGGCCCGTATATCCATCGGGTCCGGGTGCCTTATCCAAAGGGAGAGATTTAAGTGTTGCCCAAATTTCCTCTTCAGAAAACAGCATCTCTAATGAAGACAAGTCATGAGGGCCCTGACAGAAGGATTGTAGATTCAGCGTACAATCCCGCTGGGATACTGAACCAAGCAGATTAGAGTAGAAATCCCATGCAGCCTCTTGCTTATCAACTTGACCCGTAATAATGTTGTCCCCCACCTTGACTTTGGCCATAAAGTTCTTCCTCTTTCTGTACCTAGCTTGCTGGTGAAAGAAGGAAGTATTTGCATCACCTTCTTTCAGCCAACATAAGTTGGAACGCACTCGAGCGATTGTACGCTCAAGCGAAGCCAAGGCGATAGCATGTCGCTTGAGCTGTCTTCGCAGCCACTCCTCTTCCTTGGAGAGCACCCGGTTGTCTTGGGCAATTTCTAGCCGATGCAGAATTTCCTTTGCCAACTGGAGTTGTGTCTTTATATGTCCAATTTTCTTTTGGCTCCAAGATTGCAGCTCCCTTGCAAGCCTACTTAGCTTCAGAGAGAACCTCTGCAATGGGCAAGAGGTTGCGAATGGTTTACTCCAAGAACACTCTACCTTCTGCAAGAAACCTTCAAGACTAGGCCAAAAACTCTCAAAATGGAACCTCCTCTTGCCTTGTAGATTGTCTTTCAAACCAAGGATTAAGGGGCAGTGATCTGAGACCATTGTGGCAGAGCTTTGCAGGATACAATCAGGAAACATCTGCTCCCAATCTGAAGTCATGAACACCCGATCCAAACGAACTAAAGTAGGGACTTCACGTTCGTTTGACCAGGTGTACTTCCGACCAAGGAGGGGTAATTCTCTCAGCTCCAAATCATCCAAAAGACAGCGAAAACGACCCATCATCATCCTGTTAACATTTGTGTTATTCTTATCTTCTGCCAAATAAATCAAGTTGAAATCCCCACCAATAGCCCAAGGACCTTGGCAAGCCTGTCGAACGTCGCGCAGCTCTTGCAAAAATTGAGTTTTGTGCTCATCAGACTGAGGCCCATAGACACCTGTGAACCACCATGGCAAGCCATCATGGGAATCAAATTGAACGGAAACGGAAAAGGTGTCTATTCGAGAAAGGAGAGCTTGACACACACAGCCTTTCCAAGCCACCAAGACCCCTCCTCTTGTTCTGTTTGTTGGCAGCACCACAAAATTGTCAAAGTCACTACCAAGCAGCGAGCGCACCATAAGACTCGAGATAGCCTCCATCTTTGTTTCCTGCAAACACACCACCTCTGGTCGAATAGAATTAACCATATGTCGCACGCTGGCCCATCTTGCTTTACAATTGAGCCCCCTTACATTCCAGACAAGAATTCTCGAAACCATTGAAGCAATTTTACAGAACGACCATCCAACCCACTCAGCAGCACGCTATTCTCCAATAGCCGCGCTTGGCCAGATCGGCACATCATGTGGAGCCTCCCCCGGAGCCGGTGGTTGCCAACCAAACAAAGCTGCCAAGGCCGCAATGTGTGCTTGCGAAAGGGGCTTATCAAATAACCGAGCAAACCTTTCCAAGTCAGGCTCACTTATCTCCTCCTGAGAATCAATAACCCCCAAGCACTGCAAGAGATTGGCTTGCACATGGGATGTTGCAGGCGAGGAAATCCCACGTCTCTCCTGCAGCCTGTTACTGCGGCGGAGAACGAAGTCCGGAGGGAGTTGCTTGGGTCTTCATTTCTGAGATGCGGGGACAGGGATCAGGCCATCAGAGGCTTGAGTCACAGCAGAGAAGAAACTAAAGGCAGCTTGTAAATGCAGCGAGATGAAGATGGTACCCGAGACGGTGACTTCCCAAAGACCAAGCATCCCGTCCGGCATAAAAAGCGGTGCTCGTGCTTTTAATTGAAATTCAACTAAAGGCAGCTTGGAAGTTACCACCGGTTTAAAAATGCTTGCTTTTAATTGAAATGTGGTGTAGATCATTTTATGTCAACTCCCAATAAAGCAAACAAAATTGTTGAACGATTACTTCAATGGCAAGAGCAAAATAAAAATCAGTTAGAATCAGTAGATATGATCATTAGTAGTAGTACTAGACAATACATTATACAGAGGAGTCCACAGGACCCAAGAGAAAGAAGAAGATCCAGACTAGATAACTGACTCGAAAAATTAAAACCGATGCTAAAAAATGCCAGAAGAGGCAACGAAAAGCCAGAGGGAGGGAGAAGCCGAAGCTAGCTGGCCAGATCTGGGTGGGCTCCGTGGCAGCGGGCAAGTGCAACTCGTAAGAGTTGGTGGGGAGCTCGGATCGGAGAGGCACAGGCGAGGTGGCGGCGACCCAGGAATGACGGCTGCTCGAGGCGGGATCCGGGCTTGGAGGCGGCAACCAAGAGGTGAGAGGCGGCGGCGGAACAACCCGGCGGCTAGCGAGAAAGAGCCAGCTGTGGGTAGCCAGATCCGCGAAGATGAGCCAGTGGGATCACGGTTAAGAGGCCGTTGGGGGGCAAAGAGGCAGCGGCTCAGGAAGAGCAACGGCGGCCCGAAGAGAGTACGGGAGAGGCGAGGTCGATGGCAGCCTAGTCTAGAAGAGACTGTGGCCCGAAGAGGATCCAGCCAAGATCCAGGAGAGGTGAGGATGAGCATGGCGGTGCCAAGGGCGAGGAGGCGGCCAAATCCACGCGAAGACGAACCGACAGAGAGGCTATCGGCATCTGCAACCGGGAAAGGTGGTGGCAGGTCAGAGAGACGGCGTCGGCCAGCAGATTCAGGAGAGTTGGCCAGCAAAGAGCCCAGATCCAACGAATCCGGTGGCGGCGTACGAATCCGGTTTCGATCTAGCGATGGCAGGTGGCCTGAAGAAGGACGGCGACGGTGGCTCACCGGAATCCAGGCGTGAGCAGGCGACGGCAACCTGTTAGACAAACTCATGTGGGCCTAGCTTATGGCTTTGGGCCCATGTGCTCTTAGGGTTTCAGGGTGGTTCTGTTAGGGTTTCAGGGTTTCTGTTAGACCTACCCCTGGACATCCTTCCCTATATATACACCTTGTAATGTTGGTTCTAATCAATAAAGGAATATACATTACTTACATGGTATCAGAAGTTTAGGTTCCTCTTCCCCTTCTCTCAGGCTTCGCTGCCCTCAACGCGCGTGCCTTCCCCTTCTTTTCTCGCCGCCATCGCCCCAGTCGCCTCGCTGCGCGCCTCGCGGGCGATTCCCTCGCCCCGCGCCCACCTCCATGGCTGACCTTCCTCCTCTCGCCCCTCCTTCCCCCAACACCGCCGCTGCTAGCTCTGATGCCGCGCGCGACACCTACCTCTCAGACGATGCCGCCTCGGCCGCCGCCGCCGCCGCGCAGCAACTCGACCGCATTCGCGCCGCCCAAGCAGCTCACGAGCGAGCCCTAGCGCTCGCCGCGGAGGCTGAACGCGAAGCTGCTGCGGCGACCCAGGCGCGCGACGCGGCTTCGGCTCGTCTTCGCGATGCACTCGAGCGCGCTGCTCGCGCTCGTGCTGATGCTGCCGCCGATCTCCTGAAGGCGGACGTTGCCGCCTCCGCATCCCCTGTCTCCAACGACTACGCCGTCCAGGATGCCATACTTCTTCACGAGGCTGCTGCCGTCCTCAATCTCCATGCGCAGGCCGTTGCGGTCCAGAACATCCGTCTTCTGGTCCCCATCGTTCTTGACATGACCTCCGGAAATTTTACCCAGTGGCGGGAACTATTCCTCCTCGCCGTGGGCAAATACTCTCTGGAGGATCACGTCCTTCGCGACACCGCTGCACCAACCTCCCCTACTTGGCTCCAAATGGATTGCGTCGTTCGTTCTTGGATCTTCGGGATTATTTCTGCTGATCTCACCAGGATCGTCATGGAGCGCGGATCCACTGCTCGTGCTACCTGGCTTGCCATTGAGACCCAATTTCTCGGCAGCCGGGAGGCATGGGCTCTTCTACTAGAAGCCAGTTTCCGCAACTTCACCCAAGGCGACCTCTCGATCACCGACTACTGCCAGAAGTTGAAGCGCATGGCTGATGACCTTGGAGATCTCGGCGAGCCCATCTCCGACCGTACCCTGGTACTCCATGTCATCCGCGGGCTCAATGAGAACTTCTCCGCTATTGGTTTGCACCTTCAACGCAGTCGCCCCTTCCCCACCTTTCTGGAGGCCCGGGCTGATCTCCTTCTGGAGGAACTCAATCTGGCGCATCGCCCGACGGCATCCTCCATCGCCCTCGTCACCTCCACTGGCGGCTCTGCTTCTTCGACTGCCTTCTCCCGACAGACGCCTGTTTCCTTCGCCGGTGGCTTCGGTTCCGGTGGATTCTCCAAGCCCGCTCCCCGTGGCAAACGTGGTAAACACCACGGGCGTTCTGGCCACGGCTCCAACCCCGGCACCAACTTCGACAGTGGAGCACTCCAGCAGCTGCGGGCGGGCGGCCCGAACACCACCGGCGGGTCTTGGCCCTCCATCCACCACCCCTGGTCCGGCTCAATCTACATGTGGCCGGGTCAGTGACCACCCCTCGCGCCTCTCCCACGACCGCACGCCATCGGTGGTCCGCCTCATCAGGCCCCACACCAACCGGCGCTACTTGCTCAGCAGCCGCATGCTCTGCTCGCCGGTGGCCAGGGCCAGTGGGCCATTCCTCCGGCGCACCCCTACAACACCACCAGCGGTCTACCTTCCTGGGATCAGCACACTCTGGCCTCCTCCTTCAACACGATGACCCTCAAGCCTCCTCAGCATCACGACTGGTACTTCGACTCCGGTGCCACCTCCCATATGACCTCCGATGCTGGTTCTCTCTCTCACGTCTTCTCTCCACGGGTTTCATCTCCTTCTTCCATTGTTGTCGGAAATGGGTCTTTACTCCCGTCACCACCACTGGCACTGCTCATTTTTCGGATTCACTCCAGCTTAACAATGTCTCGTTTCCCCAAGCCTTATTACAAATCTGATTTCCGTTCGCCGATTCACCACTGACAACAATTGCTCTGTTGAATTTGATCCCGCTGGCTGCTCTGTGAAGGATCTACAGTCCCAGAAGGTGATCGTCAGATGCAATAGCACCGGTCCCCTCTATCCCCTTCGCCTGCCTGCCGACGCCCCCTACCTCAACTACCTGCTGACGCCCCATTGCCTAGCGCCTTCCTCGCCGACTCTACCTCCCTCTGGCACCGTCGACTCGGCCACCCCGGGCAGGAGGCACTCAACACCCTTCAGCACACTTCTTCTATTCCGGCATGTCCTAAAGGAGCTGCTACTTCCCAATGTCATGCATGTCAATTAGGTCGCCACATTCGTCTTCCATTCCCTATGTCCACCTCCCGTGCTACACAAAAGTTTGATCTCATACATTGTGATCTTTGGACAACACCCATTGTCAGTGTGTCGGGTTATAAATACTACTTGGTGATTTTGGATGATTGCTCTCATTTTGTTTGGACATTTTCTTTGCGTCTCAAATCCGACACATTTGCCACCCTTTCTAACTTCTTCTCTTACGTTGCCACTCAGTTTGGCACCATCATCAAGTCTGTCCAGTGCGACAATGGGCGCGAATTTGACAATTCCAGCGCCCGCACGTTCTTTCTTACTCGTGGTGTCCATCTTCGCATGTCATGTCCTTATACCTCTCCCCAGAATGGTAAAGCCGAGCGCATGATTTGTTCCATCAACAACATTGTGCGCTCCTTACTGTTCCAGGCATGCTGTCCTCCATCCTTTTGGGTCGAGGCCCTCAACACCGCCAACTATCTCATCAATCTTCTGCCGACCAAGACACTTGATTCCTCCACACCACATCTTGCCCTATTCGGCACTCCACATTCATATCATCATCTCCGTGTCTTCGGTTGTGCATGCTACCCAAATGTCTGCCACAGCAATCCACAAACTTGCTCAACGTTCAGCGTTGTGTGTCTTCCTTGGATATTCTCCTCACCACAAAGGATATCGTTGTCTTGACATTACTTCCAATATGCTCATTCTTTCTCGTCATGTTGTCTTTCACGAAACCTTCTTCCCTCTTGCCAAGGAGCATCAACAATCCCCTGCTGACCTTGCCTTCCTGGACTCTCTCACTGACGTCATGCCTATCGCTATAGGCCAGATTTCTTCTTTGACTGCAGGTCCGTCCACATCAGCGCCCGTTGCTGCCTCGCCCTTGCGCGCGGTCTCTGATGCCGCGACCACACCATCACCTCCAGCCTTGCTGTCGGGAGCACCCGCCCAACCGCGTGCAGCCATGGTGCTTTCCCAGCCGGCTCAGTCCCCGGCGGCTGTTCTGCCACCCGCCCAGCCGTGTGCGACTTCTCCGACACCTTCACCTGCAGCGGTTCCATCTTCGCCTTCATCACCGCTACCATCATCTCCTGGTCTTCCTACCACGGACCGGGACTTCCGCTTTGTTTACTCCCGGAGATCTGTAACTGCACCTGCGGACCCGGCCTCACCTGCCTCGCCCGCCGGTGCTCCTACGCCCGCTGTATCTCTGCCATTACCGCCGGGCGCCGTTCCCGTTCCGCCGGTGGTCAACAGCCATGCCATGACCACTCGGGCCAAACATGGTTTCCGAGTACCGGCCCTCTTCGTCGCCACTCCGCTCTCTCCGCTCCCGAAGACTTACCGTTGTGCTCTTGCCGATCCCAATTGGCGAGCAGCTATGGAGGAGTACCACGCGCTTCTGCAGAACAATACCTGGGACTTGGTTCCTCGACCACACAAGGCGAATGTCGTAACTGGTAAATGGATCTTTAAGCACAAGCTTCAGGCCGATGGTTCTCTTGAACGCTATAAAGCGTGTTGGGTACTGCATGGCTTTACACAGCGTCCGGGAGTGGATTTCGCCGAGACATTTAGCCCTGTTGTGAAGCCGGCAACAGTTCGAACCGTGCTGGCTCTCGCTCTTTCCAGGCAGTGGCCGATTCATCAACTTGATGTGAAGAACGCCTTTCTTCATGGGACCTTGTCTAAGACAGTTTATCGCTCACAACCCTCTGGATTCGAGGACTCTACTCATCCGGAGTTTGTCTGCCGTCTGAACAAATCCCTTTATGGTCTTAAGCAGGCTCCTCGTGCGTGGTACAGCAGGTTTGCTTCATATCTGTTGTCTCTTGGGTTTATTGAGGCTAAGTCTGACACATCACTGTTTGTGTACCATCGCGGCACTGAGGTTGTGTACTTGCTCCTTTATGTTGATGACATCGTCCTCACTGCTTCATCTACCGGGCTCCTCCGTCGCATCATCCATGCCTTACAGCAGGAGTTCTCTATGAAGGATCTCGGTGAACTTCATCACTTTTTGGGGACGCATGTGCAGAAGTGTCATGGTGGTCTTCTACTCTCACAGCGTCAGTACATGATGGACATTCTGGACCGCGCAGGCATGTCTACTTGCAAACCTTGCAGCACCCCCGTCGACACCAATCCAAAGGTGTCCGCTTCAGACGGTACTCCTGTCAGTGATCCTAGCGATTTTCGCAGCTTAGCCGGGGCCATCCAGTATCTCACCTTCACCCGACCGGACATCTCTTATGCCGTTCAGCAGGTGTGTCTTCATATGCATGATCCTCGCGAGCCTCACCTTGTTGCCCTCAAGAGGATTCTTCGGTATATTCGTGGCACTCTCCACTTGGGACTTTTTCTCCAGCCGTCCTCACAGTCTGATCTAGTGGTTTACTCGATCTCGATCGGGCGGGTTCCCGACACACGCAAGTCCACCTCGGGCTATGCCGTGTTCCTTGGCGATAACCTGGTCTCCTGGTCCTCCAAGCGTCAGAACACGGTCTCCCGTTCCAGCGCAGAGGCTGAGTACCGCGGTGTGGCCAATGCCGTGGCCGAGGCTTCCTGGTTACGTCATCTTCTGTTGGAACTACATACTCCTCTTCGGCAGACTACCTTGGTGTATTGCGACAACATCAGCTCAGTCTATATGTCCTCCAACCCAGTCCAGCATCAGCGCACCAAGCACATTGAGATTGATCTTCATGTCCGCGAGAAAGTGGCTCTTGGCGATGTTCAAGTACTTCATGTCCCACTATTTCCCAGTACGCCGACATCTTCACCAAGGGTCTTCCTTCATCGGTCTTCAATGAGTTTCGGTCCAGTCTAAACATCCGAGGTGCGGACGCTCCGACTGCGGGGGGTTGTTAGACAAACTCATGTGGGCCTAGCTTATGGCTTTGGGCCCATGTGCTCTTAGGGTTTCAGGGTGATTCTGTTAGGGTTTCAGGGTTTCTGTTAGACCTACCCCTGGACATCCTTCCCTATATATACACCTTGTAATGTTGGTTCTAATCAATAAAGGAATATACATTACTTACACAACCGGAAGCCATGGCAGCCAAGAGCAAATCTGGACGCCATCAATCTTGAAGAGGACGCCGCCGGCCAGCGGCTCGAAGAGTCCTCGTCTCCAACGTGATGACGGAGCACGATGACGACCAGAGAGGTAGCCGCCCCTGGGAGCGGAGATATCCTCCTGGGGGCAGCAGATACGGAAGATGAGCGGAGGCTAGGAAAGGTAAACCCTAACTTGGCTCTGATACCATATTATAAATATTGTGTGTCTATTGAAGGAGCCAATGGGCAATATATATAGGGAGTATAATAGGAATATGTTATATAGAGATAAGGAGGCATATAAGGAATAGAATACAAACTTTATATTCTAATACAACTCTATATCCTTTACAAATATTAATGACTTGACAAACTGATTTATTAATTTGCTCAAATAAGTTGCATTGAAACGGATGTGACACATGGCAGAAAAAGGGATACAGCCTTTCCCTAAAAAAAGCCAGTACAACGAGATGGCTAGATGTTTAGGTTGTTTGTTTGGACTCCATCCAGAGATTATTGAGCCACATCTACATTTTGTTAGAAATTGAAATAATTCATTTAGAAAATTCTATTATTCAAGTAAAACACTGGGGTACTGCAAAAGCTTCCAAACCTCTGGCTTCGTTTCTGAACAATCCAGAAAGAAGAAACATGTTCCTGGGACAGCAAGTCCATTATTAATACAGAATCCTAAAAGAAAAGAGAAACCAATGATTAGAAAGGGATAAGATTACTTTAATCCCTCAAGCAATGTAAACATGTCAAGGCATGCCACAAAAATAAGTAATCGCTTTGGTCCCAAAAATCAGATATGGGTAACAGCACTTGTCCCAGCAGCTAAAAAAATCAATGCTAACCCCACAGCAGGGCAGCACAAACCACAAAGTGCATCCCCACGGATTCGTCACATCCATGTGCTATGAACCATGATTTGGCTTCTACAATGTTCAATAAAGATATAGATACATTACCTTTTCTAAAATCCAGCCATTTTGAACAAACAATGTGAGGTAAATGGGTTTTCGAATATCAGCTGAATAGATAAATGCAATTCCACCTGACGAAACAATACCATGCTGCCTTTCAACCATATTACCTTCAGCTGACTTCTCCCAAATAGCATACTCAGCTTCATATGGAAGCTTATTTTCAAGTCTAAGAATTGAATTGAAAGAAATTTTCCAGTCGTAAACGGCCACATTCAAGTCCGTATGAACAATGGAAGCATCGATTCCAACACTAAGCCAGAAATATTGTTTAATACCAACAGAAGGATAGCAATATGAAAGCAAATCTTTTTTCTCAAGCTCAGCAAGTCTAAGAACAGAATTCTTTGAGGGCACAGATGACTGTTTCAAGGTGCTTTGTCTAGACAGCAAAGATTGCTGCTGCTGCTTAGTTAGGCTCTCAGAATCTAGTGAAAGAACCTGACTCCAATTGTACAATTCCTTTGATTTTTCAGAAAAAGGGCGAACTTGCAAGCACAAATTCATATCCCTAATCATCGCAGTCCAAGGCAATTCTGTAGATGAATGAGGCTCAATAATAGCAATTATTTTCCTAGAAATTTCCGCACTTTGTTCTTGCAACTGCTGTCTTGAACGTACCCAGCGCCTTCGCCTAACAAAGTCATGTGGTGATTTGGAAGATTTCCAGGAAGATGGCCAGTTCAAGTTTTGAAAATCAGCAGCATATGCCCATCCATCACTATCCACGAAATTAGATTTTTCAATTTTCCATGGTGACGTCCATCTCCAACCAGGCAGAAGACAAGGTTCAAAGAATGCCTTCATGATAAGTTGCATATTTTTGTTAGGAGCTAATAATTTATGATATACTAATCATTTTTTGCATCATATAAAGCCAAAGATAATAACCAAGCCTATTTCCTTGAATCAACAAAAAATTGATTTTATTGGTCAATAGGTCTAAAACAAATTACCTTAGATGAATAAGAGCAGTCCCTCGTGCTCCATTGTCCTAAGTCATGTCCATGATCATTAGTGGGGTTACTTGCCCACCCTGAAATTGGTCGGTACCACTGGTTTTCAAATACTTCATCAATAGCACTGGTGGAACTGTTTGATCCAGCAGTTGACACGGAGCTATTAAGCATGTTTACAGGACAGACAGATACTTCAAGTTTTATGTCAGCATCATTAGCAAGAACAGCAAGAGCCCTCAAGGTTGCATGTTTCTTTCCATTCCTCATGGTGACTTCAAATGCAAAATGGTTATTATTAAGTGATTTTGGGATGATTGACAGTGGCAACACTGCAGTAAAACTTTCCCATGGACCATCTGGGCTAAGCCCTATCCAGAAACCACTCTCTGCATTGCTTATGTTGTCTTTCCAGCTCTGGAAGTTTGTCTGAGTAGATCGTTCTATGCAACAACTTGAAAGTACTAAAACACCAGTCTCTTTCCTGTCTTCGTCATTAAGTACTGGGCCCTACAAATTGTAAAATACGCTTTTACGTAATATGAAATGACAAGCAGAATTAATATAAATTCAACATGTCTATCAACATGGTCCAAATAGATCAGATCGTACTAGAAAACAGAAGTATTACCTTCCTTATAAGAGGACATGTTAGTACTCGCTTGACGTCAGCAGCTTGCTGTAGGATCCTCATAGAAGCAGCTCGTTTCAATGTCGTTGTGCCCCATCCAATAGGAATTGACAGTGAACCAAGTACTTCACCTTACAAATGAATTGAGATGTTAATCAAATCCTAAAAATTCAAAATGGCTGCAGTTCTCCAACAAATATCAGGTGAAAACTTAAAACTATGACATGTTTTGCATATGAGATCTTGTACTTCCCAAACCAGGAAGCTGTAAGAAAAACCAGAGATGGTTAATGGAGGCTTTAAAATATCATTTTACCTAGTCAAATAGCATAGGCCACTTTAGATGCTGTACTCAAATTATTCAAGCACTAATAAGAGAACTATTCAAACATAAAGAAATCATCTCATCTGTAATAGCTACCAACAAGCTAATTTCCCCAGAGAAATAAATAGCAAATAAAAGGAGAAGCAACTTAGGGATCTACTGTACATTTTAATTTTTTAAAAAAATCATATAGTAACAAAAAATTCTCATGCACATGTATGGTTTTAGTTTTATCAGTTCAAAAAAGATAAAACATAGCAGAAGCATCAAACAGCCCTTAATAATATATGATGGTCTACAGTGGCTAGTTTAGAAGAAATAGGAACCGCAAAAAAATGCAAGGAAGCAAAACAATATATGCATTCTACGTAAAAAATATATGTAATCTATATTTTACTGTTACAAAGTAACAAACAATAAAAATATATGTACTCTATGTAAAAAATTGCATGGGGATCCAGCAGGCGGCAGGAAAAATAAAGAAGACAAACAAAGAGAAAATCATTAAATGTGAAACAATAATTTTCAGTTATAGTTCTGAAAATTACCTTTACCAGTTTTTGATGCAAGGTTTGTTACCTCAATCTCTAAATTAGCTGATGCCTACAAAGCATAAGATAAGGATTAACGCAATCCTACTAACAAGCTTGTACAAAAAGTAGTAACAAGATATGGAAATATATCAGAAATGAGGTACAATAAGCCTCAGCTGTATTGAGAAATTATTGCGTTGCTTTACAGTCCAGTAAAAAAACTGAAAATGCACTAATTATTCATCTACACTAACAGCTGCTCATGACGATGCTGAAAAGGAACACAGGTCAAATAAATTTACATGATGCACAAAAAAGGGATTTGAGCTGTGCCCAAAAAAATGACCAAACTTTAAAAGTTACCTGTTCCGGAACTTCAAATATAAAATGTTCGTTCCACTTAGCATGATGTGTCTGTAACTCAGAAGTTTTCACAGGTTTTACACATCTTGTTCTGGCACTCTGTGGGAACACCTTGTACTGATCAGAAGCATGATTTCCTATAAGTAAGCGCAAAGCACAGAAGTAGCTATGATCATTGCCATCATCTATGATAGGCAAGCCCTAACATGGAAAAAAATACAGTGAGTTTCATATAAACGATGTCGTATTTGCAAAGCACAACACAAGTATGAGTACAACCTTGGATTCAAAGATCTGTATGACAACATAATATCTTGCTTCCGTGGAATTGGACAATACACTTAGTTTATCAGAAAACCTGGGAGGTGGCATCAACAATGAAACTTGATTTTCATGCTGTAACAGCCCGACAATGTTTTCAGTATCTTCCAGTTTCTTAAGATAAACATCACATCCTAATTTGTTCTCAAAAACTACCCTCTGGAAATCATCTTCATCCAATGCAGAACAGGACAAATCGTCAGGTTTTTCCGAATTTTCAACAGTGTCCTGCAAAATGGGTGCATATGTTATCAATCATTACCAAGAGCAAACACAAAGTCATCAAGAATTAAGTAGTAGAAAGGATAAGATGAAACCTCATTTCTGATTGATGATATTTTTTCTAGATCAATTTGTCTTCTCCACGAAATTAAAGTTTCCATAAGCATATCAAGATTTGCAGAGCTCAGGTTGGCATTTAGAGGACTTGTTGCAGCAACACGTATCCTCTTACCAACTTTTGAAGGAGGGTGTTCACTAGTATCATAAGTTTCAAACCTTCAATGATGATTGAACAATGTTAACTTAGTGGCATAAAAATTATATGAGAACAGCACAATTTTGTCAGGTAAAAAATAAGTGAAAGATCAAGTAGAACTTACTTGAATATCCCATCAAATGGCTCAACAAAGGGTTCCCATGCTTCCAAGTGTCTATTGAATGTGGATGCAGCAATTGAACATACCAACACAGCATTCATTGTCTCAAATCTTCCATGTGTTGCAAGATTTATATTTGCAATTGTAGTGTCAAAAAGTGGGGTGACCTAAATATTTGGAAAATTAGTTGCAACAATACACATTTTTCAATGTCCAAAAAGGAACATAGTTTAGCATGCCTACACACCATTCCGCACGAGCTGTCGAGGATGCTGACTGACAAACATTCCAGCCTCAACTCGGCAGTAATATTTTCACGTGCCTTTGGCTTAGCATGATCTGCTATACTGTATGCCAATCGAACTGATGGTTTTTTCAGATCAGATCTTGCAAGGAAAGTACATCCCTAAAACAAAACAGAATAATTGGATTCCTACAATGACATGAACTGAAATGATGTTACAAGCAATGACGCAAGTGTAATGAATAACCTGATTTTGAACTTTCCAAATGCTCCAGCAGTTAGGTCCCTTCGAGCTAGAAGACCTAGAGATAGGGTCCTCTGAGATATCTGCTTGGTCCACCAGACCCAATTTAGGACAGCAAATGGAATCCTTGCTTGGCATTTCATCTGTTTTTGTCACAACACATCCAAGAGAAGCATATCCAGGAGGTGGCACTGGATACCAGAAGAATATTTCATCAAAATATTTTCTATCAATTTGTGCCACTTTAGTAAAATGTATAGGCCTTTCACAAACTATCGCGTTGTCACACTTAAAAAGAATGCCAAGAGTTGGTGGTTCAAACCTGAAAGAAGCATGGAGCATGTCAAAAATGTATCACAAAGAATAGTCTTTAGCATCTATAATGTGTAAGAAGAAACCATTACCCTTCAGTTATACAGTCACCAACTGAAGCAAACCCAAAACGAGGTAATGGCCGCCATATAGAAAATGGCCTCCTTGTATCGCCACCTTTATCCCACCATATCCTTTCGAAGTGTGGAGTAGACATGCAATAGTTAATTGGTCTTGACAAAGTTCTAAGGACATCCCATCCAGAAGTACTCTTGCAATGACTTAATTGATCAGTAGGCTGGTCACTCTGAACAGAAGAATCTGCATTCAGATCTTTAACAATATAGCAGTTTGGATTCCGGAGAAGAACATGGTGCAAATCAATAGCTTTCATTCTAGTGGGTTGTTCTTCCAAATTATGTGCATGGAATGAAGCAATCACATTGTCAACACGCCAGATGCTAAATCCAGAAAGCATTCTGCAGAAAGAAATTCAAATAAGAGAACCAATCACACCTTTGTTGGTGTTTTTAATTCAATCATAAATAGATACTAGATACTCTTTCCAGGAAAAAAAAAGAACAAGAACAAGAGAAATGATCACACTATATAAATGGCAGGCCAAACAACTAAAAATAATGATGACATTACCCAGGAGTAGATGAGAGAGCATGTATACAATCAGAAAATGCTGCAGAAGTCACAAGATCAGAACGAAGGCAGTACACTATATGATTCGAAGGTGGTTGCCTTCCAATATTTACCACGCATCCTAGAGCTAAATATCCAGGTGGGGGCACGGGAGTCCAGATAGAACATTCATTTTCCTCAGTTGGCTGTGATGAATCCATGACCTCTGGTGATCCTGGCAATATATGAACAAGCCTAAATCCAAGAGGCCTCCGTACACGGCCATAGGTATTACTGAGAGCAACCACAACCTGAGAAGGTGGCACAGACCTGAAAAGGTAAAGTTATGCAACACATTAGCTTTAGCAGGAGAAAGATAAAAGATAACGAAGGTTAGAACATTATGAAAATAAAAGGGAAAAACTAGCGACCAAATATCAGATAGCTATCTGACATGCAAAAGAAAAATTAACAAGAATTAATGTCCATATTAGTTCTTTTCAAAGAAGAAAAAACTCATTGCATCTTTTAAGCATAACCTTTTTTAATGTAAAAGGAACATATTTCGAGCCCCAATTGGAATAACATGTGTGAACAATCAATTTATATCAGTTATTTTTTGAAAAGTAGTCATAGTGATTATTGTAGACAAATGAAAAAAAGGGGCCAAACAGCAAAAAACTTTCACATTTATTGCTTCTCTAATATTATTTAGCAATAGCCATGGTTGTTAAGCCGCCGCTATATCAACGATATGGCATCGCCATATCGCCGTAGCGGCTCGCCACCTTCAACATGGAGCTGCGATGTATGGCGTCGTTGTGGCGACGATGCGACACTGTGGCAATATACGGAGGATGCCATAGAGTCCAGACTCCAAAGAGACATGTTCAGATTGGTTTTGGGGTTTTCGGGAAGCTAAGGAGAAAAGAGTCTCCGCTGCTGCCAGAAATAACTGAGAAATCAAGAAGGTGCGGGCAAGCACTAACCAGCCCCTATGTGGAGGTCTTGAACACAGCACGAGTCAAGCTCAAGAATGATATGGCAATCATAATTAGAAATCTGACCCGCAGATAAAAGATGCATAGCAAGCCTAGGAACATGGGAAACTGCAGGAACATGGACTAGAAAGAGTGCCTCAACTAGTCATAGGAAGAGAAGTACCCTCTGTTGTCTAAATGAAAATAGGTAGAACAGACGGACTTAAAGAGGTGAGGTGAGTGAAATCTAGTGTCATGTGGAAGTAAGCACAAAGTCTAGGATTCAAGGACATGATATATCTAAAGTGGAAGACTGAGTTGCTGGAGGCTGAGTGATAAGACTGGCAGCACCCGAAGAGCTTGAGATAGGGCTGAAGACTGACACTAGAGGAGGGAGACCGGCTGCTGAGCGGTGTCTGGTTGGTGAGAAGCACCAACACCTCCTAACTAAACAGAGCCAAGCTCAGAGCAACTACCTCTGGCCCCAACCCCGTCTCCTAGAGTAGCAAGTCTGGTAGGTGTGGCCATTACGCTGACACCTGGTGCAATGAAGGCCACCAGTAGAGACACTCTATTGAGTTGCATGCACATAACAATTCACCTAAAAGCTTAAGCTAATGAGGAAAAGTGGGCAATTCACTTATACTTCAACACTCCCCCTCACGTGTACGCTCTCTCAAAATTAAGACGTGGAATAGAAGTGGGCTGTAATTATTTTTATTTAATTGCGCCAACCGGGTCTCGAACTCAAGACCTCTTAGCTCTGATACCATATTAAGTTGTATGCACTAGCCAGTTCACCCAAAAGATTAAACTGATGAGGAAAGGCGGGCAATTAACTTATACTTCAAAACTCCCCCTCACGTGTAGGCTCTCCCAGGTCTCAGATATGGAATAGAAGTGGGCTGCAATTATTTTTATTTAATTACGCCAATCGTGTCTCAAACTCAAGACCTCTTGGCTCTGATACCATATTGAGTTGCATGCACCAACCAATTCACCCAAAAGCTTAAGCTTTTGAGGAAAAGTGGGCAATTCACTTATACTTCAACACACTCGCAGCAGCCATTGATGCACCCACCTTTGCTGGAGGAGCAGTAGTAGACATTATCCCCACAAGAATAACAGCAATAGGTGTGCGAGCAGCCAGGACAACAGAAGATGGCTGCTGAGTCATGCCACGAAGACGAGTCTCCTCGGAACGAACAAAAGTGCCTCCACCAGAGACAGACATAGTGAGTGGGCCAGAAGGTGAGCATGAACCAGCTTGAACTCTAGTCAAAGATGCATCAGAAAGTCGTAGAGGCGGTCTCTTGATGAGCCAAGGTATGCACACAGTAAGAACAAGTCCGACATACATCCGCTCTAAAGTCAAAAGTGGCGCTACACTCCAGTGATCTGCTAATAGAAGACGTCAACAGTGGCGTCATGTGTACCACAGAGAGGTAGAGGACATCACTGTTAGGTTGATATTATGCTAGACATGCTCCCACATCAACTGTGACGACGAGAGCTTAGCAAAGTCCATAGAGATGTTGACGATCATGCTCCCAATCAGGATGGCAATAGCATGAGCTTCATCTACATGCCACCTCATGTAAGCATAAAGGTCAAGTACACCTGCACACATCCTCAAATGTAGCAACAGCATCAGGATCAGCTGGGGCAACACCCATAACGACAAGTGGCCTGGCCGTCGGAGCAGGGAGAGGCGGACGAGGCTCACTGGTCAGGTGATCCCAGATGCGCTGACTGTTGAGGCAAATTCGTAGGTGCACAAACCACTCCCGGAAGTTTGTCCTATTGAAGACGACCTTGGGGAGTGGAATGGAGACAGAGGAGCTAGCGACAGTCGTTGGCGGCTGAAACTTGGGACGGCACAGCCAAAGCTCAACGAGGTGCGACTGGAGCTCGGGAGGTCAAGGCGGAGTGGCCGGAGTTGAGGAAGTTTGGGTCGATGGCTAGAGCAGTTCAAGAGCTCGGGGCGCGAGCAAATCCGAATCGAAGCAGAGCTCGGGCATCCGGCATCGAGGTCGAGCTCGATGAGGCAGAGCTCGGCGGCGCCTTGTCTCCGCTGGATCTGGCGCAAATCGACGTGGGGCAATAGAGATCGACACGGGACAACAGCCGGAGGAGCTCGGGAGGTTGAGGCATGGGCAAGTCCGGCGTGAGGTGACGAGATTAGGTCGAAGCTCTGTTAGGCCATGAGTTTTAGCAGATTCGGGGATCAATTGAAGCGGCATGCTCTAGACGGCAGATATGCTGAAGCGTTATGAAGATCGGGCAGCCCAGATGAATAGAAGAACGTTCGAACCGTTCGAAAAGATACGCTTTCCTGATTATTCGATATAGATCCAACAACTGTCATTGAGTTTAGTTCAGCCGAGACGTTCAGACCGTCTTAAACATGATCTGAAGCATTGAGCAGGATCAGACGGTGGTGAGTAATGGAAGCCAACATCGACTTCAAAGCAGCGAAGGGCCACCGCGTGAGCGTTTGATCTTTCATCTGGTGGCCTCTGTCTGTTTGTGTAGTATTATTTCTGCTAAACTATGCAGTTTTATCACTGTTTATTATCTTTTGTCTTAATTGAGCTTAAGCTCTCAACCTGTGTGGCTTTTCATCCACTGTTAGAGATATCTAAGAAACGAAACCCTAGCCGTCATTTAGTATCTCTAGTTCCTGTAGTTCTTAGTTCTGTAGTTCTCTTAGCATCCACAAATAAATCGATCTGTATCCTATTCGGACTCAATATTCTCGGGGTCCTAACAAGCTTGGCGGCACCACATTCCGCCGAATCTGCACAGGCTGGAGGAGCCCGAGAGGTCGAGGTGCAAGCAGATCCGGATCGAGGCAGAGCTCGGGCGGCTGGTGTCTGGGTTGAGCTCGGTGGCGCCTCGTGTCCGCTGGATCTGGCACAAATTGACGTGGGGCGGCAAAGATCGACGCAAGGCGACGACCGAAGGAAATCGGGAGGTTGGGGCACAAGCAAATCCGGTGCAAGGCGGCGGGATCCAGTGCGGATCAGGTCGCAAAGAGAGCAGAGGAAGGCAGTGGCGACACTCAAGCAGCGACAGCGGCTTTGGCGGCCAAAGGACTCCGATACCATGTTTGGAATGAGTGTGTCGTGATTCAATGGGCCAAATGGGCCATTATAAGCATGTACAAGGCATAAGCAAAATTGCAAAAAAAAAAACCACTATACATAGTACTAAATGCATGTCCATCTAACACAGGACTGGACATAACACTTGATGATAAAACTTCGAGGGGGCAAAGATTACCTTGAGGACACACAATCACCCAAAATAACATAATTTGAAGGAGCTTGTGGCCTCCAGAAGGTGAGATTGTAGCCAGGTAGATCTCCTGTGGTACTTAATCAGTCAAACATTAACAAGGGATATACTCTTGAACAAGAACAAACAATCAAATAATGGAAAAACAGCTAAAATAGATGAACTAACACATAAGTACCTTTTGGTGACGTCCAAATTCGTTTAAAGTTAGTACAAGAAACCAATGGGTTAACATTGCCAAACTGCAACGCTGCAAGAGTTTGATTTTGCAGTTTGAGCAAGAGAGAAGCAACGCTCAGAGAAAGATGGATGCATACATCTGTACATGTCAATATTACAGTTGTCTTTTCACTGATTGAAGTATATTTCCATGACACATCTACTGGCTCAAGAACAAGAAGACCAGAGCCAGCTTCCATTGTAAGGTCCTTAATAACAGATCGAGCCCAGATGTCTTTTTCTTTTGAGGCATACCTGTTTTTAATGCAAAAGGGCTATATCATTAAGCAAAAAAACTCCGCAGATATGAAAAAAATCAAAGAGAAACTTAATGGTTTAGCAGAACTAGTGAGAGGAAGACAAACATGAAACTGAAATCCATCTTGGCACGGAGAAGCTTCTCAATGTGCAAGGAATCATCCATTGATAACTTTGAACTGTCGTAAAAAGTAAGTTCCGGGGATACAACCTGAGCATTCCCAAAAGAGAATTGTGACATCCAACACCAAAAATGGGCATAGGACTGTAATCCTTATACTCCAACACCAAAAATGGGCATAGGACTGTAATCCTTATAGTCAAAACTCAAAAGAACTTAAATAATAAACTACAATTAGTTTTAAATTAAAAAAGGTATAAATGCAAGTCAATTTTACTGTCCATGATCATAACATTTGGTGGAGGAAGGAAACTTGTTAATGCTTGAAAAGTTTATGAGAGCTTTACAGAACAAATGTGAAATTTTATAGGATAAAGTGCAGATAGCGCTTCAAATTATAATTCTAATATTCGAAGTGACATGACCACCATCATTCTAAGTATTTGGTGACCAGCATCCTGTAATGTGTCATTTAAGCACCATCTTCCACCACACAGACTGAACCAAAAAGCATTTCAGAATATCCCAACTTTAAATTAGAACTCGGCTTCAGCCTGATTGATATCTTGTTAATTTTTTAAAGACTTTTTACTATTATTATTCATTAGAAGCTTTCTCACTCTGGATTCTACACACTAAATGTATAATCTTTTTTACTAACAAGAATTCAAAACCCTGACCCCAGACCTTACTAGCAACACTAATATAAAGTTCATGATCACAAGCCGTAAGTACACTCTGTTGGTCAAAAGAACCTCTCATTTATCAGTATTTCCAGTCTTTTGTCCTAGTCAGTCAGTTATTGGCTTATGGCCAGGATGGGTTGCGTTGGGTCCAACAGCCCCACTACCTGCCCCCCTTCTAACAGCCCCCTACCGCCAATCTCTCGCCGGTGGTTACTCCGACCCCAGCAGCCACCTCATCCTCCTTACCGCCGGCGGCTACTCCAGCCCCGGCGACCACGTCTTCTCCTCTCAGCCCTATCCCTGCGGCGGTTTCCCTCCTACCCCCTCTCGTCGGGCAGTGCTTCCATGGAGGGCGCTCCAAGGAGCTGCGATGGCGTGACCACAGTCCATCCCCTGCTCTTAGTTCTTGCTGCTCCTATCGTGCCGCGCTCCTGGGAGATGGGGGGAGTCACCCGTTGTCTAGCTCGCCCTTGCGTGGCCCGCAGCCGGCGCCGTTCTTGGTGCAGGAAGCTGCGGTGCCCAAGCAACGGCTAGTGGTGCGGACTTTGATTGTGCGTGCTCCTACTACGCACGAACCGGAGGTTGATGGGTGGCATATGGTGGTCAGTCACCGCAAGCTTCGCCATCAACTCCGGCCAACGCATCGTCTGAGGAGGCCGTTTCCAGAGGACCTCAAGGGAACATGCTTCAACTGTTTCTCTACCAACCACTGCACGGCACAATGTCACCATCGAACACGTTGCTTCTGTTGCCGCGGTCCAGGGCATCGGTCAGTGAATTGTCATCGTGGAGGCGGCTGGGGTCCGCGGAAATCTTCATCAAGTGCTCCGGTTGCGGGCCGGGCCGCACTTCGCCATGGCGGTCTGGTCCCCACCGGCGTTCGCCCCGCCCCGTGGTAGAGGCTGCGCCTCTTGGGACGGAAGCCGTCGCGCGTGCCGGGCCGCCGAGGCGTTGTCGGCACAGGTCGCGAGGCCGTTCTTCAAGAAGGGCCGCTGGGGCCCCTTCGGAGGATTCGGTGCCGGTTGAAGTTGACGCCGGGAATGATCAACAAGCTGGGGCCGTGCCGGCGATTGTTGAACCTTCAGAGCTCCAATCCACCATGCCGGACTGTTGTGTCCTTGAGCGTTCAGCAGAGTTATCACGGGAAGAGGACAACCTGCGCCATGCCATGTTCATCACAATCATAGGCACGCGTCCTTCGGTGGAGTTGCCGGATGTGGAGGCGGCCATTGCTGATCAATTTGGTTGACGCCCGTGACCTCTCAATTCACCGAGCAAAGCCTACAAACTTCCTCCTATTGCTGCCGGATGAAGAATCAGCGCAGCTCGTCTTGAATGGTCCGGACGTCCGGTTCTCTGGTCACAAACCTTGGCTTGCTCATGCCATCGCGCGCTTCCTTTTTGGGCAGAATTAAGCTTAGTTGGATTGCCAGCACATGCTTGGAGTTTAGCCACAGCGAGGAGACTGTTGAGCCCGTTTTGTCGGATCGATACTTTGCATCCGTCCACAATGTCGCGCTCCGATCATTTCGAGTTCAAGCTTAGCACATGGATCCGTGGTCCTGAACTCATGCCGCCGCGTCTAAGTCTCTAGGTGGAGCCACCGAAAGCAGTTGCGGCCGGCGATGAGCCTTCCATGCGCTTGCTGAATATGAGGTGGAGGTTCTTGTCACGAGGTTGGTGAGCCCTGGGTCTTCGCCCCCTACCTCTCCACCATCGGAGCCTAGTGGTGAGGACGCTCCAGCTCCTCGGCGTCGGCGGCAATGGCGACGGCGCCTCTCCAATGGTCTCTCGCCGTGATGGTGACGCGTCCGGAACCCAGTCTCCAAGTCCGGTGGTGCATGCGGATGATGATGCCTCGTCTACCATGGACAGGCCCCTAGAAGCATTGGCGGCAGCTCATGTGCATGCGCTGCATGGTTGCATGGATGGCGCCTCGGGATCCCTGTCGCTGGATGCGGAGGATCGAAGCTAACCTATCGCGGAGGACTGGTAGCTCATGTGCATGCGCTGCATGGTTGCATGGATGGCGCCTCGGGACCCCTGTCGCTGGATGCGGAGGATCGAAGCTAACCTATCGCGGAGGACTGCCAGCCTGGCTCAGGAACAGCTTGCACGCCAGGTCAGAAGTGCCTAACCCCTAGTCTACAAGACATTTCTTGCACGCTACCGGTGCCGCCTCAGCTCCTATGGATCTGCCCCGGGATTCCAGGGGTCCTGACCTTGCCCCCGCGTTGGAGTTGCATGGCGTCGTGGCTAGCGCCCCCCTGTTGCCGGATGGAGGTGGGCCCAGAGGCGCAGCGGCCCCCCGCCCCTTGTCGCCTGATGGTGGGCCTAGAGGCGTAGTGGGCGCAGCAAGTGGGATGGCGCAATTCGATCCAGGCGCCCCATTACTGATGTGTCCTACCTCTGCTGAACAAATTGATATGGCCTCTTCCCCAGACGACCGTGGATCTCCTTTCGCCCAGGAGCTTGCGTTTTGTGGAGCAGGTTCGGCCGGCAACGCCGAGCCCCCTCTGTCGCTGGATCTGGGGCTCACATGTGCTGCCACGATTAATACGGACCCAACACTTGCTGGTGAGGTGATCCCAGTTGGGAACCTGGAATGCTCAATGTCTGCTTCTAGACCTCTGTCTGCCACTGGACCGATTAATGATCTAGTGATTGCTCAGGATTGTTCAGCCCTGGCTAGGAGGCCGGATATTGCTTCTGGGCCGGCCACGGTTTGGTTCATGGTTCCAGTGCAGGCACTCAAGTAGTCAAAAGTCTACAGCAGGCGTCGCCGGCGCCATTCTCAGCAGCAAATGCCCAGCCCGGTGCTGTCTACCCCGGCCAAAGTATTCCTTGATGAGGTCAAACAAGTCACTGAAGGTCTGCTTCATCTTCCCGTCGTTCAAAAACGACGTACTAAAGCAACTCCCTCCTGACTTTGTGCTTCGCCGAAGCAACAGACTGGCGACCAAATTCGAGGCCTCATCGCCTCCAATTCTTCGAACTCAAAAGAAGCTCATGCATCAACTAGGATTGGTGGAAGATCAAGAAATTATAGGTGAGCAACAATTGGAAAGATATAGTCGCTTCTTTGACAACCCCCATTCACAGGGACATATTGCGGCGCTTGCAACGTTGTTTGGTTGGCAGCCACCCTTGCCAGGTCCTTATCCTGCTGCCACTGCTGTTGTTTGATTGCGGGAAGAAATCCATGGTCGCCAAGAAATTGTTGATCAATGACTCCTAATATAATAATTTGGAATGTGAGAGGCCTCAACCGAAAAGCAAGGCGTGATAGTGTCAGAAATCTGGTCAGCTCCATTAGGCCAATCATGGTCTGCTTGCAGGAAACAAAGAAAGAATCCATCTCAGGTCGTTTGGTTGCTTCTATGCTCGGTATTGAGTTTGATCAATTTGTGGTGCTCCTGGCAGATAGAACAAGAGGGATGTTACTGGCTTGGAAGGGCAATACTTGGCATGCCCTCTCATCTCGGGTTGATTCCTATTCGGTCTCGGTCCAGTTTGATTCTCAAGAAGGGTCTGCATGGTGGTTTACGGGAGTCTATGGTCCTCAATCTGATGACCACAAAGTCCAATTCTTGCAAGAGTTACGAGATATTTGACGGGACTGCCATGGGCCGTGGGCTGTCGGAGGGGATTTCAATCTTATCTATATGGCTGAAGACAAACAACGCTAATATTAATAGAGCAATGATGGGTCGTTTCCGCCGTTTTTTCGATGATTTGGAGCTGAATGAAATCTCATTGCTTGGTCAAAAATATACCTGGTCAAATGAACGGGAGGTGCCTACTTTGGTTCGGCTCGATCGGGTTTTCATGTCCACCGATTGGGAACAGTTGTTCCCTGATTGCATTCTTCGGAGCTCGGCCTCAATGATTTCAGATCACTGCCCACTACTTCTCGGTTTGAAGGACAATTGACAAGGGAAGCGCCGTTTTCACTTTGAGAGCTTTTGGCCCAAGCTCGATGGCTTCTTGCAGGAAGTGGAAAGCTCCTGGCATAAGCCAGTTGTAGCCTCCTGTCCACTGCAGCTCCTCTCCATAAAGTTGGGCCGTCTGGCAAGCGATCTGCAGTCTTGGAGCCATAAGAAAATGGGTAATGTCAAGATTCAACTGCAATATGCTAAGGAAATCATTCATCGCCTGAAGATTGCACAAGATACCCGCTTATTGTCCACTGAAGAAGATTGGCTCCGTCGGTAATTGAAGTGGCATGCACTTGGGCTTGCTTCGCTTGAGCGTATGATTGCCCGTCTTCGCTCTAGATTAAGTTGGATAAAAGAAGGGGATGCAAACACAGCGTTCTTCCATCAGCAGGCTCGGTACAGAAAGAGAAATAACTTCATGGCCAAGATTAAAGTGGGAGATAGCATTGTTACTAGTCAAAAAGAGAAACAGGAAGTAGCTTGGGATTTCTATTCTAACCTTCTTGGCACGGCAGCACAAAGAGAATGCACCCTTAACCTGTAGTCCTTTTATAAAGAGCCTATGGATCTGTCCACTCTTGAACTAGGTTTCTCAGAGGAGGATGTTTGGGCAACAATTAAGTCTCTCCCTTCAGATAAGGCACCAGGCCCAGATGGATATACCGGGCGTTTCTATAAATCCTGCTGGAATATAATCAAAGCGGATCTTTTGGCGGCCCTAAGCCGAATATTGCAGGGGGGATGTCAACAGGTTGTTTTCTTCTCAATTCAGCCGTGGAAGGCAATATGGAAAACCTAGGCTCCTCTCCGATGCAAATTCTTTGTTTGGTTGGCGGCTTTAAACCGCTCCTGGACAGCTGATCGTTTGACCCGTCGTGGACTAGATCACCCAGAGCATTGCCCATTATGTGATCATGAGGAGACGGTGCAGCACTTGCTCACTACTTGTGTGTTTACAAGGAGTGTGATTTTCAGTGTTATCCCTGATTGGTCAGCAGCACTTAGCCCCAGGTTTGGATGACTACATTTTTACAGAATGGTGGCGTCAAGCTTTGCAGGGGGTTCCCAAGGTTATTCGTAAAGGGTTCAACTCCATGGCCGTGCTGGTGGCATGGTGGATTTGGAAGCATAGAAATGGGTGTGTTTTTTAGAGAACCTTGCCTAACCATAATGCTATCATGCGGGACATTAGAGAGGAGGCCATGTGTGTAGTGTATGGCGGGAGCCAAAGGGCTCCGTAGGATTTGGCATTGATGTTTTTTATTTTTATTTTTGTTTGTATTTTCCCCCCTTAGTGGTTGTTCGAGTCGTCTAGACTCCTTTTGTACTCCTCTTCTTCTTAATTTAACGATGCGCAGTTCTCCTGTGGGTTCGAGAAAAAAAGTCAGTTATTGGCTTTTGTTCTGACCTCAATATTTAGTAGGGCTACTCTTCTGAGATCTTACTTTGCTGAACTACCTAGCTGTATTATTTGCCCACCTTATGCTCTGCCATTTCCATCATATTGCTACAAATTAGCTTAGCATGCAATGCAGAGCGATTGGGATTTCCCCCAAGATCACTAGCATTCCCCCAACCTACCACAACCATAACATAAGCCCTCCAACACTGGGAGCTATTCCAACCAGCCTGGTAGCTACTATACATTTGCAATTCTCCATACTTTCAGCTTTGTATTTCCAAGGTTTGGATTGCTGAAATATTAAAATTTCTAAGAATTTAATAAATAAAAAGGGGTATTTCATCATTTATGAGAAATATCAGCCTATGGTGACATACTCCATGCTCGCAAGTCTCAGTGGTATGCACAAAAATAGCAAAGAGTGTGATGGCAGATCCAAAATTATACGACTAAGTACGTAGTTATTAAGTCGGTAATTGCAATTTTATAGAACTCTGAGGACTAAATTTTAAAATATCGAATCCTTTATAACACCCCCCACCCCAGATCAACCGATCGACCGATCGAGTCTCACTCGGGCGATCTACCCCGAGCGCCACCGGCCGCCTCTTCCCCCGAGCGCCGCCTCCTCTCCGCGTCGCCGCCTCTCTTCGGATCGGCTGCCGCCTCCTCCACCCTGGCTCGGCTGCCGCCCAAGCCCAGATCCGGTCTGCGCCGCCGCCCTCCACCTGGACGCCGGCGGATCCGCCTCCCGCGCCGGATCCGGTCCTGCGCCGCCGCCGCCGCCTCCACCCTGACGACGCCAGATCCGGCCTCCCCGCGCCGGATCCGGTCCTGCGCCGCCGCCACCGCCTCCACCCCCCAGGCCGCCTTGGGCACGGACGGCAAGGCGGCGGAGACGCCTTGCCCCCCAGGCCGCCTTACCACTTAGGCGACGCCTAAGCGACGCTTTAATAACCATGACTAAGTAGTATTTAGCAAATTCCACCATTCATTAATTATCCGCATAGAAAAGTAGGTTCAATACGTAAGGGAAAAGAACTTCAAGAAGAATTTTGTAAAATTGCACTAAATGCCCCTAAACAAGCCGGATCCGTCTGCGCGCGCCTCCACTGGGCGGCGGATCCGCCTCCCGCCGGATCGGTCCGCGCGGATGCCGCCGCCTCCACCCGGACGACGCCGCCGCCTCCACCCTGACGACGCCAGATCCGGCCTCCCCGCGCCGGATCCGGTCCTGCGCCGCCGCCACCGCCTCCGCCCCCCAGGCCGCCTTGGGCACGGACGGCAAGGCGGCGGAGACGCCTTTCCCCCCCGGGCCGCCTTACCGCTTAGGCGACGCCTAAGCGACGCTTTAATAACCATGACTAAGTAGTATTTAGCAAATTCCACCATTCATTAATTATCCGCATAGAAAAGTAGGTTCAATACGTAAGGGAAAAGAACTTCAAGAAGAATTTGGAAAAATTGCACTAAATGCCCCTAAACAATTGTGTTTTGTTCAATAGTCTCTAAACTCTTAATTTGTTAATTTGAGCCCTCAAACTCTCCAATTTTGTCTAATCGGGTCCTTCCGTTAGTTTGGCTAATGGCAAGATCAAGTGCCAGTTAACTCTCACCACATTGGACTGACACTAAGTGCCAACTCACCTGTGTTTGTACATGTGTATTTCTTACTTTTTAATGGCCAAAAAACTCACAGCCAAGTCACATCTCATTGACATGAAGCCCTGGTGCTAGTCAATTATGACATCACATCGGCTAAGGGGTCAGAGCAGTTACCATCACCACCGATGTTTGCTCCCACAGCAGCTGAGCCGCACCATCCTCTCCACCACGATGCAAACCAAGGAAAGGCTCCTTGCGGAGAGCCCCGTTGTCAAAGGCGAGCCGACTCCCAGACCAGAGCTGCACCACCGCCCATGTAGTTGCTGAAGACCACTTTCTCCCATTATAATGTTTCAGTGGGTCAACCATTATGTTAGATGTACTATGCAATGCTTCAAATATCAAGGCATCAAGTCAATAAGCTGATGACTGATGTTATTGTTACAAGGTGAGAAAGAATGGAAATGTGAAATGTTGGAATACTTTCTTATATATTGCAAAAGCCTATAGGGCATATAAATAGTACAAGGAGACACAAGAACCGAAACTCTAGATAATAGAAAATGATCCAAATACCTTTAACAACCGCCTCAAATGTAAAACATATACAATAGCATTACATTTGAAAAGGATTGACACTAAAATAGAAAATGACCTAAATACCCATAACACCAAAGTCTGTATCTTAAAGATGTTGTAGCTGCGGCTCTTGGAAAATTGTGTCGGGAAGATCGCCTCCAATCCGAAATCGTACGACAGCCCATAAAGCACAAAATGCAGGAGGCAAGAAGGTAGAGGTAAGCGGAACTAAAGTCGACCGTGGTAACACAACAAAAAAGAAGTGGAAGGTGACACAAGTAGAGAGCTATTACATCAAGCCGAAGAGGGAGATGGAAGCATAGCGGCACAGATCGAAATCCAAGACGGCGGCAACACAGTGCACAAGAAGCGCAACGGAGGCGCTATGTAGAACTAGCGCGGCGGCCGTAAAAGCTCAGCACAGTGGCTCACAGAGAAGCGGCGGCATCATAAAGACTTCTACGATCTGCAGCGGCTCAAGGAGAAGAGTAGCGGCTGCGGCTATACAAAAGGAAGGAAATGATCATACTCATCCGAGAGGATGGACTGTGGTTAGCAAAGCAATCAGCTGAATGACAAGGAATTTGTGACCTCGCACGGTATTGACGAACTGAAAAAAAAAGGGGCAACAAACTTGGATCGACGCAACAGAAGACACAAAGCACCTAAGCCCTCAAAAGAAACAGAAAAAAGAAGCCCAGGCCAATGGTGGACACCGCAGCAAAAGCAGCGTCACTCCATCACTGTCGCCATTGCTAAATACCCCCGCGGCTACTCCGTTCCATGGGTGCAAGGCGTCCACGACGCTGAAGCGCCCTTCAACCGCAGCACGCCGTCGCCGCGCCCCCCTACAAGCCGGCGCGGTTGGCGGCGGAGGCAGAGGCGGCGGCCGGATCCGGCGACTTGGGTCGGATCCAAGGCAATGGCGGCGACCCCAAGGGCGACTGCCCGGGAAGGGCGGAGGTGCCCAAAACCGGGCGGAGCGAGACCGAAGCTGGCGCGAGTGGCACAGATCCAGCAGGGGAGGCGGCAGCCCAGAGCGGAGGCGGCCGAATCCGGCGGGGATGGCATGGATCCGACGCGGGAGGCCGGATCTAACGGTGGAGAGCCCTGATCCGGCGGCGACAGCGCCACCCCCTATATTAGCTCCTCCCGGGGGCAGCAGCAGCAGGAATATGGATCAAGCTCTAGGGCTCTGATACCATGTAAAAAGTGAGGAAGAATGGAAATGTGAAATGTTGAATACTTTCTTGTATATTGCAATAGCCTATGAGGCATATAAATAGTATAAGGAGACACAAGGGTCCAAACCCTAGATAATAGGAAATGACCTAAATACCCTTAATAGTTATCTCAGTAGAACATAGTAGTTACCTATGCTCAATCATTCATTTGACGTTATAGACCAGAACCACCAGTGAAGCATTCTGGATCCAATCGTCATGGATTCACCTGAAACTTCCACATCAGGTGCGACTTAAGCGAGGCAGATCTACAGCCCTGGAAATTGCACAGCAAGGACATGCGGCTGCAGAGGCACTATTGTGACTGCAAGGCAACAGTGTGTGTCTGCTGTGGCGGTGGGTCAGAATAGGGGGCTGGGAGAACAATGAGATTGAAGGTGAGAATAAGAGAAGTAAACTTGTTATGGGTTCTATTTTTCGAATAACATAATTTGATGTGTGTTTGGGGTGCATTTAAAAAATTACACACAGCATATTATTAAGGCGGTAAGACGAGGCGAGGCGACCCACCCCCCTCACAACTTTTAAGCAGTAAGGCACGAGGCGAGGCGACGCCTTACACGCATCTTAAGGCGAAGAAAACGGAACTATGGAAGTCTAAATCAAAGTCTAAATCAGAAGATTTCTAACAAGGACTTAATTGTAATTTTAAAGAACTCTGAGGACTAAATTGTAAAATGTCTAATCCTTTATAACACCCCCCAACCCTAGATCGGCCGATCGACCGAGTGAGATCGATCGAGTCTCACTCGGGCGATCTCCCCGAGCGCCGCCGGCCACCTCCTCCCCCGAGCGCAGCCGCCTCTCCTCCGGATCGGCCGCCGCCTCCACCCCGGCTCGGCCGCTGCCCCAGCCCAGATCCGGCCTCCCCGCGCCGGATCCGATCTGCGCAGCCCCCCTCCACCCGGACGCCGCCGCCTCCACCCAGACGATGCCGGATCCGGCCTCCCCGCGCCGGATCCGGTCCTGCGCCGCCGCCGCCTCCACCCGAATGACGCCGGATCCGGCCTCCCCGCGCCGGATCCGGTCCGCGCGCCCCGCCCCGGCAGCCGCTTTGGGCACGGACGGCAAGGCGGGCGACGCCTTGCCCCCCCGGGCCGCCTTACCGCTTAGGCGACGCTTAAGCGTCGCCAAAGCGACGCCTTAATAACCATGACACACAGTACAGCTTCAAGTTATATGGTTCTGAGTTGGCATTGCACGTGTCAAGGGTTAACCACCATGTCATCTTGCAAACTAACGGAAGGACCCAATTAAACAAAATTGGATAGTTTGAGGCCTCAAATCAACAAATTAATAGTTTAGGAACTTGATTCAACAAAACACAACAGTTCAAGGCTTTATAATGCATTTTTACGAAGGAATTTATATAAGATTTTAAAGTTAATTTTGTACCTGAGCTTCAAATGTAAAATTCAACATTTGGTTCGAGGGAGTATCAGCAATCTGAAGAGCACTCATTGTCTTATTAAATTCTTCACTTTGCAAATGAACGTCTTCATCGTTATTAAAAGAATTTTCTAGCACTGAAACCTCAACACCATCTTTAGCAGAGATTGAGTAGCTGCTTCCAGTGTTCAAGTATACACACTTTCTCAGTAATGCAGCATTCTTGTATGGACCATACAAAAAAAATAATACAAAAAAGTAGTGAGTTTGGCAACAGAACAATGGTATCACTAGAAAAGAAGACATCACTAAACTATATAAAAATTAGCTTGAATCAAGACATAAAACCAATCACATGTTCACTGAGCACGCACCTCAATTTTCACATTTTTGAATCGAAGTTTTTTGCCCCGCCCCACAATGATTATAGTCCCCGAGTATAGTTGCCCTTTCTTGTCAAATTTCTCACATAATGATATGGTGCCTCCACAGCCATCATAAGTGAACTCAACAATATCACAACCATCAACTATTAGCTGCCTCCTAGGAGAGAGTTGAATAACATCCTCTCTCTGGAAGAAAACTGGCTCACAAAGTATAATGTCATCCGATCTCATAAGAGGATCATTCTTTGGGTCTAGACTTTCCTCTCTGCCTGTTATTGTGCCTAAAGAAGGCACAAAATACTCAACAACGGGAAGCAGAAAATCCAGGACAACAAGTATACGAGGTTGCTGGATTCGTATAACAAACGATTGAAAGGAAGAACGCCATCGATAATCCAGTATCAGCATGGTGAGGTTGGAAACCCCCACATCAGTTGAAGGGTCCTGAGTGCTCAGCATAGAAGTCTCTGAATAAGATCCAAGCATCAAGCGCATCTCGGACTTCGTATCTGGACGGATATCATGAATCAAGAATTTAAGTATAGACAAATAAAGATCCATCTCAAACAGTGAAGTTGTCCTATAAGAAACCCATAGACCTTCCAGCTGCAGAAAAGAGAAATGCACGAAATGTCAGCAGTAACCAGCATGTTATCAGAATAAACCAAGATATATTGCCTAAAAGCTCACAATGAAATAATACAAAATTGCAGATGACATGACATAGAGTATGTGCAGTACCACTAATCAACAATTGCATAAATCCTTTCCTCTACAAGAAGATTTTTAAGAAATACTCACAGCAAGCTCGGCCAGAGGTGACTCTGCATCTGGACCATTGCAAAGTTCTAGCAATGCATACTGAACATCCACAGTCATGACGACAACAGTACGTGAAAGTAGCAAATGGTTATTAAGGTTGACTTTATCTGCAAGTAGACGTATTGACTCCTTTGTCCGGTTTACATTTTCACGAAAACTTGGGGGAATGTTGGGCGTCTCTGATAGATTTGTCGAAATACAACTTGTAATCACACTGTATTCCTTGTCTGACATGACAGCATGCAGCAATCCTATCTGCAGAAGAAAAATCACGGAATTAAAACAAAATAAAGGAATAGACAATTTCATGACAAATATAATTCCTTAACTCATCCTAGGCTACAAAAATAAAGTTGATTAAGTAACAGTTGCCTAAGTGTCAGACCAAGCACATATTTTCTTACAGTTTAGAGGAAGCACTCAGCGATTGGCTTCCATTTTAGTTCCAATACCACAATAAACACTTAACACTGAGTAAATTAAATTAAATTAAATTATTTCAAAAGCACAGTTTACATTTACATCACAGTTTTACGAACATGCAGTTTTCATATTCAGAACCATGTGATCGACAATTCATGGTTCATGCTTCTGACATTCAGAACAGGTAACTGATTCTGTTGATTAATTGCTTTTACACTTTCATTCTCTTCATCCCTTGGAAGTAGTTCCTTATTTGATATAGTAAATTTCACTTCAAAATAATAACAGAACTATTCTGGAGTTGGAAACTACACATCTAAGCTCTTTAGTACAGCTTTTCGAGTACGACCTTGGAGGAGCAGAAACCAATAAAGAAGTACCACAACAGCATATACATGAAAAAAATTGTAAAACACAAAGCAACAAGGTCGGCTTTAAAGTAGGAAATGATAGTGACCAGACAGCAGGCAACAATTAGACATAAAAAGTGAGACCACACAAAATTGTTTTGCATAGTATAAGAAAAACAAAATTAATCACCTGAACTTTCATGGAGAGTATTGGGACCTTCCGGAAAACATCCCGCAGACTACGTCGCACCTCTATATTGATGCCATGACCTTCTCGAATCATACACTTTCCTAGAGTGCCATTGACTCCAACCGCCATGTTGATTCCATTTATCTATTTGCATGTTATTTAAGCAGGAGAATCAAAAAACAAGACAAAGGGAACTACACTCAAAATAACTATACAATGAAATTTTCATCCCAATACATACCTCAGCATGGAGAATATCAAGGCGTACAGCAGAAGGATCACTCTCTTCACCTCCATGCCAGCTAAAATCATTCCAAACTTTCAGTTGTCCCAGATCCAGTTGTATATAACTACAGCAAGGCATGAAGGTAAATGGTCATGCTTTCTTGTATCATAACATAGTCATTCTCTGTTACTCCTTTGAAACTTGCCAAAAGCAAGACTGAAAAACACAAACTTGTATGAACAAATTAGTGTATTTAGACACCACAAGAACAAAATGAAAATTGTGTACCCAAAATACAAAGTCAAACATGTGCATATTTAAAATCCCCTATCTGGCCTGCCTATAATTTACAATTGCTATTGACAACATGATGTAGGTATAGGCTATAAACAAGAATCTTATTATCAACTAGATTCTAAAGAACTAATTAAATTAATCAATTGGAACTTTCGCAAACAATAATTAGTAATCTGAAAACAATAAAACATAGACATACTCTTCACTTTGCGAATTTTTTGGAACAATGATTATGGGTGTGTCAAGTGAAAGATCTAGCTTTACAGCAGAAGCACCATCTATTTCATACTTCTGAATCAACCACTCAAAACCTCCCACTTTATCGATAAACTTAATTGCTTCTTCAGTGTGAGGGGTGGCAAGCTCCATGAAGTAAGAAGTGAACTGCAAAATAAAAGGCACTTTAAAGAATACATATCATGGAGGATCAGATAACCCAGTTTGCAATGCTAATACATACCTCCTGAACAAACCGATAAAGGAAAACAATACGAACAGCAGAAAGCTGCCCAGTCAAGCTGTAATTATGACCTTCATAATCATCATCATCAACAGTGAAAGACTGGAAGGCGAACTGCAACAGAAAGGAAAATAATATAATTTAACTGCTTCAACTGCCGCAGAGACATGGATTTTATTAGCTTGCTTGCCATGACCAAACACTTTTTAACTTTGTTTGCCATGACCGGACACATTAATATTAACACTTCAGCAAATGGAAAATGTAAAATTAGCTTGCATAAAACACAAGGTTACATATCAGATATAATTGACATCTTGAATATTTGAACCGGTGATGAAACATAAGTAGGGGATATGGGCTGCAGAGTAAACACATAAAGCAGCCAAATACTATTCACAGCCTGTACACACATCGGATCAATGTATTATCAAACATTAAACATATATGGACATCACAGAAAACTATTATAATTTAAATTTCCACAGTTGATTAAAAATAAAAAAATATTTTTGATCATAATTCGAGCTAGTGATAGGGACGTAATTGTACTGCAAGTCTGCAGCTTGCTGGACAAAGCTACCTCAAGTATGGTTAAGTTTGTGAATTCATTTCTTTTTATAAACTCTTGCAGGTACAAATAACAAATGTTCCTAACAATTAATTTCATCTCTATACCATAGGACTGAAAATGCATGAAATAGAGTGTTAACATTCTTAATTTACAAACTGAGGTGCTTTGATAATCTGGCAGAATCTATCTATTATTCTAAAGTCAAGTCGGCAGATCTGATTACATCATGATCACAGCACAAAAAATCTTGATCTTGACACCCGTGCTAGGATCAACAGCAAGCATCAATACATATACTTTCTTGCTAGCAAAATGTGTAACCTACGGCCTACATTGCAGTAAAACATTGAAGAGATGACAGGTAGACTCCTCTATTAGTACCTCAGGAGTGACCAAATATCATCATGCAATATAAATGACTGCAAACATATGTCATAATACCTTTATAAGCGACTCAACACCTGGTTTCCGTATATCACAAAGCCAACCCCAATGATGATCTGGCCCAAGGGACATGTCACAAAATCTCATATTACCGAGCATACCATCAATAGAAAATGAACTCGGATGAACCTGATAAATTTTTAAAAAAAATCAGGAACAAACAATATAGAAAAAGAGACAAATACGCATGCATGCAGAGACTAATGATTAACAAAAAAAAGACACGTGCAAAATGAAATCAGTTACAAAATCTACATTATTTTCCAATTAAAAAAACAGCAAGCATATCCCCCAATCCTGTGTTAATGGATGGTCTTATCCAGGCAATTTCATTGCTCTTGTAATAATCTATCAACACTGTATAAACAGCACCTGTCATTCACACCATTCCCAATCTCATGCCCATATAAAAGATATAGCATTAATTTCCTTATCCGTTCCTAATACCTTCATCTCACCTTCAGGTCAAACAGAAATTTCTCTTGCACAAACATCGCAAGCTGAGAACCATCTTCCTTGTTAAGAAACATAGATACCCGATCCACATCCATTTTCATGTTGAAAATAGTTCGACGTTTTCCATAACCTAACAAACCTTTAACAACAGTACGACCAGTATCTTCCTTCCCTGCAGGTCTTGCATTATGTGTTGCAGATGCCATATCAGAGTCACTCTTTGGCACAGAATTAACCATGCTAATATCAAATCCAAACTCAATTAGAGCAACAAGCGTGGGCCGGTTACAGTAGAATTCCAGTGCAGACATACGAATACTCATCTGTAACGAGCAAGACACAGAAAGAATAAAATTTCAGGGAGAGGTATTTACAGCACTTCGGGAATGAAAGGAAGACAAATATATGCAGAGTAAAGCATGAAAAATATTTTTGGACTTGCTAGTACTTTTCTCCCTTGAAGATAAATATGTGGAGACCTAGGTTGTTCGGGTGCTTTGTTTCAATTGTGTGACCAGTAATGTACAGAGATGAGTGTACTGTGTACATAATAATTATCATTACCTGTGAGTCTATACCATCATAAAGACGAGAATCTGGAGTCCTACTCAAAAATGTAAGAACAACAAAATCAGTGACATTATTGTCTTGTGCTTCGTAAAATATTTCGGTAGGTTTCACTTTCTGCTGATCTCCATCAAAGCATATATTGTCTCTTGAACTCATTTCAGCATAATCATTCATATCAGAAATTAAGTTCAATGGAATTTCAAGGTCATGCAGATTAGAACTTTGATCGGGGGTAAAATCTGTCAATGCATCCATGAAAGAATCTTCCTCCACAGAAAAAGATTTTAGGTGACCCTCCACATCAGGTGTACGAGAACCAGCAGCTTCCAAATCTTCATTGATAACAGAACATGCTAAATACTTTGAAGACATTGAAAGATGACCCCGTAGCTCATCCTTTATCGTCAGTGAATGCAGCTTTGTTTTTACACTAAGACCATGAGAAGATTGAACAACATTAACCTACAAAGGTAAATAAACAATAGGTATTTGAATTGAAAAATTGATGATGGAAACTTGTAAATCTCAATGCATAACAAGTGATGAACTAAAAGAATATGAAGCACAAACAGATCAGCAATGCCACAGATAAATGAAGAGAAAAAAAATGGATACAATAAGTCTTATGTATTGTCACTTGTCATCTCAGACGTTACCAATAAAAAATAATTTCAACCAACCGAAGCAACATTACGTAGTTAGTTTTAGTGAATAAGTCAACTTTATAGCCCTGAACTTTCAAAAGAATCCACTTAACACCCTGAACTACAGAACGAGGTATTCTACCCCTTAAATTTCAAATATTGGAGCACTTAAACCCCTGCAGCAGTCTGAGGTGGTTTTGCCACTGTCGACACTACATGGTTGACATGCCAGCTTAAATAATGTCATGCTGGCAAGATGAAGGCAAAACTTATGCATGTGAATAGCATAGAATTTGGCTCTATTCTTTGCGGCTTCTAAAAGTCGCTTTTGACTTTTGCTACAGTAACTAACTTTTAAACAGAGTATTTTTTTAAGATGGAGTCTACAAGTTAATTGTAGTACATGTTAAAAGCCTAACATCTGTACCATCCAAAATCGTAAGCGAGTATCTCTCTTTCCGTAATCTCTATCGCAAACAGCTAAAATTCAAAAATTTCAGCCAAAATCCATAAGCCGCAGCCATATCAAACAGGCCCTTTATACAAGCAAGATTGATATTTGCTCTGTTTTCACAATATAGGTCAATTTTCTTGGGACTTTGATTGTTTCACAATGAAAGCCTTATCGAGGAAATCAAGAGTGTAGTTTTGCAGCATTTCCAAAAATTAGGTCTGTGCGCATGTTGAGCTCAAACTTATATTGCAAAACAGAGAGAGTAGATTGATGATGTACGTTTCTTGTTTTGTATTTATTATTCAATGCAAACTCAAGTAAGATTGAATACCTTGCCACCATTCCCAAGGAGCTTTAACATTAGAAGCTCTTCTGGATCTTCATTCATTCTGTCCAACTGAAAGAATTGCATAAATGATAACCATGTCAGCGAAACAATTATAGTGAAAAAAAACACAAATTAACTGAATTAACGCTGTACGGTTTTGCAGAATCGGCTAATCCATATGTTATGCTCTGATTTTGGAAGAGGGTAGTTGGGGTAGAAATTGGAGAAATAGCAATAGATTGGTAGGGGACAGCAAGAAGATAGAAGGAGGAGCTTCGGCAAGGGTACAGAGATAGAGGAGACGCGAGGGAGAGGTAGTATAATTTGCTTAATCTTTTCTTCCCCTTCCATGATATATTCGGCCAGGTTATATAGTCCTGCCGAGCCTAACAAATAGCAACTAACAAATCTCCTAAATAACTAAAGGAAAATATTCCAACTAATAATCCTAGCAAAAGGAAACTAATCCGGATAAAACGGAAACTAGAGATAAGAGGATCATGAGGATAACATTGCGCTGGTTGCCTTCCTATGCGCCTTGCATGGCCCATGGCCATGATACCATACCCATAAGACATTAAAATGACAGATCACAAGAAGATACAAGTTTACCTTTCCATACAGTGAAAGCTTCGTTTCAATAACAGAACCATTCACAAGAAGATCCACTGATCCCAAACTATTAAGCCCCGGAGTGCTTGGTTCTGGAGTATTGATAGGGTCTCCCAATATGTTGACCTCAGGAGGCGCCTATAAGAAGCAAGGAGGGGAAATAACATAGGACAAACCAAGTACAAACCTCAGGTTCTATGTCAAATATTATAAAGTATAGAAGGGCCTACAGAAGCTCGATATGTTGCTTGGACAAGCGCTTTCATCCAACTGGCCTTCTCAATTTCATTATTGAATTCAATAATCAGTGTGCTGGTTGATTCTAGTGCCTGCAAATATAATAATGCTCAGATCAAAAGAGAACTAAAAAAATCCAGTTATATGGCAACACTCCTACCAAGAACGAAGTATGGAGTACTAAGAAGTGGTTCGTATTAAATACATTTTGAAAGCTCTATCTTTGTCGCTAAAGAAAATTTGTACAAGTGAAATATACATGAAAGTTACTTAATATTTCAAATATGTACAAGAACGGCATCTTAGTGAAATATTTGCAAAGAACAAACATGCCATAGCCCTTCATGTTGTGTGAGTGTAATTCACTAAAAGCAAATCCACATTGCATGAATAGATATTTTGCTTGGAAGGCAGCAGATGTTTTTCAATAAACAAAGTTCACAAAGTAAAAAAGGCCAAAAAGGCAAAATAGCTTACCTTCTGCATGTCTAAACCTCTAGAGCACACAGCAATACTGTAAAGAGACCCACCAACACTAGTCAATGGCACCTCAAATACTTGCCGGCTAGCCATACTGCAATATCAAACATCGAAACCTACGTAAATAACTAAAGGAGCAAATATTCCTAAACGAATAAAAGGGTATACAACTTTGAGCACCAATGCCATTGCCAGTAAAAGGGTAAATGTTTTAAATTTCGAGAAAACCTAGCGAACGGTATACCGTTCAATGGTATACCATCCCCTCTCATGATCCACACTCCCGAAGCGCTGCCGCTCGCTCCCTCTTCCACCACTCCCTCCCTCTCGTGCTCCCTCTCGCTTCCGTCCGCCGCACTCTCCCTCCTCGCCGCCGTCATCACCTCACTCCCCTCTATCGCCAGATCCAGCTCCCCCGCTACGGGTTCACCCTTCCCCCAGACATAGAAGGAGGTCGGGGGGGGGCGATGGGCAGGGTAGGATGCGGTGGGTGGAGCTGGAGGGCGGTGGCAGCTGCGGATGTGGCAGTTAGGTTGGGCGGCGCGGCGGGGAGGGGTCGGGGGGGCGTGGCGAGGTGGTGACAGCGCCGCTGGCCTCTGGTGGTGGTGCAGGGGGCGGGGCGGCAGAGAAGGCGCGCGGAGCTGCTCCAGAGCAAAAGAAGAGGGGGGAGGGGAGCGGCGACACTTCCGAGAGATAATACCAATAAATGCACACATCATGTGGTACTTCTCTTAAATTTATCCAATTATATTCTGCATTTTCCAAAAAAAAGGAGAATTCTAAAAAAATTTAAGGAACTACAATCCTACCTTACTCTATTTTTCCACTTTCCAAGTACACCAACACTAAAATATTTGCTCTTCTTTGTTAACAATGGATAATACCAATAAATGCACACATCTCATACCACACTCACACTACTACCCCAATGCTACAATATTAGTCCAACCAACCTACGTGCACAGACACACAGTAGCTACATAGATTCCTATAATGAAAACAACAAGTAATATCATATATTTGTTTTCCAATATGAGGATAAATGAGGAAAAGATTGTAGTACATACCTACAACACCTTTGGTAATTCTGGGACAATTCTGACTCCAAAATATACAAATACATCCCAGATAATACAACATAGCAAGTATGCCATTCAGCTAGCGAATTGCCAAGGCCCTTGGACCCAAACAAATATACAAAAACCATGTTACTGTACTGAATAAATGTGATGTAGTAGAACACAAACAAAGGAAGAAAGGGTAACTTCGTACCCTCCAAACCAAAGTTCTCGCATCACCAGCTAGATCAGCAGGATACCAAGGCGCTAGGCTACCATTTTCATAGCTATTTGACTCTTCATTATTGCTTCCCTTCAACTGGTAAAGTACACCAAGCAGATCGACAATCTTGCAGTACCTTTTTGGTGAGAAGTGGATATCCAGACTGGGTACTTGAAAAGAAACTCGAGTCAATGGATAACTCGGATGTGGAACCTTGATCTTCATGCCATCACAAAATTGATCAGTCAATACATATTTATGAACTTCATGCGAAATTACAGAATAACTTAGATAGCAATTGTAGGATTGCAAATACATACTTAACAATCCCTGCATCCCTAAGTGTCCATATAACAGTATAAGTGGAAGGACAATATATTTTAGCGGGGTTCCGCCCCTATTATTTCCCTCGAAAGGAAGAAAGGGGGGATGTGTTTGTTAAGGATATAGAGTAGAGTTGTATTAGAATATAGAGTTTGTATTCTATTCCACATATGCCTTATCTCTATATGGCATATCTCTTTATACTCCTATATATATGGTCCATTGGACCTCATATCAATACACACAATATTCATAACATGGTATCAGAGCTAAGGTTCATACCTCTCTAACCCTAGCCTCTCCACACGTCTTCCGCTACCGCTGCCCCCGAGAGGAGCGTTCTCCACTCCCGGGGGCGGCCTCCTCGTTTCGTGCCGACGCTGCCCTCGAGTTGCGGACGGACGTCGTCGGTTCTCGACGCTGCCACAGCAGGGCCGACAGCATCTCCGCCGAATACGCCGCCCGATCCGGATACCCTAGTGTAGCCGCGCTCTTCCCCGGCTACTGGGCTCTTCCTCACCGCCGGCTTGCCTCGTCGGCTCGTCGACGTCTACAGCCGCATCATCGCCGGATCTGGCGACCTCCGCGCTCTGCGCCACCAGTCCTCGCCGTCGGAAGCCACAGCTGCGGCCTGGATGATCGCTGTCTCCGGATCCGTCTCCGGAGCTTGCAATGGATCCCGTCGGTTCATCGTCTCCTCGCCAGATCCAAATCCGGTCGAAGTACACAGCCGCCTCTCTCGCCATCGCCGCCGTCAAAGACATTAGCCCGTCCTCTTCTGCTTCTGGTGACGGAAACGGCTTCTTCGCCACCTTGGCCACCCCTACCGCCGCCGCGGTGGCTGGGGGAGGAGGTGCAGCAGGAGGTGGCGGCTGCTCCATCCGCTCGACGTGAGGCCGTCGCCTCTAGATCCACCCGCTCGGCTTGATCTCGCTGGAGCCGCCGATCTCGGAGGCCGATCTACCGTCGGCCCCTTTTTCCGCGACAGTTTGCCCGCTCGGGTGGGCGTCGTTGCTCGATCTCCAAGCCGCCGCCCACTCTCATTCGCTCTTGCCTGTCGCCGCTCTTGCCGGCATGAGGGGGCTTCCTTGCCATCGGCCTCTGGGTCCTGGCCTCCTCTCATGGTTTGCTTGACCCTTATGGTGAGGTGTGGCGTGTGAGGCTGAGTGGAGATCTTTTGTGCTTGCTTTTATTGCTAGCTGCTACCTGCTAGTTGCTTCCGCATATGTGCTAAATTAGCCACTCTTACTAAGTCTTTGCAGCATCCATTTAAATCCATAGTTTCTATCTTCAATTCATCTAAGCCATGCGAGTCCACAAATTTGTGTCGATCAGTCGATTGCTTTGCTAGCCATATCCATCCTTTAGGATTTTGTATGGTCGGTGCCGCCCCTCTCGCACCTGTATGGCTCTTCTCCGATTCGTCTTTGCCGGATCTGGCCTTGCGTCATTCGGATCCAACCTCATTCGTGCTGGATCTGGACTCCTCCGTGGGCGGCCTCTCGCGTCGCATCCCCGAGCTTTTCAGACCGCCGCGCTTCTTGTGCACTGCGTTTCTATTACGCTTCTTGTGCACTGCGCTGCCGCTGTCTCGGTCTATGATGTCACCGCTCCTTTCTGAGCCGCCGCCCCAAGCTTTTTAAGCCGCCACGCTTTTTCTGCACTGCGTTTCTTGTGCACTGCGTTTCTATTACGCTTCTTGTGCACTGCGCTGCCGCTGTCTCAGTCTATGATGTCACCGCTCTTCTTTCTGAGCCGCTGCCCCAAGCTTTTTAAGCCGCCACGCTTTTTCTGCACTGCGTTTCTTGTGCACTGTGTCGCCGCCGTCTCTGGCTTCGACCTGCTTTATGAGTTGCTACCATACTTCATGGGCTACCGCACGACCTCGGAAGATCTTATATTTTTGACACAATCTTCAAGAGCCGCCTGCTACGACGACGTTCACAAGACTTGAATTTTGGATTTTGTTATTTTAATGTCAACTCTTTCAAATGCAATGCTATTGCATACGACTTGCATTTGAGGGGGGTGTTAAGGATATAGAGTAGAGTTGTATTAGGATATAGAGTTTGTATTCTATTCCACATATACCTTATCTCTATATGGCATATCTCTTTGTACTCCTATATATATGGTCAATTAGGCCTCATATCAATACACACAATATTCATAACAGTGTTATGGTCGCTGGTACTGCACGCATGAACAGTATCTGTGTACTGTAGCATTGGGGTTTGGAAGGGATTATCTTCCTAAATAAGAATATCTATTTCCCTAAATAAGCAATTAGTTTTCTAGGATAGTGATTAGTTAATTAGTATCTTATCTATTAGTTAGAAAGGATATGATTTAGCTTGATCTTATCCATAATTTTTAGAACCCTTTATATAAGGAAGCCTATTGTAATCGTTGGAGGCAAGTAATGAATAATCAAACAAGTCTCTAGTCTCCCTCCTCTTCTAAAATCAGGCCTTAGAGCGCCTCAACCCTCACCAAGGAAGAGCCCTGTTGTGGTTAGATAAGGGCGAGCGCCCTACCCTGTCTTCGGACCCGTACCCAAGTACCCAACCACATACCATATCAAAAGGTTAAAAAGATACATATGAACAAATCTAAGAAGATATGGCATGTAAAATAAAGGAAGATATGTTCCAACTTCCAAGTAACAATGCAAAATTTGCAAGAATGCGGCTTTGGTGCCCACGGTTTCCAGCGTTCTCGTTTAGAACAAGTGCATGATGCACTGTTCCAAAAGAATTACAAGTGGAAGCAGAGCCACATAACTAGGAGTTGGACCACATAAGTGACAAGTGTTTTCAGCTGGTGGAGTTTTGAATCTTGTACTTACTCATTCCATTACCCTAAAATTACCATATATTTTTAGCCAAGTGGCCGAATTCGATTCTGTTTGAACCTTTGTGTTCTCATACGACGAGCTTAACAAAACAAGATCTATATTTGAGTATGTTTTGAAAACATAATGATAAGTTAACTTTGGAGCACATGGTTGCCTCCCCCATCTAAATATAGATTCTCCCCAAAAAAACAATCAAGTTCATAGTTTCTATCAAGTAATAGACACTCTCCGAAAACAAGTTGATAGAATTGTCAGCATATGACAACCAAATTTGCTAGAAGTAGATAATTGCTAGCAAATCATGTAGTTGCACGCACATATAACTGATAGTTGTCATCAATTAATAGAGAATTGACAGGTAGCAAGTAATAGAGAATTGAGTCGTTAGCAAGTAATATGTAGAATTGCCACTAGGTAACATAAAAAGTAGTTAGCAAAATGATGTAGAGTTACTACAGGTAGTTGTTTGCTCAAATCACTAGTAGTTGCCATCAAATAATAGAGATTTGTCAGTAAGTAATATGTACAGTTGATACATAATACCAAGTCGTTGGAAAGTAATATGTATTGTTGCTAGTAAATAATATAAATCTACCACAAATAGTGTGCATGCACCAACCTTTGATGGTTTCCATCAAGAAATGGAGAGTTGCTATGTAGTAATACAAAGTTACTAACAAGTAACTTGTAGATGTGGTAGATAGTAAACATATAGAGTGCTAGTAAATAGCACGTAAAGTTGGTAGCAATATAAAGTTGTTTGAAAGTAACTAGTAGTTCCCTCCACAACCTGGTAGTAATAGCCAGTTTGAAAAATAACTTTATTATTATGTCTTCAAACATATACGATATGGGTCTCATTTTGTTAAGCTCATCGTATGGAACATGATAGTTCAAATGGAATACAAATCGAGCACTTGGTTAAAAAGATACAATAGTGTAAAGATGAAAATGAACTACTACATTAAACAAACTCCCTTTTGTGACTTGCTCTACACACATATGGGCAGACTCATGCGTAGCATGCCGATGTTGCTGTGTGAATCACGTGAAAGTCTGAAAAGGGCAGGGCAGTCAGGGGATAGCACCATTGTGCTATCACACAACTGGTCGCATGTTACTCGCCTCCTTCCACAAGTACCCAAAAGATTCATGGATGTAGTACACAAAGTTACACTTGCATAATTTCACTATCAGATTCGTACCGTACAGTACAGTACAGATAAAGTGCATGACACATTAAGCTTTTATGGTACCATACAGATTTGATATTGAAATGTTGTAGGTGTGCATGCCATTACATGTATATATTGTTTTAAATAGCCTTCTATTGCGAATGGCCACTATGAAATGGCTGATGTAGCAATGTACAGTAGCGGCGTTGTAGCAGCCTGCTAAGGCACGCCACAACCCAGTACGGCCGCTATAGCAAGCAGATTTGGCTGCTCTAGCCAAAATGAATCCTATTTCGGCTATGACCTTCTCCATTACAATGTTCTCATACGCAGGAATACCCCCATTAGAAGGCTTTTGTACGAAATTCTATTTGTTCTTTGCCTCTTTGGGGTGTGGGGCTTACTTCCTACCCTAGTGGGACTAGTGACAAGCGTTGTATGTTGTTGCCTCATTGGGCAGCCAGGTTGCCATAAGTAAGGTTCAGAGACTGAAGGCTGTTTTCTGTGCACCAGACACGTAGCTTACCGAAATCAGTTGCAACTTGCAACACAGATGTGAATACATGCAACAAAAGACAGGGTCGAATCTGATACATCAACCGTCGACTCCATATCCAAGTACGAGTCCACAATCACTACCAAGATGAACGTGGGTTTGGTGAATGGCGTATGGTGTGTAGCAGTGCTTCAGTAAAAATACAATTTTGAGGTTTTTATAGGGATCCATTTGTTGCATTTTGCATCCATCTACCAATTTGAATCAATACTCCAAAATTTCAGTTAAACACAACAACAAATAAACCTAACACAAGATAAGTTATTAATTGAGAATTGACCAATTAACAACAAACATCCCAACAGAAGATAAAGCAATGATGGCAACGCCAGTAAAAAGATCAGGAAGAAATGATATTGCCATTAATATGGGTTGCCACGTTTAATTACGTAAAGGGGTAATTGGGCTTGTCAAATTGTAAACTACTCCAAGCAAAAGGAGTGCCATCTTTGTTACCTGGTCAATTATCACTGACATTCCACAGCGATCAAGAAGAGAACAGAACTGATTACTGTCAGCAGTAGGACCTGGGAGCACATTCTGAGATGGATTTTCTGGTACAGAGTATATGTGCTCAGCTATATCACGAACAAGAAAAGCAGCCATATCCCTCCCAGCAATATAAAAGCGTGAATACAAACTCTGTCTTTCTTCATCCCATGTGCCATCCTATAATTCAACAAAATAGTAAGTAAAACCACCAGAGAAGTATGATATATTAAGTACAGAGGCTTGAACCTACTCTTGTATGCAACGTAAAATGGCCTAAATCCAGAACAAAGTGCTCATTGCCCAGCGAAGGTTGACCAGTGGTCAAGGGAATCCTAACTTTTGGTGCATCCAAATCAATATCAAGTCCAAATCTAGAAACAGCACAGCAAACAGTGAGAAAAAACAAGCACATCATGGTACTGAATTGGAGGCATGTTATAATAAAAATCTTAACCATAATAGAAAAAGATGAAGAAAAAATATCATCTTTGATAATATAAGAAACCTAGATGAAGCAACATTTTCACAAGCATTTTAGGACATGAACAAGCATTTATTATTAGGAATTCATCAATAGGTATCAATAATTCTTGTAAGAAATCCTTATTTCGTATGTGTGGTACGTTAAGCAGATCATGCACAGTTCTTAAAGTAAAACTGCACAATTCAATGAAATTAAGAATGAGCACAGAAAGATGGGAATATGCGTACCTGCTCTGCTCTTCCAGTACCATCTGAAGTTGTTCCTGAGCCCTACGTGTGACCTGCTCTAACTTCATCTGCAGATCAAAAGATTGACAGAATCATTACAACTTCACCTTTCATTATGTAAAAATAGTAATAAGAAAACATCAAGCAAGATGTTTCATAACTGGACCATAAAGATCCAGATTCCACATAAACATACTTGTAGAGCGGTTGCTGTTTCCAATGTCACTGTTGGGCTAACAGCATTGCTCCGTTTAATGAACTCCAGAAACCGTTCATAGCTGCCTTTCAAAACCTAACAAACAGTCCAAATTCGATAAGCTTACAAAATCAAAGTCAAAGCAAGGCTCCAGAAACAGCAAGGCTTTCAAAAAAACTACCAGCAATAAAGCTGAACTCTATAAATAACAAAGTAGCATGATAAACACTGTACTGTTCTTTTATGTGATCATAAATTAGCTGATAAACCAGAAAAATAGAAAAAAAAACTTGAGCAGATACAGTGTGTGCATTAAATACTAATTTGGCAGTTGACAGGAGTTTCTTTACCAAGTATGTCAACATTTCAAGGATTCATAATATGTAAGGGATCATTTGATTAGATTCCTCAGAATTTCAAGCTTTTTGTATTCTAACTCTGTGCAGCAGGAACACCCATATAATATACAGAAAGAAGGGTTGACAAACACTGGCATGGCTTGACAAGTGGCAAGTGACGTAGCAGCTCACATATGACATGGCAGCTAGCATAGTCAGATGGCATGGACATACCGAATGACCCCCACCCTCTCCCTACCTCTTTCATCCCACACCACCATCTCTCCAAGTCAAGCTAGAGCTCATCACACCTAGTGGCCACCGGTTGAAAGTTGCCACCGCCAACCATCACTGCCATAAGGCCATGGGCGGCATTGTGGCATCAAAATAGGAAAGTAGTATACACAAATAACAGGATGTAATAATTTTCATTTGTTAATTAATGCTCAGACCCACATTGTCAATACCCGGTGATATGTTTCTTTGGCCAAAACTCAACCACTCCATAACTGTACCTGGTGATGTAAAAGCAGAAGTTACAAAAGCGTGAGTCTAGATGCCGCAGCAGCACTTGTCCGTTCCAGAATGCCACGGACAGCGTGGGTGACCATACTGGTGGCCCCCCTTATCTGCATTGAGGCCCTTGTTGGCCACAGCCACCTCATGCTCCGTGATGGTCCTCGACTCCAGTTGCCGACGCCACCTTCCATTGTAACCTCAAAAGAAAGTGCTGCCAATCAACACTGCCCAGTGGCCGTTGGCAATCATGGGCCAGAGACAGACAAAGAGAGAGGAGGGATGCTTGAGACAAAGGAGCAGGAGGATGAAAGAGAGAAAAACGGCTAGGTTGACTTGGTATTTTCACACTAGCTGAGTCAACAGGTGAGTGAGAGCAGTGAGCTGGTAAGTTGATGGAAATGTGGGCGTTCAATGCCACCCAAGGTTCTAAAAACAGGTCTACTCGTGCCGAGCAATAGCCCGAATACTCGTACTAGGTCCTCTCACCGGGTACGAGCAGCTAAAAACGAGTAGTTAACCAGTTTAACTAGTATAACCGGCCGATTATTCGGCATAATCGGCTACCAGGCCGTATACTCGCTGAGTGGACACTCAGTGCATATGGACTTAATAAAAGTACTTGAAAACTCTACAGATCAAAGGCTACAATGATATCATTACTGAAGGGAAAGAGAGGAAAGAGTAAAAAGAATGCTGCACATGGAAATCGCAATACTCTTTTTGTTTCTGAAACCAACTAGAGCTATCTACAAGTTTGTTCTACCCCAGCAGCCCTCGCTACAGCCAAACATTGGTGTTGGTTGTCTACCTTGGAATATAAATCAGCACAAACTCAAATGATAGAATGATACCCACTTCTCAGCCATAAATTTAAATAAGATAAGTTTCCCATGGTCCATAGCATCACAAAAGAAGTGCCTCATAGAACTCGAAGCATAAATGTTGTAAGCAAATTAAGTTTGTTTTGCAGTACAAAACGACAAGTGTCTAGTCAAAATATGCTGCAAATCATTTCTTCATTGCGTGTGTACTGAAATTCTTAGATGACATGATTACCATTTTACACTATTTTTTGTTTGTCAGATTGTAGTAGCTGATATTCTTGTGCCATCTTTTCCTTGCCAATGAGTTGCTTTGCTATAACACTAGTTGAGTAGTTGTCATCTTTATTCCATGATTAGCCTAACTTAGTTACATATCATTACGGGCACTACAAGGAAATCTCGGATGTTGTACACAACATTGGGAACATAATTTTTGGTTGAGCTTTTATTCCTCCACTGGGTCTACTCTGATTTTTTCCTTATGTTCAATGAGAAACATTTGAAGGAATGGATAATGGATCAATGGGAGAGGAACTACTATATAACTACCAGTAGCAGCTAATGTTGGGAACTGTTTTTTTGAACCACCTATATACATCAAAAGTTCAAAACAATAGCATCAAATGTGGCTTTGATTTTATATGAATACACATATATAAATCCATTATTAAAAATAGAAAACCGGTTACAAGGCCGAGTACTGGGCCGATTCCCGTGTAATCGCTACAATGTGAGATGACCGAGCGAGTACTGATGACCAAGTTTTAGAACCTTGATGCCACCCACCAGTGTACGATCCCTGCATGCCCACCCTTTACACACACATGTGCCTCAGTGAGAAACTGTGCCTGTGCTCCATGAGTTCACAGATTTAGCCCTAGTCTCCACAATTCTAGGCTTGTGCAGGCACACTAGTGTGTGGTGTGTGAACGCATGTCCCTCCAGTTGTAACAAGACTAGCTGGTTTATGTTTCAGGTGAGTCAGCCACCACATCAATCGCCACTAGTGAATCAATGTCAATGTCTACCCTCAAATGAATCAAAAAATCAAAAATAGAGGAACTGCTTTTGACCTTTTTGAAAGTACAGGAACCAATTTGAGCCCTGACACATGTAGATGAATGAATGTTGAACTAACACTTGAAAGAAAGTTCATGATTTGTGTTCTGTTCACTAGACATAAGAACAGAGCATGTTGACTTGTATTCACAGTTTTAAAATAAATGCAGCAAACTATGAATTTGTATGTGTGCTATCTACTACTCATCAATTAACGCTGAACGCATAAGTTTAGATATGTACCGTAACATGGCATGGTGATATCTTGGCCACAAGCTGCCAATCCAGGTCCATGCCAATAGGTGCACGCACAAAACTGACATCTAGAGCATTACACTTTCCCTCACTAATGACGCTCTGCCAAAAATAACCAAAAAGACATTATTGCGGAGACATAAATGTTGGGATAAAAGTTCAGAGAACAGAAAAATATTGAGCAATGCCACGCAAGTAAAAATATATTCAAAATCAAAGCTAAAGAAACACAAAAACTGATTAGTAATGAGTGACAATGCAAATCAAAGCAAGGAGCAGTGTCACACTAAGACGGATTATTAATTGAGTGCATGACCATCATGTATAAGCTCAGGTTTACACACTGTCTGACGGCTAGCAGCCTATCACCTCACGTGTGATGTGGCAATGTGCCACAAATTATAGTTTGCTAATGAAGGGATATAATTGGCAATGACTTTCATTCAATAAATAAACTTCAAGGCTTTTAACCACATGCAACCATACAGTTAGTGCTTCAGATGCAGTGGCATTTTTCTGAATCACGAACTACAGTTAGTATATAGGGTGATCTGCAGCTAGAAATTCATAAATTGATTATTGCTTCATACGCACCGACCTGAGCAAGAGAACCTTCAGGAGAAGAAAGACCACAATATCTCAAAGTTACATCACATCGTGTACTCTTGGGATACAACTTGGTGACCACTTGAAGCTGCTCAAATCTACCACACAAAACCTCTGTTTGATCAATATTGATGATCCTTGCAGCAGCTTGGCCAATAGACACATCCACCAAGAATTGGATTGTGTCCAGGGAAACCTTTTCAAGAGGAAAAGACAGATCATCATCTGGTTGGTAACTCAACAGTTTATTAATAGCTTGCCACTCTTCTTTGGTTAGCTGCTCCTCCTCATCTAATTGTGGTTCTAGAAGGGTAGCTCCTTCAGAAGGTAACCCAGCTGAGTTCCTTGAACAACAAAGAAAGCATACTTACGATGTGACAAAAAAAATGATCAATTCAATAACATAAATTATATGTAAAGCCTGTGAGTATTATTTCTTCAGAAGAATAAAAACTATGTTGTTATTTCCAACCAGTTAACAATAGCAAAATTGACCCTCTATAGCCTTTGCACATATTAAAGTGCCTAAACCACGCCATGCATTTTTCACGTATCATCCCAACCCTTTTGATCTCACTTCTGTCATGAATAGCGCTTGTATTCATTATGAGGCCAATGGGACAGTATATATACACATACAGATGTAACATATATGTAGATAACCTCTTATACAACAGGGAAAATACATAGGTATAATACACATCTAACACCCCCCTCAAACTTATGGTGGATCAACACGAAGGTTTGAGAGATAGAAGCTATGCTGGACTCTGATCTATGCCTTCGTGAAGAAATCTGCCACCTGAAGCTCAGAAAAGCAACAACCCGGTCCTGCACCTATGTCCACATGTAAGAAGCATCAACACCAATATGCTTCGTAAGTTCATACTTCACCTAGTCCTGCACCTGTATCCATATATAGGAAGCATCAACACCAATATGCTTCGTAAGTTCATACTTCACTGGATCTTTAGCAATGCTAATGGTACCTGTACTATCAAACAAGAGGAGGTGCAGAAATAGAAACATCAAAATCAAGTAACCTCCGCAATCAACAAAACCATAACTCGCAACTCAGTCTCAGCTCTCAAACGAGAAACAGCTATCTGTTTCTTAGTCTTCCAAGCAATCAAAACCACCAAGAAAAACACAATAAGAAGAGAGACCGGCGATCAGAGGCATCACTAGCCCAAGTGGCATCAAAATATGCCTGGAGCTCTAAAAAGCTAAAGCGAGGGAAAAAGATAACAAGATAATTCCACAAAGGTATCGTAGAACACGAAGATAACTATAGCAAAACTGAGTGGGAGCAGAAACAAACTGACTCAAGTTATGCACAGGATATGAAATATCAAGACGAGTACACCAAGATAAACAAAACTCCCAACAAGATGACGATAACGAGTAGGATCAGTAAGAGGCTCACCACCAGTGGGACGAAGATGAACATTAAACTCCATTTGAGTCTCAGTCTCAGTTGTGCGATCAAGAAGATCATGAATATATACTTTTCTTGGGACAGATAGAAACCCTCAAGAGTAGAAATAGCCTCAACCGCAATAAAGTAGCAAAGAAAACCCATATCAGACATGAGAAACTGCTCATGAAAACATTGCTTGACAAAAGTGATGTACTAAGAATAATCTCCAGTAACGATCATATCATCAACATACAAAAGGAGAAGCGTCCGACCACGAGGCGAAGTGTGAATAAAAAGAGAAGGACCATCAGCACTGGTAGAAAAACCAACTGCAGTGACAACACAAGAGAAACGATCAAACCAGACACGAGAAGCTTGTTTGCGACCATCGAGAGAACGGCAAAGGCGACAAACCATACCCTTAGGAATAGAATACCAAGGGCGACTGCATGTAGACCTCACCCAACTTGCCATTGAGAAAGGTATTCTAGACGTCCAACTGAGGGAGATCATTGTTGTACAAAGGCCATAGCAAGAAGAGGACGAACAGTAGTCATGTGAGCGACAGGAGCAAAGGTCTCATCGTAGTCATGACCATAGATTTGTTGAAAATCACGTGCTACAAGACGAGCCTTGTAGCACTCAAGAGAACAATCAGAGCGAGTCTTAACATTATCGACCCAATTGCACATGATAGGAATAACACGCGCAGGAAAAGGAACAAGATCCCATGTGTCAGTACACTCAAGAGCAGCAATCTCCTCTGTCATCACATGCTGCCACTCCTGATGAACAACAGCATCACGGTAAGAAGTCAGTTCGGCAAGACCAATAGCAGCAAAACCAAAACACTGAGGAGGCCAAATAGATGGGCAATCGCGAAAAGCATAGCAAACAGAGGCCGAAGAGAATGACCCATTAGAAGGAAAGGACGCATCAGAAGAATCCTCAACTCGCGGACGACTAGTAGAAAAGTTAAGGAACAAGGTCAGGAGTAACCTCGGGAAAGGGTGCAAGTGGTAAAGAAAGTGCCGACTGGGAAGGATGCACCGGAGTGACCAAAAGCTTTGATGGAATGGTGACTATAGGGGTGGAAGGAAAAGTCAGGAAAGAAAGCGACTCGACAAGAGATGCTGAAGTGGAGGAACGAGAAGGGTGAGGATAGAAAGGACGACTCAGAAAGTAACATCCCGAGAAATCCACATCCGTCGGCCAACAGGATCCCAACAACGATATCCCTTATGCTCAACACCATAACCCAGAAAAACGTACTCAACAAACTGAGCGGTCAGCTTGGTGCGCTCACGAGGTCAAAGAACATAGCACACACACCCAAAGAAACAAAGACTGGAAGAATTAGCAGTCATGACACAGAGACACTCAACTAGGATCCTACCCTAAAGAGCAGAGGAGGGATGAATGTTGATCAGAAGTGGCGGTAGAAACAGCCTCAGAATAGAAGTGTGGTGGAACAACGGAAGCAAGCATGAGAGCACGAGCTGTCTCAATAAGACGATACTTGCATTCAGCCACACCATTCTGAGTGTGAGCACTGGGACAAAAAAACTGAGTGCCCTGCTCAGTAAAAAAACCACGAAGAACTCTTGACAAATACACAACAAAAAAATCAGTAGGAAACACAAAAAGGAGTCAAATTGGATACGGACCATGGTGGCAAATGTCTTGTAGATGGATAAAACCTCACTTCGAGATGACATAAAGTATATCCACATATGCCGAGAAAAATCCTTAATAAAAATTACATAATATTGATGACACATACATCAGAATAAACAAGATCAAAAGGACGCTAAAACACTGACTCACTAGAAAAATAAGGAAGTTGAAGCTGTTTGCCAAGCTTACAAACCTGACAATTGAGAGAAACAACACCAGACAGAGACTCTAAACGGCCACGACGAAATAATAAAGACATACTTGACCCACAAAGATGTCCTAAACGATGATGACATTGAGTTAAAGATGCGATGGAGCTACAACAGATGCGAAGGCAGTGGTGGAGGCAACAAGACTGACAGAGTCAGTGGAAAGAAGCCAGTCAAGCTCTTAGAGCCATCGTGAGTCACGGTGGCTTCGGTAGCTACTTGAGGATTTTGGTGTTTCCACTATTGCACCAACTCTTCTTAGACAGTACCAGCGTGATCAGCATTGCTCAAGATCCCGTGAAGCATGAGCTCACCAAGCATATTGGGGTGGATGCTTCATACATGAGATCGCAGGTGCAAAACCAAGTTATTGCTCGTCAGTATGTACCTTCGAAGCTTCAGTTAGCAGATTTCTTCAACAAGACAGACTAGAGCTCAGCATAACTCTACCTCTCCAAACTCGATGCTGTTGATCCACCATGAGTTTAATGGAGGTGTTAGACATATAAATAATCTAGGGTCTAGGGGTTATTTGTATATTTACCTGTACACATTTGTACTGGCCTTGGGCCTCTTTGGAAATACAAGCTTCACTTGCAACAGTTGCCTTAGCAACGCCTAGGCGTCGCGGTGGTCCAAGGCGAACGCCATGGAGCTTCTCTTTGACAACCATCATCCCCTACTCCCATCCCGTGGCCGCCCTGGTCTTCCTCAGCTCCGGCCGACGGGAACAACCAGATCTAGATTTGGCGGAGATGGACCAGGAGTCAGCGGGGAGGGGAGGCGGCAGGGAGAGGAGACACCAGGCAGGGGAGGCGGCGCCGAGGGGAGAGGCGTCAGGGAGAGGAGGCAGCGGGCGGGGAGAGGATGCGCCGGAATGAAGAGGCAGCGGGGGAGAGAGGGGAGGTGAGTTCGGGAGAGAGGAGTCAGGAGTTCGAGTATATGAGGGGGACTGGCTAGCATGTGCATGAATGTAGAGCAAGTATTTAATTACCTACCTCGCCGTGGCATCACCATGGTGTCCTAGCGCCGTGGTCGCCAATTACGCCATGACAACCTTGCCAAAAGGTGAGGAACAAACAATGCAAGTTCTGCTTTGGAGGTGTTATTTCAACCGGTAGGGAGCTAGAACATATGTGATTGAAGATGGCCTCAAAAGAGTTGATGAAGATCAAAACTGTTATCAGCAGAGTCGGCAAGAAGCAGAAGGACACTGCATTAGTGGCTCGTGAGAACTGAGCAGATGGTTAAACAATGGAGAAGAAACATGAATCTTAGCATTGAAAGTACAGCCAAACAGGTATGTACCTTAACATATTGAAGTACCAGAAAATTAAAAATACTAGTTTATCCCATTTCTAGTTAAGCCGTCTCAAGTGTAACACTGCACACTTTCACAGTTGAACATAATGATCCTAATATTCTATCGGCACCATGTCGATACAGTACTCACATTTAATGTATGTACTAGCATAGCTTATCGACCGCCCAAATACAGCACAAGAATGAGCAGAACACTTGAGCAAAATGAATATTTTCAGCATCATGGTTATCAAGTCGTCGACTAGTCGGCAAGTCGGTGAGCCAGGACCGACTTGCGCCGGCGACTCGACTTGCGGCGGCAAGTCAGGCGCCTGGTCGACTAGTCGTCGACTTGCCCGTCGACTAGTCGACCAGGCGACGGCAAGGCGCCCGACTTGGGGGGGGAGGCAGTGAAGTGAAGCGTATATTACCGAGAGTTGCCCAGTTGCGACCAGTGGAAGCTCGAGTGAAGCAGCAGAGCAGTGAAGCGAGCAAGCCGCCAGAGCTCCGAGCCAGATCCAGGTCGCCGCCAGAGCTCCGAGCCAGATCCAGCCAGATCCCGCCTGCACTCGCCGCCGCCCGCCGCCAGATCCAGGTAACCTCCTCCCCGGCCTCCCTCCGCCTCCCTCCCTCCTCCTCCCTCCGCCTCCCTCCTCCCCGGCCCCCTCCGCCCCGGCCTCCCTCCTCCCCGACCTCCCTCCGCCTCCCTCCGCCCTGACCCCCTCCTCCCCGGCCCCCTCCGCCCCGACCGCCTCCGCCTTGGATCCATCCTCCCGCCCCACCGCCCGGATCCCTCCTCCCGCCCCCGCCCGACCGCCCCGCCCGGATCCATCCTCCCGCCCCACCGCCCCGCCCCCTCCTCCGGCCCCTCCGCCCGACCGCCTCCGCCCGGCCCCCTCGCCCCGACCGCCTCCTGACCCCATCCTCCCGGCCCCCCCGACCCCTCCTCCCGGCACTTTGAGAGCGGTGGCGAGCTCTCAAATCCAACTAGCACTGCAGAGAGCACCGTGTTTGGACTTTGGGTGCATAGTCGCATATAAATCCAACTAGCACTGCAGAGCAGAGGCACCAAGAGTATGAGTATTCTTTGGACTTTGGACTTTGGACTTATATAAGTATTCTTTGTGCATATGTAGGTATCATGGCGAGCAATCTTCAACTCCAACTCCAACTTCACTCTAAATCCGGCGGCGGCGCAGAAGAGTATGATCGACTAAATATCCTAAGCGGAAGGCTAAGTCCAAAGACCGGGATGGCAATACGGGTTTTGGCGGACTTGACAAACAAAGATATAGTTCAATGCATACTCTGCGGCAAGCAAATGCATGCGAGTCACGAAGATTGAAGCAAAGACCTAGCGGGGATATGGAGATGTGGAGAAATGTCCAAAGCAACCTCAACTATCATGAAAGAGATGCGTGAGTACTTGTTCAAGAATGCCAGAAATAAACCCTTTGACCTGGATGATGAAGATGAGCCAGGTGACGGTGAAGGTGAAGGTGAAGGTGATGAAGTTCAAGAAATCCAAGCACAACTAGCATCATCCGGAGGAGCACAAAGGCTCCTCTAAAACGATTGCGTGAAGGTGAAGGTGAAGCTAATGAAGTTCAAGAAATCCAAGCACAAAGCATCATCGGAGGGACTAACACCAAAAGGCAAGCTCGGGACTAACACCAAAAGGAAGCGGGCGGCGTTGGTGCTTGGGAAGCAAGCTGCACCGAAGGTAACTAAATCAGTTGCTTCGATGATTCGAAAGCCTCCTGAAGTGGTTGTTGAGGAAAGACATAAGGGTAAGGGTCAAGCTACCATTGAGCAAACTATGAGGACCAAGGAAGAAAGCGAGAGGGTGGCTGAACACATTGCTGATTTCTTTTATGAGTGTGGCATACCAAATTGTCTAGCACAGAGGTAGGCAAAAAGGTGTGCGAAACAATTCTTGCAACTAGATTTTGGAATGCAGTTGAAAATTGCATTAGAGCGTCGCAACCACTTATCGTTGTGCTGAGGATTGTCGATGGTGATGAGAAACCGGCAATGCCAGAGGTTATCGCAGCCATGGATCTTGCAAAGAAGAAGATCAATAACTCTTTGGAAAACAAGCAATCACTACTCAGGAAGGTGGTAGCAATCATAGATCGGCGGTGGGAAGACCAAATGGAGCAGAAGTTGTATGGGGCTGCATTGTTCTTGAATCCAAATAGATTTTTTTGAGATTAGAAAGACTGACATTGGACATGCTTCTAGGCTTCATACCATGTTTAATGATGTGTTTGAGAAGATGATCATTGAGGATGACAAACAAGCCAGGATAAGCAACCAAGCTGATGATTATGAGAATATGCAAAGAGGCTTTTCAAGTCAATTGGCAATCAAGCAACAAAAGGATAAGACACCTAGTAAGTATCAGTGTATCAGACTATCAGAAATTTCATTTTAATTTTAAGCTCCCATTCTTCCCAAGATCTAACATAGGCTATCATTCTTGCCTTTCTAGTTCTTTGGTGGGGTGCATTTGGTGGTGTTGCTCTAGAGCTCCAAGCATTTGCAAGGCGTATAATTGGTCTTTGTTGTTCGGCCTCCGGTTGTGAGCGCAATTGGAGCACCTTTGAGTTTGTAAGTACTCAATTACTCAAAGTGTTCATTTTGGAGCCGTTAGTACGACAATAGTTCAATTATTTTGTTTGTTATTTATTTGTAGATTCATACCAAGAAGAGAAACCGATTAGAACACAAGAGGTTGAATGATTTGGTCTACATTCAATACAACCGGAAGATTGCAAATCGGTTTCAAAGGATGCAAGAGGAAGGGCACAGTTTCAACCCCTTGATCCTAAATGATTTTCAATGGGACAATGAGTGGGTTGATGTTGGTGCCGAAGAAGTTCATCATGGAAACGATGATCTTACATGGGGTCATATTGATGAAGCCATTGGTGCATCAAGTGCGCTTCAAGGTCGCAATTTCCCTAGGAGGGCTCATGGTGAGGTGATAGGTTACTCTCGCCGTTCTGCTCGTGCAGCAAGGGTGGTTGATGATGAGTCGGAGCCTGACAACGATGATGATGATAATTTCGTGCTTGATGATGAGGACATTGATGACTTTGGCGAATCTCCATCTAGTCCTACTCATGAGAGTGGTGAACCGAGTGGGAATGCGACCCATTTCGATGATCTTGAGTTATATGACATTTGATTTGAGGCTTGTGTTAAGCCATATTGATGGATTGTTATGATTAAGCTGTTGTTGAGAACTTGATGTTTTAGATGCTTAATTTTCTAATTGCACATTTATTTGTTGTTATGTTGTATGATTTGTATTGTCCTATGATTTGTATTGTCCTCTGCTCTCACTTGAAGGTACTGTAAGAGTTCATCATAGTTTATCTTCAATTCTTCATCACAATTCATATTCTCATTCTTGTTTTTTATTTTTTCAGCATGAAGGTCTCAAATCATGCTTAAACAAGTCAAATGAAGGGAGTTTGGACTCAAAAATCAAAACATGTAAGTCATTGATCCTCTGTTTAATTCAAGTTATATATATACTTTCTAATCACTTTGCAAATTTGCAAATTTGCAATATATATATATATATATATATATATATATATATATATATATATATACCTCATCATCATATAAACGATGACTGTCGACTAGTCAGCGACTAGTCGGCCGACTAGGCGACTAGTCGACTAGTCGGTCATTAGGAGGGTAGTGTTGACTTGTCGACTTGATAACCTTGTTCAGCATGTACATTAGTAAAAATAGGGTTTTGAAAACTGGTGCCATCCAAAAACCACCAACCAACAGGTCAAAAGGTGCTGACCCTGTTAGTCCGTTCTTTTAAGATAAAGGAGCATAAGCCTTTTTCTTTTTATTACTATTTCCTCCGCTTAATGGATAACCATTTTCTACCAATGGGGGAATTGCTTCTTATTTCCAATTTAGATGATTGGATTTGCACCAAAGGAAACCAGAAATTCCATATTACCATAGGGTTTTGAAAACTGGTGCCATCCAACAACCACCAACAAACAGGTCAAAAGTACAAGGGTTACCTATCACGCACCACAAAGCTTGCTATTGTTACTCTGCTGCTATGAAGCTTTGAAATTGGCAGCTTGAAAGTGCCCAAAAAACAGCTGGTTAGCCAGCAAAACTTAATTGAAATCCAAGCTACTATTTTTATCCTCATCAAAACTTAAAATGATTAATGTTCCCATGTGCAAATAATGATTAATGGAAAATTGACATGAATTGGCGTGAAGATTTAATACGTCAGGGTAAGACGCCCAACCATCAACAATCTAAAACAGACAACTTGCACAAAAGTGTAAAATGCAGTTACCACCAAGGTTGGGAACCTTGGTCGAAGCAAACATCCTTACAATCTATAGAGAAGACACGGAAGGAGAAATGTTACAGAAAGACTTGCAAACCACTACAAATGAAAAAACATGGAGAGATGCCATAAAATATATGCAGAGATGCCATAAAAATATTCAATTGTTAGTAGTAACTAGTATCTACAAAACAGAGGCAATGAATAATATAGGAACGGAGTTCATTCTCAATTTGTTTTACAAACCATCCAAAAGGCCACCATCTTCTCTTTGAGGTGCCCTTCTTATGCAATGTTTCCTTTGATTTCACAGTTTCAACCTTAGCATGTCCCAACAACCTGAAAGTATAGGTAATATCATAACCAGATGAAGAGTCACTCAAATTAAGGGATAAAAGTAACAAGAGAACCTTAGCACATATTGCAGTAGCTCACCTCCAGAGTATTATGACTTTTGTGTCTAGAATTTTCTCTATCTGCCGAATTTCAGATATATCGACATTAGGTGCTTGTTGCAACAGGGTGGCATACAGTTGAACATAACGGCGACGAAGCTGGCAGAGATGTCTAGTTCTCTCCCATGAGAACCAATAGCTGACAAACAAAAGGTGAATAAGCTTCATAATGAACGATTCAAATTGTAAACAAGCTAAAAATAAATATCTTCGCATCAAAACATATTATCAACATATGAGTAACTGCACAATGTTCAAGATATATCACCATTTCATGCACAGTTAAGAAAAAATGCAACGAATTTGCATGATGATATAATTACACTTTATCATGCCATTATGGATGAGTGCAACAACATTAAAGTATTTTATATGTGACTTGTTCAAACTCATTATGACCTGCTTGTCGATACAACAAAGATGCGGGCAGAGCTTCCAACGCATTGCTCAGGGCTTATGAAGTGGCTTGCAATCAGACTTCTTGCAATTTCTATGTTTAGTGTAGATATATATATAGGATAACTTGGCCTATTTGGCCCATTGTCTAGGTTTGGCCCATGTACCCGATAACGCTCTTGTATTTATAACTCTCTTGATCAAGGAAAAACACCGGCGGTTACCGGAAAAACAGGTGGGAACCATGAAAAAACAGCCCGAATTTTTTCAAATTTATATTTATATTTATGACTGCATAATGCACTTCTTAGATTGATTTAGTCTTTTTTATGCTAGATTACTTATTGTATGAGCTAAATATGCTTCAATAGACATCACGCTCATTATGTTTCACTTGGAGGAGAGGGCTTCACTAGATAGTCAAGCTAGCAAGGAAGACTTTTTATGTACAACATCAGGCTCCTTACAAATTTCTAACTAGACATCAACCTCCTCATGTATAAGGCTTATTACTTCATTAAACACTTTATAATTAATATATGCATTATTCCAATTGCTAATTACCCATAACCGGTTTTCTCTAGCTTTTTCCAGTTTGGTAGCGGTTTTTCCGGTTTTTGCGTCGTAACCATTCCGGTTATTGGTTTTAAAACATCCCAAATTCAAATTTCAACCGGTTTAACGGTTACCATTACCGGCCGCCGGGCGGGAACTTCTCCGGTTCCGAGATTTGTATCCTTGCTCTCAATCATGGAATAAGATGCATAGTTGTGAATAATTTCTCTCTCCTAAACTTAACATTTTAAATCACTTTTGAAGGGTAAATTTGCTTGGCTGCACTGGTGAAACATGTTTTGCTAAACAGATGCCACTAAAATGAGCTTATTGATAAAGTTCCACTAGAACTAGAAAATCACTTTCAACGTCACATGTTTTTAATAAAATATGTTGTTTCACTCGGTTAAGGGTTCGAGGACACGGCAGGGCACTCGCACTTAATCGGTCGGCTAGGAGCTCTTCTCCCATGCCGTCCACCAAGGCTTTGAAGCCTGGTTGAAGAAGAGACGGAGACTATAGAACATTTGTTTCTTTCTTTGCTTGCCCAGAAGTACATGCATGAGTCTGCTTAAATGGAGACTTGCCGAACAATCTTCGCTAACTAACATATCTTATCTCTTAGTGAGATCTTATCTCCTAACAACTCCTAAACAAACTGATCCCTTAGTGAGATATTATCTCCTAACAACTTGCCGCCCTCATCTGCTGCTACCGAAGGTGCTGCTGCCTTGCAGCGCAGCCGCTGTCCACAAGGCCCACGCCTATAACATTCATAACTTGATCTCCAAGCTGCTGCTGATCTCCTGCCGCACTTGGAGGCTACGGCTCTTGCTGTTTGCGGCCATGTGCACTACTGCTGTTGCACCACATCCGATGGCCCCCACAACATAACAAAATACCACTGCACTGTATCCCAACCTCCACTTTTTTATGCACAAATCAAACTCACAGCCACCAACGGGTAATAGCATGGCAGGCAAGCCTCCTCCGCTCCCTCTGAGTTCCAACTGCAATGGTTGTGCTGTGCCTCCACCTAGGCTTGAGCAGGGTAGCATCGACATCATACATCAACGAAATGTTTGGTTACCTGCTTGAACAAGCCTGGAGGCCATCAATAGCAAGTTGCACCTACTGCCACCAACCGCAAGTGGCACTTGGTACACAGCTGGAGGACCACCAACATGTTGAGTGGCACTTCTCAAAATCCTGTCTTGAAGTGGAATTTTCGGAAAGTACAAGCCAAAACTTCTGACCTTGTTAAGAGTAGCATTTTCATGACAATTTTTTCCCACAGCAACACAACCACTAGCCCTAAATTCTGTGCAATTGTGCAGCGAGATATTATATTACATACCTTTATGTATTTGAAAATAGATTGTATTCATTATAGAATTATAATATCGGATTAATCCATGCTGTTAGTTGTTATAAATGTATAGTCCGGGTGCGCCACATAAGCAGAGTAGATCTTTTTCTTTTCCTTCCCATGAACATAAGAATTTCTAGCCTCTCAAGCTAACGTGGCAACCTCAATTAACCTTGTCTTAATAATAAAACAGATCACCTGTCTGAAGTCACACTTGCCAAATTTTTCAGTTTTAGCAATGGCATGTGTCCATTTTCACTTTTACAAATCACTAGCCTTTAACAAATCTCAGACAAAAAGTGGGAACCACAGGTACAACTGTCCTAGAAAAAATAACCATTTTCATGTTGGAATAGTCCCACATTGGTTGTGGAAGGGCAAGGGACCTAGTTTAAAAGTGAGGAGTCCCTCATCTCATTAGCTAGCTTTGGGGTGAGAAGGCCTTTACGATCCAACAAGTGGTATTAGAGCCCGGTTCTAACATCTCTGGCCCAATGGACACTAGGGTGTGAATGTCTGATGGACTGTGAACCTGAAGGACCGTCGAGTGTACGGTGAAGGGGACCCTGAGGGACCGTCAGTGTACAGTGAAGGGGCAGTGAACGGCTGAGGGACACCAATGTGTGAAAGGGGAGATTGTTGGAATAGTCCCATATTGGTTGTGGAAGGGCAAGAGACCTAGTTTAAAAGTGGGGGGAGTCCCTCATCTCATTGGCTAGCTTTTGGGGTGAGAAGGCCCTTACGATCCAACACTTCACCCACACCGGGGGAAAGGAATCAATAGAGTTCAGAAGCAGCAAAGAAACAAGAACTTAGAAGATGACCAATACCATAATTTCTTTTGTCGCAGACCAGCCAGCATAGCATATCGCCACCAAGCACGACAATCCTCTTTAACTGGCACAATAGGTCGTAAGTGGGAAACATCAACACGTGTCCTGAACCTTGAAAATGTTTCCAACAGTTTAATACCGTCATAATACTGGGCCTGGTACATGCAATAGTGTACAGACAGTAAGTAATTTGTCAACATGTAACTGAACAGATTAAAGAAACACAATTCTAAGGTACCTCAGTAACAGTTAAAGAAACATCACTTAGCACAAGTGATGCTTTCTCCAAAGGGATATCTGGATCCCCTCTTTCCTGCTTTCCAAGTCGTTTATATTTAAGGGTTCCATTTATAGGGGAAACCAAATAGTTCCGATTCATTGCCCAAATAGAATTGCCAGAATAATCGTCTATGCCATCCTGAAATACCTGTGAAAGACCATTCGAGGATAAGAGGAAGCGAAAAGGTACTGAAGAAAGGTGTTCTGATAGACAAGGGAATAACCTCGCTCCATTTGGAAGGATTTAGATCTTCCCATTTCTTAGCAAGCTTCCAGGGATTGCTGTCAGAGTCATGGTAGATGGCTAGCCTATGTAGTTCGACAGACTAAAGAATGGCCAAAACAGAATGAAAATTTGATGTTTCAGAGCATAATTTTCTTGATTACGAAGAAAATAAAACAAAAGCAGATCATCAAATAGGTAATAACTTATAGGGATGTCATAGCTTATAAACCAATTGATTGATGTTGTGATACAGTATGTCCAAATAAGATCAGAAAAATGACAGAAGGTCACTAAGTTTTACAAGTATCGCAGTAACAAAGCATTCAGATCATTGTTACCAGATCCGCAGTTCGTTGGGTTCATGGTACACCACTTCTCAAAAATAAGGTTCGCCAGGAAGTATACTTCTTTGGTTCGCAAACCAGACAATTATGGTACGAAGGCTCTAGTACGCAACATATTCGAAAACACCAAGCGAACCACAGAGTTTCATACACAGAAAGTCCCCACAGTCATAAAAATGAGAGAAAAGAGAACAAAAAAAGCAAAGGAAGAGATGAGCCGGATCAGGCTGATAAGTCCCTCTCGCTCCCCTTTACCTCTGCGCAGTCACCACTCCTCTCGCTCCCCTCTCGTTCTCTACATCACTCTCACCCTCATGCCGCCCTCTCTTCCTCTCCTCTCACTTATCTCCCTCAAGCACCCACGCTCACCAAACCTCCATCCCCCTCACCTCGTTCACAACACCAAATCTGGGGCTCTTGTCAAGGATGCGGCCACGGAGACAACAGCAGCCAGCAAGAAGTAAATATCAAACTCGTCATGGTCGTGGCACTGCACATCTGGCTGCAAGGGAAGCAGCCAGACGAACAAGGCAGACAGCGTCGTGGACGTCTCTAGTCTCATGCCCCTTGCCATCAGGTAACATCAATGTGTTCACCACCCCTAGCTATTCAGACAACGAATCATCACAAATCAGATCATGTTTGAACCATGAATCCGGTAACTATGATTATGATCAACCAAAAATGGTCCAAGAGCATAGGACCAACACGATCTAATTTCAACATTCACAACAGTGATATAGAACTTGACATGCGTTATAAGGAGGTGCAACAGAATTTCATTCCAAGACTTAACAAAAATATTTTATATAAATTTGTTCTAACCTTTCGCAGCTTATCTAGCGCTACACCTGCATCAAATGTTTCATTACCATCCTCATCCACCGTAACGGCTGCAAGTTTTGATAAAGTGAAACCAGATGCAAATGGATGACCAGAATTGCTGGGAGGAAAAAAATTAAACTTTAATGAAAAAGTACATGGAAAACAAGAAAAATAGAACAATGTGCAAGTTATTTAGCAAACCTGACAGAATCTTCATATCTGATGTGTACGTTACTGATGGTGACTTTAAGATTTCCAATGATTGTAGATATTAAATTGTACAGCCATGAATTTCCACCAGGTATCTGTAGCATGCAAGGAGCACTATCAAAAACCAAGCAACACAAAAGTGTGCAATCCCTATGAAACAATGTTACAAACAAATGACAGAAACCCAATGATATCATAGAGGAAACTGTAACAGACATCCCAAAAAATCAAATCTCCAATTGAACATTTAATTTTGACAAGCCTGTTCTTTTTAGTTGCGGCTTTTGGCTGAAATTTTTGAATTTTAACTATTTGCGACAGAGATTACGGAGAGAGAGATACTCGCTTGCGATTTTGGATGGTACAGATGTTGGGCTTTTAACGTGTACTATAATTAACTTATAGACTCCATCTTCAAAAAATACTCCGTTTGAAAGTTAGGTATTATAGCAAAAGCCAAAAACCGTTTTGAGAAGCTGAAAAGAATAGGCCCCTAGTAATCCTGAGTAGTTTACAGCTAAGGGTGTGGCTGGGATTTTGGATGTTATAGTTTTCGAAAACGACGGTATTTGAAATATAACTCGTGGTACAGGATTGAAGGATAATCAAAACTGAATCCAACGTCATTTTTCACATCCAACACCGTTACAACAGTCATAATGTGATTTTGAATCGATAAATCTCCACAACTTCATGGTATCAATGTTATTAAGTCGTCAACTAGCCAGCAACTAATCGTCCAGTCACCCACCAGCAGCCAATTGACGCCAACAACTTGACTTGCTCAGGAAATCAAGAGACTGGGCAACTAGCTGTCCAGTGATGACTAGCTTCACCTGGTTAGGCGACTTGTGTCTGGAAGTTGTGGCCTAATGTCAAGGCATGAGTGACCAAATACAGAGGGCTGAGGCATTAACGAGAGACCGGATTCAAATTGTCTTCGGGAAATTACTGTCCCAGAGAACTCGATTCCATTTGTTTAAAAAATTACCACAATATTCGAGGTATTTTAACAGTAAAAATGTTCATTATGGACATAGGGAAACAACTAGCAAACACGAGGTATTCTTGCATCAGAAATATGTCTTTAATATGTTCAGTAAATCTAAAGATGTGGCCTATTTAATACTAAGCAGAACTTTGTCTGAACTATCAATAATTAATTAATAATTCTTGAAAAGTATGCACAAACTCCGGCTCCAGCTTTATCATCCATGGAATACATCCAAAAAATAACTGTAGAAAGTCATCATCCTGACCAGTGATGCATGGACACGGCAGTGAAGGGCCCGGACACGGCTCGGACACTTATGTACTACGTGTCTGAATATTCTCATGCAAAAAATTTATTTTGTATATGAAATTCGTATTGGACATGGTCCAGACATGTATGGGCTCATTTAAAGACACGGTCCAACCCACAGCCGATGCTAAGTCGACACATAACCCTAGCGCCTATGTTTAGTGCTCGCTCGCACGTCACCCTCTCCTGGCTCTGCTCTCCTCCTGACTGACGCCGCCTGCACCCCCTCCCTGGCCAGCTTGGCTTCTACGCCCAGCCGCCTCCTACGCCCTGCTATCCTCCTCTGCTGCACCCAACCGCCTCCCCTGCTCCCAGTTGCCACCTCTCCTGCACCCGACTGCCACCGGCCGCCGGCTCAGCCTCCTCCGGCCGAATCCGGTCTTGAGTACTCCGAATTCGCTGCCAGAAATCCGAGCTCCCGCTTCTGCTAATAGTTTCCCCTTCCTATTTACTTCTAGTTCATGGTTGATGCTTGCTTATTTTATGATTTGAGTGATCTTTGAGCATGGATGGGTGAAGGTGGTGATGGTTATGCAATCGTAGCTTCCCATGGCAGGGCTTGAGGCTTCCTACACGCCGTGAAGTGTGGTAGCCGTCGGGTATGCATGGTGGGCCGGCGGTGGAACGCCGTCACCGCGGTGGTCTCTCCTCCAGTATACTACTCCCTCATCTACTCTCTTCCTTCTCTATGTTAGCTCTATGGATTGCTACGGTTTTGGATGCAATGCTTGTGAATGGTGATGACTGATGCCCGAGGTATAACGCCTTGGTTTGACTATTATTTTTTTGTGGGATTTATTAGTTTGCCATTGCAGGTGTTTTGACTTATGACCAAGGTTGTTACGGCGCTTTGGCAAGTCGCGGCGAGCATGGGACGCCTAGGCACCCGCCATGGCAAGAGTTAGACGGTGGTAATAAAAATAACAAATAATACCTTACATGGCTGAGAATTAATTAAATAGGCCTCATATAATACCTTGTCTGGTAGGGAATTAAATAATCATATCACAAATTCTCTAAACAACAACTAAGTTAACTAACATTAGTATACAACACACCCTCAAGGTTATAATAATTCAATAATATCCCAAGTCAGTGATGCACAATAACATTCTATCTTCCCAAATTAATGCAAGTAACACTGAAGTATTGAACACTACTAAACCGTAACCATGGTAGATCAATGTCACTAGTGACTAGACATGCTATTTTACTAACCATCCAACAATTCAGCAGCAGAATCAACATTTTTGTTAGAACTTTCACATCTCAAATATTTAATAGCATGAACAAATGATGTTAGCAAAAGATGCTATTTTGATTCTATGTGCAACACGGCCCAGCGATCCCAGGCGCTCGTCTAAGTTCCATGGCCTAGGCGAACATCTCGACGTCAGCCTCTGGCTATCAGGACGCCTGGGCGACACCATGACAACCCTGCTTATGACGCAAACCAACAACTTGAAGAGGGGGAGGCTGGATGATAATAGACACATGAAGGTGCTCCAATTGCAGGTTTGCTATCTTTTAATTCATCAGCTTAAGTTATGTTCTCTTTCCCAGCAAATCACTTATATGATGGATTCTTGCACTGTTGTGATTGTGTTTATACTATTATATTTATATATGTGATAATAATTTTATATATATATATATATAGTTGTGTCCCCGTGTTGGTATTTTTGGGAAAATGACGATTGACAAATCCCCGTGTCCATGTCATGTCGTGTCGGACACACGTCTCTGTCTGTGCAACATAGATCCTGACCATACACTCATATGCAATGTTCCAACTTATAAAAAAACAAGAGATCCATCTTTGACATCTAAAACTGGTGTAACAATTAGCTTCCAGAAGTTGTTTTTTTATCTTAATGCACTCATCGATATGACCATTGTGAATTTTCATAACTGTACACTGTTAGTGAATATCTCGTGGCACAATGTCAAAGTAGCAGACAAATGTTAAGCATTGGGAGACAAACAAGACAAGAGATCATACAGGTCCTCCTTTTGAGCTCCTGCTTGTTGCTTCGAGAGTTGCTGCCTCTGCAGCCTGCAGATAAAACCATTGGAACTTGAATTGCATGTAACTGACTGTGCAAATAACTTCTAGGGAAACAGCGAGACAAATTGGTGAAACATAAGTGTGAAAGCAAGAAAACAGCATCAAATAGAGGAATTGATCAATAAGGCCCCAAAATGCTAATTCCAATATATAGAATCTGAATATCCAGAACAGTTCCTATTCTCACACTATTGGGTAAATAGCTGTTGGCAGTCGGCTGAGTCTTCATTGACACCCACCTTAACCTAGAGGATGCATACTCTTCGCTTGAATATACCACCAACTATGGAACTGTTTTTATAGGTACTATTGTACCGTAAATTTCATGGTGAAGAATATGATACCACACTAGTCCTGGTAGCAGACAAAATTGCACTACTCATCAATTGTAGTTGTACATGCAAATCATGCATGACAATTTAGTGTTTCCTGTTGAATTGAAGTGTTTTAATTCTAGATACTAGTCATCAACAAGTGTACTTGCATGGGCAGGTTGTTTTCTGAGTAAATTACACCACAGGTACATGAACTTGTGAGGTGGATGCATCTAGGTGACTAAACTATGAAACCATGCATTTAGATCAGCAAACTTGTTAAACTGTGACTTGTAAGTTGGGTGCATCTAGGTCAGTGAACCATGCATTTAGGCCAATGAAGTTGTTAAACAGTGCAAAAGAGGTCCAGGCTTATGTGGCCTTGATGTGGCAGATTATCTCCTCCTCTCTACTCACTCTCTCTATCCATCACGTACTACTCGCTCACCATCGGCTACCACAAGAACGAGGAGTGTATGCTCGCTTGCCTCCACCATAAGTGATGTTCGGCGATCACGCCGCCGGTGAGGAGGACGTCGTGTGCAGGATGCAGGATCTCACCAAGTAGAACGAATCCTAGGGAAGAGAACGAAGCACTGCCCAAAAGATTGGCCGTGGCTATGGTGAGCAAGCTTGATGTCAAGAAAAAGCTCGAAGAGCGTGCACCGAGGCCGCCATGTCTGCCAACGCCAACATCATGCAGATGTTCAGCATGAAGCTCGACACAGTCACCTTCTAGTTACTACAAGTTACCTATTTCTAGTGTTCGATCAGACTTGGGGTTCAGTTCTAGAGTTCAGTTCAGTAGCAATAGGTGCTAATGTTAATTTTTTTCATGAGTAAAGAGTTGATGAGTTCGTTTTTGACATTTTGTTTCCCTTCATGTTAATCTGGTTGATTTAATTGCTGCATTTTAATTTGGTGATGGCATTTTTGATCGAAATTAATCTTGAAACTTAATGATGAGAAGCAAATTAACATGGTAGGTCTGATATATGAACATGTTTCAAGCAACTAAACATACGCCCAGTGGTTAGCAGCGAACTCAGTGCCTGTTGCACCCCAAAAAAGAGTTAAAAGCCGACATCTAATGCGCAACAACCCTCCGCAAACCATCACACTACGCCTTTTGGCCTCATGCAACGCAATCGAGCACCAGGTGAAATACAGCCGGTACTTTGCTTTCTAACGCCCTGCCCGTCGAACACTAGGTGGCCGCCTTCAGGTTCTGCACCACTCCCTCCCATCGAGAAGTGGGGGCAAGAGCAGCGCAGGTCGAATCCAAGTGGGAGGGGGAGAGAGAGAATTGAAGGAGGTTGTCATGTCAGTATCCACAAGCACATGTGGATTGCATGTACGCTTGCAAAAACTCTTGTGAACCTCTTTTGCATATTTTAACAAGTTCAGTGACCTAGATGCACCTACCTCACAAGTTCATGTACCTGTGGTCCAATGTACTCTTGTTTCCTCCTCTCTTTGTTAGATGGCTGTGAATTTTGCCAAATATTCTTGACAAAGCTATATTTTGTAGAACAATAGTTTATAATGTACTTTTAGGGAATTTCGTGCGAATAAGTTGTAAAAATTATTCTATCTATATGATAATAACAAGCCAAGCCAAGTTTCATTAGCTAGTCCATGGTCAACAAAAGGTGATCCAGCATATAACACGATCTCAAAAAAAACTAACATAGAACAGAAAGCCATCATTGCACCATTCACCACCTAACGGATACACTATCATCGTGCGACATTGCTCTGGTATATCCTCTAGCCATGTTGACTGACTTGATTCCATGAGGTTGACTTATTTCAAATTAACCAAACACCAAACTTACATTATTGAAATTGAAAAAATCTGAATTGTAGTTCCAAAGTATTCCTACCATTGCAGAGCCTAAAATATTCTCTAGAGTTCTCATATTGAAGCAGAGCGTAAAATAACCCGAAGTGTCTTACATGTTCTTGTATGTCTTAATTATGATTGTCAAATATTGCTATAATTGCAGTCTGAAGAATACATATCTTACAACTACTTCTAGGCCTCCTACTCTACAACTACAAGTGCCCCTAATTAAATAGAATAAATCAAAAACAACAGATATGGAAACATCTTCAAGGATTTTGGCTAGCGCACATGTAACTGAAGCAGGCACACCTATATTCTACAACTTGTTAACAAGGACTAGCCAAATTTGAAATTCCGAGCATACTATCATGACCACATCCTACAAACAGACAACCCAAACAGATGAGAAGCAGTAGCTCCACATCATTACCAAGGCATAAAATTCAAAATAAGAGAAACCCAAGCGGTAACTTATTTTGAAATATCTTGTTCACATTATATAAATGTTACTTAGGATCATTGTCTTGAGTGTCGGAAGAAGGGAATAAAGAAGCATTACACAAGTTGAAAAATGAAAACAAACCTCAATCTCCTGAAGCTTGGCTTCAAAAAGTTTTTCTCTATCTTCTTCCTAAAAAGAAAAAGAGAGGTGCCACAAATATATACTCAGCAACAGGAACGAGGAAATAGCGTATGTAGAAATGTTGTTGCCAAAAATGTGGTTGCTAATGCAATCTAAATACTGATAGCAAATACCTTGAGAGTCTGTCCATCGGGAGCAGGATGAGCAAGAACAAATAAACGGTCGATAAGAACAATTACTGGTTCTTTTCCCAGGCTTTTCCATGGAACCTATCAGAAATCACATGCTTGAACAATTGACACATACAAGGTAAATCAATGGCAAACTCGGTAACCATAAGCTATAGGCAGTCAAATTATATCTCAGCATTTCAACCACATGATGCCATTGTTTCAATCCCACCAAACCAAAAACACATTAACACCAAGAAAATAATGGTTCATTTTCAATCTATGCCTTCTATCCCTATGTACTCATAAATAGAAAATCAATATAAATGTATATTCATCAATGCAACTAGTTGTTGACGGTTCCATTTGTGCATCCTCCAATCAGAAGGTACAAAGTCTGACTCGTTTCAAATATATAACACAAAAAATGCTGACTATGGAAGCAGTTGACTATTGGCTACGTGTGATACATATAAAAGAATGGGCAGGTAGGTGATTATAACCCATTTGGACCTTATACAACCATGGAATGGAAAATATGATATTTCTTTGTTTTTTTAACAATAAATATGCATGTTTGGTTGAAAGGGCTAAAATGACATCAAAAAAGAAGATAGAAGATATAGTCAAGTATCGGCACTGCTTGACACTTGTTCAAACAAAAAAGAAGTACCTTTAATGTTATGGTGCCAACAAACCCAGCTTTCACTGTTACTGGAAGCCGAAGAGAATTCAATGCTTCAGCCTTCAGCTTTAAGTCTTTAAGAACAACATCACCTATTCACAGAGAAATCAAAGCAGAATAAATAAAGAATTACACTTATACATTATCAGCAGTACTGCAAACGTTTTTCAACAAAAAGGTAAAATCCAATATATAATTGTTTAACTATTGTTTAGTTAAACAATTAGTAAAGTGCTTACTCAAAAAGCAAACAAAAAAGAGCAGAATAGAAATAAAAGATTATCAAATGCACCATGTGCCATTGTAGGGAAGCTATGGGCTACTACAGATTGGTGGCGTCAAGCTTTACAGTGGGTTCCCAAGGTTATTCGCAAGGGGTTCAACTCTTTGGTCGTGTTGGTGGCATGGTGGATTTGGAAGCATAGAAATGTTTGTGTTTTTGAGGGGATTTCACCTAATCATAACGCTATCATGCGGGATATTAGAGATGATGTCAGTTTGTGGTATATGGCGGGAGCCAAAGGGCTCCGTGGGATATGGCATTGATGACCTTTTGTTGTTGTTTTTTCCTCCCCCATTAGGGGTTGTACGAGTCATTTAGACTCCTTATTGTTTTCTTCTTAATATAATGATGCGCAATTCTCCTGCGTGTTCGAGAAAAACAAACTATGCATGTGTTGACGTGGGATATGATGCATCGTGGATCACAGACAATGTGTTTGCCGCAGACCTTGTCATTGACTTGTGGTGGCACCACTACAGATTTTACTAGGCTGCAAGGTGATGGCTGGCACAAGTGCTGTTGTGTAACACCCTGCCAATGATTGATCACACTGGCTTAGGATGCATCATGCAACACCGTAGCAAAGCAAACAAATGCTCAACAGTCAACAAATTACTAAGGGCTGCCTACACCAAGATGCCAAAGGCATGCTCTGCCAGGCTAGTCTGCTACTGTGTGCAGACACAGCCACACAGCAGTGGTATCTTTAAAAAGTTCCTGTTTGCAGTGATGTTCTCTAAAAACTGGTTTTGACCTATCAGATTTAGGCTATCATTGACATTGTACTGGCTTTCCAAAAGCACCTTTAGAATACTGTTTTTCATGTAAACTGATTGGCAGCCTTCTCTTCAGAATCGTAACAAAAAAAATTACTAAAAATCAAATTGGCCCACAATTACCGATATCCACATCAAACCGCAGCACAGTGCTGCACTACAAAACAACTTTTTAAGGCTATTTGTTAACAAAACAGGATATAAAACTGGCATAACTGGAATAGGTATTACTGTGGCCTTATCAGAACTAAAAAGCTTACAGGTAGCACATACAAATATTAAATATCATGTTCTACAATCCTAGTTCACATATATCTTTTGTTTAGATGATCTCCCAATACGCAAGCAATGGCAGGATTTTGCACCTGCACTGCACCATCCAGGTCAAGTTTGCTCACTTGTCCCACTCCATCCTACTTAAACCAATGTGAATTAATAATATATTTCTACATTTTTCTGTAATCAATAAGCACAATAGTTGTTTATAATGCTCCTTGAATGAAATAGAGATTTAATCTTTTGGCGTAAAGAAGAAAAGAACGAAGAGTTGCATTTGATCCACCACGCGACAGATAAGTATTGAATACATTATGGATTCACTGGCATCAGAATTACAGTTTGAAATACAAGCAGGTGATGAGGTGGAGACACAAAAAACAGCAAGAAAGAAATAAACCTTTCCAGACACTTATTCTAAGCGCTTCAACAGAAAGCCCTTCAACATATTCACCCAGATATTTGCGAAGCAAATACAGCACCTACATTTGCAAATGTAGAATTTCGTTATGCCAAATAACAAAAATAAGATTATATGAAATTTAGTGAACAGGAAAATGCTAAAGGTTTAGAAACTCGGGATTAAATAAGAAATTGTGTACAAGAGGATTGGAGGATTGTACACTGGATATTCACTAATCACTATTCCAGCAGTGGTGCTAGTCTGCTACCATGCATTTTTCCCCTCGTCAAATAAGGTTGGAACCTTACAGTTGAAACTAATGACACAGATCATATAAGAACATTATAAGATTAAATTCATCAAATCCACCTCATTAATTACCATGAATTAATCCCAGGTAGACTCCAAACAGATGTGGAAAATCTGTGCGGAATCAGGAGGGTGACCAGGCATTCATCCATGCGACAATTCTATTTATAGATGGTTCAAAATTTTCCTAGTGTGTCATTTCTGTCTCCCCTTACTTAGTGAATATTATGTCTGTCATTACTTGCGTATGGTGGTATGGCCTGCTAGAAAGAAATGAGAATCATGACAAGATGTGATTGTACCACCTCATACCTTTCTTATTAGCACTGTCTACAGTATGGTTGTGCATACATAATAACATACTGTTATAAAAGTAAAGACACTGAGCAATCTTGGACAAGAAATGGATGCAAGCTTAGAATAGGATCACAAAAAACACAGCTTCAGCCATGATAGTACGGATGCTCAAAATTACACTCATGACTGCAAATAGAGTGGTGATCATGGACTCATGATGCATGGGCTATTACCAGCCAAGCACACTATTATGTCGAGAAACCAATAGTCCAATAGTGACCAACTACACTTACTGAAGCATTGTTGCAATGTACTTCTCATTGCCTCGATGTTGAAAGCGAGTCACGGGCATTAAGATCAACTTCATGGTCCTCACCATAATTGTCTTCTCCACTGACATGGTTAGATTGTGCAAAGAAAACACAAAGCAATAACAAATATATGGAGGATTAGTGTAAATCACTCAATCTCACTCTTCTTATGAATAAAGTTCTCACCTTTCCGAAGTGAATTAGGGCCAATAAGAACTTTCACTTGGTAGAAGCTTCAATGGCAACATGATGATCAAGCGAATATAAGAGTGTTCACAATTGCACAACAACGGTTATTTAGTGGAGCTTGGTATGGAAGTGTATATCCTAGCAATCTGAAATTCTTGATGTTGTAAAATTAAGTAATAATCCAAACTAGAATATTTTGCCTAGGTGCTGATCCAAAGGTTTAAGTGAAGTGTATGAACGCACACGCAAAGATCAATGTGACTTAATGCAAACAAAGGAATGAGCTAAATAGAGGCGATCTGAAATTGAGGATTAAATAGCTCGTTTTGCACCAAGTACTAGGAGAGACGCTAGCCAATTGCAATAATATGAATATAAGGGCACAAGATTGCTCGAGAAAATAAATTACACAATCTGAATTTATAGACTAAGAACTCACCCAAATTCGGCCAATGTTTTTTTTTTTGCTTTGCTTTTCTTTTCTCTTTCTTTCTTTTCTTTTTTTTTTGCTCAAGAAGTAGCTTCCTTTTTTTTTTAATCAACTCTTTTTTTTTTCAAAGGCCGAACCAGGTTTAATTGTTCTTTTGATTTTGCACAGGTCACAGATATTCAGAAAGGTGTAAAATACTCAAAAGCAGCCCTTAATGCAATATTCAACAGCTAGTCTCAATTGATGAAAAAAAAATATCAACCAGATTTTTTTTGACGCACTATAGCTCGACGCGAACGGTATGAAATCCTGAAATTACTGTAGCAGACCGTCCAATGTAGCAATCCTGAAATTACTGTAGCAGATCGCGCACTGTAGCAGCCGCGTGTTGCACTGTAGCAATCGCGTTTACTGTAGCTGCGCGCGGTACTGTAGCTTCGCGGAACACTGTAGCAACCGAGACTCTATAGCAATACGGCGATAAGAATTCAATTTGGCCAAACGCGATTGCAAACGACGGATTTCCAGCCGGCAAGTTTTGATTTTTTTTGACTTTATGTGGATACAACGAAAAAGCGACGCAAAGGAACACGATGATCAGCACCTAAACAAATTTCTAATGGATTAAAACCTAACAAAACTCACAAAAACAACAGATGCAAAACTAGGTTTGGATTTTTTTTTGGTTGATGGACTATGGAAAAAATAAATCAATCTAAAACAAGGGTAAGAATCCTACCGAGGAAACCACGCTCTGATACCAAGATGATACGGGGTCGCCCGATCTTCTCGACGTAGGATTGGATACTCACGTGTAGCCTCTCGAATCGTAGCGATCCTCCGTTGCCAATGCAAGAACGAACGCTCTTTAATTCGCAAGAACACACGTCACCCCTGTTGTTGGAACAATCAAGTACATATGACACACTGCTGGCCGGAGATGATTCTCAACACTCACTAACTTGTAGAATGAAACACTATGTTCTAGTGGGAAAAAGGCATCGATAGCTAAATGTAATGATAGACCATTCAAACTTAAAAGAGTGACAAGGGCGTAACAACCGGAAGTGACAGAAAGTAGGAAATTTGGAGAATGCAAACAAAAGCTGCACTGCAGCTATGAACTTTCTCCTCTCCTCCCATAACTTGAGATGCAACTACCACAGCCAATGTGACGATCGATTTTCAAACTAAGTGGAACAAATACCCAGCAATTGGAAGCGACCAAAACATGGATATGTTTTTTAAAAAATCTGCCCCCTGCAACCACCAACTCTCTTTCCAGTCCTTCTCCACCAATAACTCAACATGCAACCCATCAAGACCCCGGGAAATCCCCCATCGTTCCGCAACAATTGCACCGCGCCCGACCGCCCAAAATCAGCAGCGCGATCGCCACCTAAACATACCGCTACGCTGCCGCGATTCGTTGACCTCCGACCGAATCCCAACACGACCAACCGCCGCTAAGATCACGAGGGATGGGTACCGCCCTAATCGAAGAACCAGAGAAGTGGGGAATATCGAGGGAGGGAGAGGGAGATAGAGAGAACATACGTGGCCCTCGAGCATGGCGGAAGCCGAGGGGCGCCCGACGGACGGGTCCGACGCGTGAGGCGGGGTGGGCGCCCTAGGGCGACGGCGCGCGCGCGAGTCCGCTGCCTCCTCGCGGCAGGCGGGGCACCGTCATGGAGGGGGCTAGGGTTCCGGGAAGGGGAGGCGAGGGGAGGCGCGCGGTGGCGAGTATAGAAGACGACGAGGGACTAGAGGCGGAGCGGAAGAGAAGGGTAGAAGTGGTGGTGTGCAGGTGGGGACGAGATGGGGGCCGGCCGGCACGAGGCAGTGGGGTTCGTTTTGGCTCCGCTGGATTCGAGTCGAGTCGCTTCGGCCGGACGCCCGGTCAACACGTGCAGTGGGGAAAGCGTTGCAGGACAGGAGGCCAAGCCGAAGGCCGCTTTCTTCGGAGTGCACGTATGTCGTCCGGTCCGGGGGGAGTATTTTTTAGTAAAACTTTTGTTCCTTTTTTTCTGTATTGTTTGTGGCTATATCTCTTTTTCCAAAACGCAATAAGTTGAAATTGACTAGCTGCGTTTGCGTGGCGGCACACCACGCAAGCCATTTTTTGTAGACGATTGTTTTATGTTTAAAATAGTAATATTTTTTATCTGATGTGTAGCATATTTAATATGTTTAATTTGTTTGTTGAGCTATTTATTTGATGGGGTATATATATTAATGTAAGCATCAGGAATTATTGGTTTGCATTAAGTAAACAAGGCTGTTTTGTATGATGGTGCTGTAAGAAAGGCAAAGAGGGACTATTAAAGGTTATTTGGATTCTCTTTTTTTTTTTTTGGGATTTGATAAAATAGGTAACAAAGGTATATAAGATGAGGAAAGGAATTTGTGTTTTATAGTTGTAGAATGTAAGTGTAAGTGTATATAAGGGGCAACAAATTGTAAAACGATTTGAGTAGTATGAATGCTGTAGACAAGCAAGGAGCCAAAAAGAAATAACATTTGTAATACGTGTAGCTAAATAGATGGGTACACGCTGTATTTTTTAACAAAAGAAAAATGCAAGTATGATTTTGAATTGGAAGGCTGGTTTTGTGTAATATAATGAGAATATCGTGAGGTGCATCATTGGAAGCATAAGCGGTTATGAGAAGAAGAAAAGTGAAAAAGGATGTGAGTAAGCTAGGTGGTGTACATAAGTAAGAGAAGAAGAAGAGTATTTTTGGTATGCAGAATTGAATAGATTGATATGCGGTTTTTTATTTGGTGTGAGTAAAGCTAAAAGTGTTTATCGAAATAGGACTATACTGTGTTACCTTGATCTCCAGTTGACAAAGTTGATAATATTGTTTAAGCCTACAAGCGTACTCATGCTATTGGGTTGCTTGGTTTGTGCAGCCAAAGAATCAGCACTCATTTTGATTTCATTGTTGACAACTTGATCATACAATGCACTAAGATAAGCTTTAGGCAAATCCTTCCCATTATCAATTCCACAGTTATTGTGCATGAAATCAGCCTTAGACATCTGCACATGAAAATTTTCATTATTAAATTAGCCATCCCCAGATAATAACAAAGGCTAATCGTGATCGACTTACCTTATCCTTCACCATGGCACTGTGAGCATCAGTGTTTAGCGGTATCACAGAATATGCAAGAACACAAGCAGCATCTGCACTGGAAAAAGCATTTGAATTGCATTTACAGTAGCGTTCAACAAATTTTCTCATGATGCGGTCAATTTTCTGTGCTTCTCTTGGTAACCTGAAACTTTGCAAGAAGAACCTAATCGCCACACCGAAGTCCACGCCTTCGAAGTTCAGTGCATCCACATAAGCATGCATGACTTTGAGAGGGAAGTCATCTCTTTCACCCAAATAGTCTCCAATCACTGTTGCATTTAAGCCAGATTGTTTTTCAAGAAATAAGCCATATCTTCCGGAGAATGGCCAATCTTCTTGCTGCGAATGAGAAAAATCAATACCTTTAGAAGGATTTCTGTTAAACAAGGCAATTCCTTTCTGTAAAAGGAAATTTAGACCTGTCAGTAATCCCAGAGAGACAACCCTTTAAATAGAAACAATTTTATACCTAAAAAAAGAAACAATTTAACAGTATAGAAAACCAAATTCAATTAGGCAACCATTTACAGATGAAGTTCTATTTTATAACATGACATTGCTCAAGTAAGGAAGAATCAGGTACGGCAGAGCTACTAAAGAAGCCATATTGCAGGGCATAATCCATTCCACTCTCTTCTTCTCCATTATGGATATTATGGTTAGTTTCAAAACATATCGGGGAGAACTCACCAATTCTCAGTTGCTGGTCCATCCATGAACCCATTGACTTAATAATAGTTGCAAGGTACTTGACAGATTCAATTCGAAATGTTTGTTCTTGTGTGACAATTAATGTCGTTATAGATCCAGCATGGGGACCTAAAGCAGTCTTTAGTAGTCCATTGACAATCCTGCGAAGATCTGATAGGATTAAGTCACTTTACTGTGAAATTAGAAAGAGAATGGTAAATATATTTTTTTTCAATAACAGTAGGAAATGTAGAACTGGGCTCATTGTATAGACTGTTTCACTACATTTGATAAGAATACTAATGACTCTTATTGATTATAAAACAAAGCTGAAGGTGAATGTCCATCAAGCAGGGAACTAACATACCTTTCAAAAATGTTCGGTGCATCAACATCACAATCATAGTTCACAAAGATATTAATAATAACCTAAGGTTCTTTACATGTCTTCTCCAAAAAGGTTAGAACTATCATTTTTTGCAAAAAGCTAGGCTGAAGGACATTTTCAAGAACTCTTAGGACAAGCACAGGGGAAAATATTCCAATTTCCTCTTTCAAACTCAATCTAAACGCACCGACGAGCTCGGGGAAGACCGGATCCGGCGCCAATGACCTCAGGGATGGCCGCGCCCGCCACCAATATGCTTGGTAAGGATCCGGATCCAGCGGCGGTTGAGCGCTAGGATGACACAACTCCAAGCAACGACGGCTCGACATCCACTCCCTGCCCTTCCTCGTACAATCCCCGGACGCCCATGCCTCACCCCACTGGACAAGGGCAATTCAATGAATATCACATAATGACAAGAGCAACATGTTGAAACCCGTCCATAAAAAGCTATGTCCTCACAAGAAAGAACTGCAAAAGAACATACAACAATTACCATTTCGTTAAAAAAAGGGAGACTTCATGAATAACATATAACTGTATTAGTCCATCCCGCAGTCATCCCTTTGCACCCATAGTAGGCAATATCTCTTCTATATACCCATAAAGCAATAAGACAGCCAAAGAAACTAAGATAGACTGACATAAAACATAAATTGCTAATGAGATGTATACCACATTTTAGTCACCAACCCACCATGCATAAGTTATAGATTTCCACTGCAGTCAAGGCCTCCTAATGCTTGACTCAGCATGATGAATTTGCTAGCAACAAAAGATACTAATAAGACAAGTTCTTTCTATTGAGCCCAACACAAAATCAATGTGCAGTCAAACAAATAGCAAGCACAGAATACAATCAACAAAACTCAATATCCATCCTAACTCGTTATACATTGCTACCCATTCAAAAACGTGAACACTAACCTCATTTTGACAAGGAACCAAACAAAGTCATTCCTAGGGCCCTATGCAATCCATTCTCATAATCCAATTGATGTGCACAGGAACAACAACTCCACCCAAAAATCACCGAATCACCACAACCACAACAACTGCACTTATCCGAGTAGCAACCAATGCAAAGATTGCCACACCATGCAGCCCCTTTAATACCAATTTTCCATACAATTCACCAATTGGCACAAGCAGAAAGAGCTCCATCAAAAGAATCAACAAGCAGAAAGAGCTCGATCAAAAGAATCAATATCTGTGACATATCCTACCAATTTTACCAATTGTTGCAAACACAATCTTAAGTCGCCGCAACCCAATAGCAATAAAGAAACAAGAGGTTCTGCAATTGAATAGAAATCAAGAAACGCAGGATTCCGATACCGACCAGCTAGTTTCCTGGCGTCTCCGTTTCTCGACCGCTTCGTCGCCACCTCCGCCTCTTCTTGTTCTTCCGCACTATCCCCCTCCTCTTCCTCGTCGTCAGATGGAAGATATAAGAAGAGGCGTTGAGGCTGTCAAAACAAATAGGCAGCGGAAATTTTGATCACAAAATCACTTTCTTGAAGGTCCACATTACCTGATAAATGTGGCACCAACCCAACCAAGAGCAAGCGCTATGCAGATGAAACACCCCTACATAAAATGGGGAAACTGCATTAGAAGTAAGAAGCAAGCTATAATGTAAAGCGTAAAGAAGAGGGAGTGGCGGCAGGTACGACAGGGGAGGAAGCGAGCACAAGGACAGGACCAGCAGATCGGGGCGGCGGTGTCTCCTTCCTGCTCAAGGAGGCTTCCATCTCGGCCGCTTCACCCTTGGCGGCGGCCTTGAACCTGCGCTAAGGGAAAGAGGCCGAAGAGGGGAAGGACGGGGCGGCCACCTTGAACCTGCGCGGAGGGAAGAAAGGGGCGGTGGATGGGTCGCGGCGAAGGGAGGAGGCGGAAGAGGGGAAGACGAAGGGAGGAGGCGGAAGAGGGGAGAGCGGGCAACCACCGTGGTAGGTGGGGAAGAGGGAGCAGCGGCGACAGCTACGGCAGGGAAGGAAGCAAGCGCGAGGGCGGGGAGGAAGCAGCAGAGCGGAGGACGCGAGGACGGGGAGGAAGAAGCAAAGCGGAGAACGCGAGGACGGAGGCGGATATGCGGAGAAAGTAGATGCACCACGAGGAAACCCACGCGAAGCTTCGCGAGAAGGCGACGCAGGCGCGAGGTGGAGGGGCGGATGATGTTGCTGGGGAGATCAGACGGACGCCAACGACGACACGACGAAACCGCGGCCTGCTATCGGGAGGGCAGGAGCGTCGATACAGCGCGCTCGCGCGGACGTGCGGTAGGCGCGCACACGCATCGAGCAACGAGCGCACGCATCCGATGTGGACACGCTCGCTGCTCGCGAAACCCCCTGGGTTTACTATAGGTATGATTCGTAATGGTCTGTCTGTCTATGCCATGGGTTAACTATCTCACTGACATATGATTTTGTTACATGCAAAAGACTTGCGTTGGTGGTGTCAACACGAATGACATTCCATGGAATCTATTTTTAATTGGTCCAAAACAAAAGAGATCTCATGAATGCTAAATTGCTCGATACCATGTGATTATCTTAGACATTTTGGCACATTTTAATTCTATAAATGCAAGAATGGTTGTAGTCTTGCGATAATTACAAAAATGTCACTTCTATCATACGGTCACCGTGCGGCAGCGCTAGTAGGGTAACACATGGTCTCTGCCGCATGGCCACCATGCGGCAATGCGAGGCACGCACGTCCACTGTGCAGGACTTGATTTGCAGGGTAATTAGTGCTAATCTAATCCTAATTAGGGATTTCATTTAGGTGTGCTGCTTGTTCCAGATTTGTCCATGCGTTTGTTATTGTTGTAGGAATCTCATAAAGTGGATTGATGGGACATTTTGAAAGAGAGAAAACATACATGATGTTGGCCGATCACTTTTATTGGCCCAGGATGAGACGTAACATTGAAAGGTTTGTTCAATGATATATAACATACCATAAAGCTAAATCAAAACATAATCCACACGGTTTGTATACCCTAATACCAATTTCTAGTGCACCTTGAAAAATATTAGTATGGATTTTATTTTAAGATTACCTAGAACTAAGAGGAGAAGTAATTCTGTTTTTGTAGTTATGGATAGATTCTCCAAGATAGCTCATTTTATTCCTTACCATAAGACCGATGATGTGTCGTATGTAGCTAACTTATTTTTTTAGAAAAATTGTGAGATTGCATGGCATGTTAATAATCATTATTTTAGATTATGACGTCAAATTTATGAGCTACTTTTGAAAGACTTTGTGAACCAAACTTGGGATAAAGTTGCTATTTTTGATAACTTATTACCCACAAACCGATGGACAAGCAAGAGTGGTGAACCGTATACTCTCAATGCTACTGCCGAAAATGATCAAAAAAAATTAAAAGAGTGAAAAGGTTGTCTACCATATGTTGAATTTGTATATAATAGGGTAGTGCATTCTGCAACTCAACTGTATCCATTTGAGGTGGTGTATGGCTTTAAACCAATCACACCACTTAATTTAATGCCACTTCTATTGCAAGAATATGCCAATATAGAGGCTTCGAAGCGTGCTGATTTTGTGAAAAAAAACTCCATAAAAAACTAAATAAGTAATTGAAACGAATGTATATGTTTATGCTTCTAAAACTAACAAGTCTAGAAAGAAATTATTGTTTAAACTAGATGACTTAATGTGGATACACCTTCACAAAGAACGCTTTCCGGATAAGCGTAAATCAAAGTTGATGCCCCATGATGATGATTCTTTTAAAGTACTTACCAAATCAATGATAATGCATATAAGATAGAGGTTCCAAGAGACTATTATAGGGTAAGTTTTAATGTTGTTGATTTGTCACTATTATTTGGGCAAAACGATCTAGAGTCGAGGATGCCTCATTTTCAAAAGATGGAGGATGATGAGGACATCCTTATAACTACAACATCTTCCAAGCACTTCAACTCTCTAAGTGCTCACGAGGATAATTATAATATACCTCAAGGTCCAATGACTAGAGTACAAACCAAGCTTTTAAATAGACAGATGAATTTATTTCTTAAAGCATTTTTTCTATTGATGAGAACTCTATATTATCTTATACCAGTTTTTTTGTATATAGTTAAATACGAGGAGAGAACCGAGGCCGAAGTAATATCTCTACGTGGCAAGAAGGAGAAGTTATGCAGCTGGCCGAAGGCATTGTAGGAGTCCATGAGTGGAAGGAAGAAAAGCCCGAGTGGCCGAAAACCATGCAGCCGAGTACTTAAAGGGGAGCCCATGCCGGTGGTGAAGCCCAGGCGCATGAAGACCTCACGGCATGCATCACGACTCACATTAATCAAGCCTGTAGTTTGGTCAGCTGGAAGTCCAAGCCTTTTGTTTCTTTCTTTGTTGGAGAATAGCTCGGTCAATCAACCGAACAGGATACGGTTCGGTTTAGGCTATCGCATGCGTGTGCGACATCCTTTAAATATTTATCCTTTTCATGAACAGAACAGACCACCTTTTGCTAAGAAAAATAATAGATTCATTGCTTGTTTCTTCTTAATGACTGATGTCGTCAATGGAAAAAATTGAGAGTTCTTACTAATTGAGATCGTTCAGTCTTTCCGCTGAGAATTGGGAGTGTGAAAGGGCTTCACTCGGTGGTCGTGAAGTCCAAGATATGTGATCTTACGAATTAAAGAACGTTCATTTTTGCATTCGCAACGGGGGATCGCTACGATTCAAGAGAGGGCACATGAGTATCCAATCCTACGTCGAGAAGATCGGGCGATCTAGTATCATTTTGGTATCAGAGCGTTGTTTACTCAGTAGGATTATTTACCCTAGCTTTTAGATCGATTTTTCTTACTGTTTTTTATTTAATTTCTTATAGTCTATAAACCGAAAACACAAAAAAAATCTAAACCCTAGTTTTTGTATCTGTTAATTTTATGAGTTTTGTTTAGTGTCCGTCCATTATAATTTTTGTTTAGGTGCTGATTATCTGACCCCAGGTTAGCAAATCCAGATCCTCTGTGATTCCACTGTACTATTCCCTAAATCAGTATATGGTGCTCACATATACATTACTGTATATCAAAAACATATTATGCAGAAACTTAATTAATACAGTAATAACTTACACATGAGCCGAATAGGCCAAAAACAAAGAGTGCCATAGAGGAAACTTCACACAGATGGAACTCTCAGGACTTACCCACAGGCAGTCAACTGGAGTTCGCAACCTAGTTCTTGGCCTTGCCGCCATCCAGCTCTGTCGATCCCTTTTATAGTATCGTGGGGCTTACGCTTCTTTTTCTGGCTGACTGGATGTTGGTAATTAAGCAAGAGTGAGTATAACTGTACTCAGCAAGCCATCACACATGATGCAATAATAGTACATGCAAGGATGTGAAAGGAAAGCTTGAGGTTCTTTTAGTTGCTAAAAGTATTGTTTCGAAAGTACAATAAATAGGAAAACTTCTCAGACTTAGCAGTTTTAACTAAACTAAAATTTTTGAAGTTGATATGAGAATGCAATATTAATTGTAGTACATGTTACATCTACCTTTTACAGTGCATAGTTACCTCTACCAATGGTAGTTTTTATCACTACTGGAGTACATTTCTTTAGGAAAAGTTAAAGTCAGAGTACTTCTATCTGATAGATTTTTATCCCACATACAAACGTTTTTGAAATAGAATTAACTCGAGAAAGTTCTCATGTCCACCCTTGATCGTAGGCACAGCTGTTCAAACAATTTATACTCTACAGAGATTGTGCATCTTTACCCACAAGAAATAACTCAATTGCTATATTCCGCATGTTTTCTTTGACATGCAGATTAAAATGATTACCACATGGCTTTTACAATGCATCTAGTGAATGATTGTGCCCTACCTAGACTCCCTCTTACGCCACACAATGACTTAAACCAGAAACACGACTCGTGTCCACAATGGCTTAAACCAACACCGCGATCCGGGGGACACTCCAATGGTGCTTTCCCCTACTGGCGATACAAATTAGTTAGCCATGCCTACAAATTGTCAGCTTGCGGTTGTACTGTTTTACACGAAGAGATCATCACAGGATTAAATGCTTAATTTATCCAGGCGGTGCATACCACAAATCATAAATTCTCGTGTTACATCCACACCAACCTCTCTTACCATCCGCCAAGACAGATAAAGCAAGTTTTTAGGGGTTTTGAGAAGCATAAACCAAGTTATCGTAAATTATCAGTCACTTACATCTAATGATATTATCCCAAAAATAATTTTTCATGTTTGAAGAGTAATGAGCAGAGTAATTTAATGCCCTAGACTTGCATACGATAGCATGACATTATATTATGACCTATAGCTAGTATATTTATTAATATCTAAGATAACAAGGATCAATTATTTGAAGTGTCAAGGAATGGCATAACAATAATATTACTACAACATCAAGTATACATGTAGCTATCTTATATTTTGACATACATTTGCATAACAAATTAAGTATGTAGTTTCACAATTTAAAAACCATAATTTTCATAAAATATATGATCAATATGATCAAAGTGACGACTTGCCTTGTTTATTTTACCACGGCGTTGATTTAACTCAAAGATGTTTAATCAATCGGTAGTATTGAATCCTTGGTCTTCATCTTTTCTTGAATTTTGATCCCACTTGAATTTGTTGCTACGTCGAGTCTTCAGATTCTAATACGTGGCAAAGGACGAAAAATCAAATAAATCCAAATAATTTTAAAAGTCCGAGTAGATTTTGTTGAGCTTAGATATATTTCATTATGCTTGAGGATAGAGAGAAGTTTTTAGGGAGTCTACAGGGTAGAAACAAGGTAGTGTACTTTGCCAGGAAGGGTTTTATGAAGGATTGAAGTTAGAGGGACATTTTATGGGAATATTCAGTGTTAGTTATGGCCTGGACATACCCGAAGATGATATACATAATTTTTTATCTTTTAGTTAATAGTTTCTCTATATAATTTATATTTATTAAGGAAATTCCATGAGTCGGGTAGGATCTATGGACAGATGGGAGAGATTATTCAAAATATTTTAATTGGTTAAAATTAATTGGATAGTTCTAGATGCGACATTATTTGAGATTTGCAATTGACACATAGTTGGATTTTTAGTTCAAAATCTTAACTAAGGTATAGAGTTGATTACTTAACCAATTATCCGTAGGAGTAAAGTTTATTATTTTAGTGATTGACAAATTTAATAGAGTAACCAAGGTTACACTTTGCATTGCTAATTGCTTTCAAATATTATTAGTGAATTCAAATATGGAGATAATAGTTGGATGATTCCCAAATAGGCAAGATTGTATTTTTGAAGAATTCTTTAAGTAAGAATTTTAATGGAACATGCCACATTATTTTATGTATCTTTTTGTAATATTTGCCTTTACAGTAAATATTAGTGGTTTATAATATTTTTGAGAACCGTTTGATTAGTGATAGGATTTGACATAATAATTATTGATGTCTCCAGAAGGTTTTAAATACTGATAAGGTGATCTTTGATTTAAATCTTGCCATTTGAAATTTAATTTTCTATACTTTATAGAATTCAATTGATAAATAAGTATCACAGATGATTTCAGCTATAAACCGTCTGTGATATTAAACTATCACAGACGGTTTGTAGTTGAAACCATCTATGATATTGAACTATTACAGACGGTTTGTAGTTAAAACCGTCTATAATATTTAACTATCACAGACAATTTGTAATCAAAATCATCTGTGATACTTACATATCACAGACAGTTTCTACCAGAAATCGTCTCTGGTATTCTTTTTTTTTTCTAAATCTATTTCTGTTTATTAGCTAACCTCAGGAATTGCTAGCCATACTCTCTGAAACAAGCAGATCAACACAGTGTACACCCAATTCACCTTCATTCATTTTAGAAACAAAAACATCCATTTCATAAATCAATTAATTGAAATAAAATAAATAATCCATTAACAAATACACATATGTACAATTAAGATCAATCTTATCCCAATCAAATTCATTCTACATTGTGGAACTCTTCATCTGATTTTATGACTTTAGATATCAAAAAGTACGCACACTCTCCTTGAATTTGTGCGAGTTTGGCCTATTCCAACGTAGTTTAGCGATCGGCATAACCTGTCGATAGGAAAATCAATGTCATGCGTACATATATAACTTGATAAGTATGAAATAATTATTACAAAATTGACAAAACTAAGGATCATTGATCTTCGAGGAATCAAGGAGTAGTTGCATATATCGGCAAACATAGAATCCATAGGTGTTGCCCGACGGCTGCTGGTGGCACTGTAAAAATAGAATTTATTAATTTGAGAAGTATTACTATGAAATATTATATAGGATTAATGTGTACTAGCGAATTCCAGAAAATTTTGAATATGTCACAGGGTGTTGGTCCCTCCCTTCGATTTTCGTACCTCTATAATGTACGTGGCGAACGACCTATATCATTCCAAAAAGTTAGGCTTAGTCATTGAAAAGGAAAAAAAAAGACTACAATACAGTTATGTATGGAGAAAATGTATTTACCTATCAATTAATCGTTCAACAACTATGATTTTGGTTTTATTCTTCTTAGAGAATCAAGGTATATTATCTTGTTCCATTTAGGTATAATTACAATTAGATTCTGTAGAACCTACACAAATATATCGTTATGGTTATTAAACATAATCTCGTGTTGCTTATAAAGTAGAAATCAACAAGTATAACCACTAGTGCAGCACTTACCCATGGTTGTAGGGTATAAATATAAATTCCTTGTTACGGTGAGCCACCAATGCCGTTATAATGTAATTCTCAACGAAGAATGCATTCTCCTCGATAGTATTTATAGCGACCAAGCGTGGGTTGAGGAAACTAATAGGTGATTTCGATAATCTGGCTTTAGTCACAATGTATCTATATATATATACACACAAAAGAAACGAGTTATATATGACATTTATCAATATTACATGAATGTAGACCATGATTGTACATACTTACAGTGTCCAACATCAAATGAGTAAAATGTCAAGGGCGTTAAGTGTGAAGAGATTGAATAAATTCTCGATGGTCACCGCGAAAACATAGTCATTAACATCATGCTGCAAAAACGACTGACAATCTCGTGTACTTTGACTTGTAGCACATGAACAAAGATTTCTCCGAGTCCTCCATCAAGCTCCGGATTTTAATATACTCTCACTCATTATAGTTCGCTTCTACATCGTGAAGCATCTGATCTAGATTGTCATCGTGCAACCTATCTGAATCCGAACCACAATCAATATCATCTGGCGGCATATTATTGATTTCACCAGCGATGTCATTATTACTATCTTCCTGTGTAATCTCCTCTTCGCCATGACTGGTCCAACGCGCATACCCCCTTCTGAAACTCATTCGAATCAAGTGTGCTTGAATCTGCACTCGGTTCTTAAACATCTTTATATTCTCACAGTCAATGCATGGACAGCACATATATTTCACCTCCTTGTTCAACATTTTCTTCTCAGTAGCTCTTGTAAAAGCAGATACGCCATTAATGTACTCTTCACTGACACGGTTCGCAACATACATCCAACTTCGATCCTATGTAATGCTTATATATAACAATTTATTATTAAATATTAAATTAATTAATTAGTATACTATATATATACCATATGCATTGAGGCTTTACGAGCTTAACACAAAAGCCATTTTCTCTAGAACCAATTATAACCAATAATTTTGACCAATTTGGCATGCCCACATGATGGAAACTGTTCATACATGGCCAAGTAGATCTAAACCATCTTTAATTCCAGTCACCAAAAGTTAGATCTAAATTTTAATGCAATGAGAAATAAATTACATTACTAACCACATGTAGTCAAGAGCTTAATGAATCTTCAATCACTCTTATCAAATAGTCTCTTTTCACCAAATAGCCTGAAAGCCTTGTTTCCAGCTCAAAGCAGCAGCCTATATCTGGAATTCAAAACAGAGGGTTCATGGTTCTGCGTAATTAATATAGTGAAATTATCACAGACGGTTTTTAATACAAATCATCTGCGATGACTTAATTATCATAGATGATTCGTATTATAAACTGTCTGTGATAATCCACAGACTATTTAAACTAAAATCCGTTTATGATATTTGGTAATATCACAGACGGTTTTTACCACGAATCGTCAGTGATATTAAATCTTCATAGATAGTTTTTAGCACTGACAATAACATAAACGATATCTAGACTAAAACCATCTGTGATAGTATACATCATAGACGGTTTTATGAAACCGTCTATGATGTTGCGTATAATATTATGCTATTTGTAGTAGTGTAAGCACCATGGTGATCTATTTCGACGTCTAATATTACTATGTATATAAATATACTTTGAAATTATAGATTCTATATCAAGCCAAATATGGTCCAAATCCACATAAACCATGGCATATTTCGAACTGCCTAAATGCAACTAGTGCTTTACTGCTATCTATACAGGCTAGTACGACTCACCTCAATAGTTGGTGACAAAGATGCAAAACCATATACAATTTTTTTATGAAAAGTATATACAGTTTACATTGCCACAAGTTTTTTTTGTTATGAAAAGCACGTAGAGTTTACACCGCCACAAGTCATGTTAGCCTGTATATGTTTTACTAGAATCTACATCCTCCAAGTTTATAGCTGAGGTTCAGGGCAATTGGTGAACAAGGGGAAATCTGCAGTCTTCTTTAGTAAGAATTGTGATGATATTATGAAGCAAGAAGTGTTGGAAACCCTGGATATTAGTACTGAGGCTTTGGCAGAAAAATACCTAGGGCTTCCCACCCCTGTTGGTCGATCTAGCAAGGAGGCCTTTGAGTATATGCCGAGCAGGACCAGAGGCCTTATCGATGGATAGAGTGAACAAGAATTAAGCTATACGGGTAAAGATGTTCTTGTTAAGTCGATTGCCCAAGCAGTACCGACTTACCCCATGAGTTGCATCAAGTTAGCTCCTGAAACATGTAAGAAGATGACAAGCTACATTTCCAATTACTGATGGGGAAGTGCCGCAGACAGCAGATATTTGCATTGGCAGAAATGGAAATGGGATCATTTGACCTAGCCTAAAATCCACGGAGGCATGGGTTTTGGGTATGTTCGCCTTTTCAATACTGCTATGCTGGGAAAACAAGGATGTAGGTTGCTAACAAAGAAGCATGCAAGCCACACTTGAAGAGCTATTCTGGGTGGCAGAGAAGTTCTCAGGAGGGGGATGGTATGCAAAATCGGTAATGGCAGTACAACAAATATTTGGCATGATGCTTGGATCCCAGATCATTTTAATTTTCAACCTATAACTCCATAGGATCTTGTTGCTGGGCTGATTTCTGATGGGCGTATGTGGAATGGGAACCTCATCCGAAATGTGTTCTATTGATACGGGGTTGTCCAATTTTCTCAATATAGAATCAAGATACTTAAGTACTCAGTTGCATGGTTTTCGGCCACTTGGGCTTTTCTTCCTTCCACGCATGGACTCCTCCAATGCCTTGGGCCAACTGCATAGCTTCTCTTCCATGCCGCATGGAGATATTACTTCGGCCTCGGTTCTCTCCTCATATCTAAGTATACACAAGAAACTGGTATGAGGTAGTATAGAGTTCTCATCAACCGAAGGAAATGCTTTAAGAAACAAATTCACCTATCTATTTAAAAGTTTGGCTTATGCTCTAGTCATTGGATCTTGAGGTATATCATAATTATCCTTATGCGCACTTAGAGAGCTGAAGTGCTTAGAAGATGTCGTAGTCACAGGGATGTCCTCATCATATATCCCCCTTATGCTGATTCAATACTCCGCATCATTCAGATGAAGCATTCTGCTAGTTCGTTGGATCATCAAGAACATTGGAAAAATGTTTGGAAATTTAGTTTTCTGCCAAAAGCCAAAGTTTCCTGGTGGAGAGTACTTCATGAATTCTTACCAGCTCGTCAAATTCTCCACCGAAGACACATTGAACGGCTTGCTAACTATGAAGTTTGTGGTGCAGAATCAGAGTCAATTTACCATGTTTTGGTGGAGTGCACTTTTGTTAGGCAATTTTGGCATTTTCTGAAGGAGTTGGTGGGTATTGAGCTGCCTCGACTTCATAATTTCACATGGCTTATGATCTCTTACAAGAACCAAGTTCATAAATAGGAGAATGCTACAGGCATTCTATGTGTGTTAGACCATGTGACTAAGTTTAGTATTTTTAGTGATGAATAATTGACAATGTAGATGCTAAATAATTGACAACATTACTTAGCGCTGTTATGCAAGAAGTGTGACGTGTGTGTAGACTAATATCGGTCAAGTTGGAAAGAACTTGTGTCAAAAAAATGTTCTTTGGTCTTTGCATGTGCAAGTTAAACATGGAAACGATCGTGATCGATGATGAGGTGGACCGGGACTAGGATGAGGAGATCCGAGATTCAGGTGGTTGAGAATGTCATGAGATGGTCAGGCTCATGTTTGGACACGTGGAGATCAAAGGTGGATGATGTGTGGAGAAGCTACGGGAGGTGCAGTCCTGGAGGTTTCGACACATGACGAGTTAAAAATTTTGGAATTTTGAAAAACTCGTGTTATGAAGGGTTTCGGGTCTCTTGAATAGTAATAGGCCAAAAGTCTGTTTGAGATAAAAAGACTTAGGTCCAGTTAAACGGATTGTATTAGGGTTTCTAGTGGTGACTTGTGATATATATTTGTAGTGGCTAGTTTTTTTTGTTGTAGCGTCGTAGTCGTGACCGAGTGGAAAAAGAGTTTCGTGAGACATTGTAGTTGATGAATAAAATAAATATTGGCGGCGTGGTTGATCTATTGATCCTGGAGCCAACAACAGCGACATCTTGTTCCTCGTTCCCCGTGCGAGTGCATCGCTGATTTCTGTCTCGCGTGTGACGTGAGGGCATGTGCATTGTGTGAAGATTATAGGAGGCAGGGGGTGTTGCCTTCTGTGTTGACTAGCTAGTGTGCTTTCATCACGTGATTGGACGGAGCTGTGACTTGGTGATTGGATTGGCAAAAAAAGAAAAGGATACTTGATGGATATTATATAATAGTGTGGCTGCATGCATATTTTGGGGAGGCAGCCATGACCTCTAATTAGAGGAAAGGTGATTTGGTGAGGCTAATCATGTTTTTGGTTTTGCATATGTGATAGTGTTCGAATCCACTTGATCTTGTTTCGTGTGCATCAGCGCAACAGCATCACACATCATCACATCTCGATCTTTTGCTTCCTTGTTTCTCTATCCACGCGTGGCACGGCAGTAGAAGCAATTGTTTTTGGCGGAGGAACAGTTACATAGGGCACAAGGTATTTTGATTTTTAATATTATTTTTTGGCTATTTCTTTTTCCTGTGATTAGCAGATTGGACAGTCTAAAAATCTTGGAGTTGTGAAATAAGGCTTCCGTTAGAATTGCGATCATTCATCCTCTTCTGATTGCTATTGACGATCCTACGATATGGCATTTGAACGCTGTAGATGGCGTGCAATAAACGTCGGCATGGAGAACAAGGTATGCAGCCAATCAAGCTGTGTTTTGGGCTAGAGGCACGATATTTGATATATGCGAAGTAACTAATGAGAAAATGGCTCCAGAGTAGAATAACTTGCCTGTCTTGTGGTCGCCTCCACCAGATCAACGGCTCAAATGCAACTCAGATGGTGCCTTCTACCCTAGCAGTAACCAGGGAGCATCCAGAATGGTGATTTGTGATGATCAAGGAGTTCTCCATGCCATTGAGGCTATCTGGTATCCACATGCTCTGAATGCTCTACATATGGAAGCTACAACATGTAGGAACAGTCTTAAGCTGGAGATCACATTGGTCTGCAAAAAGTTCTTCTAGAAACAGATAGTAAACAACTTGTCAATCGTTGGACTGATCTTGTGCAAACGCATTCTAAAATTGCACCAGTTCTTGCAGAAATTAGGGAGTTTAGCAGGAGTTTCTCAGATTTTGCACTATGTTTTGTTAAACGGCAGTGTAACAATGTCTCTCATTTGTGTGCTAAGCAAGCCTCTGGTGGTCTTGGGGTCAGTTCTTTTTGGCTACGGCTGATAGCTTTTTGGCTGTTTACGACAGAGATTGCGGAAAGAGAGATACTCGCTTGCGATTTTTGATGGTACAGATATTAGGTTTTTAACGTGTACTACAATTAACTTGTAGACCCCATCTTAAAAAAATACTCCATTTAAAAGTTAGTTACTGTAGCAAAATCCAAAAGGTGGCTTTTAGAAACCGCAAAAAACAAGCCCTTGGTCGGTGCATGTGGCTTGAGATGCCCGACTTTACAAGAGAGGCTTTGCTCCGGGATTGTAATCTTGCTCAAAGTTACTAAAGGAGCACCCTTGGCCTAAAAAAATGTTTTGATAGAATCTCATATATATATCGGCACTAAAATATTTTGCTAAAATAAACCAGTTTTTTTATGTCGACACTGAAATATTTTGCTAGAATTTGTACCCATATTTTGGACATGAAATAAATCTCATATGGAAAAACTTGTAAAAATGAAGTTGATTCTTTTATATGGATCACTAAAATCGGAGTTCATATATGAAAGTTATGACAATGGAAAGTCAAAATGTGTGGAAATGGTAGAATCTAATCAGCTTTAGGATTGAGCCAGTACTGGGATTAGAATTGATTCTAGGACTAGGATCAGGATTCCACCCCCAATAGGATCTGAGCGGGATTCGGGTCGACATGGTCCCGTAGAGTTGTTGAGTCCTAGGATTCTTGGATTAGAATCAATGAGTCGCTAGTCACATTCTCTACCCCTGTAAACATATGGTCCTGTTACCGCAACTGACACTGCTTGCGCTAAATTTGAATTAGAGTGCCATGTTTTTATAATTCATCCAGTTGGAAGTTCAAACCACACAATCATTTTAAAGTTTCATGTGTAACATAACTGGTGCTTGAATGGAGCTGGGAATTTTTTATTAACATACCCATTTTCAATAATAAGGTCCACCTTATTTGCTATTTTCTCATTGTTGCCTTCACATATACATATTATATTATGTCAGTATAATGATGAGTTTCAATTATCATCTCAGGGGGCATTTTACTAGTGCTATATGGTCTCTTCCGGGAGTTGTTCTGTACTTGTTGTTTGCCCTCTACTTTGCTGCTACACTGTTCTATTGACATGTGCTGAGATAGTAAATTTGCCTGAAGGAAGTAACATACTACGTACTAACGGTATGTTTGTTAGCAATTAGAGGAGCGAGTTTGCAGTGGGGATTGGGCATGTGAGTTTGTTTTTAAGGTTACAATCCCTTGTTTGATACGAGAGATGGGAAATAATAGAATTAGTTTGTAAGTTGCTAGAGATCCTAACATAAGTTATTCTTTAGATAGAAATTCCCTCCTCCTCCTCCATGGGGTTTAAAATGACGGGTGTTAGACTTTGAAACTCCCAATTCCATTCCACACAAACTTCCATATCCACCAACTTAACAAAAGACTTTATCACCCCACCCCTAAATTCTCATTGCCTCCCACAAATTCTCTCCAACCAAAACAACCCATGAAAGAATTAATTTTTGAAGTTTAACAAAAACCATGAAAAATTTAAAACATAAATTATTTTAGAACAGAGTATGTATACAACTTTTTAAAAAAGGAACAGAGGATGTTTGGGCAGTGTAGCTACTATTTTCTGTTGTGAACCCCTTGTCATCAAGCATATGAGTAAGATCATAGAGAGTTTATGTCATGTTAGTACGAATGAGAAAATGAATAGGTTGAAAGAGTATAGAGTCGGTTCCTCATTAATCTATTGCTTGAATTGACACAAATACAAACACTAGCTGAATGCTCGTGTATTGCTACATATTTTAAAAAAATTTAGAACATGTTTCTTCTGCAAATTGACAATCCAATCGTAATTCCTCAGGTATACAAAAAAGAATAAATAGATCCTACGTGTTTGGTAGATCATGTTGGAAATATAGGCAATATTTTAATTCTAAGTTTTATTAGGAGACAAATACAATAAACTAGTGATGCAAAACACATAACTAATATCAGGCTACTCATTATACTTCAGGAAAGAAAACAGAAAGATATCATAGTATCAAAATCGACGAACGCATGAACGACTTACTGTTGGGCTTGATGAAGAACAAGAAGTAGCGTAGGCTCGATGCAGTGCAGAACCTAGAAACCTTATTGCCGCCCCCGTACAGGTCTTGATGGCAGCAATGGCTCAGAAATACCGCTCCCCTTCTTCACGGTGCACGCCGGGAAGAAGAGTCGACGAGGTTCAAACGGCGTAGCACAACAGCACAAGGAAGAAGGGAATGGAGGCAAAGAGATTCTTGGTTATATGCTCTGGATGTCTCTAGGCATATATATATATATATATATATATATATATATATATATATATATATATATATATATATATATATATATATATATATCGATAATCGATATGATTAAAATAGTCATTTACCCACTGGTAACTGATATATTTAACCAGCCATTTACCCAATGGTAACTGCTGTCATCAAACCCAATCAAGCCCTAATTCAAACATTTGAATCTAATTCAAACAGAGAGATGCATGGTTCAGCAAAAATAAAGGTGGACTTAGTCTGCCAAGTGGCGTGCTACGTTACAGCATGATCGCGCATCGCAAGTCACAAGTCGCGTGATTTTCATGCGAAAATACGTGAATACGTGCACGTGCGTGTGTGATTAGTCAAAACCGTCCGCATGCCATCCACATCCATAATTTAAGAAGTGGCATAGACTCTATCTTACAAATTGATCCCTCCCACATTGTTTTAGCAATATGGTACTAAACCTTGCATGCTTTGAAATTAAGAGAATGGACCTCATTTTATGAACCTATTTCTAATAGATCAATCGTAAACCATAAAACTAATCCTTTCTGTGAGAAAGGAGAACACGTAGGTGCCTCCTAATAATTGAATAATCAGCTGGAAGTAAGTAGGTGTGATAAGGAAGAAAGAAGACACTAACCAAACAAATAGTAAAACATTGCCTACAGATTTTTTTTAAGGAACAAGTGAACCACTTGCCTACATAATCTTTAGAAAATCAGTTATATAGAGATTTATGCTACTGTAAGGGCAACCCATTATACAAATTGTTGAAGGGGAAATCAGAAAGCTAGCAGCAGATCACTCGGAATTACAGACATAGGCAAAAGGATACAGTATAAATAAAGAAAGAAAGACAAAAGGCGATTTTTTTGGCTCAATGTTCATAATTCTCTTCGCAGCTATACATCTGTTCCTCTGGTTGTCTTAAGGGGATACAAATCAAGACATCTTTATATTATCTGTTAATGCCATAATGAGGTGTAGTAGTGTAACACCCTGTGTTTCTAGACTAAACCTAATGTGCATTGCTGTGGCTTGCAGTTCAGAACTTCAGATATGCTTACATCTGCTTTGGATTTCATGGCCTGTAGCGTATCTCCTTGTTGTTTCTCGGCACGAGCTCTTGAATTTTACAGTAGTCAACTTTGCTGGTAGAATATGTCAGCAGGTTCACAAAGTTGAGTATGTTCTTTATGATATTTCACTAATCTCCCTTAGTATATCTCACACCTATTTTGTCCAGGATCGACAGACAGGGACGATCCTTGGGACTGACCACCGCCGTAAGGATCGCTAGAGTCTCTACATCCTTGACCGATTTCACCTTCCATCCTCTCAAGTTGCTCCTACTACGTCTACTTTCACCGCCACTGCTGCCATCACCTCTGGAGTTTTTGTGCAATAGCATCACCATTTAGAACACCTGTGTGGGTCCTGTCTGTCTTCAATAGTTCATCAGGGAGTTCTTGGACGTGTTCTTATTGACACCTCTATGTCTTATCAAGGTTGTAATTTGGGCAAGTAGCTATAACTTCCTTATTATTCTAGTGAGTCCTTGTCAGCTCGTCCTTTTGATTTAGTTCATTCAGATGTATGTGGTCCTACGCCTATTATCTCCAAAGACGGACATAAATTCTATATTATTTTCATTGATGATTATTCCTATTTTACTTAGCTTTTCTCTATGTCTACTCATGATCAATTTCTTACGATCTATCATAGCTTTGCCACGATGGTTTGTACTCAGTTTGAGTGCTCCATTTGTACCTTTCAATATGATTCTGCTGGGAGTATTGTTCTGGTGCTTTCCGATAATTTCTTTCTGAGTAGGACACTCTTTATCAGTCTTCTTGTCCTGGTGCCCATACCCAGAATGGGGTTACTGAACGCAAACATCGCCATTTGCTTGAGAATGCTCATACTCTTCTTCTTGCATCTCACGTTCCACCACAATTCTAGGCTGAGACTATTTCTACAACTGCATATCTTATCAATTGCAAACTTCCACTGCTCTTAAGGATATGAGCCTTATAGAATGTCTCTACTCTTGAGCCCCCACTACAGTCATCTTCATATTTTTGGTTGCACCTGTTTTGTCCTTCTGCAGCCTTGTGAGTGCACCAAACTATCCGCCTAATCAATTGAGTGCATATTTCTTGTGTACAGTTCTGAGCATAAAGGTTATCGCTACTATGATCCTTTTGCTCGACGGATCAGGATCTCACAAGATATTATCTTTGACGAATCTCAACCTTTCTTCTATCAAGATTCGACTCCTCATCATGTTTCCACCATTGAGACAATTTTCTGGTTGTCTCTCTCTGACTCTTCACCTATTTTTTCTTTTTCACCGTCACCCTCTAGTTTGTCTCTAGTGGATCCTGCTGTACCTTCGCCTCCTGTGTTGCCTCTTGTAGCACTACCTCTTGCTCCTACAGCATCATCGTCTCGTTTCTCTGGGGTACACGACTCCAGACGTCCTCGGCCATCACCAGACTTATCTCTTGGTATCTTACCTACACCGACACTTATTCATCTGATGATGCTCCTCGTTACGTCCTTCATGACCGGACATCCCTTCAGCCTCCTGCTCGTTTTGGGTTTACTTCGACATCTCATGCTCTCTCTGTCTGTGAGCCCACCTCCTATCGTGAGGCTGCTTCCCATTTTGAGTGGCGGCTCGCTATGGCAGAATAGCTTGATGCTCTTCGACGTATAGAGACTTGGGATATTGTATCGACACCTGTGCATGCTCGTCCTATCACGTGCAAGTGGGTGTACAAGATCAAGACCAGGTCTGATGGTACCATTGAGAGCTATAAGGCTCGTCTTGTGGCGTGCGGCTTTCAGCAGGAGTATGGTCCTGATTACGATGAGATATTTACCCTGTTGCTTATATGACTACTATTCGCACTCTTATTGCGGTTGTTTTTGTTCGTCGGTGGTCTATCTCTCAGCTAGATGTTAAGAATGTCTTTCTTAATAGTGTCTTACATGAGGAGGTTTACATGCAGCCATCACCTGGGTATTCTATTCCAGATGGCCATGTCTGTCGTCTTCGTCGTGCTCTTTATGGTCTAAAACAAGCCCCTTGTGCTTGGTTTGTGTGTTTTACCTCGATGATTATCGCTGCTGGTTTCACTATTAGTGCTCATGATCATGCCATATTTGTCCACTCTCACCTCGAGGTAGGACACTGCTTCTTCTCTTTGTGGATGATATGTCATCACTAGTGACGATTCCTCCTTCATCATATACATGAAGAAACATCTCAGTGAGCAGTTTCTAATGTCTGATCTTGGTTTGCTTACGTACTTCCTTGAGATTAAGGTTTCTTTCACGACTGAGGGTTACTACCTCTTCCAGCAGAAGTATGTCTATGATCTTCTTGATCGGTCTGGTTTGACTGATACTCACACTACTGATACTTCTATGGAGCTCTCTCTTCAGCTTCATGCTACTGATGGTGATCTTCTTGAGGATCCTACTCGTTATCATCATCTTGTTGGGAATCTGGTATATCTTGTGAGCACTCGCCCTGATATTGCTTATGCTATCCATATCTTGAGTCAGTTTATGGTCCGTCCTACTCATCTTCACTATAACCACTTTCTTCGTATTCTTCGCTACTTGCGTGGGATTATTTCTCATCATTTGTTTTTCTCTAGCTCCACCTCACTATAGCTTTAGCCATATTCCGATGCGACCTGGGCTAGTGATCCTTTTGATCGTCGTTCTCTTTCTTCTTAATGTGTTTTTCTTGGTTCTTCTTTGCTTGCTTGGAAGACAAAGAAGTAGGTTGCAGTTTCTCATTTGAGTGCAGAGGTTGAATTGAGAACTTTGCAGCAGTGATAGTAGAGATAACTTGGTTGAGGTGGTTACTTGCAGACCTGGCAGTACCTGTGAGGGGACCTATGCCCCTTATGTCTGACAGTACATGTGTCATCAGTATTGCTTGAGATCAAAAGAAGCGTGAGCTCACCAAGCACATTGGTGTGGATACTTCATACACTCGCTCCCAGGTGCAGAAGGAAGTACTTACTCTACAGTTTGTTTCGTCAGAGTTACAACATGCTGACTTCTTCATGAAGCCGTCAGACAAGGACACAACACTTGTATTTTTTTCTCCAAACTCAGTGTGTGTGATCCACTCTGAGTTTGAGAAAGGGTGTTAAGGATAGAAATGATAGAATATGAGATAGAATAAGATTGTTATTTATTTTCTTATATGCCTCGGTTTTCTTATCTGTATATGACATATTCTCTGTATGTCCTCTGTACTCTTCTATATATATATATATGATCTCTTGTGTCTCATGAATACACATACAATATTTATAACATTAGAAATCAGCTACGAGCAAATTTCTCTGAGGGTTACAGTAGGCTATGTAGAAGAATTAAGAGTTAAGACACATTGGAGAGTATATAGAAAGGATGACATGTGTTCGGTATAATCAGTGCTACGCTATACTATTGTATGCCGATCATTTGTTATAGGCTATCGCTTTAGTGAATTGAGCTGCCTGTTAATTTCCCCATCAACATCTTTTTTTTATAATTTCCACCATTTGTGATTGATAGCTTTGAAGACAAATCTGTTTTTGGGTTGTATGTGATATGTGCCAGCAGGTTAGAACAATAATCGGTGCGTGTCTCATTAGTTGTCACAAGAGAATACAATAGCAGAAGTAAACATGAAAGAATATTGTCTGTTTAATCTAAAAGACTAATGTTGACCTTATAAGCCTGTACATTGGAAGTTTATCTTCATAACTTATGCTTCCCTCAACATATTTCATTTTGGTACAAAAAAAAACAGATATAAACTGAAACTTAATCCACGGTCCATAGGAGACAGCACAATTTTCTCAGTGAACATACATACTCGATCTGCGGAGTTCAAACTTTCTTTACTTCCATCCAATCCATCCTTGCAATGCCACCATTGGTGAGCGCTAAAATTCGAAATCCCAAGGCAAGGTAGCGTCCCCAGCGAGTCAACAGAGTAGAGCAAACAGGAAGAAAAAAGAAAGGAAAGGTAGAGATTGAGGGTCTGTTGTTTACGGCTTCTAAAAGTTGTTTTTGGTTTTTGCTACAGTAATTAACTTTTAAATGGAGTATTTTTTTAAGATAGGGTTTACAAGTTAATTGTAGCACACGTTAAAAAACTAATATCTGTATCATCAAAAATCACAAGCAAGTATCTCTTTTTCGCAATCTGCAGAAAGCAAAAAGCATCACGCAGCCAAAAGCTATCGGCGCGGAAAGTGAGTCGGAAGGCACAAGCACCAGCGGGCGCAACGGAGAAGGTGGCGAGCGGGTGCTGGAGCTCGCTGCGCGGGGAGAGGAGATGGAGAGTGCCGCCCGTGGAGCCCTGCAACGCCGCCATGTCAGCCATCTTCCTCCTCTCTCTCACTCACCCACCCAAATTGCAAGGTACTTTCCTTTATTTAGCTTTTCAGGTAGCTTTTAACATAAACTTCTTTCAGTAATTACTGTTTATTAGGCTAATAAACTACAGCTAAAAGTCATAAAACACAGACAAAAGCCTTTATCATTCCTGAAAGTCCCTGTGCGCCCGACATCCAAACTCGTCGTATCATTATCTTCTGCATCATTTTGCCCCTGATTAAACCATTCCCTCGTAATTTGTCGTGGTCCCAAACTCTCAGGGAAACTACCATACACAACGTGACAGATTAACGTACGCGACCTCGCCGACAAGACAGAAAAAAACGAGGGAAATGGATCACAGCACGGCCATTGGATGGAGAGAAATCGAATGAATATTACAAGAGAAAAAAGGCTCCTTCCTATAGGGATACTAGGATTATCATAGACCGACAATAACAGAAACAAAATTATTACAAAGAAACAAATCACGCTAAACTGACGTTGTACCTTTACAAAAGGCAAAAGCTGCAAATCCTACTCACACTTGCATGCAAAAAAAAAGCAAGCAGCGACTCCCGGCAGTGCTCATAAAAACAGGCATCGGTCTCGGCATCAGAATTCTGAGTGGGCGCGCGCACCGTCACAACTGCACAGATCGCCCAACAAATGCCCAATCTCTCAGGCAGCAGGCAAGTTCACTTGATGATGATTTGCCTTGCGCCTGAAACATCGTTTGGCAAATCTGTGACAGTGGCCGGCTTTGTGGCTGCATCAACAACAGACAGCTCATCACTATCTGTTACCAGTGCACTAACAACATCCGCAGATACTCCAGTGCTCTGTTGGACGGTTGTGGAGTGCTGATCACTGCTAACTTCCACAGAATTTCCCAAATTGTTGGGAATGGAACTGGATGTTTCACATGCTCCATCTGTATTCAGAAAGAGACAGACAACAGCGCAGTCATCAATCTTGGAAGTGGGGAACCGCGTACGCCAGGCACGGTGAGCTGATTCGACTAGAAACCGTGCTGCAGAGGCCCGAGAAGTGGCTCTGCTGACAATGCTAACAACCTCGGTGTTTGACAGCACATCCCACACCTACAGTGAGCAAATTAGTTAGCTAATTATATCACAGCACAAAAAAGGTCCAACTTACGAATATTGAAGAAATGACAAGGTATAACTCAAATCTGCTCACCCCATCAGTTGCCAACACAATAAATTCATCCTTTTCTGTAATGCGGTGGTAGGAGACTTCAGGCATAGAAATTAGACCATAATCCTTTAGACAGAAGTCTCCAAATGCTCTAGCCATGGCCAATCCAGGTGAGTTGTACTTCGGAAGCCAAACACGATAAACCTCAGGCTCCTCGGGAAGTGCAAATATTCTGCCCCTGCGTTGCCTGATTCGCTGTGCTTCACCTGGAAAAAGAACCATGTCACGACGTTCATAAAAACTGGCCGGTGGGGTGCATCTATTTATCTAGACATATATTCCTCATACCAACTGTAGAATAAGAAAAGAAAAGGCACACTTAACAACTTTTGCTACTATTCAGGTATGGCATTTAATTGTTTACTGTGTAGCAGTACTTGGCGACATGCTGCTAGAGGAACTGTTTTGCATTGGTACTGCTAGAGGCACGTACTTTAGTTGTGTGATCAGGAACATGAAAATATTTGGTGTCATATACTCGTACATGTATATATTGCCAAAATGATGCCAAAGCACACTTAAAAAAACAAAAAAAGAACTAGCTTTGGGGATGATGTCAATAAACATCTCTATACACTCCAAACAATTAGAAAGAATTATCATTTAACTAATCTAAACATTTACTCTACTCGGCATTTTCATTTAACTAATCTAAACATTTAGAAACATTTTATCAGTAAAACACCAAAATGTTTGACCGCCTGCTTCCCAACAAAGTTTTTGTGACATCAGGTAGTCAGTCTTTTGAAGTACCAATGCAAAACAAAACTTGGAAACAAGAACAATTAAAGTGACCCTCAACTCTCAGTGGTTTCCCTTGGTTATTTTGTTGCCTAAGCTCACAAATCTTACTCTAAATGAATCTGGCAGATTTTGTCAATGGATTAAAGCATGGCTCCATGTGAACACTTGAACCAACAATTTAATAAAAAATAATACATGCACAAATTATAGAAGAATATGGTTTTTCCACATGTACATGTACTATCACCACCATCAAATGTGCCTCGAGATTGATGCAAACTTTCAAAATTCAAACCACCATCCCATCTTCTAGTCATTGCACTATCCCTTCAACTAATCTTGGGGCACTTTGTAGGGCTAAGATAGTATATGTACCCACATGTACATGTGTTTTGTTTTGCATTGTCTATGAAATACTAAGATGCTTCTTTAGACTTATGAAAACTTTACAATATGTGAGCCTATTGGATAAGTAGAAACAACATATATTACTATAGGCAAATTGACTGGCAAACAAGTTACACAGTAGCTACAGTACAAATAAGTCATTAACTGGTTGGTTGTTGACATCCATAAATTACTGTTCTATGCAACATCCAGGAGCATAAGCTGTTCCATCATATAGTTTAGTTATTGTACTAGAAAATGGAGGTCTCACGCTGAGCTACAAAAGACAGAAACAAGTTAATTTAACACACCAATGGACAATTTCATCAGAAGATGATAAAGTTCACCATTTTTTCTTCTCTTCTAGAAGATCACATAAAAGAATTATACAAAGTTAATTAAATCAATGCAATAACAACCTACAACAAGCATGGTAGCCTTGTCTCCCACTAAAACAAACAAGTTGATCTATATGGGAACCCTGATAAATCAGCTAAGCACATATAGATTAATATTCAAATTCCTCTGGCCATTACATGATGATAAATGATGCTAATAACTTCATGGCTTAAGATTTACAAATGTCACATAGGCAAGAGATATACTGGTATATATAAGGGTCCACAAATATACTACTGTTCGCAACAGTCACAAAACGCTAAGTTGCATACATGTATTGAACAAAACAGGATGACAAAACAAAGCTGAAAAAAGTCAATACATCAACAAGACAACTAGGGGAAATGAGAAGCAATAAACACACAAAAGTAAGAAAGAAAATACAAAACATACTTGGAATGTTAGGTTTGAGATCAACTGTCAATTGGACAGCAACAAGCTGATTATCTTCATCTCTAGTGCCTAAGACAGCCCTTGAGTCCCCCAAGTTACCGATTATAAGATTGGGCCCCTACAAAGTTAAAAGATACATAGTACAATCAATATACCAAGTATGTGTCTGTAAGAAATAAACTCGCTCATGGCATTTGATTCATTTACCTGCTTGAGCATTGCCACCGCTGTAGTTCCACTGAAAAAACAATCGATATTTTTATGTAACTTAAGATCCCTATCCATTACATGAAACGCCCTCAAGAATGAAATTCTCAATGTCGTGAAGATATCTGGGTACTCCCCATTCTGTTCAGCTCCAGTGGAAGTGGTTGTACTTTCTCTGCCTATGTGTTCAGACGAACCTTCTTCATTTGCATTGCTTTTTATGTTGCTAGTGGATGTCTCTTTAGTATCATCTGTCCCCAAATCCGCGTCAAGCTTTATGGGCAGAAGATCTCTCACTCTCTTAGCAACCAAATGGCCGTAAGGTCCATGGCCATCAAAAACGCCACAAAAAAGGGTATCATCTCTTGAACAGAAATTCTGGTCACAAGTAAAAATAGTTCATCAAAGTTAATCGTATCCTACATAGTAACAACAGCAACAGTACATTTTACATGTAAACAATAGACTGAAAAGAGATGTGGCAAATGGTTAATTAGCGTGAAATTAGCATTTTTGAAGTTGTTATAACCCATTTTCCATATTCCTTTAAGAAGCCAGTGTGCATTTTGTAAGAGACTGGCACTTGTCAAATCATGTAAGTCTAAGTTCACTAAACTGTCTAAGAAATCCTTGGAAGGTAAATGAGTTCCACAAAAAATGAGATAGGAACGGTATATGTGGCACGCATTGGACATGCAGCCAAATTTGTAATCAAACATATAGAAAGGGAAGGGGCGACAAGCAGATAAGATCATCCAGCAAGGAGAAAAAAAAGGAACTATGAATGGATAAGGATGAAATCATGTGGAGCCCCTCCAACCTCCATGAAGTATTCCAACCCAATACCAATCATTACACTTGAATTAAACTAGCAAAATAGAAATTCTCTACCAGCAAAATCCGATGGCAATCCATGTCACACAAAAATATAATTCGAGTCAAAGTTCAGTTCTTGCAAGCTATAGGATGGTATGGGCACGTTGTTTCCGCATGTTGCGTAACTCGTAAGAACATACACTTAAGTGCCCAAATTAAACAGTCTGTTGAGGTGAACATCAAGATCAAATCAATTCTAGATCAAAGCAAGCTAGAGTAAATTTAATCCACAAGTAGAACCATGTTGCTTCTGGCCTACGGAGATCTAATCAAGTAACAGTAACACTATTACAGCAAGAATCACATGGCACAAGAATTGCAAGAAAAGTACAGAGAATAAAACAGGAAAATACTGGTGTTTTTTTTAAAAAACAATTACCTCCCAGACGATCATAGCGTCCTGGTTGACGCCCTTCTTGCCCTGCAGCGTGTACAGCGACGCGACGGCGCAGGCGCCGTTGCAGGCGATCCGGCCGGGGACCCCCCTCAGCTCCGCCGCGAAGCTCCGGCCGTCTGCCGTACCGGGGGCGGCCACGCCCAACGGCGCCGGGCGCGGCTGCCTCAGCGGCCGCGCGGCCCACGTGACGCCGATCGCGCGCAGCACGCCGAGCAAGCAGTCGAGGAGGTCCTCGAGGCACCGCCCGCCGCCGGAGCCTCCACCCCCTCCCCCGCCTCCGCCGCCCGCGGCCCCCGAGGAGCGAGACGTGACCATGACGACGCGCGCGGCGACCGCGACCAGGCGCTGCTGCCGCTCCCCTCCGCCGCTAGGCCGCCGACGGCTGGTGCCCGACCGGCGCCCTGCGGCGGCTTCCACCATGCACGCGCGGCCGATCCGCGCCCGGCGCCGCGCGCGGCCCCGGCCTCGCCCTTCTCCTCTCCCCGCCGATTAGCTCCCGTCCCCGACGCCGACAAGGGAAGTAGCCTGCCTGCCGTTCTTGGCACAAGAGAGGGAGTGTGACTGGAGGGCAGACAGGCTCACACGGGATGGACCAAAGGGGGGAGTTATTATCTGCGCAATGCACACAACAAGCCAAGAACACGGGCCAAGTCAGGCAAGGCAAGTAGGCAACCAATGGTCACTCGCTCCTATTTCTCTCGCAAGAAAGAAACAAGGAAAGAAAAAGAGCAAGCCAATGAGGTGGTCAAGAAACGAGAGGCCTTAACGACCAACTACTACTAAACGAGAGGCGCCGGTGAATCGTGGTAGTAACAACAAGAGGAGGACGCCGCCGCAAGGGTGGCTTTCCCTGCCTATCGCTCTCGCCTCGTCTCGGAGTATGTGTGGACGGACGGACGGACGGCGCAGTGCAGGGACGGGGACTGGAGAGGGGAGGGGGAAAGCGGTGGGGGTCGAACCTGAGGGGGGAGGGAAAAAGGTAAAAAAGGCCCGGAGGACTGGACGGGGGAGGGACGCTGGCAGCGCGGAGGAGTCGTTGGGGGGCAAAATTCGTCGTGGAAGTGGGTGAGAAAAGGTGCGGTTTTTGACGTTTCGATTCTACTGCGCGCGGCGGCTGCTGGAGGGCGGACGGCGACGGATCGGCCGGACGCGGACATCCGCCCCGCCCCGCTTTCCTCGGGAGAATGGTGTCCTCAACTCATTCGCTCGTCTGTTTTGCCACAGTGGTATAAGTGTTTTCTGTGGGTAGGGCAGGTAGGTCATTGAAGCGTTAAACAAACCTGAGGTAGAAAAAACCGAATAGCGATAGTTTTTGACTAAAATTTTATTATAATTAATTTATTTTTACTTTAACTGAGTTGACTTATTAGGTATAATTAAAATTTAAAAATATAAAAATAGAAAAAAAGGATTACGGGAAAAAAGAAAATACAAAAAATCCAAAATATCTAAAAAAATCACAAAAAGACGAAATTACTGAATAGTAAAAAAACAGAAACTAGAAGGTAAAATGAAAAAAGCTAAAATGAGCAACCCCTAAATGGCTGGGTGGCTCGCCACAAAAAGCGTGGATTATCATGTTTTACTCGTTTTTAGGGTGTTCAGAATAGCGTTGACTTATAGTTTTTTACTGTAACTAACTATGTTTTTACTGTAACTGAGTTGGCTTATTTGGTATAATTAAATTTTAAAAAAATAAAAAATAAAAATATGTTAGCTTATCACAGATAATACAAAGGAATACAAAAAAAAAGAAAAAACAAAAAATCCTAAAATAAAATAAAATAATCAGAAAATGAGGAAAATGAATAGTAACAAAGAAGCTGAATGCCCACCGCCACCGCAACGCTGAGCAGAGCCTTAGTAATGATTAAGTTAGATTTGATTCAAATGGGTGTGTAATATTGAGGTGGTGCTCCACTAGTTTTTGGGTTAAGTTTTTTGCCATGGCTTTTATCTGAAATTGTAGAGGTTGTTAACTTTTTCTAAGAAAAAAGAGATAAAAAACAGTTATATCATCACGAACAATGCAAAGAAATAAGGAAAAAAACAAAAACTTAAAAACCAAAATTAGAAGTCAATGTGTTCGAAGTGACTTCTGGCTTAAATAAGCTGAAAGCCAGAAGCTAAAGCCATTTTAGAGCGGGGCCTGAGATGAATGCGTGAAGGAACATGTGAAAAGTTCCATAGATAATTAGAGATAAATAATTGGCATATTGTAGAGTTGTTTTTTTTATTTTGCAATAGTGGGCAAAATTCAGTTTTGGCGACAATGTAACCAGTCTAATTGGTATGCGGGACTGGTCAAACCATTGGGCTTATGCGGTTCAACCACTGTGATTTTGAGTTGGGCCTTTTTGGTGCATTTTGGTATGTGATAGTTAAACAGATTGGGAGTCGCAGTCTGACCAATCGTTGGTTGGCTGTTGGACTGCTGTCCCGTTACCAAGGAAGATTTTGAGTTGGTTGTATTGTGTTACATGATACATCGTTTTGACTAATATGTAAGTGCATAGAATTTATACTCTAGATAGTTGCTTAGTCTTTAAATATGCAGGTGGCTTATAAAGCATATTTATATCTTACCTCGAGCTCGTGGGAGCCATTAATTGGTTGTGCTATATTGTATGATGTATTATTTTGACTAATATATAAGTGTCTAGGACTTATACTCTAGATAATTACTTAGTCTTTAAATATGCAGATAGTTTAGAGAATAAATTCATGTTTTACCTTGAACTCGTGGCCCCCCCTATGGCCCAATCCTATCTCCGTCCCTGGTAGGTACTACAAGTCGAGCGAAAAGAAAAGGGCCGAAGGGATGACGGTTGCCACTCGCTCTAAGTAGGTACTAGCACGGACAGGGACCACGCTATTACATGCATGTGTGTGTGCTAGATGGAAGTCTGGATCACACCAAATTACAAGCCAAGAAGGCAGCGCAAGGACGGCACTTTTGACGGCAGCGGTGGGAGACTCTGCCAAGCAGCACAGGAATGAAAGCCGCCCCGGCCCCACTTTAGTCATCCCAAAATTATGAAACTAGTGTAATCACTAAAAATTTAAAATCTTTTATCAATTTTTAGTAGTGTTTGAAAATTTTTTGGCGTTTATTCGAATTTTTGAATTTTGTTTTGTTAGTGATATGTCCTATAGACAATCATGGAGATGATTGTATCACTTCTATGTTTATAATCCTTTAAATAATATATTATTTTATCCTTGAAAAAATGTATTTCATATTGATCAACAAGTATGTGGCTTATTCGTGGAACTCTTTATTTATGTTTTGATGTTATTCTAAATTATCCCTGATCTTATATCATAATCTGAGATAATTATGATTTACAAATCAGCATATGTATTGATTAATGATCATATTTTACGGATCATAGATATATCATATCAAATCAATAATGTGGACATATGTTAGAGAACACGATTTTGAATAGATCCACCATGAGACACTACGGAAGTTATTATATTCTTAAGTGTCATCAGTTCATCTCATACATAGTGTATGTAGGATATTTAGGCCTGAGGTGATCATTGTTTCCTATATGTGTAACAGTTTACTTAGTGGTTACCAAACACTACACCGTGATTGGCTAGTCACAAAGGTAGATTAGGGTTTTAGTAATTAATGACGAATTATGAACATGAGACTAATGTGTGTGCTAAGATTGTATAGATAAAGTCTCATGTGTGCAAAGGTAAAGAACAAGCTGCAAGGAATATTGACGCCAAGATTTTGAAGATGAGGTACATAAGATTTTGGATCTATTTTAAATTTCACCGGTCTTAGGAGTAAAGGTGGAAGACCGGATTATAGATTAGATGCCATACTATTAAGAGGGATTTGTGAAAGTAGCTTGATAGCATATTTTGGTGAAAGTTATGGACGTTGAAATTGGTGCTATCTCCGAAGTGATGCAGCACATTCTATTGATGATTACGATGTGCTTATAAGGAATTTGAAGGTTAGGCTAGATCCATTAGAAAGATGATAAGAAAATCTTTCCATCAAGTGCTCATAGATCTCGAACGGACTTTGTATGTGAAAGTTATATATATTTGAATTCACTACTATTTCTGGAGGCCAAACTGAGTTCCAAAATGTATCTAACTTGAACTCTTGCTTTGCTTATACAAAAAGTGATATGGTGCCATACAAATATATATTTTCATCGTTAGCTAACATCATAGAGTTTATATAATATAAAGATACTCCTAAAACCGAGCTCACATGATAATTTAAGTGAAGTATACAAGCTCTTATAATTGGAATAGCAAATATAACAAATATGGTTGTATCCATAGGGGTCATGTCCTCATCATCTTCCCCTTCTTGAAAACAAATCCACCATCGACTTTTGATAAATTAAAAATAGGGTAACAAAGAAGTCAAGATATATGCATGGTATATGTATATTTCATCCGTTTTAATAGTTCTTCATTTTGCATAATTAATGTTACAAAACAACAACGATCATAAATGCTCATTGTATTATAATCCAAGAGTAATCATATATGTTAATGAGCAAATCAAAATTTCTCACGTAGCAATTATTGTAACTTGTTTTGCAAATGTAAGTGAACCATTTATGCAATTCAAATATCTAAAGTTGTAAAGTTGTAGGGGTAGCACATATGGGCAAAGCTACAACTTTTGGAATCAAACAAAGTTCATCCATATAATCATATTTCAATCGAGCAATAGCAAATTCATCTAGCAAGGGTAAAAACATTTATAAGTTCTTCCAGACGTCAACTTCATTATTCAAATTATCAATGCTAGATGGTTCAATAAAAGATAAACGCATAAGCATTGAATGATCACAAAATTTTATTTTTTCACTTATAATGAACAAAATTTAGCACACAAGAATTATTATTCAAAATTACAAGATTCAATTCATCCAAGTGATCACATGTTATGCATATTCGACATACAAGAAATTAGTTGTCTACACTATAATGTTCAATCAAATCATAACATCAGTACTAGCTAGTGATTTTAACTATAAAATTTTAACAAGAATATCAATCACACTAGATAGCACTCTAGAATTATCGAACATGATATAGTATAAAGAATCATCACAAGATATTCTAGTAAGAATTTTCTTATGAGTAATCAATTTCACCTTATGTAAATTGAGCAAAGAAATTTCATAACATAGAATTTTCAAGTGAACATATGAATTTTCACAATTACTCATCTTTTTATATTTAAATTCAGCATCATAATTATTACCTTTATCGATCTCCTCAGTTGATATAGATATTGTAGGTGTCAAATCTTTTTGATGAAGCAATGGGGTAGCATGTATTTCATCTCCAACCGTGGTTATCTCCTCATCTTTTGCTTTCAACAGCATCGGTTATTGAACATTCAACTCCTTATCTTCAATATCAACTTCTCTCTTTTTTTCAGCATAGTTCTCAACTTTATGTAAGTTGTTAGTCATAGAAAATGGCACAAACACTAGTTTGTTTTTATGTTTCCTATCATCAACCATTCTTAATTTTTTCTCAATCTAACTTTCAACCTTACAAGAAAGTATAAACAAATCAGAGTGAGAATTATATTTTTTGTGAACAAGAATGTTATGAATTTCTTGATTAAGCCCACTTAAGAATCTATTCTTTATAGTTTCAACATGTTGCACTAAACCACAACACAACAAATGAGTTTTCAATTCATGATATTATTTTCTTAAAGTTCTACTTCCTTATTTTAAACATTGCAATCTATTAAATAAGTCACATGAATAATATAAAGGAATAAATCTGGGTCTCATGACTCGTTTCAAAGCATTTCAAATTCTAGGTACATTTGGTAGTCTACATTGTTATCTCTACCAAATAATGCAAAATCAGTAAATTCACTAATGGTAGCTCTAACTCTTTTATTATCAGGAAAATCATAGCATGCAAATTTTTGATCTAATTATAATTCTCAATCAATATAAGTTTCATGGTCATATCCACCAGGAAATGGAGGAATTATAAACTTGATTTTAGTTAATACATCATCATCACATACCTCTCTTGTTAACCTACTTGTACCTTATCGATTTTGTCGAAGTCAATAAAGATTGTGGTCATCAGAACCCTCAACTTTAGTATACGAGTCGTAATTATTCTCTTCAACACTGTCATCCTCGTTCATCGAAGAGTGAGAAAAAATAGACCACATCGACTAGCTTGGGGTGGATATTGCTGAATGTTCTCAACTTTGTTGTTGAGGGGGTGAGAGTGTCGTTAAGACGATCCAGCACATCATCGGTCTTCTCCATTTTATAGTTCACATTATGGTTGAAATGTTACATGAGCATCTTAGTGTGAGTAGTGAGAGGTCCGATACTCTCAAGTTGAAAAGATTGATCATCATTATTGGCATCATGTTTTGAATTTTATGAACCTGCCATTGTCTAATAAACAAGAAACTCACAAGAAAGATGTTAGTTCCTATCAACTACTAGGAGGTAAAGTTTGACAAGTCATACATATCTTTGCTTTTACTAAGCTGTTACGAGTTCTTACCAATGCAAAACATGTGGTTCAACTGATGCCTGGTTCATGATAACTTAACTCAAGTGAAGAGTATAGCGATTACAAGGGCCAGTTGATCATGATCTGCTTGGTTAGTAAAAGGTGTAGCTTAAAAGATTAGATATTTTACAATAGAGAACAATCAGTTAATTTCAAAATTACACATAATTGAATTATAGTTCGTATCTAGTAATTAGTGTATGTTACTGATCAAACAAAAATTGATGAAGGCTAAATCAAGTGTATAACAATGTATAGGAGTGAGAATCACAAGATAAGTCAATAGAATGCAGTCTAGAATTGAAAAACACAAGGGTTGACCAAAATCTAAGAATGGAAGGATTCTGTCCACTGCACAAGACGTCGATATTTTTGCCATAAATTTTTGTCAGTTACCACTTTTTCAATATTTATTTTTAGTTTTTCGATGGCCTTTTCTACAAATTTTCTTTTGGGCCCAACTTCCATGAACCAACAGAAATATTCGTACAAAAATCACAAGTACTGACTATTGTAGATTCAACACAGAAATTTAGCTCAAATTTCACCGTAGATATCTTTTAACTAACTTTTTTGAATGAAGTGAAATTTTAGGGGCAGATAGATAAGAAAGCTATGGAGCTAATGGCAGTGATTTCAATCAAAAAGGATCACAGAAATGAAAGTTATAGTGTTTTTTGTGAATGTGGTAGAAAAGCCACTGATTTGGCGAAATTGGATATTATGGTTTGGAGTGTTTTTGATGGATTTTGACGTGTGGATTATTTTGTTTGGTTTTTATAGGAACAAGAATATGATCAGTAAATAGACAATGGTAAGACGGACAAAATTTAATTAGCAAACCAAAATTAACATATTGAAAAGCACAATAGGATTTGAACAATGGAAATTAACACTTTTTGTAGGGCAACATTTCTGAACTATTGAAAATAAAAACTAATCTACTAATTAGGGATACGAGAAATCCTACCGATCAACTAAATCTCTGATACCGCCTGATGAGGCACTAGGGTCCCGATTTTCCAATATGATGGTAACTTTGATTTGGATGAGAACGACTTTAACAATGTAGGATTTTTACTAGTCATGATCAGAACACTAAGCAATCGCTAAACCACACTCTGAATCATTATCAACCATGTCAAGAATGCGGTGACTAGACCACAAAGTCTATTCCAGCATTCAACCGAAAACACACCATAATAAGATAACAAGCAATATGTAATTGTAAAATATTTATGAAATACTGATAAGATGGGATTCCGAATAAAGATCTTAACTGGATAGTCTAGTCGACACACGTAGAAGATACAATTTGCAACGATGGCAAACTAAACATAAACAAAATCGAAAAAGACTAGAGGGTGTGACCGCCTTAAATGGGAGAGGGGGAGATGCATATAGCTAGGAGATGGTGAGGTAGTACTATTCATGGTATTGTTTATGTGTGAACAATGCCACGTTAAAAGTAGCCACCATATGGGTCAAGCCCGATACGATTACAAGGCCCAAATTAGCTTAAACAAGTAATGTAGTACTTTTTTTAGTGATTGCAGTGTGTACAGAAGGACTTTGAAGGTAAGGTTAGATCTGTTGCAAAGAGAAGAAGATAAGCTTTCAATCAACTACTTGTGGAGCTCAAACGGACTCTGTATATGAAAGTTATGAATGTTTGAATTTGGTGATATCTCTGGAGTGACACATCACATTCTTTTGATTATTGCAATGTTCTCACAAGGAATTTAAAGGTAAGGCTAGATACGTTGGAAAGATGACGAGATAATCTTTCCATCAAGTATGCGTGGATCTCAAGCAAACTCCGTATGTGAAACTTATACACATTTGAAATTGGTGTTGTCTCAGAGGCCGAACTGAATTCCAAAATTTGTCTCCCTCTCTCTCTATTTATTGCCCTGACTCTGCCGCTCTCTCGATGACAAGTGGGCCCGACTATGTGTTTTGGTATCTAGTCCATGTATGCCCTGTGTTCTTCCTGTACATGGTTACTTGGTAATTCCCATGTTTCAAGAAATATTCAAGCAAGCGTTCTAATAAAATATGATTTATAAAAAGTATGGAAATGATAAGTTAATTGTAAAATTATAAAGAAGGCTAGTTTCAATTAAAAAAACTTAACTTCAATTAATTTTATGCCAATAAAGATTAATAAATTAGTCCTCTTGTAAGATTATGAAAGCAAGATTACACCATGAATTGTTTTTCCCATTTAAGAGCAATTATTGTAAATCATAACCTTAATAAAAAGAATATCACAATTAAAAGAATAATACACATCCTTTCGGTTAATCACTCCCATTTGCCCATAGGCTTTGCCTGACTCATGGAACTTACTTGATAAATATAAATCAATAAAACGTAAGTTATCAAATAAAAGATCGAGCCTTAGCATTCCCCAATCGGCCATGTCTGGCCACCTTAATTTCTGAAGCAGAATATTCCAGAGGGTAATCTTTTACCTTTGATCCCTCCTTATCCTAATTTTTCTCTCATGGTAAAGTTGCTCAGCCACTTCCTTCTTGTTCCCAATTCTTTTAGAAGTGCCTACTTCACACTCGTGAAATCCTCTCTCAAATCCTCAATCCTAGCTGAACTCAATGAAGCGCAATTGAACCTATTTGAACTTTTAAAGTTATTTGGATTTATCTGGTCTTTTGTTCATTTGCCGCATATTAGAATCTGAAGACTCGACGAAGCGATGTATCTGAGTGGGATCATGACTTGGGTATAAACGAAGACCAATGATCCAATACTACTGACTGATTAAGCGGTGCTTTGAGTTAAATCAAGGCCGTGGTAAAACAAGCAAGGAAAATCATCAATTTGATCATATTGATCCTATATTTTATGCAAAAATTATGTTTCTTTAAATTATCAATTTGCACGCATAATTTATTATGCGAACGTATGTCAAAGCTTAAGGTAGCTACGTGCCTATTTGATGGTGTAATAATATTAATATACCATCCTTGACACTTGGAATGCCTAATCCTTGTCACCCTAGATGTTAATAATAACTTTACTAGCTATAGATAATAATATAATTCTATGCTAGTCGTATGCAGGTTCGGGGCACTAAATTGTCCTACTCATTACTCTTCAAACATGAAAACTTATTTTTTAGGATAGTCATTGGATGTAAGTGACTGATAATTTGCGACAACTTGGATTGTGCGTCTCAAAACCCCTGAACCTCGTTGACTCTTACCAATGCAAAACAGGTGGTATAACCGGTGGTGGTTCGTGATAACTTGACTCACGTGATGTGTATAGCGATTGCAAGGGCCGGTTCGACGTGATCTATTCGGTTAGTAAAATGTGTAGTTTGGAAGGCTAGATATGTAGCAATGGAGAACAATCAGTTAATTTCAGAAATTGCACAGAATTGAATTATAGTTCGTATCTAGCACTTAGCCTATGTTGCTGATCAAACAAGGATAGGAGAAGGCCAAAACAAGTGTGTAGCAATGTATAGGAGTGATGAACACAAGATAATTCAATAGAATGCAATGTGCAATTGAAAAGCACAAGGATTGATCCAAATCTGAAAATGATAGATTTCTGTCCACTGGACAAGATGTCGGTATTTTGGCCGTAACTTTTTGTCAGTTGCCTCTTTTTTGATGATTCTTTTTTTCTTTGTTTTCTGACGGCTTTTTCTACAACTTTTCTTTTGGGGCCATGTTCTAGAAACCGACAGATAAAATGCTTGTTTGAAGTTGGACTTGTCATGCTGAATCCGAACTGATTTGGAGGCCGAATTGGATTCAAAAAGTATCCCACTTGAACTCTTGCTTTAATTGTCCGGATGAAGGGTAAGAGAGGTTTGTGTGGATGTAACATGAGAATTTATAGTTTTTGGTATGCACCGTCTGGACAAATTAAGGACTTAATCATGTGATAACCTCTTTGTGTATAATAGTACAACCACAAACTGGCGAAGTGTAGACATGGCTAACTAATTTACATCGCCAGTAGGGGAAAAGTACCATTTGAGTGATCCACGAGTCATGGTGCTGGTTTGAACCGTCGTTGACAGGGGTCGTGTTGCTGGTTTAAGCTGTCGTGTAGCGCAAGAGGGGGTCAGTGTGGGGGAGAACATAGCCTTCCCCTAGATAAAATCTTAGCAGGTACAATCCTTCGTTAGATGCATTGTAAAGGCCATGTGGTAATCCTATTGATCTGCATGTCAAAGGAAATATGCAAAAGTTAGCAATGAAGTTATCTCTTGTAGATAAAGATGTATAATCTCTACAGAGTACAAACTGTTCGAATAGTCATACTCATGATCAAGGGCGGGCATAGGAACTTTCTTGAGTTAGTTCCATTTCAAAAAACCTTTATGGGTGGATAAAAACCTACTAGAGAGAACTAATCTGACTTTAACTTTTTCTGGAGAGATGTACTCCAGTGGTAACAAAAACTAGCATTGGTGGAGGTAATCATGCACTGTAAATGGTAGATGTAATCTACAGTACTATTATCATTGCATTCTCACAATCAATTTTAGAAAATTTGATTTAGTTAAAACTGCTAAGTATTAGGAGTTTCCTTATTTATTGTACTTTCAAAACACTGTTTTTAGCAACTAAAAGAACATCAAGCCTCCTTCGACAGCTTTGCATGTATTATTATTGCATCTTGTGTGGTGGCTTGCTGAGTACGGTTATACTCACTCTTACTTAATTACCATCATTCACTTAGTAAAGCAAGGCGTACAAACACTCTTGTGCATTAAAGGAATTGACAGAGCTAGAGATTGATAAGGCCAAAAACTAGGTTGCGAATCCTAGTTGGCTTCCTATGGGCAAGTCCTGATGGTCCCATCGGTGTAAAGTTTCCACTATTGTATTTCTTTGTTTTTGGCCTATTCGGCCTATGAGTAAGTTATTACTGTATTAACTAAGTTTTCGCATAATATGTTTTTGATATACAGTGATATATCTATGATCACTATCTACTGATCTAGAGAATAGTGCAATAAAATCACTGAGGATCGGGGTTCACTACCCCAGGGTCCGACAGAGCTGGTATCAGAGTATATCAACTGTAGATCCTGACCATAGTTAGCATGGCCATTTACTCATAGCTAGAATTACTTCTCTGAAACCCATTTACCAAAAATATAAGCACTAATGCTTCTTCTCGTCCCTTTCAGAAGATATCCCCTTATCTATATCTTGCCCTAGCCAAAATTTAATTCTAGCAGCTCTCTTACCTCAAAATTCAAAATTTCAAGTTTGTAGCACTCGTGTAAATCCCTCCTTGCAGGTATCTTAAAAACATATTTTGCGGCTAGAAATTTCAAAGCTTAAATTAAAAGTTTATTTAAAAAATTTGTTTATCCTTGGAAGTTCGAATTATCAAAATTATTTACGAAGCTTATTTTCAAAATCATTTCAATGAACCTAATCTTCCGAGGAAAATTTTTGAAAATTTGACTTCCTACCAACTTATTCCATAATTCGCTTTGGATTCTCAAATATATATAAATCATATCAATCATTAGAGAGAAACAATGGTACAAGTTTTTGGATAAAGAAGAATTGTCGAATTTAAATGATTGGATTGGATAAATAAGTAGACCAATTGAATTTCAGAGAAATAGGATGTGCAATAACAATTGTTGGTCTATATAGCTTTAATAAACAGTATAAATCCAGGTGAATGTTTACAATGGTGGGATGCAAGAATATTGTTGATTACTAGATGGATTATTAGAATTTCTGAGAAATTGGAAGAAGTGGTAATAACCATTGGATTATAAATTTGATTAATAACATTATATTCGGTCGACGTTTTTGACAATGAGGTAGTGAAAAAGATTATTGATAGTAAGGTTGATTATTTGACAAACAGATTATGAATATGCATCAATGAAGGAAAAGATTAGATTATAAAGAAGCCATGATACAAATGGTACTAGTAGATTTAAAAGTAAACATACTGGAGCATCGTTAAGCTGTAAAGTTCATGGGTTGATAACTAGCGGATCCAGGATTGGATTTATAAATTTATGGTGAAAATCGAGATTCATGTAAGAAATAGATAACTCTGATTTGATTATTAAAACTACGGATAATGCAATAGAAGTTATACAATTGGTGGATAGATAAAAAACAACACTCATTGTTTGGAGTTTTAGACAATAACAATGCTATGATTAAGTAATAAAAGAAGATAGCCTAGATTTAGTTAGCCTCAAGTAGAAGTAAAATTAACAAGGCCATGGATTATAAGATTATGAATAGAAGAATATAGGAGTAAATTATTCCGTTGATTGATATTAGAATATTGGAGGATGCTATGGTATCTTTGCCGAGAGATTTGATTTTAAAAATTCAAATATTTGAAAACCACCTCTGGAAAATCAGTCTCTCTATAAAACTCCATATCACATGTATATAGTATATCTCCATTGCAAAGAAGCCTGATTTTAAAGTTTCCCTTGAAACCAAGCCCAGTAATTGAAGATTCAAAGCTTAATTCCCAAGGACGTACTTTCAAAACTAAAACTTGGGAATCTATTCGCTTTGCAAACTATAAAGGAAACTACCTTTGAAAAGCAAATGTTTCAACCTCAGTACTTTCCAAAAACCATTTTCTAAAAAGGGCTCCACTTTCAAAACAATAATTAGAAGCATGAGCTTCGCTACCAAAGTACCTCTTCACACTTTCCTCCGTCTACTCCTGTGTACAAATGGAAATTTGGTCATCCTCTTTCCTTCCCCATTACTTAAAAACTTAAGCTACAGCACGCCAAGGACACTCATGAAGACTTGGTGGCCCTGCTTTCGATAAGCTTAGTGTTCAAAACCTTGCTCCTTCTTGTGTGTCGCCATGCATAGATGTTGTCTTGTTGCAAAGTTTTATTTAGGCCATGTGCACTGCCTTCTTTCCCTTCGGCGACATATTTCGCAGTCACAGAAAAAGCTTAGTTTCAAAAGATTGGTTGTTCTGTGTGATTTGTGTGCTGCCCCAGTTTCCTAGGTGTATTCTCCTTAGAATGGGTTAGAATATTTTATCCCTGTGCTCTTCCCTGTATCTCATGCTATTTCCCCCTCGCCCTTATTGTTGAAACCCTTGTTAGGTCTTCAAGTGAGAAGTGGCAGATAGCCATGTCAAGGCAATCAAGGCATGAAGTTTGGAGAAACAACATCTTCGGAAAGATGACTTGGAAACCTCAACCCACACATGAAAGCAAGAATCAAGTCCCTCTCTCGCCTACCTCGGTGTGGACCCGCTGATCAAATCATCCTCAAGCAGGCAATGGCCAAAAACAAGGCAGTTATTCTGGGTGGAAGTAGGAAAAGGAACCAATGAGTTCCACTTGCTTGGGTCCCTACCACCCGCACAAGTTTTCACTCAGGCCCACTCCGCAAGGGTTACTGAGAAGGAGCCATCACCAAAAAGAAGACCGTACCACTACACTAGGCGGACCCAATAGAATACCATTTGCTTTTGTTGTGGAAGTAAGGGAGACGACGCTCGTAGGTGCCCTGAGAAAAGGAATGGTAAGGGTGTTTGTTCCCTCCGCAGCAACAAAGGACACTGCATGATAAAATGTGCCCAATGGAATCCAGAAGGATTAGCTAAAGCTGCCACCACCACCAACCTCAGCCTTGGCAAAAGAAAATGTATCGGCCTCAAGTGTACCACCAAGGAACCAATGGCACCTGCCAAAGCTTTACTACCAGGACCAGAAGCTCCGCCAACTACTACATGCCCCGAATGTGGCAAGACAAGACATGATGCCCAATCATTCCCTCCACTCCGATAGATTACTATTTTGCCTGTGGACAAACAAGACATTACAACTATAATTTCTCAGTCCCCTACTTTTCTTACTGCAAGGAACACCATAAGCCGGAAGATTGCCTTAAGAATGTAATGGCATGTAGACGTTGTGGAGAAAAAGGACATCAAGCAGATCAATGCATCGCAAGTTGTCCCAACTATGAAGAAGATCACCAACCTGGAGAATGCCCAATGAGAAGAGTCACGTGTTTTCTTTGCGAATGATAAGATCACTGCCCAATGATTGTCCATGAACCTGTTGTTGACCAAGATAGCTGAGATAAAATGAATAAGCCTTCAAGCCGCCATTAGACTCGTCATGCTCGAAGCTAGCAAAGACAACTAGTATTGGTCACCCATCATTTTAAGAGGGGCACCTAGAATCAACAAGAAGTATCAAAGCACTTCGATAATGAGCCACTACTACCATTCCAGCATAAAGGAGAATCTTTGACCAGCATTGATGACCAACCAACACCAAGAAGGGCAAGTGCACTGCAATGAAGTGATGACCGCTACAACCTATGCAGAAGAATAAGATTTCCCTTGCGTGCCTGTCCTCTTCAAGTGTTAACCACTTTTGTGTAGATTTCCTCTCTCCCGACTACCACATGGAAAGGGCAACCTGTCAAGCAAAACCTTAGAACCTATTGCTAGCCAGTTTGTCCCCACCTTCTTATTTCTACTCTACCCAAATCTCGGGGACAAGATTCATTTTAAGGGGTAGGATGTGTAACATCCCCAAATTATGGGACTAGTGTAATTGCTAAAAATTAAAAATATTTTTTCAATTTTCAGTAGTGTTTAAAATTTTTTCGATGTTTATTCAAGTTTCTGAATTGTTTCCTTGCTAAAAATCCAAATAAAGAAAATCAAAATCTTGAAATCAAGAACCACGCCTGAAAATCAAATCAAGAAATTCCAAATTCCCTTGCAAGCCTTAAATTCAAATCTAAAATTTAGAATTTCGATATTCAAAATACAAAATGGAGCTTTAAAATCGAGGTTAATATTAAAATCTTCCTATCTAATTATTATATCCAAAAGTTCAATCTGAAGTTTTCTTTCGGGGATCGACAAAATTAAAACTCAAGCTTTGAATACAAGATTTGAGCAAAGCTTTCAAATTTGAAACCTATTTACAAATTCAAGACCTAAATTGAAAAATTTAAAATTGTTCAAAAGCATTTTGGGCACTCAGCCCATTTCCCCTCCCTCTCTGGCCTCTTCCTCCCTTTCCCTGTCCCTTGCCCGTGCCACTCATGGCCGATGGCCCAGCCCTGGCTATCCCCCCTACGCTAGCAGCTTCGGCCCGCCCGGTGCCCCTCCCTTCTCCTCCCTCCTACTGTACTCCTAGCGACGCCCGGCCCAGCCCATGCAGCTGCACGCTAGCTGTTCCGCGCATCGGCCATGTGTAGGATCTAGTATAACCGACTAGAAGGGAGTGAATAGGAGGTTTTAAAATTCTTACCTAATTAAACAAGTAGTTCCAATTTCAACACTTGACAAGAATACTAGAAGAATTAATCCTACTCAATTGTAACAATTCTAGTCAAACAATTTAATAAACTACAATCCAATCACAAGCACAAGTTAATATATCAAGTATCAAATTGCTTAACCAATAATAGAAAAACTAAATGAGCGTAAGAAAAAGATCACAATGGCTTGTGCGATGTTTTTCCGTAGTATCGAAGACTTGTCGGTCTTCACTAGTCCACATTGAGGAAATCCCAAACGCTCTTGGACCGGCTCCACGAATTTAGCCTTGCTCCTCGATCACTAGGGTAGCTCTTCCTCCTCTCCGGAGATGGCGAGCTCCAAACCACTCACAATCGGCTCAGGCTTCTTCACAACCTTCTTGAAGAAGTCACCGGGCAAACAACCTCCTTGCCGTCTAGGTGCCGGCAAGCACCAAGAGAATAAACCGATGAATTCGCTTGACGATGCTCAAGTGCAATTGGATCAAGCTAGAATTGAATGCACTTGAAAATTTCTCCACTACTCAAAATACGTGCACAAATGAGAAAAATGAGTGGAGTGAATTCTCTATGGCTCAAGATGATCAATGCAAGCTCAGCAACCTGCCCAAGGGCAGATGGAGGGGTATTTATACCCTCGCCAACCAAAACTATCCGTTGCTAAAAATTATTCTAAAAAATTCAGGGAAATCGAAATTACCGTTGTACAAAGTACGGTATTACCGCACTTTACTGTAGCACACAGTAACGGCTATGTCAGACTATTCAGAACTAACCGTTGAAATTTAGTGCGGTATTACCGCCGTTGTAAGTGCGGTATTACTGCACTACGGTAATACCGCACTGCGGTAGTTCCGCTGTGCTAATACCGGTATTACCGATTTTTGGTCAGTTAAATTTTCACTCGGGGACTCTTTGGAAAAAACATTATGAAAAACGGTAATACCGCGGTACCATGCGGTACTACCGATTTCAGTGAGTTGAAGTCCCTGGAAGGGTGTTCTCTGAAAAATACATACCGCATGAAACTCGGTACTCGCACTGCGGTAATACCGCAAGTTACGCCGGTATTACCGCACTGCGGTAATACCGCATGTGGATGCGGTGCTACCGATTTTCCTGAGAGAGCAGAGTGAGTTTTCAAACTTATTTTCAAATGCATGCATGTTCCTAGATTGATTCAGTGTGCACTAAAACATGATATCAAGCTACTTTCTAAGATCTATCTTAATAGTACGGCATCTAACGTATAATCCGGTCTTTCACCTTTACTTCTAAGACCAATGAAATTAAAAAGATACCCTAAATTTTATGTAACTTATCTTTGAATTCTTGACGACAATATTCATTGCAGCTTGTTCTTCACCTTTGTACACATGAGACTTTATCTATACAATCTTAGCACACACATTAGTCCCATGTTCATAATTCATCATTAATTACCAAAACCCTAATTAGAGAGGCCTAGATGCTTTCAATCTCCCCCTTTTGTAATTGATGATAACACCCTTTAAAAATGTGAGAGAAGAAATATTTGAATATACTACTTGCATAAGAACAAGTTGCATACTCTATTTTTGACTTTTGAGAGAAGGATTGAATCTTTCATTTTATTTCAAGATTTAAAATGATTCAATTTCTTTCCAAGGTCATTTTTGAAATACTCCTCCTAGATATGTGCATAGATGAAACTGAATTTGAACTTGCACATATGAATAGTAAATCATTTCGAGGCTGGAATGTGAGTTATGCAAAAGATAACCTTGCTGAAATTTCATAAAGTACTAACATACGACAACAGAGATTATAAGCTAAAAATTTAGATAGCATAAAGGTCATAACAGAGCACATTGTTCATCAGACACAAATAAAGATAACCATTTAAAGTGTTCTTACACCTCATAGTGATATTACATAAATAAAAATAGATAGTCTTTGTTCTTGCTCTTGCTTTCTTCTCTTCTCCAATCTCTCCCCCTTTGGCATCAAGGTACCAAAAAAATCACTCCTGAGCATCCTGACCTTGAGCTGGAGGAGAACCATCAGGGTGACAGCGCTGACGACGTTGATAGTGGCACGGAGCAACTATGGTCTCAAGTGCTGTCATCTAGTCACCAAGGGAGGAGATGGCAGTCGTTAGAGAAGACACATCACCGGACAGAGAAGAGTAATGCTCATTGAGAGAGGGGACATTGCCACTGATGGTGCTCAGACTATCTGTCATGGTGGTCATACTGCCACTCAACCCCATGACCGCAACATAGAGCTGAGCTATTGATATGTCATCCCCTTGTGGCCCCTGCTCCCCCTGAGGTTGAGATGAGGAGGAAGCTCCAGGATGCGCACTAAGGCGCGGAGGCACATGGCCTGTCTCACGAGGCTTATATGGCTTGTGAACACCTCCCTTCCCTCCTCTAAATGGTCCGGTCTTGTGAATAATGATAGCCATGATGTAGGGTGTAAAGTTGATTCTTTGGCTCGTGTCATGTTCCTTTAAATTATCAATTTGCATGCTTAAATTATTATGCAAACGTATATCAAAGCTTAAGGTAGCTACGTGTTTACTTGATAATGTAATAATATTAATATACCATCCTTAACACTTGGAATGACTGATCCTTGTCACCATAGATGTTAATGATAACTTTACTAGCTACATTTCATAATATAATGCCATGCTAGTAGTATGTAGTTTAGGGCATTAAATTACCCTGCTCATTACTCTTCAAACATGAAAACTTATTTTTGGGACAGTCATTACGTGTAAGTGACTGATAATTTATGATAACTTGGTTTATACTTCTCAGAACCCCTAAAAATTTGCTTTACCTGTCTGAGCGGATGGTAAGAGAGATTGGCGTAGATACAACACAAGAATTTATGGTTTGTGGTATAAATGACCCAAACAAATTAAGGACTTAATTTTGTGATAACCTCTTCGTGTAAAATAGTGCAACCACCAAGGTGACAAAGTGTAGGTATGGCTAACTAACTTGTATCGTTGAAAGCATCTAGGCCCCTAACTTAGGGTTTTGGTAATTAATGACAAATTAAGAATATGGGACTAACATGTGTGTTGAGATTGTATAGCTGAAATCTCATATGTGCAAAAGTGAATAACAAGTTACGAATGAAATTTGAAGCTCAAGAAGTATCAAGATTGAGGTACATAAAATTTAGGACATCTTTTCGGTTTACCGGTCTTAGGAGAAAGGGTGGAAGACCGGATTATAGGTTAGATGCTGTACTATTAAGAGGGATCATTGAAAGTAGCTTGATAGCATGTTTGGGTGCACACTGGATCAATCTAGAAACATACATGCATTTGAAAATGTGTTTGAAAACTCACTGTGCTTTCTCAGAAAAATCGGTAGCATCGCACCCTCCTGCGGTACTACCGCAGTGCGGTAGTACCGGCATATAAACAGCGGTACTACCGCATGACGGTAGTACCGATTTATTTGCGGTACGTTTTTTCCAGAGAGCACCTCCTTGGGGACTCAGCCTGTAAAAAATAGGTAGTACCGGAATATGAATGGCGGTAGTACCGCATGGTACAGCGGTAGTACCGATTGTCGGAATGATTTTTCCAGAGAGCATCCTCTTGGGGACTTCACCTCTAAAAATTATCGGTAGTAACGGAATATGAATGGCGGTAGTACCGCACTGCGGTAGTACCGCATGGTACTGCGGTAGTACCGATTGTCCGAACGTTTTTCCAGAAATCTCCCCAAGAAGAACTTAGCCGCAAAGAAATTGGTAGCACCGATTTATGCACGGCGGTACATCCGTAATGCAGTAGTACCGCACCTACCTATGGTAGTACCGCAGTGCGGTAGTACCGCACTTTCAACGGCGGTAGTACCGATTTTCCTGATTTTTCAGGATTAATTTTATCCAACGGCTAGTTTTGGTTGGTGAGGCTATAAATACCCCTCCACCTGCACTTGGGCTGGTTGCTGAAGATTATTGAACTCATTTGAGCGCTAGAGTATTCACTCCACTCTCTTTGCACTCTTGAGCATTCATTTTGAGCTAGTGGAGAGATTTTCAAGTGCATTTGTTTTTAGTTGATCCTTTGTGCACTTGAGCGCCGTCAAGTGAAATCGGGGTCTATTCTCTTGGTGCTTGCCGGCACCTAGACGGCGGGAAGATCAATTGCTGGCGATTTCTTCAAGGAAGTTTGTGAAGAAGCCCGAGCAAGTTTGTGAGTGGTGTGGAGCTCGCCATCTTCGGAGCGGAGGAAGAGCTATCAAGAGTGATCGAGATGCTTCGGCTTAATTCGTGGAGCCGGTCCGATTAGTTCGGGCTAACCTCAACGTGGATTAGTGAAAACCGGCAAGTTTCCGATACCACGGTAAAAACATCAAGTGTCATTGTGATTGTCTCTTGTTCTTTATAGTAATTGATCTTGCTCATTAGTACTTACTGTCAATTGCCTAGAATCTCTCTTATTGTGTAGAATTGCTCATCACTTAATTGATTGCTTAGTGATCATCTAGACCTTAATTGTTTAATTTAGTTAAGAATTTTTAAAACCTTCTATTCACCCCCCTCTAGTCGGTTATCCTTGATCCTACAATCGTCAGTAGGGGAAAGTACCATTGGAGTGACCCACGAGTCCTGATGTTGGTTTAAGCTGTCGTTGATACGGGTTGTGTTGCTGGTTTAAGCCATTGTGTGGCGCAAGAAGAGGTCTGAGTGGAGTGAATATAGCCTTCCCCTAGATGAAACCTTAGCAAATGCAATCCTTCGCTAGATGTATTGTAAAAGCCATGTGGTAATTCTCTTGATATGCATGTCAAAGAAAACATGCAGAATTTAGCAATTATGTTATCTCTTATGGGTAAAGATATACAATATCTGCAGAGTACAAACTGTTCGAACAGTCGTGCCCACGGTCAAGGACGGACATGAGAACTTTCTTGAGTTAATTCTTTTTCAAAAATCTTTGTGGGTGGGATAAAAATCTATCAGAGGGAAATACTCTGGCTTTAACTTTTTCTAGAGGGATGTACTCTAGTGGTGATAAAAACTAGCTTTGATGGATATAACCATGCACTATAAAAGGTGGATATAATCTGCACTACTATTATTATTGCATTCTCACAATCAATTTTAGAAAATCTAGTTTAGTTAAAACTGCTAAGTCTCAGGTGTTTCCTTACTTATTGTACTTTCAAAATATTGCTTTTAGCAATTAAAAGAACTTCAAGTCTCCCTTGACAACTTTGCATGTATTATTATTACATCATGTACTAATTAGTGAATTGCTGAGGACGATTGTACTCACTCTTACTTAATTACCATCATTCAATTAGTAAAGCAAGGCGGACGAGCACTATTGTGTATTAAAGGAGTCGACAGAGCTGAAGATCGATAAGGACAATAACTAGGTCGCGAACCCCAATTAGCTGCTTGTGGGCAAGTTCTGAGGGTCCCAGCGGTGTAAAGTTTCCGCTGTTGCATTTCTTTGTTTTCAGCCTATTCAGCCTATGAGTAAGTTATTATTGTATCAACTAAGTTTTCGCATAATATGTTTTTGATATACAATTATGTATCTGTGAGCACTATCTATTGATTCAGAGAATAATACGGTGAAATCACAAAGGATCTGGGTTCGCTAAACCAAGGTCCGACAAAAAGCCGCTCCTGGCCCTACTCCAGCCATGCTACCGGGGTGCATCACCGTGCATATGATGGCTGGCACGCATGTGTCGAGGGAAGCATGGGCACGCGTACGTAGGTGCGGGTGCAGCACGTCGCAGCCTCCAGTCTTAATTCTGAATTATTTATGATTACCTCTTAGGCACATCACTAACAGCCCCAACTGCGACGTCGATCGTGCACTCTACCCCTATTTTGCCTTTGCAGCTGCTTTCCTACCATGGTACTACCGTACTGTTTTTGCGAATATGTTTATGTCGCTTTTGTAGATATAGGTATGTATAGCAGAGTGAAACCCCGATTAATTACTATGCTAATGCGATTCTGTACCTACATGTACCTCTTCTTTCAAAATACATATTTCTACGTACAATTTACCACGTGGTCGACGATATTGGTGTAAACCGCTACTTAAAACTATCGATTTTTCAAGATTGTTACGTTTACTTTTCAGTTAAGACTTTGGGTCATGTATGGATGATCACTGCAAATCCATGCAAAGCTTGAAGGCTAGATTTGATTATGAGTGTCTTTCCAAGGACAAATCTAAATCATACCCATACTCATATTGTCTCCTTGTAATTAGGCTACTTTTTTACTCTATTTTTCCGTACCCTATTTGTACCAAAATTAACTTGGTTACGAAATCCGGGCACTCGTAATTTGGTTAAGAATCAGTAAGAAAATGAACAAAGACACTAACGCGAACCAAAAATATTTAGGAACAAACCAAATTTTAGGCAACCATAGTCCGAATCATCTAATTTCGGCAAAAGAAAAAGGGCAATGCGTGCATGGCTTGGTCTGTGCTTTTTAGCTGTGGCTTATGATTTTTAATTGAAATTTTTGAATTTTACCTGTTTGCGAAAGAGATTACAAAGAGAAATATACTCGCTTACGATTTTAAATGGTACAGATGTTAGGCTTTTAATATGTACTATAATTAACTTGTAAACTTCATCTTAAAAAAATATTCCGTTTAAAAGTTAGGTATTGTAACAAAAACGAAAAACCAAAAACCGTTTTAAAAAACTGAAAACAACAGGCCCTTCAATCAAAAGGCACCCCTCAGTTCCAACATAGTAATTCGTCATTGACCTTATTATACATTTCAAAGATCTTTACCATGAACTCACAATAACACACACGTTTTCTACTAATAAGTCCCATCACTTTGACCTTATAAAACAATATGATTGATTGGGTATAATTTAAATCAATAAAACTAAGAAAAAGCATATTATGTGCAATTTACCTTAGGCCCCAGTTGAAACGTACCAATTTTATAGGATTCTTGTAAGAATTATATTGTTTTATCTAAAATTCTTCTGAAATTACTTTGAACTTACTGCATTCCAAATAGGACCTTAATTTTAAATTAATATTTTTTTCATTAGGCTGTCACTAAAGTTCAAGTGGAGCTTTTTTTTTTGGGTAATACTAGTAAAGTGCCCGTGCGTTGCAACGAAAAACTAAATAAAAGTGATGCATACTATCAAATAAATGTACGAAAGCCTGTAAAGAAAAATTTAGCAAATCCATAATACACATAGAATGATTAAAGAAAATTTTAGCAAATCCATAATGCACATAGAATGATTGGTCCAACTGAAATGAAAAAACAAGAGATGCTGGGGCAACTTGAGCATAATCATGCTAAGAACAAGGAACTCTTGCAACAGCTCGAGTGGAATCATGCTAAGGAACTCTTAAGGTCATGATACCCTTGATAATAAGCTCACTTATTGTCACTAACCTAACAATTAACCGACAGCTAATACAATGGACAGACATCTCATGCTCAAGTTCATATTCCAAAATAAATTATTGTGTAGAAAATATCATGGTAAGTTACCAATAAATCATCCCCACACAGCTTCACAATTAGCAAACCAATATGTCCAACAATGACAGTAAACAAATATAGACGTTTGACGTGAAGTAATGTTGGAAACTGGATGAGAACTATATGACTTCCACTACAAACAATGTACTCAAATTACACAATTGTAGCATGTGGTGTCATGAGATCACAACAACGTTTATACTCCAGCAGAAAAGTACGCTCGTCTTTATAACCAAATATGCACATCTATAGCCTTAGCTTGAGCAACGATGTCATCAAGAAATGAGCCCGGCCTATCATCCATAAAGTAGAGAGTGGCACAAACCTGCTTTGCAAGGTTGCAAGCCTTGTCAGGTGAGTTCAGAATCTCATAATAGAACACGGAGAAGTTGAGGGCAAGCCCAAGTCTGATGGGATGAGTAGGAGCCAGTTCAACAAGAGCAATATCCTACAAAGTACATTGTACAACAAACTATTTCAGGATAAACATGTTATTTACTTTAGTAGACCAAAAAATAAAGATCATAAAAGATAATCCAACAATTACCACAAGCAGTAATCATAACAAATCTACCATTGGCGATAAAACTACAAGGCACCTGATAGCTCAAGCAATTATTGTACAAACATTGTAATGATTAACAAACTAACCTGGGCTGCCTTGTAGGCCGCCATTGTGCTCTCAGCTGCTTCCTTCCTCTCGGTACCAGTCTTGAATTCAGCAAGGTACCTACATAAAGTTAGAAATTAACCTATCAGGAATTATTTGAAACTATTTTTCAACTACACGGTACAATATGTGCACCCCCAACCTGTGGTAATCTCCCTTCATCTTGAGGTAAAACACCTTTGATTCAGCAGCAGTGGAGGAAGGTACAAGGTGTGAGTCAAGCAACTTGAGGATCCCACACAGATCTTGCTGAGCTCAGCCTCAATCTTGCCACGGTACTCCTTGATCAGACCGACGTGATCCTCGTTCCCACGGTTCTCCTCCTTCTGCTCAATGGATGAGACAATACACCATGAGGCACGGCGAGCCCCAATCACATTCTTGTAGGCAACAGAGAGGAGGTTACGCTCCTCCACAGTAAGCTCCTCGACATCTACTGTCTTAGCCACCTTCTCCATGTATTCAACTATCTCCTCATACCTTTCCGCCGCTCGCAAGCTTGGCCATGTAGACATACTCCTCACGTGACATCTTGATTGACAAATCAATTCACTACAACCACAAACAAAATACATATAAGCCGTGTATACAAACAGGCAACAGAAGATACATTATAGTGTCATAAAAATAAGCATTATTGCATTAGAAACGCTCATCCCATTTCAGATTAATCTGTCCTTGATTCATATTTCAATGGAACAAAAATGTATTTCTACGCAGTTCGAATCAACCAAACATGCCATCCCCATAAAAGGCTTGTGCCTCTAATGAGCACAAGAATAACCAACTTTAGCATAGAAAAAACAGGTTTGACTCGTTGTAAAACAATAAAATTGGCATAAATTTTAAACAAACCACTAAACAGAAAAGAAGGTTATTCTATGCAACAAATTCATCCGTCACTCATCACAAAAAAATTCTAACACAACATGAAATCCGATCACTTGCATTACGAATTTGATCATATGTCACATACTATAGAAACAAGTACAAATATTGGTATCAGCAAAAGCACAATGGTAGGACTAAACAACAATCACAAGATAGCGAGGTAATACAGTACGGCATGCGTAAATCAGATCTAATAATTACAAATACCACAGGACAGAAATCTCTAAATAATCTAATTCTCCAGGTTACCTTGACGGTGGCCTTACCTTGACGGCGTCGTAGCCGGCGAGGTGGAGCCGGCGATCTTGGAGCATGCACTGTGGCCGACGGAGAGGACGGCTTGTCGCGGCAGCGCGGCGTGGGTGGGGAGGCGGAGCGGAGGAGGCGCGCGCGGGGGGGAGAGGAGGAGGCGCGCGGGGGGGGGAGGAGGCGCGCGGAGTGGGAGAGAGGAGGAGGCGCGCGCGGGGGGGGAGAGAGGAGGAGGCGGCGGGCGGAGGGGAGGAGGCGGTGGCGGGGAAGGGGAGGAGGGGAGGCCGGGGGGGGGAGGAGGGGAGGAGGCGGTGGCGTGGAAAGGGGAGGGGGCAGCGGGGAGAGGAAGGAGGCGGCGGGGAGAGCGAGGGGAGGAGGGGGCAGGCGGCAGCGGGGGGGGGGGGGAGGAGGCCGCGGGCGCGGGGAGAGCGAGGAGGCGTGGGGGCGGTGGGAGGAAGAGCGAGGCGGCGGTGCGGGGTGGGGAGGGAAGGAGGCGGGGCGGCGACGGGAGAGAGCGAGGGAGGCGGGGCGGTGCGGGGGGGGGAGGGGAGGAGGCGCGGGCCGCGGGGAGAGCAAAGGGGAGGCGTGGGGGCGGCGGGAGGAAGAGTGAGGAGGAGGCGGGGGGAAGAGCGAGTGGTAGGCGTGGGGGCGGAGGGGTGATGTTGGGATTTTAGGGTTTAATCAGATCGTGTGGCTGAGAAGAGAGGAGAAAGATTGAATGGTTAAGAAGTGAGGGAGGGTGAACGTGACGGCAACCACCAACTCCTTCTTTTTAAATAGTAAATATGCGTCATTAATTTGATAAGGGTAATTAGCATATATCGTTTCCACACTAGTACACTACCAACAGTGTAGCATACTTTTTTAATTACTTCAATGCTTCTTACGAAATTATTTTGCATACAAAAATTTCGAATATACACCAGTTTAATCAAATCCATAAAACTATGTAATATATAACCTCCTTAGGGGTTGCTTGGATCCGGAGTTTTAACAAAACTAGATTTTGCTAAACGCACTTTAGAGCCTAACAATCTAAAACTTTGTTCGGACGAGGCAACAAACTTGCGGATAACGAAAACTAGTTTTTGGTAGATCCAGTTTTCCACGCCGTATTTAACAACAACAACAAAAAAAAAAAAAAAAACAGTCTCCCGTGTACTCATTCTCAACAACCCCTATTCTGCCGCCCCGCCTCCATCGTCCGCACTTCCGCTGGCTGGCGCCTCCGCATAGCGCGTCGGCCGCCGACTGCCACCTCCGACCCGTCACCGCCACCTACAGAATCACCACCCCCACAGACAATACTAATCAAAAACGAAGTCAGGATCATAGGTTCGCTTTAAACTATTTTAGCTTATGCTTTTTTTATTTTTAATTTATTTAAGTTAAAAACCATTTAAAACATATCAGTTTCTAATTTTAACTTATATTAATTTTTTTATTTTTTCTTATTTCTTTTCTAATTTTAACTTATATTAATTTTTTTATTTTTCTTATTTCTTTGTATTGTTTGTGACGATATAACAATTTTTTAATTAAATAATTTGAAAAAAGTTAATATATATGTAATTTTAGCTAACAACCAAAATCATAAACAGCTAGGTCTTTGGAGCGGGCCAATAGTTTGTAGCCTCAATTTGCATTCTTGTTGCCTCCCGTGCTTTTATCACGGAATCGAAAAGACTCACGTCAGCACAAAACTCAAATTAACACAAAATGAATGGAATTAAATTAAGCGAGAAAATATAATGACAGATAAAGTAATTGCCACTATGCGCAGCAAGCAAGATAGTGAACGTGGAATCAAGTAGCCGATAGTTAGAATACACCTGGAACGAGCTCCAACCACAAGAACAAATCGAACTCAGAAGACGGTTCCGAGCTCTAAAACAACCAAATAGGCATCGCAATCACCGCCTCTCCACCTGAGGATCCAACACTACATACCACAAACCAACGAGGAGCCATTCTTCTTGGCGTTAGGCTTGTCCCCCTCGTCTCCCACCGGCGCGTCCGCAGGTCATCAGCTCAGGCGCCGGTGCACCACTGAAGAGCGGCCGCCGACGGCGAATCGACCGGCAGTGATTGATCCGTGGAGAGAGGGAGGAAGGAGGGATTGGAGAAGAGGAGGTGATCCAATCATGTACTCGGCGAGCAGAGAGGAGAGGAGTGGAGGTCTATTTATTTATACTGTAATTTATTTGTTTAATAAATAGTAATTATTAAAATAAATTAAAAGTTAAAAATTACTAAAAAGAACAGGCTCTAGAACTAGGAAAGTAGGGGAAAGAGGATAGTGCGGGAGTAAATTCATTTCCTTGTTAGCCGAATATTGTGTTCCTAAAACTCGTTTTCAGTTTGTGTCATCAAAACAAAGAATTTTATAGACTCATGCTAACAGAATAATAATCTAAGGTAGCGCTCAGTTTAATATTGACTTATAATTTTTTTATTATAGTTGAGTTGCCTTATTTAACATAATTTAATTTTTTTAAAAAAGTAAAAATAGAAAAAAATATTAGCCCATCACGGACAATACAACAGAATACGGGAAAAAAGAAAAGACAAAAAGTCCAAAAATATCTAAAAAAGATGAAATTATTGAATAGTGAAAAAACAGAAATAGAAACTGGCTTTAAACCAATTTGAGCATGATCTAAAAAATGGTTCTCGTAAAATTCGTAGGAAACCAAGTTTTGTAGAAAACTGATTGCTATTCCATTAGATCCAAACAACCACTTAGGGGTCATGTCAATATACTAAGATATTTTACTGTGTAACAACCCGTTAACAAAAATCTGCTTACCCTCATAGTGTCCATCTGTCCGTGCATTTTTAATTTATTTTACCTTGGCAGCTATTTCCTATGGGTTCAAATCGCAAACTCTAGGAAGCTATGCCAGCGTGGCATTAACGTGGCAGGGTAGAGGCAATCTTCCCTAGGGTCCATTGTGAACACTAGGAAAGATTTTCCTTACCTACAGGTTTCTATGTGCACGCTAGGGAGATTTTGTAGGCGTTGCTCCAAACAGTTTAAAAGGCATCGATTTCTATAAGTAAGAAGTTGATTAGAACGAATTAGTTTCTTAATTTTTTTTGGGTATTTCTTTTTTATCCTTATTGCTTTGCATTGTTTCAAAAGATATAGTGGTGTTTTTCAGTTTTCTCTTTTTTTTCAATTTTTTTGTTTTTTGATTCAGAAAAAACTAACAGCTGCTATAGTACACTTGCAACCAAAAACTAATAGCTAGCAAGCTTTTTAGGGTGCTCAATTGGGCTTAAAAGCCATGGTTTATGGCTTATTTTTATTGTAACTGGCTTATTTTATATTATAGCTGATGATGACTTATTTAGTATAATTATTTTTTTAAAAAATAAAAATAGCAAAAATTCGTTAGCCCATCACATATAATACAAATAAATACAGGGTAAAAGAATTGTAAAAAAGCTCAAAAAAGCTGAAAAGCTAGAAAAAGATAAAATTTACAAATAATGGAAAATAAACTATAAATCAAAATGAGCAGACTTTTAAACTGTTTAGAGCGACACCATATATCCTTAGGTTGTCCATTTCAGCACCAGGGAACCATTAAAACTCTAGAGATCTTTGCATAGTCTAGTAGTGCATCCAGAGCACCGAGTCAATATAAAACAAAACTTTTAGCATCTTGTTTCTTAATGAACTCATCTCAAACTTTTCGGCAAAATATTCCCCTACCGCAATGAACTTTGTAATGCCACGGGTAGCAGTCGAAGTACTGAACTTATTTCCAAATTTAGATGGACCCCGCTTGCAACACCATATCTTTACTATTTAAAAAGAAGGAGTTGGTGGTTGCCGTCACGTCCACCCTCCCTCACTTCTTAACCATTCGATCTTTCTCCTCTCTTCTCACCACACGATCCGATTAAACCTAAAATCCCAACATCACCCTCCGCCCCACGCCTACCCTCGCTCTTCCCCGCCGCCCCACGCCTCCTCGCTCTTCCTCCCGCCGCCCCACGCCTCCCTCGCTCTCCCGCGGCCTCCTCCCCCCCCCCTGCGCGCCGCCGCCCCCCGCCTCCTCGCTCTCCCCTGCCGCTCGCTCCTCCGCCGCCCCGCCTCCTTCCCCACCCACGCGCGCCGCCTCGCTCTCCCTCCGCCGCCCCGCCTCCTCCCTCCCCACGTAGCGCCGCTCCTCTCTCCCGGTCCTCCCTGGGCCCCATCGCGCACACCGGCCTCCTCACCCCGCCCGCGCCGCCCGCCGCCCCATCCTCCCGGCCATTCCCGCCGCCGCCTCCTCCTCCCCTCCTCCAGATCCCCCCCCGCCGCCTCCTTCCTCTCCCGCCTGCCCCCTCCTCCTCCTCCACCGCCCCTACTCCTCCCCGCCGCCCCGCCACCCCCTCCTCCCCTCCCCGCCGCCCCTTCCCGCAGGTGGTCGGCGGCGCAGCTTGCCCGCGCACGAGCTCTTCTACAAGGGAGTGTAGGGCCCTCCTCCCCCAGCCACATCGTGATTTCCTCCCGATTCGAACTGTCACCATTCTTCTCCCCTCGCCTCCTCTCCCGACCCAGGCAGCTCGGGCCTTGTCCTCGTTCGCACGTTGCAGATCCGAACGACGGACAGCGGGAATGCTGCACGGGAGAGGATGGCGACGGCGATCTGGTCCTTGCCTACTTGGATCCGGCCGGGTCTTGCCGGACGCAGCTGGCCGACACGAGGAGGAGGCCAACAGAGGTGGCGAAATGCGCAAGGGCACTGACGAGAGGCTGTATGCCAAGCGACGGGTGATTGCTGGTACCAGTACAGTACGCGCTCCATTCTCTTGCCCCTGGCATTCCTTGATTTCCTTCTCAAGTTATGATCATCTCATGGCATGCGCCCGAGTATTGGCCGCAGCAGCCTAATGGACTCAGGTCACCTCGACGTCTCCTTTGCCCTAATCCTGGTTCATCTCAATGGTAATTCTTTCCCTATTCACTTGGCATGCTATCTGTTTGTTGGATTACTTCATAGGAAGTGTTCTTTGTATTGCCTTGAGTCAGTACACTGACTGTTGTTAGGTAAGTTAAGATCGATTGCTTTGCTTTGTGTTTACTGATTCATATTAGTTACGTATGATAAACAAAACAACAAAATTTTGCTTGCTTTGAGGTTGTTTCATCTGGATGCTACTGTTTAGGAATTTTTTGTTTGTTGAATTAAAATCGTGCCCTATATGCAAAGGTGCACTATATGGCGTAGATTGTGGGAGTAGGTGAACACGAGTGTCATATAACTTCTTCTTATCTGATGCATAACTTCAAGCTTGCGTTTTGTACTGAGGTTTCCTGATTCCCAGTGGTACGCCGAAATTCTCTGCCAGATTCCCGCAGTAGCAGCAGCAACATTCGCATAATAATATTCCATTGCTTGAATTGAGTTCTGGCAAGTAGGAGCTAGATATTATTTCGGGAATAACGCTTGTTTGTAGCCAATGTTTGTGGACATCCTCTACATGCATACTCAAACCCTTCATGAACCCTAGGTAGTACATGCATGCTTTTACAGGTTTTGAATTAGTTTCTTACTCCTTCAGCCCTGATACTGTTGAAGTAGATACATAGGTTCATGCTCATGGTAAAAATGAAATGCATCAAGATTGTCATATACATGATTCTATGACAGGCTATATAGTGTTGACGGCTATAAGGTTCAAATTTTAATCACTCATAGATACCACTAATCACATAACCTATCAACATTTGTCGTTTAGCTTCTCATCCTGTCATATTACCATTTACTGTGTAGGCTAAGTAGATTTTCCCCCCTGCTCAACATGTTCACAGTTGTGTTGCTCCTTTAGTCTATGCATTGATACTTTGAGTAGAGGATGTGAGCATGAAAATTAAGTTTTCCTTACAGTGTAGATTCTGCCTTTTTGGTTGCAGTCGCATTTATGGGGCCTTATTGTCAATTGTTTCTTTGCAGCCTAAAAATGCACGATGAGTCAACTTCTCGACAAAGGTCAATGATGATGTTCAAGAGGGTGCTCTTCCTCCGTATCTACTTGATCGTGATCAGACGCAACGTGCCAAGGTAAATGCTTGTTCCTGCCAACTAATTGGGAATTTGTGATACACGACACTTCGTGTTGCATTGATCATTAATAGACTCGTGAAATCTAGGTTCTCAACAACACAATAAAGCAAAAGAGGAAGGAAAAAGTGGCAAATGGGATGTTCTTTTGCCAAAGGTAATTCTCAATGCACACTATTATTGCCTACTTGTTTCATCGGTTATTTCCTACATTGACTAAATATTGTCACGATTTATATCCTATCAGTCCGTCTGTGGTCAAGAAGAGATGTTCAAGGTTCGCAAACTTGCAAGAGGAAAAGTAAGTGATAATAAGATTTGTTAATAAATTTGGAACCTTGGTTAATATTTGAATTTGCATGTGGCATGCATTGCTATATAGGCATTGCATACATTCGTAGTTCATTAGTAGTTGTTAACCCATTTGTATTCAGATGTTCTTTTTAGGAACTACGATGCGCTACAAGGTAACTGAATTCTGCCATCTCCTGTGTTTTGTCTAAAAATGCTTTTATAAACATTAAGTGAACAATTACATGGACTACAAATAGTTTTAATTTTCCAATGAGCCAAATAATTGATATTTGTGTTGATATGCAAACAATAACATGAGCCCTGTATATGCATATATAATGACGTAAGAAAAAGTTGATATTTATTATTCAGTTTGAGATATTTGATAGTATGCATCACTTTTATTTGATTTTCCGTTGCAACGCACGGGCACCTTACTAGTCACAAGAAAAGAAGGAAATGGGAAACCACACTGCGTGGTATGGCCGTACAGTACCGTACACCCGTATCGCTGGCCGTAGCACCGAGGAAAGGCGCCACGCTACGGAGCACGAACGCGATGCTGCATAATAGGTCGGTCCCCGCAGACCACACAGCGGGACATTCGGTGGAGGCCTGAGGCCTCCACCGCACGGCACGGTAGGCCCTATTCTTCAACTTCTCTCTTTTTTTAATTCAATTTATTTAAGCTAGTTATTTAGAATATATCACTTTCTAATTTTAGTTTATTTTAACTTTTAGGTTTTTCTATTTTTTCTCTTATTCTTTTGTATTGCCATGATAATATAATAGTTTTTTATTATTTTAATTTTTTATTAAATGATTTAAAAAAATTAATAGTTATTACAGTATAAATTTAATAAAAAACAACCGATAAACCACATGACTTAAACTCTTTAAAGCGGAACCTGAGCCTTCGAACAGTGGCGAGCTAGCAAAGTTAGGGAGCTCCATGACTTGTTGCCGATGAGTTCGGACGATCGCGGTGCTCGCTCGAGTCGGCGGACCTACCCCTGGCGCGAGCCCGGCGCCGCCGAGCTCCTCGCCGGCGGACCCCGCCGCCGTGAAGCACCCCCGCAGCCTTGCCACGGACGGGTGAGCACTAAGCAAAAAGACGGCACATGTAAAGTAAACACGCGGCCCAACAAAGCCCAATAAAGCCCAACAAAGCAACAAGGGAAGGGATATCTCGGAGGATGCACGGGCCAACAAAGCAACAAACTCACAAAGCAACAAGCAACCCTAGATCTCGGCCTCCCGGCAGAGAGGGCGGAGGCGAGGACGCAGCAGCGCGGCGCGCCTGTGGCAAAGTGAGGAGTCGAGCCGGAGGACGGCACGGCGCGGCGGCGCCCAAGCCCCAGGCGGAGGAGTCGGGGGAGCGGCTAGGGGAGGTGGGAGGCCCAAGGCCGGGAGGCGGGAGGCGGTGGCCGGGGAAAGCGGCGGCCGCCGGCCAGGGCCCAGCCGGCTAGGGGAGGCCGGGAGGCGGGAGAGGCGGTGGCCGGTGGGGAGGCGGTGGCGCGGCGGGAGGCCGGGTCCGGGAGGCGGGCGGCGCGCGCAAGGGAGGCTAGGGTCCAGGGAGGCGGGGAGCGCGGCGCGGCGGCAGGGGAACGTGCCAATGGGGAACGGCCGTGAGAGTGGAGGAGCGGGCTGCGGGCCGAGAGCCCGAGATATTTGAGGAGGAGGCAGGAGGGCTAGGAGGCGACAGGCGAGTAGGCGACTGGGCACTGGCCGAATGAGGAGATTTATGTGAGGAGGAGGAGATTTATTTGAGGAGGAGGTGATTTTGAGACTTTGAGGTATTTTATAATTTTATATATTGCATATTTGTATTTCTATAGTTTTATATAGATTGTAGAATATGTTCTAGGTACAATTTGCACTTCAAATTCTAGGTACAATTTTATGTAGAATATGTTCAAAATTTATTATAGGTATAACAAGTGACCTGAGGCTTGTTCAAATTCAAAATGAGTAGAAAGGATTTGAAAAGCTATTTTAGCAAATTTTCAAGCATAAGTACTAAGGAAAGCGGAACGGTGGCCGCACATACACAATCTCAACTTGAACTCCAGTCGAATCAAGTCCAAGCATAACAACGACCACAAGAACAAGAGGCTGCAGCTGAACAACTACAACAAATGGATGAAGGTATTAAGGAATTCAACTCGGATCACATCATTGCTGATCCGGGACTTCGTATACCGCTTGATGATTTTCATCCCGACATTAGAGATCAAGTGAGGAGAGCTTATTTGTTGAAGGGCCCTACTCAACCAATTGGCCATAATTACATGAACCTTTACATGAACAATTTGATCATGATGTCTTCACCAAAATAGGGTATAACAATTGAAAGAATCAATACAAATCATATGTTGATCATGTTGGTGGAGTTAGTAGTATTCACAATAATGCAAGGAAAGCATACGACGAATTTAAGAATCAAAGGTCGAGTGTGTCACATAAGATTATGTCTTATAGCAAGGAAGCAGAAATAAAATATGAAATTCGTGTGACTGCTTCTTTAGATTGTGCAAGTTTTCTCCTAAGGCAAGGCCAGTCATTTCGTGGACACGATGAATCTTCTTCTTCCTTAAACAAGGGCAATTTTCTAGAGATGATTGATTGGTACAAAGAAAGGAAGGAGAAAGTCAAGCTTGCATTTGATGAGCTATGTCCTGCGAATGCCCAGATGACTTGTCCAAAGATTCAAAAGTAACTTGCAAAATGTTGTACGCAGGAGGTCACCAAAGTGATAAAGGAAGAGATTGAGAATGGTCTTTTCTCAATTCTTATTGATAAATCTCGTGATATATCAATCAAAGAACAAATGGATGTAATTGTGAGGTTTGTGAACAACAAAGGCAAGGTCATAGAAAGATTTTTGAGTCTCCAACATGCCACAGAGATAACATCAGATGCATTGAAGAGAGCTTTGATTGGGATGCTTGGTGCACATGGTTTACCTATTGCTAGACTCCGAGGGCAGGGGTACGACGGAGCTTCAAATATGAGAGGTGAATTCAACGGCCTTCAAAAATTGATTCGTGATGAGAACCCATATGCTTTTTATGTTCATTACTTTGCTCATCAGTTACAGTTGGTAGTGGTTGCTGTCACAAGTTCTTGTTCATCTATTAATGATTTCTTTGAGTACGTGACTTTGATTGTGACCACTACTAGTGCATCTTGCAAGAGAAAGGATGTATTGCTAGACAAGCATCGTCAAAATATTTTAAGTAAGTTGGAGAGTGATGAGATTTTTTCAGGAAGAGGTAAGCATCAAGAAACTAGCTTGGCAAGACCTGGAGACACTAGATGGGGTTCTCATTATGCAACTTTAATCCGTATTGAGACCATGTGGGATGCAGTAACAGATGTGCTAGGCATTGTGCACGAAGATGGACGTAATCCATCTAAGGCAGCAAGTTTGTTGCATATAATGGAGACTTTTAATTTTGTGTTCATATTAAAGATGATGTTGAAAGTGCTTCGTATTACAAATGAATTATCTCTTGTATTGCAAAGAAAGGATCAAAATATTGTTATGGCCATGTCATTGCTTGTTGATGTCAAAACACGGTTGATCAACTTGAGGAACCATGGCTGGGAGCCACTATTTACAGAAGTTAAAAAATTTTGTGATGAAAATAAGATTCCGGTGCCAAATATGGCTGAAGCGATTCCAAGATGGGGCCGATCAAGGAGAGGTGGGATCACAGTCACTCAAGACCATCATTATCGTGTTGATACTTTCTTTGCTACCATTGATGCTATTACCACTGAGATGGATCATCGCTTCAATGAGGTATCTTCGGAGTTACTTGTATGTTTTTCTTGTCTTGATCCAAGAGACTCCTTTTCAAAGTTCAATGTGGATAATCTTGCTCGACTTGCGGATATCTATGACGAAGATTTCTCTATTTGTGATCGTGCGGCTATCAAGGATCAACTTGAAACCTTCATTCTTCATGTGCGAAGAATAGATGATTTTGTTACTTGTCATGATCTTGGAAGTCTGGCCGTGAAGTTGGTTGAAACTGAAAGGCATATTGCATTTCCATTGGTCTTCCGCCTCATCGAGTTAGCATTGCTACTACCGTGGCGATAAAGATCGGTTGAAAGAGCCTTCTCGGCTATGAATATTATTAAGACCGATTTGCGTAATAAGATGTCCGATGATTGGCTTAATGACTTGATGGTGTGCTATATCGAGCGAGAGATATTCAAAGGACTTGATCATGAAAAAATTAAGAAACGATTTCAAGACATGAAAACTCGAAGAATGAAAATGTCTCGTTCTCCTAGACGTACTTAGTTATTTACTGGTATATTTTTTGTCTTCTTTTTTATTGCATCTTTTATATTCTATTATCAAATTGTGACACTACTGATTTATCTTTCACAATTGACAGATTATTTCTTTTACAACTCATCTACAATTATGGATTAAGCTTTATTATTGAGGTATTTTTCATTGTCCTTCCGTTATCTACATATGTTAACATGCCAATTGTAGTTGTTGTTTCTATTTCGTATCGCATACTTTTATTACTATGATTGCAATATAGTTTGATCATGAATTGTTTTGCTTTTGGATACTACTGTTTATTTCATGTTTCCAACTTTAACCTACCTAGTTTTTTTTCTCAGTCTACCACTGAACTTCGCCGTACCTATTTTTTTTTAGATCCGTCACTGCCTGGAGTGGACTCCGCCCCTGCCTCCAGGGGCTCGCCCACCGGGCGCCGGCCCCGCGCCAGCCAGCTAGCGCGCGCGGCTTTGGAATATTGGCATGTATGCATACGGCTTCGGCACGTACGTGCGTCGCGCGGCAACTGTAGCCAGGAGGCAACCCTTATCATGTAAACGGCATCCGAGGCGACGGGGGCTCGCGCTGACACGAGGCGCGGCCAATGGATGTGCCGGATCGGCGCGCGCAGGTGTGCAGGGCTGCGGCGATGGCGACGTGCCGACGTCGTCCTCTGCGAGTGGCGCCTCACGTTTCTGGGGCGGATGTCTAGTCATCTGACCAGTCACCAGCCTGCCTTGACGAGTAGATCCATCCGACTGCCCGCGGACCATGATGTACCCCACGTGGCTAACCGTTCATAGGCTATGGCTCCGTTACAAACAGATTTGTCTTTTGCCTTCTATTTTTAATGCTGTTTTTGTTTTTTAATAATAACTAGCTTTTAAATAAAATTTTTAAAGATAAAATCTATAAATTAATTATAGTACATATCATAACAACTTTATTTATATCGGCTAAAATCATATACAAGTTTCTCTTACTCTGTACTATCTCACGAAACATCTACAAACCATAAGCCATAGCTAGAAAGTATAAGCCGCAACAAAAAAAGAATATGTCCATCTTCTAGAAGCAAAAGCTATTTTAAATATGTTAGCTTCTTAATGCGGTTCTCTCTTTTTTTTTCTTTTTTTCTTTGTATTGTCTGTAAAGATGTAGTAGGTTTTCTCTATTTTTTTCTCCATTTTCCTCTTAGTGGATGTCTTAGCCAAAAGTTAACCATCATTACAGTGCCATTCCAGCCAAAAGGCAAAAGCTAAAGGTCTTGTTCTTTTGGGTTGCAACTGATGTCTTTTGTTTGTACTTTTCGAGACAGCAACAGATGGCAGAGACGCCAAATACGGACGGCGCACACGATTTTAGGCTCGAGAAGTTATTTGAAGAATTCACTTCAAGAAGGTGTCCCATTTATTTTGACATTCGGAACAGCTAAAAGCCAAAAGACTAAAAGAACAACGAGCCATCAATTGCAGCCGAATTGAAGCCATTAGCCAGAGTTGAATTGAATGGGCCTAAGGCCTCGCTCGTTTTGACTTCAGTTTATAGTTTTTGGTTTCTAATTTACTATTCTTTAATTTTGTTTTTTCTAGTTTTTTAGCTTTTTTATCTTTCCTTTTTTGTGTGTGTTCATTTACATTGTCCGTAATGGCAAAAAAGCCAAAATAAATTACAGCAAAAAAACTACCATCTACTAGCTTATTTAATTTTTAAACTTAATTATGTTAAAAAAGTTACTAGTTGTTATAGTATAAAATAAATCAGTTATATTAAAAAAGCCAAAATCTATTTAAAAAAACCCAACTGAGGACAGCCTAGAGCTTGTTGGTTGTGAAATTTCCATGGTGCTATGCGTGAAGGAACGGCAGCAAATCTCACTTTGTAGCTGTTGATATGCGATAAAGTGAATGGGTGTGCAACGCCATGTGCTGTCTGTACTGTGTCTACTGTGGCTCTAATGATTAGTTGATTAAGGCATCACCATTGTTTCTTGGAAAGGCTCGTGTGCATTGAAAAGCAGGTTCCAAAACGGCTGCATAGTGCCTTTGTATATGTTGTCGTTTTATAAATTGCCAAAAGGGGTTAGAAAACGGTTAGATTTCTGCAGGGCTAGATTGCTTTGGCAAAAGGATCATGGGGTTAAAAGATGAGCTTTTTTATGGTATCCTAAAATAAATATGAGCTATTTATTTTATTAATCTAATAGATCAGATTAGTTAATATTTAGTTTTACTACTATCGGTAGTACTAGCAGTAGAATCTAAAAAGGTAAAATTGTAAAGAAAATAAGGTTCTACGGATGGCGTGCCACGCGGGAATGGCGCCTTGCTGGGGCGTCCGCGCTCACGCACATCTTTGACAGGAATTCTGGGAAGAGATTCTACGTGCATGCAGGGGAAGGTGCCAACATCACTTCGATGTTCAAGCAGAAAACGATCAGCTTCGATGGCGATAGCAAGGGCACGTCACGAAACTTGAAGAGCTAGCTGGCAAGCAACATCTATCCCACGATGGTGTTGTGCGTCTGAAAGAAGGGTAAGATCCTCCACACACCGATATGGTGAAACAACAATGCGCAATGGGGAGAAGAAATCCGAATCATGGCTAAATAATAAAATTGTTGCGTCCTAAAAAATTCCTCGGATGGGCATTGAGGTTTAGGATATCTTATCGAATGTACAAAAAACAGATTAACACTAACTAAAGAATACTGCAAAAATAGGATTTATAAAGGAAAATCCATTATGCCCTCATAAATCAACGGTTAGATTTAATTTCTAATACCACTCTTATACTATCAGTAGAATGTACTGTAAAAGTTTTCTAAAAGATAACATTTGGTTAACTGGCATACAATTTGTAAACCCAAAGATCAAGGTGGTCTTGGGGTATTGGACATGGAAATCATGGATCTTAGCCTCTTGGGTAAATGGCTGTGGAAGCTGGAGACTGAAGAGGGTCAGTGGCAAGATTTCATTACAAGGAAATACTTGTCCAATGTCATTTTGTCACAAGTTTCTGTTAAACCTGGTGATTCGCAATTCTGGCAGGGTGTGATGGCAGTTAAGGATCTATTTTATGCTTTTTTGCAAAAAGAAAGTTGGTGAGGTATGAACACTCTATTTTGGGAGGATAATTGGATTAATGGCTCCCCCTGGCAAGCCAATTCCCTAGACTGTATTACTTGACTTTTAGCAAGTTTTATACAGTGGCTAGAGTCATGGAAGAGGGCTGGGGTTGCTTAGATTTCGCAAAACTCCATGGGGACCTACTCTCCAGATGTGGGAGGTCCTCAAATTACTTTGCTCTGCAGTTCTCATTACTAATCAAGCTGATGAGCTTGCCTGGATGTTGGGGACCAAAGGGAAATTCACTGTACATTCCTTTTATTGTGCTTTGAAGTTGCAGGCTACCCCTTTCCCTTATAATTCCACATGGAAAGTTAAGTTGCCTCTTAAACAGAAAGTATTCATTTGGCTGTTGATTAAGAAGTATTCATTTGGCTGTTGATTAAGAACAGCATCTTGACTAGGGACAATATGATACACAGGGGATGGAAAGGCCCCAGTGAGTGCTTGTTTTGTGGCAGGAATGAAAGCATAAATCACTTATTTTTTGAATGCTCCATTTCGAAATTTGTTTGGTATGTTGTTGGCTGTACATTCGGCATTGCAACAGTATCTGGGCGTGTTAGTCAAATGTTGGGGGGATGGCTGAATGGGTTCACTTCTAAACAGAGAAGATTGATTGTGGTTGGTAGTGCTACAGTATGTTGGTCCATCTGAAAAACTAGAAATGCAGTCTGCTTCAAGAACAAACAACTTGGTGATCCTACTGACATTATTCATTTGGTGTTAGATTTTTGGCTGGTTTTGCAGAGACAGGAGGAGCGAGGACTCGAGGAGTATTGCGCAAAGGAGTTGATCAGCTGAGGCGGGTGCAGCAGAGAGATTGGAAGGTTATCAAGAGGATGGGCGCCGTTGACAAGACGACTTGATGCTGTTTCATCTTGTTGAAGTTTTTATTTTGGCTTTTTGCGTAGTTAGTGTCTCCATCAGCTCAGCTTGAGGTAAGTTTTGGCAATGTTTCGTCTAGGTATGTTTGGTTTGTGCCCTAAACTTACCCTACCAATTTTTTGGTAGCACCTCAATAATTGGCCCTTGTTTGGATAGTTGCCAAATTTTGGCATGCCATGAATCTTTGGTCACATCCTATACATTTTCTTGCCAATTCTTGGGCAAAACTTGGGTAACCAAAACCTTGGCCAAATTTTGGTAGGGCTTGTTGGGGGCACCAACCAAACACACCTGAAAACTCTCTGCCTGTTATCCGTAAACTGAGGATGTGCCCATGTGCTAGGCCATCCAAGTATCGGTTTCAGTTTTGCTTTCTTTGCTATTTATGGCTGGCTGTTCTTGCAGCAGTTGTAAACGACTTCAATTATCCGTTGGTTTCCAATAATGAAATCGGGGGACTCCTGTCCCATTTTATCTAAAAGAAAAGAAAAGGAAAGAAAAGTTGGTTCCAAAATATCAAGAAATATTAGCTAAAACAATCAAGACATAAGTCTTAACACATACCAGAAGATGTAACAAATAAGTCTTTAACAAATACTACCAGAAGAAATAAGTGCAGGGGATGCAGGCGGGTGGCTGTGTTCGATTCCGGCCAACCAAGGGTGAAAACTATAAATGTACGCCTGAGGTCTATGAGGTCGCAGATTTGTGCTTAGCTGTTGTAGACGTATGCTAAGGAGACGTACTTGCGTGCGGGGGTGTGCGTGCATTGTGGTGTATAGATATACGTCTTCTTTGTAATAATAAAAAAAGAAAGAGCAGTATAGAACATAGCTGAAAATTGTATGGACATTTCAAACCCTTAAACATTTTCTTCAAAAGGAACAATGTATCTTAAACATAACGACCTTCTAGTGGCAAATTAAGCCACTGGTTTTTTTTTGCAAGATGACCTATACTTCTGAAAGCTTACATATAAATTTATAGAAATGACCTCACTATAATATGACATAGTGATAATTGACTCCACGGGTTAAACCCACCAGACCTTGGTAAATCTGCAATTGCAGAGGCTACTCGAATAGTTCTGTTACCATGTAGGACTACCATCAAATTCCATGTGCGGCAGGTTTTCTGAATCTATGTTTAATAATTCTTGATCATTTTGAACTTTTGCTTCGAGGCAGCTGTTAGTCTCATTGCCGTTCATGTTACAGACAGTGAGATCTGAATTCAAGTGGTCCCAGAGTGTTCATAGAGAAGTTTGATAAGTCATCAAATGGAACAAATACGTACGTATTCCCCAGTTCATACCAAATCGGTGTAACCTAATTTTGTCAATCCCTCCATAAATTCCCAGCTTTGCAAACGAGTGGCTTCTGTTGCAGCCACTTGTACTTTCAGAGAACACATTTTCAAGGCAGACCGATCAGCACAAGATGTCTTGTCAGGAGAGACCGGCCACCACGTGCTTCCAAAATAGCTGGCTGGCATTTTGCAAGTGGGTTTTGATAAATATCACGTACATATTTTCTTTTAAATAATCATTCAAATTTCTCATATTTGTATATATGCGACCGCCACCTCATTTTCCCCTCTAAAGATTCCTCCCCTTGTTGGATCTTAATCTTAAGGTTATAAATTTGAATAATTATTTAGGAAAAAACATCTAAGTGATTACTAGACACACCTTTTGTAAGTTGCCATTGCCGTCCTAGAATCTGTTCTTTCGTCGCAAAAAGTAAAAAAATCCAAATTTTTTTCATAATTTAATAAAACTCTATACCAAAACATTTTCACGGACGGAATGCATAAAAAAAAGGATCTCTCCATTTTCTTTGGTGGTTTGCGTGCTTGTGGTTACAAGAAAAGCTCAACGAGAAGCACGTTGTAACAGTGGCCGTCCGTGTTGGCATGTAACGAATAAATGATGAATATGTGTTGGCATGCCGTCCACACCTGACAGTGAAATGCGCAACTTGATCCATGCACGAGTTCAGCGAGATGAATAGGTTGCAATTTCTCTCGAGAGCGACAAGACATTGGCCCCGATTGGAGCACGTGAACCTCGTAGAGAAAGAAAACTACTCTATCAGATGTAGGGCTAGTCTCGCGAAATTTCTACGGAAATCATGTGATCAAGATGGGGCCTAAGAAAGGATTTGCATCCCCTGCAATGCCGTTCAAATTGGTCCTACAATTTAGAGCGCTCTGGTGGTTGTACCGGACAGCAACGCTTGGAGTGGAACTGAAAATATCCTTGTAAGATGGCTACCTACTCATCGTTTCCTTCGACGACTCCTTTGTATGGTCCGTTTTAAATAATTTCAGTTTCGATTTTTTTTCTTTAACTAGTTATGTGCTCGTGCGTTGTAACGAAAAACCAAATAAAAGTGGTGCATACTATCGAATATGTGCGCGCAACGACTTTGATAGTATGACCGGAGGCCGTGAGGGGAGGGGGCGCGGGGTAGAGGGAGGAGCGATGGGAAGGAGGGCAGGGGCCGGCGGGGAGGGGGAAGAGGAGGCCGGGGGGGAGGGGAGGAGGGGGTGGTGGTTGGAGAGTTTTAGGGTTGGCGGGTGGTGGGAGGGAAGGAAGATCCGACGGTCTAGATTGGATGGAGGCTTCGGCAACCACCAACTCCTTCTTTTATAATAGTAAAGAAATTTTTAAGTTAGAAACTAGTTGTAATATAGCAACTTCTAATTTTGGCTTTTTTGACCTTTTGTTTGGCTTTGTTTGGTTTTTGTTTTTACTTTTTTGGGTTTTTATTGTCCGTGGAGATATAAGGTGTTTTCTTTTTTTCTTTATTTTTTTATTTTTTAATTGAATGATTTAAAAAATAATAGTCGTCGTAACGTAATTTTTGCCAATAGGTAGAAGCCTCAGTTGACAGCAGGCTGGAGCAGCACCTAAGACTTATATACGAAGTTAAAAACAGGGAGTACGTATAGACTTGGGAGATGGCCCCATAGATACCTTTGTAGCCCCTTGCGATGCTGAACATTGTGGTGGGTGACGCGGGTAACTACAAGAGAAGGTGCAGCGCTGAGAGGAGCTGCACGATCGTGCTCTGGACCATCCGATTCTTGGATGCCTTCATCTAGACCATCCGATTTTCTTCTGATGGGCTCACTGGCTTGTTTTTGTTACGTGATCGTGCTCTCCGGAATGGACAGATGATTGGTATCACGAAGACGACTTGTATGATGCTTGGAGCTCCACGTATTTCCCATTTTTTTTACGAAGAGGGGACTGCGGCATTATTTCGTCAATAAGGAAGTGTAGATAGATGTCGGCAATGAGAAGAGTGAATGATTCTCGAAATTTTTTCTCTTTAGGGTATTTAAAATTTTTACTTAAACAACTATGATACTTATCAAATTCAGATCACACCAACTAAGCTAAACAACATAAAGCTAGATACAATAACCAACAAAATCAACCACCTACTTCGTTGGCTTGGTCAAATCGCCATTGAGAGGTCGGTCTAACCACTGGCCGGTTGGACCATCGGCTTGTGATCAGTCTGACTGGATCCTTGTTCTCAGATCTGGGAATCTCTCGGGTCAAAAACACAAATATCAAGAGCATGTCCAATTCCCATCCAAAAACTTTCAAGTTTTGAATTAAACTTGTTCAAGGTAATAAAAATCTAAATCAATCAAGAACCACAAGGTTTTTAGGCTCGAGTTCACCAAATCGAATCTAGTTCACACGAACACCTAAAACCCTGAAACTCAAATTACTTGTTATTCTCCTATTCTAAAACTCTGAAACAAAAACTAAAACCCTACAATCCTTAGATCTATCATCTCCTATTCTCCCCTCTAAATAACTAGACATAATTCTAATGGGTCTAACACATTAAGCCTAACGGGGAAAATCCATCAACCCTACTAAAACGGATTTTACATCTCACGCACGCTTCACAAAACGTTTACAAGACTCAACCCACTAACTCTTTAGTGATTAATCTACTTGTCAACTCCAATCATCCTTGACCTAAACCACTTCTTTGTGCCTTTCCGTGCCGCGGTTTTGATCAAGGCACCAACTCCGTATTTGGTTAACTACCAAAATACCCTTGAAGAAGCTTTTGGGCACCTTCTCTTGACTCCATCTTTGCCTTCATCTCAAAGCATTTCAACATGTTTTGATATGTAGCCTATAGTGCCCAATAACTAGCCGCCACATCTTCATGCATTCGGACTCCCCAAACCGTCTATAAGTGTGTCGACATCCTTACTTAGCGCATCACATGCACTAACTGGTCTTTTCATGATTATTGTCTTCTCTATACTTCCCGCTTGAACCACGTAGGTTTATCCGAACTTACATGACCCCTCCAAACCTCAACTCCCCCGCTTTGTCCTGGTCCATTGTTGTTGACCGCTACGTTCTCCAAACTACCTGTATATTCAAAGACCAAAAAACCATCTTAAGTACAATTTCTATGCGCTTGACTCATCTTAGTTAAAATCATACATCATGCAACACAACATAACCAACCCATCCTCAAACCAACTCATCTCAACTCAACTTGTTCTCAGGCCGTAGCCATCGGTTTGACTGCTCTACCTAGGCCGGTCAAACCAGCCCGGTCAGACCGCTAGCCACTTACCGGTCTGACTGGCCAACCGGTGTGATCGTATTTTCAATGCCATCACACCAGCCACTCACATCCAGTTAGATTGCTCACAATGTTCGATCAGACCGTACGAGCTCAGCTCCAAAAATATGCTCTCAAAAAAAAAGGCACCAATAAGAAATCAGTCATATCGCCCTGGCGGTCGGACCTTGACCCAACATCCGATCACACCGGACCACTGGTCAGACCACTATTCACAAGCTGGTCTAATTGCTTCCTCCTGGCGGTCTGATCGGTCTCACCGACTGGTCTGATTAGGTATACTGATAACAATTTTGAAATCTGAATTTTCTGAAACTTTTGCAAAATTCAAATTCAACTCAACTATGGTATTAATTGTTCATCACAAATATATAATAGACCTTGTACATGGTCTCTCACGAAGATTTGAATGAAGGGACTGCTGTTAGGCAATGTTTTAGTATTATAGGATTACTAATAATGCAAGAACAGCAAAACAAAAAACCGATAACAGGAAAAACGGCAGGTTACAGCAAGCTACCCAGTCAGTCAACAATATTTGGGAAGTATTTTTTCTTCGCTCATGGATGACCAGAGCAAATTCTCTTTTGAAGAGACTAATTCCCCTGAGCATAATTCGTTCGGAATATTTGGTCGTGATTTGGTTCAAATTTTAGCTCAATCCTTCTCATCGAAACAGAGTCCGACAGTTAGCAGTTCCTGTCCCACCATCGCTACAGCCGTATCAGACAGTCTACTTGAGCGAGTGTGAAATATTGGACTGTTGCCGAGGCGAAGCCACGCGATAATCGATCGGCAATATATAAAGGCGTGCGTGAACCTCGTGCAAAGACAGTACTGCTTGCAGCTAAGACAGACGCTTGGAAGTTTCAGAAAACCCAAATTGCCGTCCTATTTGGTTATATTTTGGCGTGCATAGGCCTGTAGGTACTACTAGCTTAGCTTTACGTAATGATAATGACTTAAGCTTTCTGAAAGACGTGGTATATATATAGAGTCTGTTCTTTGCGGTTTTTAAAAGTTGTTTTTGATTTTTGCTATAGTAATTAACTTTTAAACGGAGTATTTTTTAAGATGAGATTTATAAGTTAATTGTAGTATATGTTAAAAAAACTAATATCTGTATCATCAAAAATCGCAAGTGAGTATCTCTCTTTCCGTAATCTCTGTCGCAAACAACCAAAAAATCATCAACCGTAGCCAAAAACCACCAACCGCAGTCAAAAAGAACAGATCTATATTATGATCACTACTCCAGCGCCCTTTTTGGCAAATTAGCTTGGCATCTATCTAGCTAGTTTATATGATGATCAATGTCCTGTTCTTCTCAAATATATATACCCACATCGACCTTGACTTTGTTGATTCGAGGGTCCTATTGATCGGGATTGCATGTGTCCTATCAAGCACTCGATTCGAGCACTGTCTACTCATGCAATTAAGATGCAACACGGCCTCATTTATTAATGCTGACAACGTACGCCAACTAGGCTCTGCTGCGTCAGCGTTTGACTGCAACAGTTGATATTTTTTATTATTCATATTTTATCTTTTTCAATTATTTTATTTTATTTTAGATTTTTTTGCTTTTTTCATATTTCTTTACATTATTCGTGATGAGCTAACATGTTTTTTATATTTTTAATTTTTTAAATTTAATTATATCAAATAAGCTAACTCAGTTACAGTAAAAATTAAGTCAATTACAATAAAAAAATCATAAACTAACGCTATTTTGAATACCCTCTAAAAGGCTTAGGGCACATGCTATGTAAACCTATGGTGGGGAATGGATATAAATTATCCATATTATTTGGTTATCGTATTTGATAGGATATAAAAACGGTATAAATTTTCTATCCGATTAACAAATCCTCTCGCATTCGTATTCGGATTTATATAAAAATATGGATACAAATATGATATGAACTTTTACCATCCAAAGTGTTATTTTATTTGGACTATTCATATTTGTATATATTCATATTTAGCGAAGCAACATACATATTTTAGTGCAATACGACTAATTAGTTGGATAAGTTTTTTTAATTCAATGTGAATTCATGTTTTTAGATAAAGTAAATGAATTAGAATGATTAAGTATGACTATACGATGATAAAATGTTAGTAACATCTTCATACTATATAAGTTATGAAGATATCCGGATTTGATCGAATTGAGTAGATATTCAATTGGAATTCGTATTCGTTGTAATATTCTATTAGTACTCATATTCAAGAATATTAGTATTTGTATTCGTATTCGTTTATAAAACACAAATATGAATGTAGTAAAGGTATTATTTGATTCGTATTTGATCTATTCTCACTCTATGTAGATCGCATGGCGATTTTCTTTTCGAAAACACACGTAAGTACGTTTTGTTCCTCGCACATGCATGCATGCTATAGCTAGGTAATCCAATTTTCGTCTCCGTTGAAGGTTTCCCGAAAAAAGACGCACGACCTAGCTAGATCAGTTGGGGCATCAGAAGGCTATATAGGATGATGAAACATTTTCTTTTCTCCTCTTAATTGATTCTAGAATTTGTAACAAAATTTTCTCGGATCAATGTTAGCGCATATCAGATGAAAATACATCAACGATTGAAAATTTGAAAAAATCCATTGTGTACCGTACGATCAGAGCGGATCCCTCCACGCCCATACATTTTACACTTACCTCCAATGGAGTACATTTTTCCTGGAAGTATTCGGACATAGTATTCGAAAGTAGTCGTATATATGTAAGGGAGAGATAATTTTTCAATGGCAGATTAGGAAAACATTCAATAGTACATAAGGAATTTTACCGCTTTTAATTATTTTATTTACTTCAGTCAATTGGAACTCCAAATACAAGGCGTGATTCCTTTTCTTCTTCTCGGACTAATTTCCATGTTTCTTTGAATAATTGAATTGCCATTTTTCTTACTAACGCACAAACTGTTTTGAGCTGACGTGTGAAGGTTCCATGAGCTCATCTACTAACACTTTTATTTCTGGTAAATAATGACGGGTCGGTTGATGTATACTCCATTGGGTATGCACAATTTGTTCAATTCGAGTAGAACAACATCAATTTGACATTTCACATAGATTAGTTAGGCACGCACGCACAATCCATGCATATACTGCACTAATTTTTTTAGATGATCAGGACACCTCAAAGGGTGCCCCAGCTCCATTTTATTCAGACTGAGTTCAATCATTGCCAGCTCCTTACAGTTCAGCTCCAGGAATTCATAAGCTAAAAACATGACAAGGTAAACAACAGATAAAGCAATCAACAGACTTGCCATTCGTATGCTTTGTCTTGTCCTTCCTCTGTAGCAGGCTGCATTTTTACCTTATCAAAGATTCTTCACTTGTATGCCATCTTCTCCGGAGCCGGCCGCCTGCATCTCTTCTTTCCGCTGCTTCGCATTGCATCAGGTTGCCGCCCAAATCCAGCAGCTTCATTTGTGTGTTAAGCTTTATAGGTTGCTTCGTCAGGCATTCCACCTTCATACAGCATCGATCCATCTCTTGTAACTCTGAACCCAGGAATAAAGGCCTCCAATTTCTCATTGTTGTCAATAGCCTCCACCATACCTGCTTCATACTGAGCCAATCTTTGCGATGAAATATAATGTCATTACGACGATTCCATAAGCACCATATCACAGTAGCTAAAACAGAGTCCATCACCTTCAATTTTTTTTATATGACAGATCCAATATTTTGCTATTGGCTCATAGTACTTACCCAAATCTTTCTGAAAAAAATTCAGAGAACACATTCCACACATCCTTGGCAACTACACAGTCAAAGAATAAGCGACTTACGTTTTCATGCTCATTACAGAAAGCACACTCCACAGGTTTCACAATGTTTCTTTTAAGCAAATTATCTCTAGTCATCAACTTGTTATGAGACATAAGCCAAAGAAATATATGAATTCTAGGTGGAATTCCCAAAGACCAAATTCAGAGGTGCACTTCCAATTTACATCGAAAGACACCAATTTCAGAGGTGCACTTCCAATTTACATTCACCCCACCACCCATCTTCCTTGATGTCTCTTTCGAGTAACCAGGAAGGGAAGTCATCCGCAGTCTTGCGCATCGCAAACTCGGTTGGCAGAATAAAGCCCATTTCTTTCCCTTACTACGCAACTATGCAATCATGTCCCTTAATTCGCAAGTCAGACCTGGAAACAATGATGCGCTACGTGCTCGTGATCCTCGTGGGTGGCGGTGAGGTTTCTGGACGTAATTTCCTGTCGCTGTCGCAGGGTCAAATTGCTGCACAGGAACACGGTGTAGTGATCTAGGGGCTAATTATCTCAGCATGGACGACGATGTTTCCAAACACCTCACATGCGTGCGTGCATTTAACGACGTTAAATAAGCAGTATTTAAATGTTTATGCCAAACCCCGTGTGAATATTTTTTTAGAAAACCCTCTAATTTATATTAGTAAGTCATGTACGTAGTACACAAGTACATGATAACTGCTACCATCAAGTTCTTGGCGATGAACATGTTGGACTTGGTTATGTTCCTCGTGGGAGATTCCAAATCTTTGCAGTGGTGTCGTGATCGCCGATGACCACGACAGCGGGAAGTAGATTATCTATGATCTCTAGTGGCTTCCTCATGGTACTCTGTATCTTGTAACTATGTCATAATTACCGATGATCATAGCAGTAAGAAGTAGATTATCAATGATGTCTATTGATATATAGGATCTATGCTTTAGTAGTGGTGTTGTTCGTTTCAAGAAAACTAAAGATGACTTGTTTGCACTCAAATCAGACAAGTGTCAATCTCAAGCATAGACATCGCCATCGTTGTCTGTGTTCGTCATGAAAACAAAGTAGATAGGAAAAAAATTGAAGAACAGAGGGCTGGATGAGGGCAGTCCTAATGCTATAGTTTCTTACATTAACTAGGCTTGCCACGTAAGCATTTTGGTGACATGGCATAGTAATTAAAGAGGAGAGATAAGGAAACGGTTTCTTCATGAAGAAACTATTTCTTCACGAGGTCCAAAGCTGAGGAAACTAGCAAAAGATGCGCTGCAGCGAATTTAGTTTCTTAACATAGTGTCTTAAAAGAAACAGCCAATGCATATGCAGAAAGAGGATGAAAATGATTGGTCACGATTTGATCTGGTCCCACACGAAGAAACCATGGATTGGAGCTGTAGTTTATATTATAGTGTCTTAAAAAATTAGAAATTAGTTATAATTTCAAACATTGAGACTGCTCTGATGAAGCGTGAGAGTTTGGACAAACAAGCATCAGAGTTATTTCCAGCGATAGTTCACAGTCAGCGTGAGAGATGGACTTAGCATACGTCAATGATGGGAGTCGGTTCCATAGTTTCCATCGTTCAACCGAAAGAGAAATGCATGGCCGAGAAGGAGCTGGCAAAACGTCACTGTTTCCAACAAGTGTCAGAGATGCTTCCAACCAAGGAAAAATATTTCAGATGCAAAAATATTTCGCCACCCAGCAAGACAAACGAAATGAACGAAATTTCAGATTTCGTTCGTAATTTCGGACGAAATTTATTGAACTTCATTTGAATTTTTGATGAAATTTGAACAAAATTTGAAGAGAGACAAATTTGACCAAAATTTAACCGAATGATTTCCCTTTCGCTGACAAACGAAATGTTCGGACAAAATATTTAACCCTGCTTCCAACAAAGAGCCCAATGTGTATGCACTTGGGGATTCACTTTCGGCACAGTGCTCACGCAAGGATGAATCTTTTTTAAAGTATAAGGCTCAACACACCACTCTCGCACCACCCACGTATACGCATGTGTGTATATTTTCTACACACACGCAACCATGAATCTAGTGTTGAACAATATGCTGTTTCAGCAGAATAATTCCATATTCAGTTATGAATATTAAAGTGCAATTCTAGCAATAAACACAATGAAATGAACACTAGTAAAATGTATGTAATTACATAACTCTTTCTCATGTCATCCAGAAGTGGAATCATTCTCAACATATTAAAGAGAAGAGAATAAACAATCAGCCTATTGCTCAAATTGTTATAGTTTATGTTGCTCTTAGATGTCGAGCTACTCTTATAATAGAATAAGGTCTCCTCGCCACAAATGTCAAGTTGGACCAACAATCAGAGTGGTTCTTTCTAAATTTCTACTAGTTTTGAGCTATGAACATTACCACAGTTTAAATAGTAGAGCAACAGTATCAATTAAACTTAATTGCAAATACTATCAGAAAAGCAATAGAATAATGCTTCCGTAAATAACAGTTTAATGTTTCAAAACTAATCAGTGCCTCGGTAAAGAATAGAGCTAGTAACAAACAACCTAAAAACTAGCAGAATACTTCTAAATTGTCACACTAGTCTCACTAGACTGTTTATCCTCGCTGAGCATTTCAATCCTACACACACACACACAATATCATGTGCAGTCACCCAGTACTAGAGATTAGATAATTAATCGACAACAAAAATAACTACTACAACACACTGAATAGGATACCTAGCCAATAGATCAATGGAGAAACAACTCACAAAAAGGATGACACTCAAAGCTGTTGAAAATGTAGGTAATAATTTAATTTCAAGTTTTAGTAGGAGATAAAAACAACATACTAGTGATGCACAATTAACTACTAACAGTAGGCTACTCATCATACTTCGGAATATACGCAAATAAAATATAGTACCAAAGTCGTACAAACACACGAACAACTTATTGTTGGGCTTAATGATGAACAGGAAGAAGCGTAGGCGTGATGGAGTGAAGGCTCGATGCAGTGCAGGATGCAGTAGGAGCGATCGCGCAGATGCGCTGCCCAGAAACCTTATTGCCGCCCCGTGCAGGTTCTCTCTGCGACAATGGTTCGGAGATCCCGCTCTCCTTTCTTCCCGGTGCACGCTGAGAAGAAAGGTCGACGAGGTTCGGTTGCTCAACACTTCGTACAAGATTGGAAGAAGACAATGGGAGAAAAGAATGGAGGAGTTCAGTCTACAAGGCTGGACGTCTCTAGGTCTTTTATAGACGTGCAGATTATTCATTGGTAACTGATCAATTATTCACTGGTAACTGATAAAATTCAAAATCAAATAATGGTAATTAAGCAGTCTCATGACCAGTTAAAAGGAGAGAGATGATGCGAGGTTTAGCAAAATAAGGTGGACATGGTCTGCCAAGTGGCGCGCCACGTCATGGCGCGGTCGTAAGTCACAAGTCACAAGTCACACGATTTTCACGCGAAAATACGCGAATGCGCGTGCGCGCGCGTGTTTAGCCAAAGCCACCATCCACTTCTATAATTCAAGAAGTAGCATAGACTCCATCTTATAAATTGATCTCCTCTACTTTACCTAAGCAATATGGTACTAAATCTTGCTTGCTTTGGAATTAAGGAAAATAAGCCTCAATTATGGGCCTAATTTCAACAATAACCACTAAGTACAAAACACAACAAGGCACATCAACGTTGATATTGTCCCAGAAAACTTATCGATGTCGTTATGCCGTAGTGTGATTGACGTGGTTTATGGGGATATAATGCTCTTATCCACAATCGAGGCACAATAAATAGTGGAATTAAGGTCTAGGTATCGTCACACAAGACAATAGAGAAGTGTGCACTGGTCAAGTACATATAGCAAGACAATCTTCCAACAATGGACAAGCTTGACTGCAACTAAGAGACACCACCATCAGAATGCGCAGAGAAGAGGATGACTTGGGTCCGTCAAGACTCCAACACCCTGGCAGGCTCCTTCACCTCCGCCTTCCACTGAGGCCCCGAATAAAACCTCAGGTTGCAACAGGGAAGTTGAAGCATAACCAGCTGTCGCCGCCATCGAATTGTAGAACTAGGACATTAATCACTCAGGTGATAGAGGATGGGGTAGAAAGTGAGAAGTAACTCTTTGATATACTATTTCCAATGAGAAAATCACCAATATATAAAGGAAAGAGGCCATAGCCACGCCGTCTGAGCGTTCGCCGAGAGAGCTACGCGAGAGATGCCACAAGACTCATCGATGTGATCCACCCAGAGGAACCGTTCCTCTCGATCGAAGAAGCCATGCTCTCTCCCCTTTTCTATGACAGGTGGGTCCCACCGTACTTAAATGTCCGTTTTTGAAGCCAATCAAAATTTGGAAATTACGACAAGTCCACAGGTCCAGCATCTAGTACCTCTGTCACTGTTCCCCTGGTCCGGTTCCCCCACAAACTGTGGACAAACAAGGATGGCACCTGAAAGATCTAATCGTGAACAAGGGCCCAATAAGCCCGGCCTGTATGCTAAGCCCGTCTTCATCAATATCGAAGCACGGACTGGGCCTTATAAGCATCCGGAAACCGATCCGAGCCACCCAGTCCTATTTCTCAAGCTGCACCCGACCAAAGCGCTTCCCCAACCACACCACGCCGCCGCACCCCAAACCCTAGCACCCGACGAGCGGGCGGACGAGAGCCATGGCGGCGGCGGCGACGCAGCAGCAGCAGAAGATTCGGTGGGGCGAGCTCGAGGAGGACGATGCGGGCGACCTCGACTTCCTCCTCCCGCCGCGGGTGGTCATCGGGCCGGACGAGAACGGCCTCAAGAAGGTGGTGGAGTACCGCTTCGACGACGAGGGCAACAAGGTCAAGGTCACCACCACCACCCGCGTCCGCAAGCTCGCGCACGCGCGCCTCTCCAAGAGGGCCATCGAGCGCCGCGCCTGGCCCAAGTTCGGCGACGCCGTGCAGGAGGACGCCAGCTCCCGCCTCACCATGGTCTCCACCGAGGAGATCGTCCTCGAGCGCCCACGCGCCCCAGGTCGTTGCTCTCTCTCTCTCTCTGCCTAGATCTGCATCGGTTCGGTTGATCCGTTTCGAACCATTTGATTTGTCGCTAGACGCTATATCTAGGTTAAAACTAGGGAGAATTTTGTTGGATGATTGTTATTGTTGTAGTATATGCGGTATAAGCATAGATAACAATATAACTCCAATATAATTATGTAAACACAAGAATGATAACAAGACATATACAAATATTGTAACATGCAAATAATCATATGAATTTCTCATACCTTTTGTATTATAACACATTCATTAAGGAAGTAGCAAACTTCTAAATGCGTATATGTGTGACAATGTAAAGGACATGGAGCAATTAAAACTAGCAAAAAGCTCAAGTTTTAATTTGCAATTTGTGCTCTCAGGAGTAGGGTTACACAAGATCAAATCTTGGCCGTCCCGCTACTAAAATTATATACTCTTCATCAATTGGTTTAGACAAAAATGATTTCAAACTTTGAGCTCTAGGTTTTAAAGTTTATCTCCTCACAGTTCACGTTTTACTCAAAACACATGCATTCGGCCAACAGGGCAATAGCCAGAGGTGTCACTAGATCAACTTAACAACATATGAATTGGCTTTTCTATAGAAGGACCAAACTCATCTTACCAAGTATGAATTATAGCATCAATCATACAACCTATAGCAAATTGCTACAATCTAGTGACCACAATAACAGAATGAATGTGACTGAGATATATATATGTCTAAAATTGATATGCAAGGCTCAATTGTTTAGACACAGTAACCACAGAGGAGTCAATAAATTAGAGCTCAAAGACGAAATCAACCAATCTCAGTATATAATTTATTGCATCATCGAGCAGTTTAACCCACCTTCTACTACGCATTAACAGATGTATCACAAACTGTAAATTGCAAGAGTCAAAATGTATACTCACAGAACGTGTGATATTCGAAATCACCAGAAGATCACTGAGCTAGGCACTGTATAGCGCTGTCCTAGAAAACCTATTGCCCCATTCACCGTGAGAGAGGTCAGTAGGCAACGGAGATACAAAGCCCTTCTTCGTTGGAGTATGCAATCGAACCAACGAAGTCGAGGTCAGGGATGCCGCACAAGCACATGGCAGGTGTTGGCCAACACCTCATCGTCAAGCACCGAAGAGGACCAATGTTGGCGTCGGGCGTGACACAACCACACCGAAACCACACACCACTGGCAGTTTAGGAACTCAAAGAGAGAGTAGAGGAGGAGCTTACTCGCTTTTCAAATGATCCTCAAAGGAAGAGGAAGCCCCTACTTATAGGCAAGAGGAGAAGAGAGGAAAGCCCTCGGCACCGAAGCTTGCCAACGGATGGATCCGCGTCCCCCAGGCCACCGCAGCTCTCCCCTTTCCCGCCAAGCCCGCCGGACCTCAGGCCGAGTCAAACCGACCCAGAGAAAACTTGGATCGGGAGCCACACCGCACGGGGAAGGCGAGAGCGGGTCGCATGAGTGCACGGAAGACCGGGCCTCACGGGAGAGTAGGTGAGCGGGTGGACCGAGCCGCCGAGAGGGCCCACTCCCGAGCGCGCCGTCGCCGCTGGCCCCCTGCGCCGCCGAAGTCCCCTGTCCCCGCTCTTCTCGGGCCTGCCTCAGCGCACGGGAGAAATGGGGGGAGGCGACGTCCTCCCTCCTCTTATATCTAGTCTGGCCCACCGACTGGTGGGCCCCATCTCTCTCTCTCTTATCACATGGGAAATTCCCATTTTGCCCTCGGGAAAATACAACAGTTATCCCTAGAGACCTGATAGAATCGAGGTTGTTGATCCATTTAGGCAGGAGCTGGCTTTAGAATTTTGATGCTCTTGAACTTTACATACAGTCAGGTGATCGTGTTGTAGGTTTTTTTTCAAACGTTCTGGATTGGTTGGGGTTGTTTATTCTTTACATGTACATCTTGGCAAAACATAGGTGTTGTAGTAACATTTCTAATTGCGCTGTGTCGGAGCAATAAATCGGTAGATATCAAAAGAGACAATGGATAGATGGTTACTACAATATGCTATATAACCAAGCATTTGTCATTGGAAGTGTTTGGTTTGTAAAGTTCTGAAGCAACGGTGGTACTGGATAAGAGAACAAAGTCATTACTTTTTTGTATCTAACTACAAAAAGTTCAGTTAGATCTTAATAGAAGATGCAGCTAAATCCATTCATTGAGACTATATAAGTTCGGTGGACAACTCTATTCTGTCTGAGTTAGGTTGGTGGTTGAGGTATGCTGTCTGTAGAATGTCTGATCATGGGATTTCCAATTGCAGTGTTAGTGTCGTTCAGCTCAATAGTATACATCTTACTGAAATGGACTGTCATTTTAGCCATAGCTTATGTTATGTTAAAGCTGTAAAATAAATCTTCTTGACGTAGCTTGCCGTGCATCTTTTTTATTGATAATATCTTCAATTTTGTGGTTCCAAAGTCCCTAAACTAGCTGGCTTTGCTTTAGTCTGTAATCTCTATGCCTTTGTGCTCTTATTTGCTAACTGTTCATTTAATTGTAGGGAGCAAAGCTGACGAACCAACTTCTTCTGGTGATCCACTGGCAAGTAAGGGAGGTGCTGTTCTCATGGTTTGCAGAACCTGTGGGAAGAAGGGTGACCACTGGACCTCAAAGTGCCCCTACAAGGACCTTGCTCCACAGACCGAAGCTTTTGTGGACAGGCCTCCTACTGCTGATGGTCCTGGAGCACCAGGTGGTGCTGTTAAGGGAGCATCATATGTTCCTCCAAGCTTGAGGGCGGGAGGTGGTGATAGGCCTGGGCACGATATGAGGCGTAGGAATGATGAGAACTCTGTCCGTGTGACCAATCTTTCAGAGGACACACGGGAGCCGGACCTCCTCGAGCTGTTCCGCACATTTGGCCCGGTTAGCCGTGTCTATGTTGCGGTGGATCAGAAGACTGGATCAAGCAGAGGGTTTGGTTTTGTCAACTTCGTCCACAGAGAGGATGCTGAGAAGGCTATCGGCAAGCTTAATGGGTATGGTTATGACAACCTTATCCTTCGTGTTGAGTGGGCAACACCAAGGCCTAATTAGTTTATATAAGCTACTACCTGCAAGCGTTACATATTTCCCGTAATGTTCCGATCAGTACGGTCTTTTGAAATAGTACTTTTGGTTTGCGCGAATCCTGTGCCGTGAACTTGTGCTGTATTGTTTTTTTCTTGGACGAGAATAACTATACTCGCTGCTGTTTTGTCTGTCTGGTAATCTTGCCAAAATGAAATTATATGGGATGAGAGCTCCATCTTTCGTCTGTTTTGTAGAGTTTTTCCTTCTATTTGCTTATCAGTTAAGCTTGTGCAACTCTTGGAACCTCCATTCTGTGAACGCTGCGTTTTTTTGTATGCTGCCTTGGTGCTCCTGGTCAGCCTTGGTGCTTCTGGTCTGGCGCATACGTTAGTTGTGTCATAACCAGTACTACTAGCATAAGAATTCCAAGGAACTATTGGTCTTAAGGCATGACGGGTTTATATGTATGTAAATATGATGTGAGCTAATTTAAACTTGATGGGCCAACTAGCCAGACTAGTATAGGATCTTTAATTTTAGCTAATCAAGACCAATTATTAGTTGTAGTTTCAATACAAAAAAAGAAGACCAATTATTAGTTGTGACGCGGGAGCTGAATACTTTTATTTGGTTATGGCTGTGGCTGAGGCTAATGATTTTTGCTTGCATTTTTTGACACGACGGCGTACGATATATGGTTTTGGGCTCGCCTATTTATTTCGGCTTCCAAGAATACAAAGCCAAAAGAAACACAGCCGAAGACATCAGACATGCTCGTTTTACCCAATCCTTTGCATATATGGTATTGAAGCCATATTTTTTTAATTTCGGTCCTCGGACCTCCGTTTTTTTTAAATCTAGACCTCCCTAAGCTTAACAACAGTGGCACATGATATGTGTCTTCTGCTATGTGTTGAATATGTAGGCAATATTTTAATTCCAAGTTTTAGTAGGAGACAAAAACAATATACTAGTGATGCACAACTAACTACTAACAGTAGGCTACTCATCATACTTCGGAATAAACACAAGAAAAATATAGTATCAAAGTAAATGCGATCACACGAACGACTTTATCGTTGGGCTTGATGAAGACAGAAGCAGCAGTGCAGCGTGATGCGATGAAGAGTTGACGCAGCGGGGATGTAGTAGGAGCGTCGCGCAGATGCGCCGCCGAAACCTTATTGCCGCCCGTGCGTGTTCTCTCTGCGACAATGGTTCGAGATCCCGCTCTCCTCTCTTCGGTGCACGCCGAGAAGAAAGGTCGACGAGGTTCGATAGCTCAACACTTCGCATAAGAGTGGAAGAAGACAATGGGAGAAAGGAGTGAAGGAGATCGGTTCAAACTCGACGTCTCGTGCCTTTTATAGACGTCTCAATTACTCTCTAGTAATCGACGCTATTATTCACCAGAATCGGGCGCTATTATTCACCGTAATCGACTCCATTATTCCTTGGTAATCGACTCCATTATTCACCGTAATCGCCGTATTCAAACCGAAAAATAAACGATCTCATGACCGTAAAAAGAGAGAGACGGTACAAGGTTTAGCAAAAACAAGGTGGACATGGTTCGCCAAGTGGCGCACCACGCCACGGCGCGATGTCGCAAGTCACAAGTCACAAGTCACGCGATTTTCACGCGAAATACGCGAATACGCTGGTGCGCGCGTGCGTGCGCGCGGCGCTGTGTGTTTAGCCAAAGCCACCATCCACTTCCATAATTCAAGGAGTGGGATGGACTCCACCTTATAAATTGGTCTCCCACTTTGCCTAAGCAATATGGTACTAAACCTTGCGTGCTTTGGAATTATAGAAAATAGGCCTTGGGCCTAATTTCAACAAATCCCCACCAATTCCAAAGCAGAAGCACAAATATGTCGAAAAATTGTATCAAGTGTTGTTTAATATACGGTCTTATAATGTAAGTCCCGTATGGGTTGAACTTACACCTAGATTAGCAAGATTCATCTTCTCACGGCTAATGAATGGACTATGCCTTGAATTCACAACTTTTCGTAATCGACTTCACTTGAAACCTCAAGCGATACTAAGCTATCAATGAACCACGCCTAAACGGAGCGTTATATGGTCATGCTCCCTTATCCGCTCATGAGCTAGAGAATGCCCTTCTCGTGAATCTGCGACCAAACAGCTTAAGCTCAAGTAGGTGTATTCTTTCTAGGTATCCTGCAGCTAATACCTTTCCTCATGAATACATTAAGGTTTTATACCAACCTTCCATACAGTTGAGAGTATTTTATTTATTTTGGATATGGGTACAATTAATATGTCATCTCTTGTTACAATATCAACTTGTTTTTCCCATTACCTAAGTCACGGGATCTCCGTTCATGAAGGCATGGGTTACCATTGTGATGTAACTAAATGAGCCTCATTCCCATATCCATAGAAGCAACGGAAATCGCTCTCCGTGCTAATCCCTTGGTAAAAGGGTCTGCCAGATTTTTCTCAGTGTTAATATAATTCACAGCTATTACTCCAGAGTTTCTCAATTTTCTGACAGATTTAAGCCTACGCTTCACATGTCTAGAGGACTTCATATTATCCTTTGTACTTGTGACTTTGGCCAACACGGTTTGATTATCACAAGACATCGATTGTCGGTATTGGTTTCTCAACCAACGGTAAGTCCATCAGAAGCTCTCTTAGCCATTCAGCCTCAACGAAGTTGGTTGTGTCAAGTGCTACAAGTTCCGCTTCCATGGTTGACCTCGTCAATATAGTCTGCTTACAAGACCTCCATGAAAGCTGCAGCACCGCTAAAGTAAACACATAACCACTTGTAGCTTTGATCTCATCAAGATCGAGATCCAATTGAGTCACTGCACCCTTCTAATACGTAGGATATCCAAAGATAATGAATTCCAAAAGATGTTGTGCCTCTCAAGTAGCGCAACACTCTTTCAAGTGCCTCCCGCTGATCATCTCCCGGTTAGAAGTAATCGACTTAATTTGCTCACAAAGAAATGAAATGTCAGTCTTGTGGCACCAACTAAATACATAAGTGACCCAATAATTTGTGAATATTTCAATTGATATTTTCCTAACCCTTGATTCTTTCAAGCTTAATGCTCGCATCATAGGGTGTTGGAGAAACTTTACAATTTTCAAAGCCAAGCGACTCAATATTTTCTCAAGATAATGAGATTGGCTCAAAGTAATCCCATTCTCATTCTTGATCAATTTAATATTCAAAATAACATCGCCTCTCCTAAATATTTCATATCAAAACATCGGATAGGAAAGATTTGACCTAAATCAATTACGGTAGTGTTTGTTCCAAATATAAGTATGTCATCTACATACAAACACAAAATTACTCCTTGACCCCACCATAGCGGTAATATACACATTTATTAGCTTCATTCACAATAAAGCCAGTGGTTGTCAAAGTCTTATCAAACTTTTCGTGCCATTGTTTAGGTGCTTGCTTTAAACCATACAGGATTTTAATAGTGCATACCTTATTTTCCTCTCCGAAATCACAAAACCATCGGGTTGCTCCATATAAATTTCTTCCTCCAACTCTCCATTAAGGAAAGCTGTCTTTACGCCCATTTGATGAACATACGACCATAGGAAGATGCTAATGCAAGGAGTACTGATGGTGGTTAATCTAGCGACAGGAGAATAGGTATCGAAGAAATCTTCTCCTTCTTTCTGGGTGTAACCCTTAGCTACAAGTCTTGCTTTGTACTTCTCAATAGTACCATCGGGCCTCAGTTTCTTTTTAAAAATCCACTTACATCCAATAGGTTTGCACCCAATAGGAAGATTGGTGATCTCTCAAGTCTCATTAGCCATGATTGAATCCATCTCGCTACGGACTGCCTCTTTCCAATACTCAGCATCAGAAGATGCATAAGCTTCCGAAAGAGTCTTTGGCACATCATCCACGAGGTATACAATAAAGTCATCACCAAAGGTTTTCAACCCTTTGTCTCTTGCTTCTTCGAGGAGCTTCGTGACTAAATTGTTGTCCTCCTCAGGGATATCATAAAATGGTTCAGAAATGGTGGAAAGTTCAGAAGTTTGATTGTTCTCATTTTCGATATTATCGATGTGAACATTCTCAGTCCGTGTTGAAGTACTGCCTACTGTTCTCATAGGAAAGATATTCTCAAAAAATGAAGCATCTCTAGACTCCATTATTGTATTAACAATAATCTCAGGAGTTTCTGATTTAACTACTAACAATCTATAGGCCGTGCTATTTTGAGCATATCCTAGAAAAATACAATCGATCGCTTTTGGTCCAAGTTTTCTTTTTCGCAATGGTATATTGACTTTTGCCAAACACCCCAAGTTCGCAGAAAATTAACATTATGTTTTCTCCTTCCATCCTCATATGGAGTAATTTCACTCCTTTTAGTGATTACTCTATTTAGGACGAAAGTTGTCACAATATAGCTTCCCCCCACCATGCCTTAGGCATACCGGAACTCTCTAACATGGCATTGACCAAGTCCGTTAGTGTCCGATTTTTCCTCTCAGCTATCCCATTTGATTGGGGTGAGTATGGTGGTGTGAACTCATGGATTATTCCATGCTCGTAATGAATTGGGAGAACTCATGAGAGACATACTCTCCTCCACGATCGATCTCAATCTTTTATTTTCTTTTCTAGTTGGTTCTCAACCTCACCTTATAAGTTTTAAAGTAGTTTAAAGCTTCATCCTTAGTTTTTAGCAAATACACATAGCGAAGAGCGTGTTGCATCATCAATAAAAGTTAGAAAATATCTTTTGCCTCCTTTTGTCAATAGTCCATTCATTTCACACAAATCTGAATGAATAAGATCTAATGGTGCAGATTCTTTTCATCCTCTAATCCCTTAAAAGGTTTTCGAGGTGTTTTGCTTGCACACATGACTGGCATTTTGATCCTTTGATAATTTCACATTTTGGAATTAAATCTAATTTGGACATTCTCACAATACTATCAAAACTAATATGACAGAAACGGGAATGCCAAATATTTGCCTCACATTTATTTAAATTTGTTGCAACATTCAGATTATAACAATACTCTAAAGTACTTAGACGGAACAAGCCTCCGCTCTCATAGCCTTTACCAACAAAATTTCCAAACTTAGACAATACAATTTTATTCGACTCAAAAACTAGCTTATAACCATCCCTACATAGAAGAGAACCACTAATGAGGTTCTTATTTATTGTAGGAGCATGTTGCACGTTCTTTAAGTGGACAATCTTCCCAAGTCGACTTCAGATCCACCGTGCCAACACCAAGAATGTAGCATGCGAGCCGCTTCCCATTAGGACGGAGGAAGCCCTCGCTGCTGGTAAGAAGAAAACAAGGAAATATCGAACATACGTGAACATTAGCACCAAGATCCACCCACCAATCGTGGATTGACATGCTGAAAAAATAATGTGGATTACCATACCCTCCTCGAAGTTGAGGCCTCGCTTATTATCACGCTGATGACCTTCTTCTTTGGTCGCTCACCATCTCGATTTTGCGGAATCGACAATCCTTCGCCATATGACCATCTTTTCCGCACACAAAGCGGTGATGTCCTTGAAATTCTTTTTCTCGATTTTCTTCTTCTTAAAGCTAGTTGTCTTGTTCGGTTTGTTGGATTTGTACTTCTTTGCTATAGTCTTTTCTCAATGAAGTTTGCATTGTTCGGCGATGTGCTTGGTGCATCCTTTGCTCTAGCTTTTCTTCCACATCGAGGGCAGCAATGAGATCTTCAACAGAAATCTCTTCCCTCTTGGTTTTTCACTAGTGGCAAAATCCCGCCAAGAAGGTGGAGTTTAGCAACAATGCCCGCAGCCACAAACTTAGGAGGTAACACACGGCCAGTGCGCAATCTCACCGACTAGTAGTTTGGAGGTCATGAGCTTGTCCAACTATAGACTTAGCCTCATCCATGCTAAAGTCGAAAAATTGCTCACACATGTAGAGCCGCCATCACCTCTGCCTCTGCATATTTGTGCTCTAGTACATTCCACAACTCGTGGCGGACTTATAGTCCATGTACACATCGAGAGCTGATTTGCGAGCAGTCAAGATGCAACCAAGAGCAGATTGTTTGCACTATCAAATTGCATGTCTTGCTCAATCGTAAATGGATACTGCGGATGGACAACCCACCACAGCCCCAAAGACATGAGCCAAAACTTCACTCTAGTCGCCATCTACGAAAGTTCGACCACAAAACCTCTCGTGTTTCATCGCATCGTAAGCGCTAACCATTTTCGTATTGCAACAAATTCCACAATAAGGTTTCGGATTGTTGAATATGTAGGCAATATTTTAATTCCAAGTTTTAGTAGGAGACAAAAACAATATACTAGTGATGCACAACTAACTACTAATGTGAGGCTACTCATCATACTGGAATAAACACAAGAAAAATATAGTATCAAAGTCGCACGATCACACGAACGACTTCATCGTTGGGCTTGATGAAGAACAGAAGCAGCGCAGCGTGATGCGATGAAGAGTTGACGCAGCGCGGTGATGTAGTAGGAGCGGTCGCGCAGATGCGCGCCCGAAACCTTATTGCCGCCCGCGCGGTTCTCTCTGCGACAATGGTTCGAGATCCCGCTCTCCTCTCTTCCGGTGCACACCGAGAAGAAAGGTCGACGAGGTTCGATAGCTCAACACTTCGCATAAGAGTGGAAGAAGACAATGGGAGAAAGGAGTGAAGGAGATCGGTTCAAACTCGACGTCTCTGTGCCTTTATAGACGCCTCAATTACTCTAGTAATCGACGCTATTATTCACCGAGAATCGGCGCTATTATTCACCGTAATCGACTCCATTATTCCTCGTAATCGACTCCATTATTCACCGTAATCGCTTGTATTCAAACCGAAAATAAACAGTCTCATGACCAGAAAAAGAGAGAGACGGTACAAGGTTTAGCAAAACAAGGTGGACATGGTGCGCCAAGTGGCGCACCACGCCACGGCGCGATGGTCGCGTCGCAAGTCACAAGTCACGCGATTTTCACGCGAAAATACGCGAATACGCGCGCGCGCGTTCGTGCGTGCGCGCGTGTGTGTTTAGCCAAAGCCACCATCCACTTCCATAATTCAAGGAGTGGGATGGACTCCACCTTATAAATTGGTCTCCCCCACTTTGCCTAAGCAATATGGTACTAAACCTTGCGTGCTTTGGAATTATAGAAAATAGGCCTTGGGCCTAATTTCAACACTATGCTACCCAAACTCGACAGGCGGGCACAACCGCTGGAGGACATCTGAGCTTGGCATCTTGGTTGCAACGGGCGTGGCAGGTGGTGAGCTCCATCGTCCTACCACCCTATTGTAGCTCGACAATGCTTGCTGGGGAGCCTAGGCTCCATAGATCCTGTGTGCCTCCCTAGCTCGACAGCTCCTACCAAGGGGTCGGCAGGACGTGTGAGCGTGGCAACGAGCTCAGCAGGATGGTGTGGCTGAACTCAGTGAGCGTGATAGCAGTATCTGGAGTGGCAGGTTGCCCCATTTGGCCTTTTTTAATAATACATTATTGAAAATATTGTAGTAATGGACTATGCCTAGCTCGACATAACACTTTATAATGAAGGTGCGAATTAAATGGCGTGTAGGATTTGGTTAGGTGCATAAATTTGCCTCATTATTCGTACGATACAAATAACAATATACACGAACCATCAATCCGAACTATAGTTAAGATACACATGCGCCTTTTGGAAGTCATGCTTATAGTCATTTGTTGTATACATTTGGGGTCCATCCGTGCCTTTCCTTTGTTCCTCTATGAGCTTTAGCCTTCGCGACAACTGTCCTGTACTTGACTTTCATAACTTATATAGGTTTATCCTAGTCCAAAATAACTTGTCGTTCAGTAGGGTCATTGGGGACCATCAGCGTCTTTCCCTTATCTACCACCCTCCTGGCCTTTCTCTTGCCCTCTATGGCTGTAAGGTTTTCAACAAGTGAAGTTCTTGAACACCACTGGGTAGTTAAGTATATATTTTTACTTGATGAATGTCAGTCGTACCACTCTGGATCGTTGATCTATTAGAAAAAGTAGCAACGCTCCCTCGCATACCATCATGCATGGAGAAGGATAGCGATATGTGAAATGAAACATGAAATGTGATTTATCAATATGTGACATTCACTTAGACGGTTATCGCCACACGTGTAGTGTGCTCGAGTGGCGGTGATTCGATGTGTTGACTGAATGATTTGTGTTAGATTATTGTAGTTAAATTGCTGGTGTGAAAACTCTAGTGGCACGTACATTCTTGTAAGAATTATCAGGGTAAAATCCTTTTTCTTGGCAACCCACTTTCACTTGCGAAGCATCTCTTCATAGTTCGATATCCCTAACAGCGGTGCAATGATATCCTTTACATGTCCTCTCTTCTCCCTCCTCTCCCCCGTATTTTCAAGATCAAGTTGAGTGAAGTGTCGGATCTGGTCATGGAGTCTGGCTAGACTTTATAGGTGGTTTGTATGTAGTCTTTGGGAGTTAATTTTATCGAATAAAAGTGCACTCACGTCCGTGAGAGTGAATCTTGTGGGTACAGAGAAGGTCATGTCATTATCAATTCACTGAGAAAGGATGATACTTGTTGTCAATTCACTAATAGAAGCCAACACGTGTTGTATGCTCAATGACGAAAGCCGGTGTATATTGTTAATTCACTGAGAAAAGCTGGTGCCGAAGACTAACTAACTGAGAAAAGCTGGTGCGTGTTGTCAAATCTTTGATGACTTCTAGCACTTGTTATCAATTCAATGAGAAAGCTGGTGTGTTTTGTCAACTCAATGAGGACAGCTGGTGGGTGCAGTCAAATCACTACGGGAAGCTAGTGCATGTTGTCAACTCATTGAAAAGCTGACATGTGTTGTCAACTCACTGAGAAAAGCTGACGCGTGTTGTCATTTTACTGAGAAAAACTGGTTCGTGTTGTCATTTCACTCAAAAAAAGTGTTGCCTATTGAAAATTTTAGTGAACTTTGCGCACAAACATGATGTGCCTTATGAAATTTGAAATTATAATACTCATACAGTACAAATGGCAACATGCACAGACCATCAATCTGAACTACATTGTAAGACGTGTGGGCCTATCTTAACGGGAACAACATTGATGGAAACAATTGTAATTGAGTTTGAGGGGGAACATCCCTAAGGCAAAAATGTAAAACTGTAGGGCATTCACATGGCATGGCGATCATCAGGGTGGTGTGGACGTGGCTGGTTATCGCGGTAGTGACAAGCACAATTGCAGCCTGGGTTGGCGCAACAACAATACGAGTGGTAGTTGCTACCGAGGTGGATTACCTCCTTGTTGTTCCTCTCCTTGATCCTCTACCTACGGAGCTCGTCATTGTTAGTTCTCTTGGTCTAGACCTCCTCCTGCAACTCTTGTAGGCGGATTTGGAGTTTGGATGTAAACCTGGCTAAGTATTGGATATGATTGATCCACTCACTCAGTGAACTTGCATTCCGTAGTCTACAAGCAAGACAAGATGGCTATAAGTGATCCATGCGTGGAAGTGTAGGTAGGTAATGAACCACTAACCATGAACAGAGTGCAGCTAAAGAATCGACATCCTGTGTGCATGTTGTTGTCAGAAACCTGTACGATCGCATCATGTTTGTGCTTGCATTGCAGCAAAGGCTCAAGGATGTGTGGGTAGTCATGGAGGAGGTTTCTAGGGATGTAGGACTTCCTGATTTCGAGCGGTAGATTGGGGCTTGGGGGTCAGGGTGTAGCGGACCATTGATGCTCATTCTTCGAGATAAGGGTCACATTCTCGAAACCCAACCCATGTCCATCATCCCCTCCTACACCTTGAGATTCTAGCCCTGTTTGCCATGTTTTGGTTGTAGGAGTGTGGTGGAGATATGTGGGTTCATTGCGTGGGATAATTTGTAGGGTCTTTCGGATGTGGGCGACAGACTTGATGCATGTATGTTGTGTGGTGGGCAAGATGCAGTCGTTTCGATCAGACTTAAGAGCTCGTAGTGTGCTGTCACCCCGCTCTGGGAAAGGGTTAGTCATAGTGTTGTCACTTTGGTCTAAAAACAACGTGTCAACACTGCATAAAGACTGAACTTAATTTGAAACGCATAAAAAGTTCCATTGCAAGCCATTATTTTATTGAAACAGGATATGCCAGCCTTACAGATTTACATTCACTGGTAACTACTAAGAACAACTAGACACATATCTCTAAATTTCAGACCCCAGTAGTACAACAAGAACAAAGCATTAATGAGTACATTATTAGGTTCAACACGTAGACCGCAAACACAGGGTCAACAGAACAACATTTTCAACACGTTTTGTGCAAAGTATGAAATCCGACACATCACTAGGTCAAGGGTGATTTGGTGGTCTCTTGTGCGGTGAAGCTGGTCCTTAGGGAAAGTTGGCTTGTTAGGGGAGTGTCATATGTCATGGAAGTCATATTGCGATGGCCGAGTGGGAATAGGGGCACCGAACAACTGACTGGGCCCAATCTCTTGAGTGCTGAATATCTACTGCACCCAGTCTTTCATGTAATAGCTGGCGTCCTGTGGAGGGAAACACATTTCATTAGGTTGACTGAAGGTACAGTTGCAGTGCGAACTCCGGTTCCACAATGACGAATATGTGACATGTGCTTGGAGGACAATGAACCCACAACCCACTCTCAGAACTCATCGTTGGAGACCTGCATGTTCATACTATTCAGTTAGCTACAGGAAGAGTAATCATAGAACTGTGAGGAAACTCATTTGCACTATTCAGTTAGCTAAAGGGGAAGAGTAATCATAGAACGGTGAGGAAACTCATAATTGTATGCACCGGTGTTATGTGTTGCACGGATGATGAACCCTAGGGAACTCCGCTCTAGGGTAGTAAGGTCTAGGGTAGTCTGCTCCAGTATGGGTGGATGCTGTGTAGTCCGTGTTATACTGGTGGACTGTGTAGCTGTTGTATGTTTGATCGTACCACTGGTCATGCTGCTGTAGGTATAGGTGGTCCGCTGGTGCGTACGTGTTGTATTAAACCTCGTAGTCTCAGATAGGCGAGTTGATGTCACTGCTTGGGTTGGCACATGCCTTGGGCTATCTCCGTGATGAGGATGGATGTGAAGTGCTCCGATCTCCACCGGCGAGGGAGGTCTGACGTCGGGCTGCCTCTGTGATGAAGATAGAAGTAGAGTGGTATCAACATGAATGGCCTTTATGAAGACGATATATATGAAGAACAACAAAAGTAATGTATCATATTGATTGTAGGAAAATATGAAATTGGTATACCAGAGTAGTGCGCTGTGCAGACGGTGGATGCCCGAGGCTAGAGCAATACGTTGAGGAGCTAGGGCGTGCGAACAAAGTTGTGAATGAACGGTGGTGCGCCTCGTCGACCCCTGGGATAAACACATTGCTAGGACAACCGCAGCTAATGGCCCCCCAATGCGTGTCTGGCATACATGTTGCAGACAACATGACACCACCCTCGAACATGATACGGTGAAGCCAGCCATACTACAATGAAGGACGAAATAAGTTAGTCATGTATACATGATCATTATAGTACAAATACCAACTTGAAATATTTTACCATCTCATCATGTCGTGTCACACGGTGTTGTTCCAAGCCAAGTGACAACCTATCGGTGTGTGTAGCCTCTATGGGTTGTGGAGGGGCCCCGTCAGTCTGCAATGGGTGCATGGCACATACAACCACAAGTATGTGGTGTACGTCTCTGGGTTGTATGGTTATTGCTCCTTCTTGACCTGCATCCTCGTCGACTGCTCCTAGGTCATGGTCCACAATAGCTATGTCTGCCTACAGTCATTGCTCTTCTTTCCCTTCATCGTTTGCCTGCAAAAAAATAATGTGGTATGCAACGGTTATTTCAGTAAATAAATAAAAAAATAAATGAATTGTACACGACTTAGAAGTTAAAGCAATGGATTGTATGAAAAGAGCTAACAAATTATTTTACGCATAAGTAAATGGGTCTCGGTAGAGGTTGATTCGAGGCTTGTGGCACCTGCTGGTGCAGTCTGAATTGTCTCAACTCTTTTTTTTTGGGGGGGGGGGGTGTACGACTCCATCATATGGGTGAAGATGAGGTGGCAAGTCATAAACTAGTAGTCCCGATCCTGCTTGTATTGCACTGACAAGCTGAACGATGTAGTCTTCGAGATGAACCATGCGGACCACACCGTTCGCACAATGGCGTCCTTATGCAAGGTCTCAAACGCGTTGTAGAACTCCGAGTACACTCGTCATGGTCTCTCACTGGAACATCTTAACTCGCTAGCAATCCAATGAGTATCCATGGTGGGTTTGTCCACTGAGTCTTCGCCATCGTCGTGAATGTAGAACTGGGCCTCCAATTGGAATGAGTGCACGTCGACTCGAAAGTACAGCAGACTAATAGGGAAGTTCTCCCACAATCACAACTGCAACAAGGTTTTGTAGACAACGAGGTTCGGTTCGCATGTAGCACGCTATGAGCCGTCGCACAAACCTCTATAGGTCGTGCATAGTACAGCTAAGCCCCAACTGCACGGTGGGACCTCACCAAGCTCGGCGTCAACCAAGGACTTAGTGAGGTGAATGTAGCTAGTGTAGGATCAAGAATAACCGACTAGAGGGGGGTGAATAGGAGGTTCAAAAATTTCTAGCCTTTTAAAATTGAACTATAATAAGTGATCACTAGGTAAGAATACTAATTGATTTCAACCTACTCAATTTTAGTAATCCTAAGGCACCACAAGAAATTATGATTGCAATTTAAACTATAAGCACAAGAATATATGACAATTGCAAAGCTATAAATGTAAGTACTAAAAGAAGATAAGAAATAACTACAAGTAGACACACGATGTTTTTCTCGTGGTGTCGAAGACTTGTCGGTCTTCATTAGTCTACGTTGAGGAAAGTCCAAGCGCTCTTAGACCGGCTCCATGAATTAAGCCTCAACTCCTCGATCACTATTGGTTCATCTTGCTCATCTCCGGAGATGGCGAGCACTAAGCCACTCACAATTTTGCACGGGCCTCTTCACAAGTTTCTTGAAGAGACACTTTGCGATCAACCACCAAGCTGTCTAGGTGCCGGCTGTTAGTGATGTGCCCAAGAGGCAATCATAAACAATTCGGTATTAAGGCTAAAAGGGATATTGATCCATATAAGATTATGGTTCTAATGGGCCTACAACGTAGAAGCCCATTAGCATGCTCTATAAATATGTGGAGGTGGGGCTGCAGGGGGTACGCAACCATCCTGAAAACCCTAGCCGCCAACTCCCCTCGGCCGTATCCCGAAACTCTAGCCTGGCGCGTGGTGCTAGCACACCAGCGCACGACGTTCCATCCCGCACGTGTGGACTCCATGGAGGCGGCGCTACTGTTGCTGCTGTGCTGATCGGCGAGAAGCGCAAGGCTATTGCTTGGACGCGAGGAGGAGACGTTCAGTTCGTGAAACGATCGACTGCTTCCTCTTCATCGACGCACATCTACGTTGGACCGGGCTGCTCCAACTCTTCTTCTGCTGCGCAGCGCATTTAGTGGTAACTATCTATGACTCCCTTACACACATGTTTTCTGGTTAAACGCGGTAGAAAATCAAATATTGTAGCTAGCGTAGCCTACCCGTTCCCCTTCAGTGGTATCAGAGCAAAGCTGTGTAGTATGTGGTCTGGATCATGCGCTTGTAGATGCACGGATTGATTAGATCAATCAGTCATAAGGGGTTGGTATAGGTATGAGTTGATAGCATCATATGGCCAAAAAGATTAGTTCGTACTCCTTCTTTAATGTACGCGCGACTTGCCCCTACCGGTTGGAATCACCATCGGGGCTAACTGCGCGCACAATCAGTAGATTGAGCCAACAGATCGAGGTCTTGTGTTGTGGTCTCCTCAAGTATACCGATCGCGATGATCAATATGATTGATCTAATGAAAATTAAGATATTTTGAATGGCTCGGATTTGGGTTGATTTGATCGACCCGATGAGATTTTCATAGCGATTTCATAGATGCGATCTATGTAATTCCGTGACCGCCGTTGCGTACATGCATAGATTGTTATACAAAACACATTCATGTCAGGGAGGTAGAATACGTTCTGCGCTTAACTTGTTTTTACAGGGAATGATGTGAATGGTATGGCATATATGTATATGTGATGCATGTGTGTTTTGGCGGCCTGTGTGTCGTATTAATCACAGCTGGGTTGAGGCTGTTCTTTAATTGTATAACGATCTATGTGTCGACTTGTGATGCTTGAGCTCCTCATGTAATTCATTTGCTAGCTATTAGTTGTAATAGTTTAGTTCTTTACCATGAAGGCTTCAAGCATGATGACAAAGAGGACAGGAAATGTGGCGAAGGAGATCACCGTGGAACCATGGCGATGGCGACCACTACGATTCAGAAGGCCATACCATTCACAGTATAATGTGATTATATGCATGTGATGTTTATTTCCTGTCATACTATTCTTTCATGTCATACCTGTAGAGGATGCATTTTTCATGACAGAATAGCTTCCCTCAGAAAAAATTAAGAATTTAATTAATGCCCTTCCAATTGCTGCGCCTATAAGAATTACGATCATTGTTTAGTAGGTTTGCCTAAGCAGAGTACCATCAACTATCTTGATCTAATAGGGTGGATGTCGGACATCCACATGTATAGTATTGGTTTACTTGACAAGGCTATTAAATTGGATTTGGGCCTTGGGGCATGGTGTTGGGAGCCGGGCATTGGATGCCACCCAACAAACAAGAGTTACATAAGATGTGATTAGCAAGCAATGCTTACCTACGTCATTAGGTTTCTAGTGGTGATGCCAAAGCTCACTAGAACTTAGATGAACATGGATCTTGACCACTATATGTCGTTAGAGGGAATACGATTACAAAACATATAGTGGGAGTGTCTTTTGTTAAATTGTTTAATGGAAGATCAAACATGAACATAGTGCTGAACTTTGCTTATTTATTTTCTGTTGTAGATCATGGCTGCTTCTAATAACAATTCTGGTTTTAACTTACGATCTGTTCTTGAGAAAAAAAACTCAATGGAACAAATTTTACTGATTGGTACCGCAACCTGAGAATTGTTCTCAGACAATAAAAAAAGGAATACGTTCTTGAGCAACTCTACCCCGATGAACTCCCTAAGGGTGCAAATGTTGCCACCCGCAAAGCTTATGAGAAGCACTGCAATGATTCACTCGATGTTAGCTGTCTCATGCTTGCTACCATGTCCTCTGAGCTTCAGAAGCATTATGAGAATGCAGATGCTCACAGTATGATTGAAGGACTGCGTGACATGTTTGAGAACTAAGCTAGGACCGAGAGGTTTAACATTTCAAAGTCCTTGTTTGCGTGCAAGCTGGCGGAAGGTAGTCCAGTCAGTCCTCATGTGATTAAGATGATTGGTTACATTGAGAGCTTGGAGAAGCTTGGTTCTCTCCTTAATCCTGATCTGGCTATGGATGTTATTCTCCAATCTCTCCCTCCGAGCTATGAGTAGTTCATTATGAATTTTCATATGAATATCATGGAGAAATCATTGACTGATTTGCATGGGATGCTTAAGACAGTAGAGGAAAGCATTAAGAAAAACACCAATCATGTGATGATGGTTCAGAAGGAGAATAAAAGAGAAAGCGTTGAACGCCCAAAGGCAAAGGCAAAGGTAAAGGCAAAGGAAAGGTTCCTAATGAGCCCCCCAGCTCTAAGCCAAAGCTAAATGGTAAGGTCAAATCTGGCTCTTCTCCTGATGATGAATGCTACCACTGCCATGTCAAGGGGCATTGGTCTAGGAATTGTAAAAAATACTTGGAGGATCTGAAAAAGAAGAAGGGAAGCGAGACTTCTGCTTCTGGTATAAATGTTATAGAAATTAATCTTGCAATTTCTTTTGGTGAATCTTGGGTATTTGATACCGGATCGATGATTCATACTTGCAAATCGTTGCAGGGTCTAAGAAGGACTAAAAGTTTTGCGAGAGACGAGTTGGACGTGCGTGTCGGCAATGGAGCAAAGGTTGCTGTACTGGCTGTCGGCACTTATCACTTGTAATTACCTTCAGGATTAGTTTTGGAATTAAATAATTGTTATTACATTCCAGCATTGAGTAAGAACATTATTTCTTCTTCATGTTTAGAGGAAGATAGTGGTTATGAGTTTGTAATAAAGAACAAACGTTGTTCTATTTATTTGAATGATATGCTCTATGCACATTGTCCATTAATGAATGGGTTATATGTTCTTGATCTTGAGGATAAGCATGTCTATAATATTAATGCAAAGAGGCTGCGGCCTAATGATTTGAATTCCGCTATTATTTGGCATTGTCGCTTAGGTCATATAAATGAGAAACGCATAGAGAAGCTCTATAAAGATGGACTACTCAACTCATTTGACTTTGAATCATTTGAGACATGCGAGTTTTGTTTACTTGGTAATATGACAAAGGCGTCTTTCTCTGGTTACAGTGAGAGGGCAAGTGACTTGTTGGGACTTGTACATACCGATGTATGTGGACCAATGAGCTCAGTAGCCAGAGGTGGTTTTCAGTATTTCATTACTTTTACCGATGATTTTAGTAGATATGGATACATCTACTTAATGAGGCACAAGTCTGAATCGTTTGAAAAGTTCAAAGAATTTCAGAATGAAGTACAAAATCAGCTAGGCAAGACAATTAAAATTCTGCGATCTGATCGTGGAGGTGAATATTTGAGCCATGAATTTGGTGAACATCTAAAACAGTGTGGAATTGTTCCATAGCTGACTCCGTCTGGCACGCCTCAATGGAATGGGGTATCTTCACGGAGGAACCGGACCTTATTAGACATGGTTCGGTCTATGATGAGCCAATCTGATCTTCCATTGTTCTTCTGGGGATATGCTCTAGAAACTGATGCATTTACACTAAACAGGGTTCCATCTAAATCAGTGAAAAAGACATTATACGAGAAATGGACCAGGAAACGTCCTGGATTGTCTTTCCTTACGATATGGGGTTGTGAGACTTATGTGAAACGTTTGACGTCTGATAAGCTCCATCCTAAATCTTATAAATGCTTCTTTGTTGGGTATCCTAGGAAATCAAAAGATATTATTTTTACAATCGGGAAGAAGGTAAAGTGTTTGTCGCTCAGAACGGTGTCTTTTTGAAAAAAGAGTTTCTTTCAAAGGGTGTTAGTGAGAGCAAGGTGTAGCTTGAAGAAATTCGGGAAACACCTGAATATGTTTCATCTCCTATTGAACCTCAACAGGATGTACAAGATGTTGTACAACCGGTTATGGAGGCACCGCCCCCATGTAGGTCTACAAGGGCACGTCGCGTAACTGAAAAGTTCACGCTCCTAACTACGGGGCAACGCGACATATTGTTGTTGGACAATGATGAGCTCAAGAGCTACACGGAAGCAATGATGGGACCAGACTCTAAAAAATGGCTTGGAGCCATGAGGTCCGAAATAGAATCCATGCATGATAATTAAGTTTGAAACTTGGTAGATCCACCTGATGGTGTAAAAACTATTAAGTGTAAATGGGTTTTTAAGAAAAGATAGACATGGATGGAAATATTCACATCTATAAGGCACGATTGGTGGCGAAAGGTTTTAAGCAAATTCAATGTGTTGATTATGATGAAACGTTTTCACCCGTCGCTATGCTAAAGTTTATTCGGATCCTCCTAGCGATTGCTGCCTATTTCGACTACGAGATTTGGTAAATGGATGTCAAAACGGTTTTCCTAAATGGAAACCTAAGCAAGGATGTGTACATGACACAGCCTGAGGGTTTTGTTGATCCTAAAAATGCTGGGAGAATATGCAAGCTTCAAAGGTCCATTTATGGATTGAAGCAAGCATCTCGGAGTTGGAATCTTCGTTTTGATGAAGTAATCAAAGGGTCTGGCTTCATCAAGAATGAAGAAGAGCCTTGTGTTTACAAGAAGGTTAGTGGGAGCGCACTTGTTTTTCTAGTCTTGTATGTAGATGACATATTATTGATTGGAAATGATATTCCAATGCTAGAAGCTGTGAAGTCTTCATTGAGAAAAAGTTTCTCAATGAAAGATCTTGGAGAGGCAGCTTACATTTTGGGCATAAAGATCTATAGAGATAGATCGAAGAGGTTAATTGGATTAAACCAAAGTACATACATTGACAAGGTTTTGAAACAGTTCAATATGCAAGATTCCAAGAAAGGTTTCTTACCTATGTCACATGGCATTAGTCTTAGCAAGACTCAGTGTGCTTCAACACTTGATGAGCAAGAGAAGATGAGTGCGATTCCGTATGCCTCATCCATCGGATCCATCATGTATGTTATGCTTTGTACGCGTCCAGATGTTTCATATGCTCTAAGTGTTACGAGCAGGTATCAATCCAGCCCCGATCTAGCTCACTGGGTGGCTGTAAAGAATATTCTTAAGTACTTTAGAAGGACTAAGGATATGTTCCTTATTTTTGGAGGTGAAGAAGAGCTCATTGTAAAAGGTTACACCGATGCTAGCTTCCAAACTGATAAAGATGATAGCAGATTGCAGTCTGGTTTTGTGTTCTATCTCAATGGAGGGGCAGTGAGCTGGAAAAGTTCCAAGTAAGAGACGGTAGCTGATTCGACAACTGAGGCCGAGTATATTGCAGCTTTTGAAGCTGCAAAGGAAGCTGTTTGGATCAAAAAAATTTATTTTTGAGTTGGGTGTGATCCCTAGTATGTCCAGTGGATCTCTATTGTGATAATAGTGGATCCATTGCGCAAGCAAATGAGCCTAGGTCACACCAAAAGTCCAAACATATACTTCGACGCTATCACCTTATCCGTGAGATCATTGATAGAGGTGAAGTGAAGATTTGCAAGGTGCACACAGATTTGAATATTGCTGATCCGTTGACGAAGCCTCTCCCACAACCAAAGCATGAGGCACACACGAGTGCGATGGGTATTAGATACTTATATGATTGACTCTAGTGTGAGTGGGAGATGATTGTATCAAGTCTATGTTTATGAAATTTTGAATAAGGTGTTATTTGGTTCCTTGAATAATGATTGTATGCATTGATTAGCAAGTATATGACTTGTTCGTGAAACTCTTTATTTTATTTAATGTTATTCTAAAGATCCCTAGTCTTATGTCATTACGTGGGACAACAATGATTTATGGACTAGTACATGTATTGATTGATGATCATGTTTCACGATCATGGATATAGGAATATCAAATCAATAATGTGGACACATGTTAGAGAACATGGTGTTGGATTGACCCACTCTGAGACGTTGCTGGGATTGTTATGTTAATATGTGCCATCAAGCGATCTCGAGTGGTATACCTACTGGATTCTTCGACCTGAAATCGCCATTGTTTCTCACTATGTATAGTGGTGCGCCTTGGGGCTGCCAAACACTACTCCGTAACTGGGTAGCTATAAAAGTGGTCTTTAGGTGTATCATGAAACATGAAATGGGATGTGAGCGAATTAAGATGGAATTTGCCCCTCCTACATAACAGAAGAGATATCTCTAGGCCCCTCGATGTGGTTGGATTAGGAAAGTGCATGGCCATACCAAGATGATAAAAGAGTTAATCACAATGTGACTAAAGAGTTAGTCATGAGTTGTAATCCACCACAAGATCGAGTGAATTGTTGAGCTATCACAAGGGTGGCACAAATCTCGCTTTAAGTTCAACTAGTATCGTGTGGCAAAGGGATCCAAATGTGTGTATATCAAGGTTTAGCCGATATGATCTTTATGTTTATTCGGGAGTCAATATGCCTTGCTAGGTGCCACTATTGACTTTTGGCTAGAAAAGAGTTTTCGGGTCATGGCTGTCTACACATGAACCTAACGGGTCACACATTCAAGGGGTTGAAATTGGAAAGCTTACCTATATGATTGTCTCTAGTGCAAGTGGGAGATTGTTAGTGATGTGCCCAAGAGGCAATCATAAACAATTCGGTATTAAGGCTAAAAGAGATATTGATCTATATGGGATTAGGGTTCTAATGGGCCTACAACGTGGAAGCCCATTAGCATGCTCTATAAATATGTGGAGGTGGGGCTGCAGGGGGTACGCAACCATCCTGAAAACCCTAGCCGCCACCTCCCCTCGGCCGTATCCCGAAACCCTAGCCGGGCGCGCGGTGCTAGCACACCAGCGCACGGTGTTCCATCCCGCACGTGTGGACTCCGTGGAGTCGCCGCTGCTGTTGCTGCTGTGCTGATCGGCGAGAAGCGCAAGGCTATTGCTAGGATGCGAAGAGGAGACGTTAAGTTTGTGAAACAATCGACTGCTTCCTCTTCATCGACGCGCATCTATGTTGGACCGGGCTGCTCCAACTCTTCTTCTGCTGCGCAGCGCATTTAGTGGTAACTATCCATGACTCCCTTACACGCATATTTTCTGGTTAAATGCGGTAGGAAATTAAATATTATAGCTACCGTAGCCTATCCGTTCCCCTTCACCAGCAAGCACCAAGAGTAAAAGATCACGCTTCGCTTGATGGCTATCAAGTGCCAATGATCAATCTAAAAGATTATGCACTTGACTTTGGCTCAAAACACCTCAAATGAATGCACTCAATGAAAAGAGGTGTGAAATGAATGCTCAAGGCTTAAAGATGTTCAATACAAATTCACCAGCATGTCCTTGAGTGGTGGGGGTATTTATACCCTTACCAATCAAAACTAGCCGTTGCAAAAATTTATTCTGAAAAATCAGAAAAATCAGAACTACCGGTGTTCAAAGTGCGGTACTACCGCAGTTCACTGTAGCACACAGTAACGGCTATGTCAGAGCGTCAGAACTAGCCGTTGAAAAATAATACGGTACTACCGCTGTTGTAAGTGCGGTACTACCGCACCATGGTAGTTCCGTCGTGTAATCTCCGGTACTTTTGATTTCACGGCACTTAAGTCTCAGTGGGGTGCTCTCTGAAAAAAACGTGCTGCTGAATTTTCCGGTACTTCTAAAGATCGGTAGTTCCGATTTCTAGCGCGGTACTACCGCACTGCGGTAGTTTCGTCGTGTAAATCACGGTACTACCGATTTCCGCAAGCCCAAGTCTCAACCGGGTTGCTCTCTGGAAAAAACGTACCGCTGAAAAATCCGGTACTACCGGTTCGATAGTTCCGTAGTTTATATGGCGGTACTACCAGACTCTGGTAGTTCCGCATGTTCAACGCTGGTACTTCTAATTTTTCTGAGAAAGCACAGTTGGTTTTCAAACTTAATTTTACGTGCATGCATGATTCTAGATTGATCCAAATGGCACAAGAATATGCCATCAAGCTACTTTCTATGATCACTCTTAATAGTACGGCGACTATCATATAATCCGGTCTTCCAATCTTTCTCCTAAGACCGGAAAAATATGAAAAAGGGATCCTATATTCTTGTACCTTTGTTTTTGATCCAACTTGATTTTCTCTTCGTCCTTTCGTAAGCAACTTGCTTTTATCATTTGTGCACTTATGATACTTAACCTATGTAATCTTCAACAAACATATTAGTCACATATCCATAAATCGTCATTAATTACCAAAACCAATTTTTAGGAGTCTAGATGCTTTCAGCTAGAGTACACCTAATCTCTTTGAGTCGTAGGAAACATGATACACCCAAACAAGAAGAGTAAGTAAGCAATTAGGTGGACCTCTCAACCTCTGAAGGTGCTTCTATTGGACTGTGCTTGTACTGTCATAACCATAAATGTGGCACACTTGGGATCTTGTCAAGAATGGGATAACCAAACCAATGCAACAGACATACCTTTCAATTGGCTAGTCTGGGGGTTGGAACCTTGGCGCGACTCCGTAGTGGTAGGCCGGTAAGGCAAGCAACATCACGTAGGGTGATAGTCATCTCCCTCCACTGAAAGTGAAACATGTGGGTCTCCGACCTCTATCGGTCAATGAGCACCGATAGAGACGGCGAGTCCAACACGAACGAGTGCCCAATGTGCATCATCCTTGCTATGGGTAGCAACCCAGCCCACCGCAGAACTAGAGCGTAGCAATCCTCGAGAGGCCGATTCTCCCTAGGACCCTAGAGAACAAAGGGGGATGTCCATCATCACTCGACCACGCCTAACAACGATGTTGGCCATCCCAATATGGGTTCAGCAACATACCACTCTCATCACCATCACCAGCGGCCATTTCCTGCAACACAAAAAATGTGCTAGTCTCCACGCAAAATTTACATTAAAAGTTATGAAAAATAAAGTGGGAACATTATGAATCAATTAAAAATGCATGCAAAGTTATATTGTAAACCATTACTTAACATGCGGCATTACAAATCTAGGTTCACCAGCAACTACTAAGAATGTCTCGAGGCACATCATGAGCAAAGTATGAACGAGTACATAGGTGAAGGCAGTACAAATCGTCACATCTACAAGGCGGCTAACGAGTAGGCCTATTCGGGCAATGCCTCATGGAGTGCTCCACTGTCTTTCATAGCCTGCACTTTCGTGGTATGGCTTGTTGGCCACGCTGTCTATCATCCATATCGTTGCAGATGCAACGGGACTGCCGTCTTCTATAGCCGGGTTGTTCCAGTGTATCGTTTGGTACCCATTTCACTTCCCTTGACTAAAGATCCTTCTAATGCATGTCCACCCCGTAGGAGTTGAACTTAGCACTCCAAGTCCCATACAAATGATGGATGTTATAGTATTTTAATACATACTGTGCAGGTGCAGATGCAGCAAGGCTTATGCAAGAGCTTTGACTTGTTGCACATGTAGGATCACGGTCCGTTCACAATTTTGCAGGCCTTTCCCATGTGACATGTCCTGTACGAGACCCTCCCTGTCAAACACGAACAAATATTCCATATACGACATCACATACCTAGCACCAATGCAGACGGAATCTAGTTATTTTCAACGACGCTAAATACAACTAAACATAACAAAAAAATAATTATGCATATGTACATAACTGAGCTATCAATTATGCCTATGGACATGTGCATGTATGCATGCATACAGGTACACACATATATACACACAAATACTATAAATAACAATGCACAATTATGCAATCTTATCATTATTTTCTATAATTTTTTAATCTCACCAGAGCATACATACATACGTATGTACATACATATACGTACGTACGTACATACGTACTAAATTACGAAGGCACCGAGAACACTAAAAATAATAGTACGTATTTCTATAGCCATTTATAAAAAAAATCATTACCGCCACTAATATATTATTAACATAGTTAATTACAAAATATCATCATTACGAACTAAATATATATGTCAACTAAATATGGTTACCAAGCGTATTCTATACTATCAAACCACCGTTACGCTAATATAATGCTAATAACATATTAAATGCATTGTTCGCATATGAGTGAAATATACCTTTTCTTGAAGGTCTTCACCGGATTTACACTTTTTCCACTACCAAATCTTCTAAACCGTAGCAAAACCACCTAAAAAAACTAATTGAAACACTCTTCTATTCTCTCTCTCTTCTCCCTTCGCTCTCTTGCTTGGTAGGGAAGAAAATGAATTGAGGGGCTTTAGATGGGAGAGCAGAGGCGATGTGAGCTATTTTATGCATGAGGGGACAAGTTTACGCGACAAGGGCACGTGGGCCATGCCCAACCACTATCAAGGAGCGCAAGCTCGATAGGACAGCTTGTCACGCTTGTCGCGTCGTTGTTGAGCACGCTTGTTACGCCTATTGGCCATAGGTGATTTGCTGAGCCCAAGTTGCTTGGCATGCACTGCCGAGCTACAGTAGTGTGGCAGGACGGTGAGGCCCGCCGCCTGTCATGCCCGTCAAATCCTTGTCAAGCCGAGCATCCTCCCACGGCCGTGCCCTCTAGCCGAGCTTGAGTAGCGTGATAGGAGACACAAACCATCTGCTGCCGTGGCTTTAGAGCTTAGGAGAGGACTAGATTTACAAAAATGGATGCTGGGCAGTCAAAATTGAAAAAAAATATTGCCCATATATACGAATAGTTCCTTTTTACATGCCCTCGGGGCGAGAGAGGTTTGGAAACATCTGGGGCTGGAGAACCTTTTGGAGGCGCGAGAGAGCCGGATCCATATGTTTTGGAGCACCTCATTGATCGAAAGGAGTCAAAATCACCGGTTCTTGGTCAGCTGGGTTTGCAAGAAACAGTGGCGATTGTAACTTGGAATATTTGGAGAGAGAGAGAGAGAGAGAGAGAGAGAGAGAGAGAGAGAGAGAGAGAGACAACAGACGAAAAGGAGAATGAAAATCCAACATCACTTCAACCGGGAGTGAAGTGAAGCTGAATGTTGATGCAGCAAACTGGTGCAACAGTAAGGATGAGAGGGGAGCAATGATTGCAGCAGCAAACTGGTTTTTCTCCACTGACGTTTTGCAGCGGAAGCACTAGCTCTCCGCAACGGTTTTATACTAGCATCCTTTGTTGGATGTAACAGGAGTAAGATCGAATCACTCTTTTGGGAGCATCGAAGCCATTTGCAACCCGGGCAGTTCTGGTAGCGTCGAAGGGCCTGTACTTTTTAGTTTTTTAAAAGGGTTTTGTTTTTGTACCTAACTTTTAAATAGAGTATTTTTTAAAACAAGATCTATAAGTTAATTGTAGTACACGTTAAAAGCTCAATATCTGTAACATCCAAAATCGCAAGTGAGTATATATCTTTCCGTAATCTCTATCGTAAATAGCTAAAATTCAAAAATTTCAACTAAAAGTTGTAGTCAAAAAAAAAACAGGCTCGAAATCTTCTTGTGTATGGCAGGATCTGCCTCCAAGTTTTGTTGTACCTTTTCTCACGGATGATGTAACTTTGATTTAAAGTTAATGGAAGGCTGCCGTTTGTTTTTTTCTTTCAAAAAAAAGAAAAGGAAATGAAAGGAAAGAAGAGAAGAGGAGAGAAAAGGAAAGGAAGACCACTTATTAGTTAACACACGACCTTAGCTGAGCTAGGGTAGGGAAACTAGAAAAACCATTCGTAATGTCTGCAGAATGTGTCGAAAAACATTTGTAAAATGGACGACTTGTAGGAATGTTTTCTTTTTTTCGCCTTAGGGTTGATAATGTAATAGGTCAAGTGATAAAGAGTTATGAGGTGTAGTCCTGAAATTGTTCTAGACGACAAAAAAGTATGTTATTTGGAGGCAAAAAAGCATCTCAACTTTCGATGAATGAAACGGGAGAAAGTGTCAAAACAAAATTTTGCTGGCGCTCATCAGAATATAATATGAACAGTCAAGAACCTGCCAGACCTAAACGTCTGGTGTTACAATCACCTCTCCGGCCAATCAAACTGGCTCTCCTACCTCGGCAGTAGTTCGAACCGTTCCCAGAATCTCTGATCTCAACTGCATCAGCAATCTACCCAAGTAATTCAGACCTTCGCCCTCGCGCCCACCACCCCAAAATAAATCATGGGGCGATGCCTCAACAAGAACAGAGCCAGCCGTTGACAACAGCATATCAGTCAGATGGGGATAAGTTGAAAACTTGCATTTTATAGCTCTGTACATCACATCAATTTTCATGGACTCCCAATCTGGCCGTACCTATAAGATAAAATAATTAAAAAGAATAATAATATTAGTTTACATAACCAAGCAAGAGTACGAAACTAAAAATGACATCATATAAAGTAAATGTGCTAGTCATCGTTAGGAGCAACATATATTCCAAGGAAATTGTCATCGTGGACATCCTACTGATGATTGGTTAGCACCTTTATGCCAGTACTGCCAGCCAGCAAATAGCTGCAGTGATATACAGTACAACTAACACAGAAAATCGTTGCCCAGAGTGCAGAGCCAAACATGTGGAATTAATCCCCAGTAAAGACAACACCAATGTCGTGGAAAAAATTGGTGACATATCATTCATCCAACATAAGAAGTTGACTGAATAACTGGATTGCTTCAAAAAGGCATATTTCTATTAAGATGTTACGCAATATCACATAGCATATCCAAAAACATCTGATAAATCAGTGAGATAACATTGTATAATTCGCTCCACAATGTTCTGGTAAACTGCCAATGCATGCTGGAAACACATTTTTTTCATAATTGTTTTGCAACTTGACAAAAGGAGGATCCACGTGCGAGATACCTTTCTCTAGCATGGTTAACAAGGGACACTACTGCTAATTGTGTACACCTTTGTGTTTCTTGTGTGCATGTGCACACACGAGTTGCAAGTACCATTTGGGGTGCAAGGACTACAATCTATAAAGCAACAAAGGCTACTACATTCTTCAATGGTCCAAAATGTGCATTTGGACTTGTGTTCACTCCCATCCAAATGGTGGATCTAATTATACTGACATCAACAGGTAAGAGATAGTTTGATCCCTGTAGTATGCCAGCATGGAGTATTGGAGATATTTTGTAGTAGGGCAATTAAGATTGTAAGCCGCAATTGTAATCATACTTCATGCATGAGCTACCTACTGTTTTAACTGATGTTGCTGCTATGCACCAGAGGTGGGAGAGACCCAAGGAGCAATTTGCAAAACAAATGGGCGCTTCAGACATCAAGATGCTTTAACCACAAAAATTAATATCACACTAAAAACACAAAGTAATTTTGATGGCATTATAATGGAATTGTTGGATGACAGAATTCAATTCAAGTATATAAGGGTTCAATTTATCGGTAGACTTACAATTTGCAAATGAAAAGTAGATCTACATTTTACAAATTCCTCACTCCTCAGTAACACTAGATCATGCAAGTTGGAAAATAGAATTGATACACATCTTTGTAATGTTACTGGGCTAATTTTCTCTTTCAAACAATATCATTCATCAGAAAGAAGATTAAATGTTATACATCACTTATCTAGAAGTTCTCTTGATCTTTCCCACTATAATCAGCAAATATCAAACCAAGCAGAGTATTCAGGCATACCAATTCCGGGAATTCTCTTTGTCGGGTCCTTCCTATTCTAGCAGCCTCTTCAGGGCTCTTTGCCTGCTTTATTTCTTGGACAACGTCCCTTGCTTGAGGATTGTCAATACCAACAAACTTATGTTGCTGAAAAAATTTGGGCTTACTGTAAGGATTGACAGTGCGAATTATGACGCTAATATACTGTTCACAGATGTTGCAGGTCAACAAAACACTCATGCATCATGATCAAGAATTCCTCTTCAAAGCACACCAAAATAACACAAAAATGGCTCTAAAAAACAGGAGAAAGAAACCTGGTAGTAGTGTTCCACAGTTGGCCATGTGAAATCATCCCCATTTTCATCGGGCATGTGAATTGGATGAGGAGAAAAGTTTGAGAAAGTCCCGAAGGTATCCCAAGTCTTGTAAAAGGAAATAATATTTGTTTCATAAGGAGATACTTCCGGATCAACTGAAGGTATTTCATCCACAGATGGTATTACAGGTGAGAGGTCAGGGATAGGATGGAGGAATCCACTCATGAGCATGTCCCTATCAATCTGCAAATTTTAAAGAAAATATATAATATGCAGACGCTGTCAACTAATGCCAAATAATACACATATGCCTACAATAACGCATAGTTACGCAGATGCTCAAGTGTAAAATTATATGATTAGATAAGACCACTTGTAGAACAATTTATCCAAAACTGAATGAGAACAGTGGGAACTACTAAACTCTACAAAAACATATGATATGCAAGAGAGAGAGAAATTTTACAAAATGAAAAGCGGAGTAATAAAAGTTTAATATAGCAACTGGCAAGTATATTTAATTGATGGAGAACGCACACAAGAATAATTGAACTAGAACATAAATAGTTAACCTGCTCATACGAAACATCAATTAAATCAATTGCCTGAGTCATTTGGTTCATCCCTAGTTCACCAACTGGTGTTGGAGCATTTACTCCCCCAATTATTTTTGGAGCCCAGAATGCATACACCTGTTGAAAGATGCAAACTTAACCAATGAAAACAGAGTTCAAACGGAATATGGCATACAACATGCACATGAAGGCACACAAATTAGGGCAAACCTAATAAAGTCATGCCATTTAATATACCATATGTGAACTGGCTGATGTTCATGATGCACAAATGACGGATATGAGATATTCGCATGTGATTTTGTAAAACAACGAGAAGTGAATGCACAAAGACTTTCCCCATGATTCTGTTGAGTGCCCCTCCCAGAGAATTAAATGTTATTTCCATAGTGTGGTTCCATAGAGTGCCCCTCCTGATGTATGCCTATGCAGAGCTGAACTTGGGGAGCATCTATATACCCAACTGGTAGGAATATCCTTGCAATATTCATATTGTAGCAAATGAAAAGCTGATGAAATCAAATAAAATTCATATCCATCAAATCCCTGTTCCTTTCAACTTCTCATGGAGATTTACCAACAATCTATGAGCATTTTAACAGAGACATTGGGCATAGCATATTTAATGGATAACATGTAACGACAGTTTCTTTCGATAGAATATATACATGTTAAAGGTATTTAGATCATTTCCTATTATCTAGGGTTTAGGTCCTTGTATGTTCATTTACTATATATAGCCCTGTAGGCTGCAATTACAATATACTCTACATTTTATATTTCCATTCTTCCTCACCTTGTAACATGGTATCAGGGTCCTAGAGCTCGATCCACATTCTACTACTGCTGCCCCCGGGAGGAGCGATCTTCGCTCCCGGGGGCGGCCACTGACACAGGCCACCGGATCCGGCTGCCGCCGCCTCCTCCTGGTGCGCCCGCGCTAGCTTGGGCCTGCGCCCGCTCGAGCCTCTGCGCCACGCCGCTGCTGGCGGCGTCCTGGCTGCCACCAAGCCAGGATCCGACCGTATGTGGGCTGGATCTGGCTGTCTCCAGTCGCCGCCGCCTCAGATATGGCGCCACCGCCTCGGATCCGGGGACAGCCGCCACGGATCCGGCCGGCCTCGCCCACCTCTGCGCCGAATTTGGCCGCCTCCGACTCTCCCTGCGCGGATCTGGTTGACACCTTTGGCCACCACCGCTGCTCCCGTGGCCACCGCCGCCAAGGTTCCAAATACCGGAATCGGAAGAAATAACCGCTCGGTTACCGGAAAAACCGGTCAAAATTTGGAAATCAAAATTTGAATTTTGAGATGTTTTGAAACCGGTAACCGGAAAAACCGATCGGTTACCGGAAAAACCGGAAAAAACCGGCCAAAATTCAAAATTCAAAAATTGATACCGACCGGTTTTTTGGGTTACCGGACTCCACCGGTAAAAACGGTAACCGGCGGTTACCGGCCGGTAACCGCCGGGATTTTGAACCCTGGCCGCCGTCGGATCTTGGCCTCCTTGCTGACACCACGTCTCCCGCGTGTGCCCCTGCTCCGCGCCGCTGTTGTGCTCCCCTTCGGTCGCTGTCGCCTCCTTCCACCTCCGACTTCTCCCTCCTGTTGCTCTCCGACCGGTGGATGAGTGAAAGGGAGAGGGGCAGAGAGAGAGGTGAGAGGGAGGGGAGCGAGTGAGGGGGTGGAGAGAGAGGAGAGGAGGGGAATAAAAAGGCGTAGTAGTATTGCTATGCTAGTATCTGTTGTCTTCTTTTTTTCTTTAAGTCTCCTGTTGTGTCTATTCAAATCCTTAGCATCTCTCTCAACTCATCAAAGCCATGCAAATACATAAAATCCTTGTCAGTCAGCCGACTGTTTTGCTAGCCACGGTACATCCTCTCGGATGAGTGTGGTCCTCTTCTTCCTTTTGCATAGCCGTAATCGCTGCTCTTTACCTTGAGCCACTGCAGATCGTAGAAATCTTTATGATGCCGCCGCTTCTCTTTAAGCCGCCGCCCTGAGCTTCTAAGGCCGCCGCGCTTCTTCTGCACCGCGCCTCTGTTGCGCTTCTTGTGCACAACATTGCTGCTGTCTTGAGCTTCGATTTGTGTTGCTATGCTTCATCTCCTTCTTCAGCTTGTTTTGATAGCTTCTCTACTTGTGTCACATTCCATATCCTTTTCGTTGTGTTACCACGGTCGACTTTGCTCTCGCTTACCTCTACCTTCTCAGCCCTTACACTTTGTGTTTTATTGGCTGTCGCATGATTTTAGATAGAAGATTTTTCCGACACAATTTTTCAAGAGTTGCACGCTATGACGACATCTTCAAGACACGGATTTTAGATTTTCCTTATGCTAGTATCAACCCTTTCAAATGCAATGCTATTGCATATGCCTTGTATTTGAGGGGGTGTTAAAGGTATTTAGATCATTTCCTATTATTTAGGGTTTAGATCTTTGTATGTCCATGTACTATATATAGACCTATGAGCTGTTCTTGCTATACACTCTACATTTCATATTTCCATTCTTCCTCACCTTATAACAATATAATCAAACAGTGAACACCATTCAGATAAGTTAACAACAGTCAACAGAACAGTACTATTGCACCTAAGAATTTAGAAGACAACTCTATCAACTTCTTAACTGCAATTGTAAATAGACTCAAGGTCAGTTTTGATTTCACATCCACAACTTGAACGAAAAAAATCATTAAACCAGGATATAACTAATTTAAACAAAGGCAATCTGATAACAAATGTAGTATGTATAAGTAAATGCAAACAGCAAACATATATAGTGAATTTAATTTTAAAAAATTACCTTATGAATAACACTTGCAGATATAGCAGAAGCTGCTAGGGTGCCACCACACTCCCATAATACGGAAAGGTAACCACGATCATAACAATATGTCATAACATCTCTAGGATTAAGCATGTCAAACTCCACTACTTCAACACCCTTCATAGCAAGCTTCTTTTGGAGATCTCTCCGGGCACCTCTTTGCGTTGCAACTATTGTGTATGCATCATGAACATTCCATAAATTTGCTTCTTCAGGAAGGTTAAGAGACTGTGACATTACAATGCGCACTGGAACATGCCCCTTAACATGTCTTGCAGTTAATCGAGGATCTGAGACACAACTAAAAGCTCTTCAATTTTGTGACGGAACACCAATATGAAATATAGCATATAGAATATTGTATTATTTGGTCACTACCATCAAGGCGCACAGTATTTCCACCAACAATAATGGCATCACTTCTGCCACGCAATTCAAACACTCGACTTCTGGATGCTTTGCCACTTACCCAAGATGCATGTCCACTACTTGCTGCAATTTTTCCTGCCAATTTCCATCAACGGAAGTGAAAATGAGTGCAAGTTGGATATTACTGCAATTTATAGTATATTAACAAGGCATAACAAATAGAACCAACTAATATACAGAAATGGAACAAAGTATGACTTACCATCTGCAGTCATAGCATACTTCAGAACGGAGAATGGAACATGAAAGGCAGCTCGGTAAAGTAATGGAGCATTTACAACGAGGCATGACCTTAAAGCTTCCTACAGTGAACAGCTTAAAGACATCAGTAAGCCAATAAAATGCAAGAACAGATTGATAATATACATTTTTTTGAGCCACTTACTAGGCTTAAAACAAAACACAAGGAAAAAACCTACAAGAGCAAATTGATAATGTATATACTTCTAAGATGCTTATTAGGTTAAACATGCAGCAGAAAAACTGGAGGGGGTGGTATTAGATGATTCACACAAATAATAAAAGAACCGAAGTAAATAAATGAATGGCAAGATGAAATATAACCACCATGAGAGCAGATAAAATCATTAATTCATTACTCCCTCCGATCCCAAATACATGTCATTCTAGCTTTCAAATGTTGTTCCCAAATACATGTCATTCTACAATTTGAGGCAACTTTTTTACCCATATTTCCTTTACATACCCCTCCCGTTCATTATTCCCAAGGTCATTTACTACTATGGACTAGACACTACACACCATCCAAGAGCAATAAGTGAGCTAATGAAGGAGGGTAATATGGTCTTTTGTATACATGTCTTGGTTGTAGTGCAAAATCCTATAATGGCATCTATTGAGGAAAGGAGGGAGTACGCTACAATGTAATTTGCATTCAGCAGGGGTGATGGCTTTAGCTAAAGAAAGGCATCGCTGAGGTTTTAGCTTTAGTTAGAACTTAGAAGCTCAATAGCCCAAGGGGAAGCTACATGACAGATACATCTGTCATATTCAAGATAGAAACATAAATTCAGAAGATCAAACACATTCCGAGGCTAATTAAAGGCAAATACCAAATTGAACACTAGTTGAACAACACTCCGCCTAAACTGGATATACCAAATATTCATTATAACAGATCGCTAAGGAAGAAACTGAACAAAAGGAAAAAAAATTAGATACAAAGTGTAGTACCAGTAGCTCTACTAATCTCCAGATTGTTCGCGTGATTTTAAATTGTACAAAAAGAAATAGAGAGTACTAAATGGTGAAGGAAAATGGAATTGGATGTATTGCATTGAGCCTCTCGGGCAATTACAAGACTTCAGGATTGAAATCCTAATAGGACTCTATCCTACCATATATATTGTACTCTAACATCCCCACGCATTGAGCCTCTGAGGCGGAGAAGGCCAAAGAGTGATATAGACGGTACAAGCCGATGTCGAGGGCGATGGCGGAGATGGTCGAGGATGCCGTTGAAATCCTAAGGCGTGGTCGGTTAGGACTCTATCCTACCATATATATTGTAGGGGTGATAACATCCCCGAGGATGTAGACAAAGCGGCGATATAATCGACGCAGCAGCGTCGGAGGGTCGATCGCGGTCGATGCGGTGTTGCGATGGCGGAGCGTTTACTAGCGCATCGAGAGGCAACGGCGTTGACATGGTTGTAGGAGGCCCCAACCGACATGGTTGTGCGGATGTATGAAAAGCGATGCGGAGCGAACACTTCTACCGGCGGCGGCGGCGGGCGCGCTCTAGCTCGGCGGCGATCGACGCAAAATGCGGCGGCGGCGGTAGCGCTTCGATGTCGGTGAGAAGGCCCGATCGGCGCCAGCGAAGATCAAGTGCGAGCGGATGGCGCACAGAGATTGCGCGCCACGATCGTCGATGCCGGGGGCGGCAATGTAGATGCAATGGCGAGGGGACACACAGCAATAGCCCTGTTGCTCGGAGAAGATGCGCGTAGTACTCAACGACGGACGTCACGGGAGCCGAGTGGATCGTGCACAATCGGCTGATCAGACCGAGTACGCGCAAGGCGGGACGACGATGGAAGAAGTCGGCGGAGGTGTCCCGATCTGTGGTGGTGATGACGAACCGGCGATGAAGATGTGCGGACGAGATGTCGGAGACGCGATGCGGGAAGGCGTCCTCTCGGCATCATGTGCCCGACCTAGCCGCACAGTCGAAGAGGTAGAGGCAGGTGTAGTCGACGCCGATGTCGGAGGAGATACATGCGAGGTCGACGGGCGGTGGGCGACTCAACCCCGATCAGTGATCGGGAAAAGAAAAAAGATACAACAGCAGTGGGATCCTCCATATGCAACTCACTGGGTACACCTAGCCTCCTCTATCTCTTTTTTTTTACCTAGCCTGATCCTCCCCTTTTTTTTTGTGGTTGGCTTCTAAAGGAAGCTATCTATACCAGGCACAAGAGTGCACACAGCACCCCCACACGCCAGAGAGGCGGCGGCCGCGAGGCGGCAGGGCGGTGGCGGGAGTCGGCGGTCAGGCGGGACGCAGGGGCCGGAGGCAGCGCGCGCGGCGAGGAGGCGGGGAGGCGCGCGCGGGCGAGCGGCGAAAAAGCGAGCGAGCGAGCGGCGGCCGGCCGTGGCGGCCGGCGCGCGGCGCGCTTCAGGAGGCGGTGGGTGGGCGGATCTAAGCGGCGATGGATCGGTGGCGTCGGCTCCCAGCGAAGCAGCGGCGGGAAAAGGCGGCGGGCCGGGAGGCGAGCACGGCTTCGGTGCGAGCGATGGCGAACGCCGGCCCGGCCAGCGATGGCGCGTTCAGCCAGTAGCGGCTTCGAGGCGGCGGGTGGGCGGATCTAGGCGGCGGTGGATCTGGTGAGGTGGCGGCTCCCCGGATCCGTGATGGAGGAAGGCGACCCCAGGCGAACGAAGCGAGGTGGCTCGATCCGAGCGGCCACGGGCTTCCGGCGGCGATGGTGGATTTGAGGCGGCCGGCGGCAGCGGATCGAGGCGTCGGCCAAGACTCACCAGAGAAGGAGGAGGCCCGAGCTGCTGCTTGATGACGACGATGATGGCGGCGGATCAATAGGATCCGCCGCCTAAACAGTGGCGCTGCCCCCGGCGGAGATAGATCTCCCCGGGGGCGCGCGGTGCGGAAGCTAGAGGCGGCTAGGGTTAGGATCTAAACCTAGAGCTCTGATACCATGAAGGAAGATGGAATTGGATGTATTGCATTGAACCTCTCGGGCGGTATATATAGAGGTACAAGACTTGAGGGACAAGACAGTCAGGGATTGGAATCCTAATAGGACTCTATCCTACCATATATATTGTACTCTAACAAATGGATCTAGATTTTACTTGCCAGTTGACGTATTACTAGAAAACACAAAAAAAAAATCTTGGTAACATTATTGTCATTTTTACCCATTATATTGTATTGAAAGTAATAATACTTTTAACAGTTCGGTAAATAAGTTATTTTCATTCACTTCTATCTTTCCACATCATATGTTACATCCAATTTCTTAAAGACATGGAGCAAGTGAAAAGATAGTGTTAGTGTCTCCACTGGACTGCAAACAAGATAGAATTTTGGATATAAACAATATGTTTCCTCTTTCCAATATGTTACAAATGAATTTCAACATCTGATTAAACTATCATAAATCAATAGTAGTATACATTCAAAATTTTGTATTCACTTTAAAGAAAATCTAAAAAATCATAAAGAAAATCTAAAAAATCATAAAGCATCTTCTCAAATCATACTTGTAGTGTCAATTCCACTAAATCATAACTGTGAATTCAGGAAATGGAGCATCATCCAAAAATGAATGATTTTTTAAAAGCACAGTTGCATAATGATTTAGGCAAGGGTTACTCAAAGTAAAGCATAACTAAATATATCTGGAACTCAATTGTTTAGTTCTGTGCTTTTTTTATCATTCATATTGCACATAAAAATATTTATATATTTTTTCAATTGTTAAACTGCTTCCAAGCCATTTTCAAGGGCGCTCGCTGACCGCTTACTTCTTAGAGATATTTAGAACATTTCAACTAATAAAAACTAAAGAAGAAAAAAAATACAAGCTAGGAGTTACCATGAATAATTTACTCTGTAGATCCTCCCCCACAACATCAACTTGAATGCCTTCACGTCGTAATGATTGAATTGCCTTCCCTCTCAAGTGCTTCAAGGGATGTCTAAGACCCACCACAACTCTTGCAATTCCTGCCTAATAAAATTATTAGTTACTGCCTGCATTTTGAGGTCATCTTATCATATCCAACTTCAATGTATATGGTTAAATGTTTCCACAAAAAGGCTAAGCAAAAATCTAATGCAGCACTCCATTAGTCCTTTTTTTTTGGGGGGTGGGGAACCACAGTGTTCATGTGGGAAAACTCACAAGGATCAAAACTTTGCAAATTGTGGGAAAAAGAACAGCTCCAATTTCTACACCCTATTGCAATCTTCAGCGAAATTAGCTACTCTGCTTTTAGAGTCTGAGACAAGAGGATGCAATGTCCATCCTTACGACTTATACCCATGGAATCCACAAGACCTATGATAGGTCAGCACCACGATCAAGATCATACGGTCATACAATTGGGATCCTACTTGTAAAAGAAAAAGATGGCAAACTTGGAGAAATAGAACGGAACGATGGTGAAGGGCACCCCGTCAAGCACCTGGACGAGGGAGGCGACGGCGGTGTTGTCCCCGTAGCAGTCGCCAGGCTCGAGGTTGAGGTAGGCCGTGGCGCCGCGGGCGTGCTCTCCGGCCTCCTCGGCGGCGAGGAGCTCGGCGCAGGGCGTGCCCTGTGCGTAGAGGAACCCCTCGCCGACCACCCAGGCATCCGCGTTGTCAGTCTCGAGCTGGGGGCTAGCGATGATGCACCCGAAGTTGGGGTGCGGGGAGGTGAGCCCCGCGGAGCGGTCGGCCACGTCGGCGGCGCGGCGGAGGAGGAGGGCGTCGTGGGCGTGGGAGACGGCGCGGGGGGCGGGCAGGCGGCGCCGGCGGCGGGGGAGGAGGAGGAGAGGGTAGGATGCCGAAGCGGGCGCGACGCCGAGCGGCGGCGGCATGTTCTTGGGGCGAATAGTGAGCTCCTTGCAATTGTGCGGAGTGTTCACACAATTGTATCTAATTTTCCCTCACTAGAAAAAAGAAGATATATACCATTATAAAATAATCACATTAGAAATATATTATTATAAAGTTTTGATTTAGAATCATGTCATTCTAAAGTATACATATTTTGAAATATACCATTATAACTACTTTTATATATTATCTATCAAATACACAGCATGTATTTATCTATATATTTTCGTATTTCCTAAAATACCCTTCTCCTCCCTACACCTCACTACAACTCGTCTTTCTCTGGCTCTCTCCAGGCGATGCGTGCGCGTGCGGCTGCCCTCGGGCTTGCTGGCCGTGGCTCACGCACTCACGACCTCGACCAAACCCAAGATTTTGCAGGGGAGAGAAGGGAGGAGGAGGAGGAGGAGATGGGGAGGGAGGACAGGTTCCCTGTGTAGGAGGTGGCACTGCTCGCCGGTGTGGCCGCGACCTTCGCCGGTCGCCGCAGGGCTGACCGGCGTCTACCTCTCGATGCCCCACTCCGACTACAGCTTCCTCAAGCTGCCCCGCAACCTCCAGGAGATCCAAGTCCTCACGTAATTCAATCTACAAAGCTTTTACTTGTTTTTATTTGGAAATATATTGTTTTTGTTCAACAGTAAGTTGCGCTTTTCTGGCAATTTCATGTCAAAAATCGCCTCCGTTGTGCGCCTTTCGTTTTCTTGTGATTTAGAGTGGCGTAAATCCCACTTCCTTTGTTTCAAATCAAAGATGTGCACCTAAAGTTCGTCATAGCTTGTTTTGTTCAACAAAGATTTGTCTTATCTTTGCTGTTTGATTCCAAACTTATTTGAAGCTATTCTTTCGATTGGGTTGAGTTGTTGGATTTGGGAGTCGTAACAGTTTTTTTTGTGGTGGTGGTGGTTAACTTGTTTTTGGAACAAATTTGTAATTTTTCTGCTTCTGCTATAAGAAACTTGGTTCCTAATCCCGCGTTTTTGTTGATTTGGAGGGGGTTTATTGAAATGAATTTTGTCGAGCTGGTGACCTGCGGCGAGCCACGGCCAGCAAGCCCGAGGGCAGCCACACGCGCACACATCGCCTGGAGAGAGCCAGAGAGACGAGTTGTAGTGAGGTGTAGAGAGGAGAAGGGTATTTTAGAAAGTACGAAAATACATGTATAAATATATACTATGTATTTGATAGAAAATACATAAAAGTGGTTATAATGGTATATTTTAAAACATGTCACTTTAAAGTGGTATGATTCTAAACCAAAACTTTATAATAGCATATTTTTAATATGACCACTTTATAATAGCATGTATCTAATTTTTCCTTCTCACTACGCAAAGAATTAGTAGAAAGTGCAGAACCTTACGAACATCTTTCACAGAAGTTGCATCATACGATAAGCTGTTATCAGCATAACCCAAAGTAAAGAAAAGCTTACCTAATGCTCCCTCCGTCAAAGTTTAAACGTATTTTTTAAATAATCTTATTCATAGATATAAGCCATATTTTATATTTTAATATAAAATTAATAGTATGTTTCCTCTATATCTCTAATAAATATCAAGTTTTACTTTATATTATCTATGTACATGCATTGAATATAGTATTTAGAGATAATAATTATAAATAGTTTAGTTATTTTTAATATCTCTTTAGTTTATATAACAAGAGAAAATATGATTCAAAAATTTAGATGGAGGAAGTAAGTGATATTATTCGACCAAGCAAGTAAATCATAAATTGGCCTAATGGTCTTGGATTTGGATGAAAAACCTTACAGTCCGTGTACCAAACGATTTTTTTAAAAGAAGTGTATCAAACGATAGGTAGCATTTTTCGCAGGTGTGTTTGGTTTTGTAGTTTCTCTGTTTTCTCTGGATGCTTAGTGGCTTCCCCGTGTTTGCCTGTTTTCATACCTTGTAAATGACTCTGTTTCTGACTTAATGAATATGGCCGGCGGCTCTGCCGCATTTTCATTAAAAAAAAGTATAACAAACGATGTGTAACATCCCAATTTTTGCTTTTATTTTGAAGAAATAATTTTAAATTAATTATTTCCAATTATCTGGAATTTTTAGAATTTAAAGTTTCTGTTGAAAAGAAAATTTAATATCAAAATAAGTTGGAAATATTTTTCATATGTTTAAAACATTATCGATGAATTATGTGAATTTTTGGAATTTTTGGAATTTATTTGGTATTTTTCGACTATTTTAAAATCCTCTACTAATTTCTAAAATGTATAAAGATTTAAATATCAAACTCTTCCTCGGGTTGACACTTGTCACCCATCCGTTCGCTCTCCCTCGTGAGCTAATCCCGTATCTCGCCTCATCCGCCTCCGCTCCTCTCATTGCGCCAAGTGTCGCGCATCGATCGGCCGCCCGCCATCCAGACTAATACTCAAAGGGTTGATCGCCCTTATTGGGTGGTGAGCCTCCCGCTTAGGCCAGTTATCGCCGCCGCTCTCTTCCTCCGCTCCTCGGCGCGGCGTTCGAGCCCGCGCGCGAGGTTGAGTTCTTTTTGGATTTGCGGCGACAAGCGAGCCCGCTGTCGGGCGGTTTGCGTGGACTCACGCGTGGTCCCTGTGCCGAACCGTCGTCCCGACGTTTCGTCCCCGACCGTTTCTCTCGTGCGCCGCCGTATTCACGCCGGCCCGAGCTCGTGTTCGCCTCCTCGGTAGTTACTTCTTCGCTTTAATGGCGGGGCGTCGCTCGTCGCCGCCATTAAACTCGCCACTTCCAGCAGGAGGCGCGTTTCGCGTGGCGTCGAAACGCCGCCATTAACACCGGCGGGCGTCGTCCGTTTCTTCCTCGCCGTGCATAAAATAAGCCACGGCGCTCTCTCTCCTTCGCAACCTCTCTCTCTCCGTTCGCGTGCGTTCATAGCCGTAGTCGCGCGTGATTGGCGTCGCCGGCGAGCCGTCGCCGCCGCGGTAAGCCTCGCCCATGCCGAGCGTCTCGCGCCGCCCCTCGGTCGCGCGCGGCGCGGTGCCGCGATCCACCGCTTCCTCGGTCGCGTGCCGTCGCGCCCGCGCTCGCGTCGCGCCCGCGGCGCCTCGCGCGGCCTTGGCCCGAGCCCTGCGTCGCCGTCGCTCGGACTCCGCCTCGCGCGCGTCATCCCCCGCGCGTTCACCGGCGGCCGGATCTGCGCCGTGTTTCCATCTCGGCCCGTCCACCTCGCGCCCGCCTCGGTCACGCGCCCGCGTCGCGCCGCGCGCGCGCGTCACTCCTCCAGCGACGCCTCGCGCGGCGGGCTGCCACGCGTCGGCCATCGCGCGGCTTCCGCTTCCACGCCGTGCCATCCCGCCGTCGCCGGATCGGATCGGCGCTGCCGGATCACGCCGCGCGTCAAGCCCATGGCGTCCGATCCACCTCCGCGGCGGCCGCGCAAACCGCGCGTCGGCTGCCACCTCGGCCGCCACGTCAAACTGTCCGGCGTGTCATGCCGCGTGGCGCCACGTGTCTGCCACGCCGAGCCACATGCGCGCCACGTTGCTCCGCCGCCTCCGTAGACAAACCTTAAGGATTACCTACCCTTATGGGGTGGCGGTGCCTCCCGCTCACTTGGCTAGCGCCGCTCTCTCGCTCCCTCCTCGGCGCGTTCGAGCCCGCTCGTAGCGAGTTGAGTTTCTCCGTTTTTATCATGGCGACACAGGTCCCACCGTCGGCGACCATCTCTCATCACCCATCAACATCGATGGGTCCCATCGTCGAGACTCATTTTAAATGAACTTCGACGATGGACCCCACTGTCGATAATTTCGAATTTCTAGATTTAATCAAATCTGAAAATTTCAAATAGCCATATCTTTTCATTTTAACTCCAAATTGGTCCATTCAAATTTCTAAATTTATCTAAAATTCCAATCTTTCAGTTGGTATATTTATTCTAAATTTTTTGTTTTTATTTTATTTTATTTATCTGGTTTTCTCGATTCTCGTGTAGAGGCCGATTTGTCAGAGGATATTCGGGACCAAGCTCCGGAAGGTTTCAACCCAGTGCAAGAAGGCAAGTCTCCTTTGAACATTTTGCTCCTATGTTTTGCAAGTTTCCTTTGATCAACTTGCTCAAATGATTTGGAAAAATGTTTAGGTAGTTATTTTAAATTAATGCATGCTTATGTTATATCAAGTGATAATTTGATTTAGAAAATGTAGTTAAAGACCCAATTTGTCATACCTTCCATTGAAAATTGTTTACCTTGTACCATTGTCAACTTAGGATATCCCTTTAACTCAATAATGAGTTAGCATTACATTGGTTGAATGTTTAAAATACTAGCAAATGCTTAGCGTAGCAAATCAATGTATTAATACTTAAATGAGTAGCATGTTTATCAAATGTTTTGATGAATGATTTGTTTGAACATTGGTAATGGATGTTACCATTGTTAAATGCTTTGTTTGAAAAGCGGTAATGGGTGTTACCACTGTTAATTTAAAAGTAAAAATGAATTTCAAAGGAAAAAGTTGACAAGGGTGGAATGGAAGGTTTGGCTGGTGCAGTTAGCATGAGAATTGTTGGGTTTGTGAATGAGCCACCACAGTCGATTAAGGACCGGCGCTTGTGTTTGTCCAAGCTGAGCAAAGCAGTGCAACCACAAGTCTATATGGAGTGCGACACGGCCAATTACCTATAAAGGTATAACTTAAATATCACGGTGGTGTATTGAGTGCCGTGGTGTCTTGGTTACTCATAGTGAGGGCGGCGTTCTTTGTACTTACATGGCGCAAGAGGGGCTCCAATTGTGCGATGCGAGTTGTGGTGAAACCTTAGCGGGTGATATTTAACTATCTTTGGAGTAGGTGAAAAGCCTTGTGATAATTTATCGGGTCTCATGCCAAAGGAAGCATGTTGGCTATTAAAATGAATTATCTCTTGTGGGTAAAGTGTACACACTCTGCAGAGTTAAAACTATTCGAATAGCCGTGCCCACGGTCAAGGGCGGGCAAGGAATGCATACACATGGTAGAAAGTTTGACTTTGTTTTCAAAATAAAATGATTTGGAAAAACTCGGGAGTGGATGGAACTCTCGTGATCTTTAGACTAGTGGTGTAACTTGGTTGTGGATTTAACTTTGAGGTTTTGAAAGTTAGCGGGATTGCACGAGATTTTAGTGTTGGTGTTGTAACCTTCACTAAGTTCCTCATCTAATTTCTATTATGAAAAAAACAAGACGTTTACAAAATTGCTTTCGAAGTAATTATGTATATTTAAAAATAAAACGTTGATCTTTGCAAAAGAACTCTATAGCCTTTCTTTGTGAAAGCCTTGCATCTATGCATCTTTCCCAAGACTTGCGGAGTACATCTTTGTACTCACTGTTGCTCTACAAATTTAATAGCAGAGGATGAAGAAGTGAAGCCAGGAGAGTACGACTTCTGTCTTTGAATGTGGATGCGGTGGATTCTTCGGAGGATTAGGACTCGTTTCCCAGTCAATTGCATGGCGATTGATGGGTCGATCAAGATTATCTTTTGTGCTTTCGCTGTGTTTAATCTTTTGTTTTAAGGTTACGTGAACCTTTGTTGAAGCAATGGCCTATGTTAACTTGATTACTATAGTAATAAAGCGTTGTTGGCAATGTATCATCTTTTACTTTTGAAGCTGTGTGTACTAGCATTGATCTGCGGGACTAGTGCAGTAATACACATGTGGGGTCTAGGAGTTTCTACTCGGGTCTCACGAAGTGGTATCGAGCCATCTTGGTATGAGGACGAGCCCTAGGTTTTGGGAAGCTTTAAGGATTAATATTTAATAAAAATTTATGTACAAAAATATAAGTTTCTTTTGCTTCTACTTTTTCTTACTTAGTATCTTGTTCTTGTCCTACTCTAACTATTTAAAAATCTTTCTGATCTCTCCTTATTTTCAAACTTATAGATGGCGGGTTTTTCGTCGTCTTGACCCCATGGGATCACCATTCTCATGGCGAGAGTGAGGAGCTTTGCGACTCTTCTCGACGATTAATGCGACATCGAAATATAATCAACGACCCATTTTTGAGGGTGGAACACTAGAGTGATGACTATGGATTCATGGATCATGGAGGTATTCATCTATGCTCGGATGGCGGCTTGACCCGTCTGCGGATTGAGCACCCTCGGACCCTTTATGCGGGCGCTATCCAGATGCGGCCAAGATGGCGATAGCGAGTTGTGCGGGAGGCACAAGGAGGAATTACGACGATCGCCCATACGCTTCTTTCCGACTACGAGGCGGGGCAGACCCCCCGAGGCTTTCGGATCGTGGTGGGCGACCCCGCTGTCTCATCAGTGCGATTCACCCAAGCATCGTCGCGACTTACGCGAGCTCGGCGGGAGATAGGACTTCTCCGGATGCCGGCGTCGAGCTACGACCACTCCGACACTCTCAGACACGGCTGTTTGAGTGAGGCCGCCACGCCGACAGCATGTCTGGCGAGGGGCAGTGCGAGGCAGAGGTGGGCGTCTTGAGCTGCCACCACTACACCGACTCCACCGGCTCTGTTCTTTGCTCCGTCGACTCGGGACCTCGCGTAGGCTCGCTCGCAAGGAAGAGTGTCGGCGCCCGATCCGCTACCCGACCTCGACATCGGCGGATCCAACCGAGGGCGCCGGCGCTTCCGTTCGAGATCACCTACTTTCGGCGAGCCGATCACGGTCGCGTTCGCGAACAGCTGCGTGGTTGTGGGCGAGTCACTCGTCGGACTCAGAGGAGGATCGAGGAGGAGCAGAGGAGCGTATCATCGTTGAGGACAATTAGATGTTAGATAGACTACCCCTTTTGATTGTTTATCGATACTAGAACGCTTTTATAATGTTATGATGTGATAAAATGAGTTGTACCGAGCCTTGCGCATTTGTGGTACTGACCATTTTCAAAAGTTAATTTGAATTTCAAAAGTTGAGTTTTCTCAATCATTGTGTTAATCTTGTGTGATGTTTTGGGATGATAAATTGCCCGTCTCTCATCTATGCTTTTCCCTCTTTTACGTACTTTTCTTGATGGAGCTTGGATGGTGAACACGAGAAGCAACATCAACAACAACCAGCGCCCAACAACAATGAAGTCCCAATTCCACCTCCGCCACCCAAGCTCCCAACATGGAACAAATGATGGCCATGCAACTTCAACTTCTTGGGCTTTGGCCCAAAATCAAGTCAATCAAGCTCAACAAGTACCTATTCAACCACGCATGATCTAAGCTCTGGGAATTCATGAGGACCCGACCTCAGACCTTCGCGAGGATCTGCCGATCCATTGGAGGCGGATGATTGGATCAAGGAAGTGGAAAGGAAGCTGAATCTAGCTCAATGTCTTTGAACATGAGAAGGTTATGTACGCTGCTCATCAACTCAAAGGAGTTCTTGCCAATTGGTGGGACAATTCTCACACAGACACCGGGATGCCCAGAACATTGGTTGGGCGAGAATTTTTGGAAGCCTTAGTAATGCTCATATTCCTATGAGTATTATGGAAATGAAGAGAAGGAGTTTCATCATCTGCAGTGAGGAAACACGAGCGTTTCCGCTTATTTAAGCAAATTCATTCGACTATCTAGATATGCCCCGAGAAGATGTGGCGATCGATGCGCAAAGATTTGGAGGTTCATGGGAGGATAGACCCCAACCTCAAGGTTCAATTAGTCTCCAATGACTACCCTACTTTTCAGCATCTAGTGAATAAAGCTTTATTGCAGAAGATGCTCAACGCCAACTCTTCGACTCCGGAAGAGGAAGTTCCAAGCTCGGCGATCTGCGGCGGTTCACGATTCACGCCACCACAGTACAACCGACCTCCGGTACATAGTCATACAAGGACACCGATTTCGCACCTCGTCCTTTACCTCAAGCTCCTAGAACGGAAATGCAGCCCAAGCGCAAGAAAAGTAAATGTAGCTGCAGGAGTGCAATGCTACAATTGCAAGAATATGGGACACTATGCGAAGAATCGTCACGAAGCGTCAGCGGTAACCGGTTCGTTTCAATCTTGACCCTACACCGGCAAGAGCTCCAACCAATGGTCAGGGCGTGGAAGCCCTCAAACTCCCAAGACTCCACAAAACATTAATCGAGGGCGTATCAACCATGTCATCGCGAGGCGTGGAAGATGCACGGGCGTAGTTCGGGTAAGTTCCTAGTGAACTCGATACAGCAATTATATTATTTGATTACGGAGCTACACATTCTTTACGTAACAAAGGCTTTTGTTGAAAGAATAATTGGAAAATTTGTTTGCTAAAGGACCTTATGATAGTCCAATCTCACGGAAAAGAATTGAGGACTAATTTGGTTAGCCCTAGTGCAACCATAATTATAAGCGAGTAAAGTTCCTAGCGAACCTTATTATAATAGACTCGATGGCCTAGATATAATACTTGGTATGGATTGGTTGACCAAGTATAAAAGGCGGATCGATTGTGCCAATCGTGCTATTATTCTTACCAATTCGATGGAATTCGGATAAGACATGAATCCGTTATGCCTTCCGGGAAGGACGGTATGTTAACCATCTAAAAGGAAAAAGCTTAGAAGATGTGACAATAGTCGCGAATACCCGATGTATTCCACGAAGATTTGCCAGGATTATCACTGATCGAGAAGTTGAATTTGTTATAAACCGGTGCCAGCATACTCAATATCAAAGAGACCCTATCGGATGTCGGTGATGATTTAGAGAAGTCAAGAGGCGAGATCCAAGAATTGTATAAGAAAGGATTCATCGGACCAAGTTCTTCGCCTTGGGAGCCCGGTGCTTCTAGTAAAGAAGAAGGATGGTAGTCAACGGATGTGCGTTGATTATCGAGCTTTAAATGAAGTCACTATAAAGAATAAGTATCCCTTACCTCGGATCGATGATTTGTTTGACCAACTCATAGGATCAAGTGTCTTTTCCAAGATTGATCTTCGGTCAGGATATCATCAGTTGAAGATTAGACCTGAAGATATACCAAAGACAGCCTTCGCCACAAGATATGGATTATATGAGTATACGGTGATGTCTTTTGGTCTGACAAATGCACCGGCATACTTCATGAACTTGATGAATAAAGTCTTTATGGATTATTTAGATAAGTTTGTTGTTGTTTTCATAGATGACATTCTTATCTATTCGAAGAATAACAAAGAACATGAAGGTCATCTAAGGATAGTGTTGCAAAGACTCCGTGAACACCAGTTATATGCCAAATTTAGCAAATGTGCATTTTGATTAAAGAAATTGAGTTTTTGGGACATGTGATCTCAGTGGAAGGAGTATCTGTAGATCTGGAAAAGTTAAGGATGTATTAAATTGGACTCCACCAAGACGAGAACCGAGATCAGAAGTTTTTAGGATTAGCAGTTACTATCGTCGATTTATTGAAGGCTTTTCCAAGATTGCGGACCTTTAACTGGTGTTAAAGAAGGAGAAGAAATTTGAATGGAGTAAATCTCGTGAGGATAATTTTCAAGAGTTAAAGAAAAGGTTAACTTCAAAGACTGCGGTTACCAGATATTCGAAAAGATTTTGAGATATTTTGTGATGCTTCAAAACAAGGTCTTGGTTGTGTACTAATGCAAGAAGGAAGGGTGGTAGCTTATGCATCAAGGCGATTAAGACCGCATGAAGAAAATTATCCCACTCATGATTTAGAACTAGTCTTTATTGTGCATGCTCTAAAGTTATGGAGGCATTACTTAATCGAGAATCGGTGTGAGATATATACAGATCATAAAAGTTTAAAGTATATATTCACCCACCGACCTTAATTTGAGACAAAGAAGATGGCTCGAATTGATCAAGGATTATGATGTGGGAATACACTATCATCCCGGAAGGCTAATGTAGTGGCCGATGCTTTGAGTCGGAAGATCTATGTTAACAATATGTTGATTCAAGGCAGTCAGTCAACTCTTCGTGAAGAATTTCACGTCTCAATTTGGAAGTGATAAATGAAGGAATTCTGTCTCGTTAAAGTTCAACCCACTTTAGAAGATCGATCAAGGCAAATTCGGAAGGAAGATGAGTATGTTAAAGAGATAAAAGAGAACATGAAGAAAGGTAAAGCACTGGTTCTCGAAGATGAAGAAGGAATTCTTTGGTTTGGAAAAAGGATTCTAGTACTGAAAAAGGAAATAAAAGATTTAATTCTAAAGGAAGCTCATGAATCAAGATATTCCATTCATCCCGGAAGTACAAAGATGTACCAAGATTTAAAGGAAAGATTTTGGTGGATCAGGATGAAACGAGAAATTGCAGAATATGTAGCTTTATGCGATATATGTCAAAGGGTTAAAGCAGAGCACCAACGACCTGCCGGTCTTTTGCAACCTCTGCATATACCTGAATGGAAATGGGAGGAAATTGGAATGGATTTCATAACAGGACTACCAAGAACCAAGTTGGGTTATGACTCAATTTGGGTTATAGTTGACCGTTTAACAAAAGTTGCTCATTTCATACCAGTGAAGACTACATATTCGGGAGATAGATTGGCAGAGCTTTACATGTCAAAAATTGTGTGTTTGCATGGAGTTCCAAAGAGGATCGTATCAGATAGAGGAACACAATTTACCTCAAGATTTTGGCAGAAGCTTCATGAAGTTTTGGGCACCAATTTAAATTTCAGTACTGCTTATCATCCTCAAACAGATGGTCGACATGAGCAGGTAAATCGGATATTGGAAGATATCTTTGAGAGCATGTGCTTTAGCCAATAAAGCCGGTGGGATCAAAGTTTGTCCTATGCGGAATTCTCATATAATAATAGTTATCAATCTAGTGCAAGATGTCTCCGTTTGAAGCCTTGTATGGCGAGAAAATGTAGAACGCCGTTATATTGGTCGAGAGGCAGGAGAGAGTCAAGTATTCGGACCGGATGTCTTGAAGTTAGCGAGAAGATCAAGTTCGCTTAATCCGAGACCGATTGAAAGCAGCCTGAGACCGGACAAAAGAGTTATGCCGATAATCGTCGAAGAATGTTGGAATTTGCGCCGGAGATCATGTGTATCGAAAGTGTCACCTATGAAAGGGATGCGTCGATTCAAAGTCGGTGGTAAGCTTGCCCCAAGGTATATTGGACCATTTCTAGTTATAGCAAGAAGAGGTGAAGTAAACATCGGCTAGAACTTCCTCCTCGATTGTTAGATGTACATGATGTATTTCATGTATCACGATTGAAAAAGTGTTTGAGAGTACAGAGGAGTTGATACCTTTTGAGGATGTTGATTTAAAGAGGACTTGACATATTGAATTTCTGTCAAGATTTTAGAAGAGGCAGATGTTGCACAAGAAACAAGACCATCAAATTACGCAAAGTGCAATGGAGCAACCGTCCGTAATCGAAGCAACACAGGAACGAGAAGAGGATCTTGAGCGAGTTTCTGATCTATTTCTCAATTCTTCCGAATCTCTGGTCGAGATTCCTTCTAAGGGGGTTGGTTTGTAACATCCCAATTTTTGCTTTTATTTTGAAGAAATAATTTTAAATTAATTATTTCCAATTATACGGAATTTTTAGAATTTAAAGTTTCTGTTGAAAAGAAAATTTAACATCAAAATAAGTTGGAAATATTTTTCATATGTTTAAAACATTATCGATGAATTATGTGAATTTTTCTAGAATTTTGGAATTTATTTGGTATTTTTCGACTATTTTAAAATCCTCTACTAATTTGAAATGTATAAAAGATTTAAATATCCAAACTCTTCCTCGGGTTGACACTTGTCACCCATCCGTTCGCTCTCCTCCGCCGAGCTAATCCCGCTGTCTCGCCTCATCCCGCCTCCTCCCTCTCTCCGCGCCAAGTGTCGCGCATCGATCGGCGCCGCCATCCGACTAATACTCAAAAGGGTTGATCGCCCTTATTGGGTAGGTGAGCCTCCCCGCCCGGCCGTTATCGCCGCCCGCTCTCTTCCTCCCGCTCCTCGGCTCGCGCTCGAGCCAGCTCCGCGAGGTTGAGTTCTTTTTGGATTTGCGACAAGCCGGCCCCACTCGTCGAGGCGGTTTGCGTGCACTCACGCGCCGTGGTCCCACTGCCGTAACCGTCGCCCCCGACGTTTCGTCCCCGACCGTTTCTCTCCGCGCGCTGCCGCCATTCACGCCTCCGCTGAGCTCGCGTTTCGCCTCCTCGGCCGTTACTTCTTCGCCTTTAATGAGCGGGAGCGTCCGCTCGTCGCCGCCATTAAACTCGCCGCTTCAACCGAGGAGACGCCGTTTCGCCGCATGGCGTCGTGAATCGCCGCCATTAACACCGGCGGGGCGTGCGTCCGTTTCTTCCTCCGCCGTGCATAAAACAAGCCCTCGCCGCTCTCTCCTTCGCAACCTCTCTCTCTCCGTTCGCGTGCGTTCATAGCCGTAGTCGCCGCCGTGATTCGGGCGTCGCCGACGAAGCCGTCGCCGCCGCCGGTAAGCCTCCGCCGCATCAACGCGTCTCGCGCGCCGCCGGTCCGCGCGCGGCGCGGTGCCGCGATCACCGCTTCCTCGGTCGCGTGTTCGAGTCGCGCGCGCAAGGCGTCCAAGCGGCGCCTCGCGACGCTGGCTGGGCCACGCGTCGCCGATCGCTCGGACTCCGCCTCGCACCGCGTCATCCCACCGCCTGCGTTCACCGGCGGCCGGATCACGCGCCACGTGTTTCCATCTCGGCCGTCCACTCGCGCCCGCCTCGGTCCACGCCGCCGCGCGTCGCGCGCGCGCATGCGGTCACTCCGACGGCGCCTCGCGCGGCGGCTGGGCTGCCACGCGTCGGCCATCGCGCGGCTTCCGCTTCCACGCCGTGCCATCCCGCCGTCGTTTGGATGCGGATCGGCGCACGGATCACGCCGCGCGTCAAGCCCATGGCCGTCCGATCCACCTCCACCGGCTACGGCGCCAAATCGCGCGTCGACTGCCACCTCGGCCGCCACGTCAAACTCCGTCTGACGTGTCATGCCACGCGTGGCGACCACGCACCGCCACGCCGAGCCGCGTCGCGCGCCACGTTGCTCGCCGGCCTCCCGTAGACAAACCTTAAGGATTACCTACCCTTATGGGGTAGGCGGTGCCTCCGCTCACTTGGCTAGCGCCGCTCTCTCTCGCTCCCACTCCTCGGCGTGTTCGAGCCCGCTCCGCGCGAGGTTGAGTTTCTCCGTTTTATCCGCACGACACGGGTCCCACCCGTCGGCGACCATCTCTGTACCCATCATCATCCGATGGGTCCCATACGTCGAGACTCATTTTAAATGAACTCGTGACCGATGGACCCACTGTCGGTAATTTCGAATTTCTAGATTTAATCAAATCTGAAAATTTCAAATAGCCATATCTTTTTCATTTTAACTCCAAATTGGTCCATTCAAATTTCTAAATTTATCTAAAATTCCAATCTTTCAGTTGGTATATTTATTCTAAATTTTTTTGTTTTTATTTTATTTTATTTATCTGGTTTTTCTCGATTCTCGTGTAGAGGCCGATTTGTCCGAGGATATTCAGGACCAAGCTCAGGAAGGTTTCAACCAGTGCAAGAAGGCAAGTCTCCTTTGAACATTTTGCTCCCATGTTTTGCAAGTTTCCTTTGATCAACTTGCTCAAATGATTTGGAAAAATGTTTAGGTAGTTATTTTAAATTAATGCATGCTTATGTTATATCAAGTGATAATTTGATTTAGAAAATGTAGTTAAAGACCCAATTTGTTATACCTTCCATTGAAAATTGTTTACCTTGTACCATTGTCAACTTAGGATATCCCTTTAACTCAATAATGAGTTAGCATTACATTGGTTGAATGTTTAAAATACTAGCAAATGCTTAGCGTAGCAAATCAATGTATTAATACTCAAATGAGTAGCATGTTTATCAAATGTTTTGATGAATGATTTGTTTGAACATTGGTAATGGATGTTACCATTGTTAAATGCTTTGTTTGAAAAGCGGTAATGGGTGTTACCACTGTTAATTTAAAAGTAAAAATGAATTTCAAAGGAAAAAGTTGACAAGGGTGGAATGGAAGGTTTGGTGGTGCGATTAGCATGAGAATTGTTGGGTTTGTGAATGAGCCACCAGTCGATTAAGGACCGACGCTTGTGTTTGTCCAAACCGAGCAAAAGCAGTGCAACCACAAGTCTATATGGAGTACGACGGCCAATTACCTATAAAGGTATAACTTAAATATCACAGTGGTGTATTGAGTGCCAGGGTGTACTGGTTACTCATAGTGAGGGACAGCGTTTACTGTACTTACATGGCGCAAGAGGGGGCTCCAATTCGTGCGATGCGAGTTGTGGTGAAACCTTAGCGGGTGATATTTAACTATACTGGAGTAGGTGAAAAGCCTTGTGATAATTTATCGGGTCTCATGCCAAAGGAAGCATGTTGGCTATTAAAATGAATTATCTCTTGTGGGTAAAGTGTACACACTCTGCAGAGTTAAAACTATTCGAATAGCCGTGCCCACGGTCAAGGGTGGGCAAGGAATGCATACACATGGTAGAAAGTTTGACTTTGTTTTCAAAATAAAATGATTTGGAAAAAACTCAGGAGTGGATGGAACTCTCGTGATCTTTAGACTAGTGGTGTAACTATTCTGTGGATTTAACTTTGAGGTTTTGAAAGTTAGCGGGATTGCCCGAGATTTTAGTGTTGGTGTTGTAACCTTCACTAAGTTCCTCATCTAATTTCTATTATGAAAAACAAGACGTTTACAAAATTGCTTTCAAGTAATTATGTATATTTAAAAATAAAGCTGATCTTTGCAAAAGAACTCTATAGCCTTTCTTTGTGAAAGCCTTGCATCTATGCATCTTTCCCAAGACTTATGGAGTACATCTTTGTACTCACCGTTGCTCTACAAATTTAATAGCAGAGGATGAAGAAGTCGGGCCGAGAGTACGACTTCTGTCTTTGAATGTGGATGCGGTGGATTCTTCCGGAGGATTAGGACTCGTTTCCCCAGTCAATTGCCTGTGGCAGATTGATGGGTCGATCAAGTTATCTTTTGTGCTTCCGCTGTGTTTAATCTTTTGTTTTAAGGTTACGTGAACCTTTGTTAGGCAATGGCCTATGTTAACCGATTACTACCGTAATAAAGCGTTGTTGGCAATGTATCATCTTTTATTTGAACTGTGTGTACTAGCATTGATCTCTGGGACTAGTACAGTAATACACAGGGGGTCTAGGAGTTTCTACTCCGGGTCTCACATGATGGGTACGCAAAAAAGGTATTTATCGTCGAAAGTAATGTCATATCATAATATTTTCAGTCCCCAAATTAATAAGTGGAATATACTTATTTTCATATCATAATATTTGAAGCCCTCCGAGGTATGTTTCTACAAAGAACTGAAAACTTAGGAGGTGATCGGAATAGCGATGGCTTTTGGCTGAAAAAATACTGTAGCTGGCTGAAAAAACACTGTAGCTGTGTTAGTGGATAGTGTAGTGAATAGTAAAAAAAAACTGAAGCTTTTAGAAGTCGTTTCGATCATCCTTTATAATATTTGGGAGTATCCTGTAGCCTACTCTTTAATATGCGTAGGGCATTGGTGTGTACCCTTTTAAGTGATTTTGGTTAAACGACTGGATTGATTGATTTGATACAGCATGTCAACCGCAGTCTATACAATCGATCACTACAGTGTACAACAGTATTTTGCTGCAGTGCGCAGTCTCTACAGGATTTTGCCACTACGCCAACAGCAGCCTTAATTAATTCAAGCAAGGGAGATGATGCGAATCCATAGAAGTAATTACGGTAGCATTTAGAACTACATAGCGTATGGATTTTTTTGACTGCATCTGGTTGATTTTTTACTGTAATTAAATTAACTTATTTGACATAATTAAATTTAAAAAATTAAAAATAGAAAAATATGTTAGTCCATCAAGGACAATACAAAGAAATACGGGTAAAAAAACACAAAAAAAAAAAAGGAAAAATAAAACAATAAAAAAATCACAAAAGCTGAGCGCGCCCTACATCCCAACCAAATCATCCATAAAACAAAGCTGGGGAATGCCCGGGCGGGCGCCCATACCACGTGTCGTTTTTGCGAAAAAGCTCATGAGTTCCCGTAATTACGTACAGGTCTTTAGTTCTTGCGAAAAGGCCACTGCCGCCTCGGTTTTTGCAAAAAAAACTCCTCCACTCTCCTTTTACTAGATAACGCTTTCTTTGAAATTATGCGTGGGTCCACTCTGAAAATACGTTCAAGCCCTCGCTTTTTCAAATAATCCTCTCATACAAATTTTTATCTCTTTTACTAGTTATCCTTACAGCAAGATTGACATGACACCATGCATGAATCGCCCCCTATGCTAGGCAAGCTAGGCTCACAACTGGAAAACAATAAGCATTGTTATTGAGCTAACATCTAACTGAACCTAAAGCAACAATAGAATCTTTTATCCTATCAAGTTAGAATAAACTAAAAATAAAACATTCTCAAGATAAAAAAACAAAAATATTATAATAAAACCTACAAAGTAAAAACCCTAAACCTATATCCTACCATCTGAGTAATGAGTCTAAAACACCATTGCTAAACTTTCTTTTTATGCCATTATTCCGATACGCAGATCGCTAATTTTTATGTGCTCCTATTCAAAACTAATTCTTTGAATACATTCTAATCCATGTAGTCGCTTTTAATTGCTTCATCCCACGTTAGTCTTGATCTACATCTACCTTTTCTTGCGTTTTCGGTATATCTTAAAATTCCACTACGTACTAGTGCCCTAGCACACATCTGTTGAAGATGTCCAAACCATGTCAAGCAATAGACTTCTCTTCAATTGGTGCTACTCATACTCTATCAAGTATATCATCATTGCAGATTCTATTCCATCTTGTGTGACCACAGATTCACCGTAGCATCCTCATCTCCGCTACACTTGTCTTTAGTATATATTTGTCTTTCATTCGCTTAGCATTCTGTTCCATATAACATCGTAGGTCTTATTGCTGTCCATATAATATCAAACTGAGCCTAACGAGATAATTAAAGACCACAGATGACTTAAACTAATTTAATTCTATAACAAATAATAAACACTGCGCCTAACAAGATAATTAAAGACCACATATGACTTAAACTAATTTAATTCTATAACAAAAAATAAACCTAAGAGCAAGCTAATGTTTAAAATGTCACTCGTGGATGCGTACGCCCAAGCGTGTTATTTTTTTGTGAACAGTGTTGGAGGGACATTGTTCATGTGAACAGTGCACCCCCCCAAAAAGATGCGTGTCCCAGGCTCGAAGCCAGGTGGTCTAGCTCCCCACCGAGATGCTTAGCCATCCGAGCTAAAGCTCAGCCGCGGAAAGAGCCCAAGCATGTTATTCATCACCTGGCCTGTCATTGTCCTGAGAATGTTGGCAGCAAAAGTGTAACATCCCAAAGATATGAGACCTTTTGTATTTGTGAAAATTTGAAATCTTTTGTTGATTTTCCTGTGTTATTTAAAATTTTCGGAGTTCATTCGAAGTTCTTGCTTAGGTTGGTGCTAAGTAATTCAATCAGCCAAACTAAATTTTGGATAACAAACCAACTGACTAGAAAACTAACCTGACAATAAAATTTCTCTATCTAACTATCATATTCGGAAACTCAAATTCTGAAGAGTCAGACACTACCTTTTGGAGCTCGGTAATTCCGAAATTCAACCTTCGGATTCTGATTTTTCAACCAAAGTTTAAACTTCAAAACCTAAATTAAGATTAATCTCAAAACTCAAAATTCTCAAAGACCTTTGGGCCTCAGCCCAGCCCACCTGGCCTCTTCTTTTCCTCCTCTCCCTTCTTTCCGCTCTCCCCTCTCTTTTTGTTTCTTCCCCTTTTTCTCCCGGCTCCCGCAGCCCACTCAATCATCTCCTTCTTCCACCCGAACCGTGCCTCCTCCTAGCATCCCATTGCCACCGGCTCCGCCGATAACGCCCTGCCATGCGCGCGCCCTTCACTCCATCTGTGCACTAGCTGTCGCAACCTACCGTTGACCTCGCCTGCGCCCTTGCTCTCGCCTACGCGCGCACCCACTCAATGCCGCCGCTCCGGCATTACTTCTCCAAGCACGATTGTCAATACATCTAGCGGCCAACCACCTCTCCCTGTGTATAAATAATCCCTAATCTCACCTCCTCACTCCCCATAGCCTTTCCCTTCCTTCCCTTGTGCCATCCGCCTGCGTCACGGTGTGCCACCAGCAACCCTTTACCTCCCCTCTTAGTCAATTGAACATCCGTCGCCCGAGCATGCCGTGTCCACTCCTTCCTCATTTCCGGCCAGCCACCGCCATTTCCGTCACCACCCCTCCTTGGTTGACCTTCCTTCGATTCATCGCTGTTGAAGCATCTCCATGCTGCCTCAAGGCTTCCCCAACCACTGGCTGGAGTTCTCCCTCGCTGTAGTATCCCCGCCATGGTGACCACCTACCGCTGCCCAGGGCCTCTGTCGCCAGCCCGCCTCAGCGCCTTCGGCCAAGCCACCACCACATGTGAGCTTTCCTGGACCCTCTCCTGCTCATGCTCACCTCAGTTTTCGCTTCCTTCCCTTCGGCAGCCGGCACGATGGACAACACTCTGTGCCCAACTCTCCCTACCGCCGCCAGCCACCCTCGGCTCCACCCGACCGTGTCGACACCACCCCTGGATTCCCTGGCCGTAGAGATCCCATTTCACTGGCCCTCACCGTCTCCCTGGCCGCCCCTCGCCGGCGACTGTTGCCTGGCCTTGTGCCCCTGCCTCCCCTGTTTCGGCGCCTCTCCAGCCAAATGCTTCTCCCCCACTGCTCTGTTTCTTTCTCCTACCTAGCCCCCTTTCCTTCTTTTTTTTTTGACAGGTGGGCCCAGCTAGAAGTGGCATCTAGCTAATGGCTGTCACTTGCATTCTTCCATACATTGCTAATTTTTGAAATCTAAATCTAAGAATTATTCCAAGAAGCAATGAGATAAAAATATGTTTCGTAACTAATTTTGGGAATAAGGATGTAATTATGAAATTAAATAAAAAGGCTTATGCAAATTAAATTAAACTAAACTTTGTTTATCCTTATGCCAAATAGGGGTTAATAAGTTAATCTTTATGTAAAGATTTACTAAAACAAGTCTATGCATAATCTACCTTTCAAATAGCAAGAAATTAACATGGAATTAAGCAAATGTTAACGTCAAAATCTAATATGTGAACTAAATAAAGAGGTTGTCAAATTCAAAGGCACTAGAGGTTAATCCTTAATAATTATCATCTGACAAATAACAAGATAATTATCCCAAGAATAATTAATGTAAGAAATTGAAATGCAAGCTACCATAAAACGGGGTTTTAGAGTTCCTCTAAGATAATTTCAAATGTTTTCAAATTATGCTCTTCGAACTCACCTATTAATCATGAAACCCTAGCAACCTTGAGTGATCCAAATACTAATTTTCATATTGGTATCTCCAAAACTGATCTTATCAATGCAATTTAAAATTTGGTAGGTTTTCGGCCACATGGAGCAGCGACCATAAAATTGCTCATCCAAAAAAAAGATCATGATGCTTCCATCCCAATTAATGCTTAAAATAATCATTGGAAAAGTCTCCAATAATTACCTGTAAAATAGTATGGTTTGAATCTAAGGATCACCTTATAATTGTTTAAAACCTTCTAGAGCATAAACAATGTTTATCTCGGATCCTGTTATTAAATGGTCCTCAAAATTAATTGTAACCCACTAATGAACCAGTGCAATCCTAAAAGAGAACTCGTCTTAAATCTTAAACTTCTAGTTCAATGAAGAGCAGACTGCTAAACATCTCATATCTTAATTAAATCATTTTAAATTCATGGTTTAATTAATCTGGTAGTTGCAGATCTTAAATAATAATGCATCTCAAATTATATAGTTAATTTAACCAATTAAATGACTCCCATCACCCTAGATAATCTCTCCCCTATGTCCATAAGTCCTGCCCAACTCATGGAACTTCCTTGATAAATATAAATCAATAGGAAGAAAGTTATTAATTAAAGGATCGAGCCTTAGTGTTTCCCAATCGACTATGTCCGCCCACCTTCCTTTTTCAAAGCAGAATATCCCCATGGGTATTCCTTTACCTTTAATCCTACCGAATCCTAAAATTTTTCCTCACGGTAAAGCTGCCCAGTCTCCTCCTTCTTTGGCACAATTCTTTTGACTCAATTCCTATTTCGCACTAGCTCCAACCCTCTCTCTACTCTGAAATTATAACAAAAATAAATAAACTCAATTAAATGGAACTAGACTCTTGCTGTTATTTGGATTTATTTGGTCTTTCTCTCGCATGTGGCACAATTAGAATTTGAATGCTCGAAGAAGTGACAAGCTCAAGTAGGATCAAGATTCAAGTGGAGAAAAAGTCCAAGGATTCAATACTACTGACAGAGTAAGCAGGTTTTGAGTTAGATCAAGGCCATGGTAAACAAGCAAGGTAAGTCATCACTTTGATCATATTGATCCTACATTTTGGGCAAAATTATGTTCCGTTAAATTATCAAAGTGCATTCTTAATTTGTTATGCAAATGTATGTGAAAGCTTAAGGTAGCTACATGCTTATTTGATGTTGTAATTATTATTACGTCACTCCTTGATGCTTGAATTAACTGATCCTTGTCACCCTAAGTATTAATAAAAACTTTACTAGCTATAAGTCATATGTAATGACATGCTACTCTAATTAAGTCTAGGGCATTAAATCACCCTGATCATTGCTCTTCAAATATGAAAATTTATTTTTAGTACAGTTATTGGATGTATGTGACTGATAATTTGCGACAACTTAGTTTATGCTTCTTAAAACCCCTAAAAACTTGCTTTACCTGTCTAGACGGATGGTAAGAGAGGTTGGTGTGGATGTAACATGAAAATTTGTGATTTGTGGTATGTACTGCCTGGGCAAATTAAGGACTTAATCCTGTGATAACCTCACCTGTAAAACAGTACAACCACAAGCTGGTAAAGTGTAGGCGTGGCTAACTAATTTGCATCGCCAGTAGGGGAAAGCACCATTGGAGTGACCCACAAGTCATGGTGCTGGTTTAAGTCATCGTGGACACGGGTCGTGTTGCTGGTTTAAGCCGCCGTGTGATGCAAGAGGGGGTCTAGGTGGGGCGAATATAGCTTTCCCCCAGATGAAACCTCAGCGGGTGCGATCATTCGTTAGATGCATTGTAACGGCCATGTGGTAATCCTCTTGGTCTGCATGTCAAAGGAAACGTGTGAAATATAACAAGAAGGTTATCTCTTATAGATAAAGATGTACAATCTCTGCAGAGAATAAACTGTTTAAATAGCCGTGCCCGTGGTCAAGGGCGAATATGGGAGCTTCCTCAAGTTAGTTCTATTTCAAAAATCTTTGTGGGCGAGATTAAAATCTATCAGAGGGAAGTACTCTAACTTTAACTTTTTCTAGAGGGATGTACTCCGGTGGTGATAAAATCTAGCATTGGTGGAGGTAACCATGCAATTTAAAAGGTAGATGTAATATGTGCTACTAATACTATTGCATTCACACAATCAACTTGAGAAAATTTGATTTAGTTAAAACTGCTATGTCTTAGGAGTTTTCCTATGTATTGTACTTTTGAAACAATGCTTTAGCAACTAAAAGAATCGTAAGCCTTCCTTTCACAGCCGTGCATGTATTATTATTGCATCATGTGTGGTGGCTTGCTGAGTACGGTTGTACGCACTCTTTAATGTGACGATAGCCCGATCTTCCGAGAGGTACTGATAAGTTGATTGTGGAGAACTCGACGTTGATGATCCAAAGGCTCCGACCCAAACAGATCGATCCCCTCGCAATCACTACACCATTGCTCCGATGGTTATCAACCGTGCGAACGCGGTTGATCTCGCCAAGAAGGCTATATCCTACAAGCGAATCGAGAACACAAGTAAGAGAGTAAAAGATGCAATCTGAAATTGTATTACGAATAAAGATTAAGTTCACAAGATGGGGTTCCTCAACCGGACGTGCGGTGAGACTGCTAAGCAGAATAAACTCTTAAGAAAAATCCAAAGAAAACTAGAGGGGTGCGACCTCCTTAAATAGAGGTGAGGGAGGCCGTACTCATCTAATAAAAGGGGTGCGGTACTATTCATGGGTACTGTTCATATGAACAGTACCAACATGAATAGTGCCGACCCAAATAGTCTAAGCGTTATTACAAGGTCCAAGGCCTACTTTGACTTGGACTGGAAAAGTGACATGACTTATTTTGTAGTTTCTGATCGGCTCGGTTGGAATTTTGAGGTGAGACCAGATTCATCTGAAAGTAGACTCCAATATCTTTTCAACGAGTACTCATGGGCCCCGAGAAACCTTCTGGATCAAAAGTTATGGCCGTTTGAAGTAGATGCTATCAAGCTGTCTGAATCTGAGTCGAACTCGCGAATGAGTTGGATTGCGCTTGATGGTTCCACTTCTACACTTGAGCTCGCGTAGTTCTTCTCCATGGTTCCTAAGAATAAGAAAATCGCAAGTCTTAGGAAGTATCGAATTCTCAGCGAAAATATTATTGACTCCTAAAAACAAGTTTACCTGATAGTTGAGTTGACGAGCACGTGCCCGAGTAATTGGACCTTACCCATCATTCATGGAAGCAGTAAGAGGAGTGTTCATATCAGTAGAAGTGATGTCCTCATCACTCTTGCTTAATTACCATCATCCAGTCAGTTAGGAAAAGAAGATAAGCCTTGCGATGCTTCTAAAAGGGGTGACAAAGCTGGAAGTCAATGAGGCCAAGAACTAGGTCAAAAACCCCAGTTGGCTGCATGTGGGCAAGTCCTGGGGGTCCAACCTGTGTGAAGTTTCTGCTGCCGCATTCTTGTTTTTGGCCTAATCGGCCCATGTGTAAGTTATTACTGTATAAACTAAGCTTCTGCATAATATATTTTTGATATACAGTAATGTATCTGTGAGTACTATCTACTAATTCAGGGAATAGTGCAGTAGAATCACAGAGGATCTGGGTTGCTAACCCGGGGCCTGACAGAGCATGTGCGTCGCTGATTCTGAGGAAACGGTCGACGTCCTTGTAGTTGCAGCGATCGACGACAATGCAGATAGGTTGCCGATGCACCACACCTCTCGAACTTGTAGGGTTATTCTACTTTACCACTTATTTGTATCTTACTTTTTCTGTTTTCTGAATTTGTAGCATTATGCTATTTTACCTTTTGAATTTATATTTTACTTTTCTCAACATCATAAACTTGTAGGGTTGTACCACTTTACACTCTCTAAACTTGTATTTTATTTTATCAGTATATGAACTTGTGTCTGTTTGCACCACAGGTCTATTGGGCCGTTTGCTAATAGAAAATGTTGAGCTATCATAGCACATGGCTATTTGCATAGGGTCAGAGTCGATCATGTGGGCACAGTGTTAAGTCAGCACAGTTACCTCTTCTTCCTTGCAGTGCGGTAGAGCCAGAGGCGGATCGCACCAACTACGGGGTCAGGTGGGGCACACATCCCTACCGCCGTAGGTGAGTGTAGGCATGTTCTTCAGTTCATGCCCAAATGCACGTTTCTTCTCTCCCATTTTCCCTGCCTTTCCCAGTCATATTTTGTGGCCCCTGCTGTCCATCATCAACGCATCAGGGCCTTCTGGTTGTAGCAACGACACAAAAACCACTGGCCCTGTTTGCCCATTGCTATGCTTTAAAAACTCAAACATGTCATGTTTTGCGGGAATGATAAGTTTTTGGCAGGATTAGAGTATGTTATGCCAGCTTTTGCATGAGAGTTCCAAGATAGCCTATTATAGCTGCAATAACGTTTTTCTATCTCTCACCGACAATGTGGCAGACTACCTCAGGTTGGTAGCTCGGCATTCGATAAGCCGGTGAATAAGTCCCATTAGCCCCCTAAATTTTTATTCTAGGTCCACCACTAGGCAGAGCAGGGGATGGAGGGTGCGAGGCGATAGCGGGTATGGCGGCGGGGAGGAGCACAGTGGTTGTAATATTCTGAAACTAACCCACTTGAGAACCTATGCATAATTAGCAAAAAGGGGATACGTGAAAATAGAATACTTTGGATTTTTAGAGGGGTAGTCGTTTCCCGGAACAAGTCATACAAGGGAAGTTGAAGATCGAGTAGAACTTGTGTCGTGATAAAATAGGATGTGGGGGAGAATAGAACCCAAATCCAAACCCAAAAGAAAACCCTAGCTGCTTTCTTTTTCCAACGCTGCCACATTTCCCTTTGCTACACTGCCGCCACGCGCTACGCTTCACTGAGTTCGCTACACCATTGCACACTGTGTCGCCGGACTCCATCTGCTCACGCGCTAGCCCTCCATCACATGTGCTTGTTGCGCGCTAGCACACGTCACTATCGCTCCTACGGCCACACACCTGTAGGGGTGCAAATAGAGCGGATATGGATGGATATTACTTATTCTGTATCCTTTTTCAAATTTTTTGTTAGAGTCGGAATCGGACATGGGTATTGCCAGATACGAATATGAATATGGATATTCTCGGTCACGAATACGGAGCGAATACATACCGCTCCGAATACGGTTAGTCTCGATCACGAATATTTAGTTGGATAATGCGTGAAAACAAAAACCATATATATCGTATGTGTAAGGATCAATCGCCATACTACATATCCATAATGGAACTATATTAGTAGCTTAATAAGCAAATTTCACACGATGGCAGGGACAAGTTAAGTAACTAGTAAATTCTAGTTAGCAAAGTAGCAAATAACAGATAGAGACTAGTTAAATAAGTAGTAGCTAACTAGCCACATGCCACATGGTTCGAAAGTAAGAATTGTCTATAGCCAAGTAGTCAAGTACATCACTAGTTCATTTAACTTCATTATATTTACATCACATGATAAGTAACTATCTGGTAACTATCGAAACAATATCCAGTAACTATCCGAAAAAAATATCACGGTTCGAAAGTAAGAATTGTCCATAGCTAATTAATCAAGTACATCACTAGTTCATTTAACTTTATTACATTTATATCACATGATAAGTAACTATCCGATAACTATCTGAAAAAATATCTAGTAACTATTCGAAACAATATCCGGATAGTTCCGTATCCGTCGGATAATACCTTTTCCGAATTTGTTTCATATCCGGTAAAAAATATCCGACTTCGTTTATGTATCCGGCAAAACTTTCGAATATCCGAAAATATACTCCGAATTAAAACGAACGGTCGGTTGGTCGGAAAAATATCCGCTTTATTTGCACCCCTACGCGCCTGTGTGCATGTGCCTGTGTGTTCCCGCAAGCGTCGCCCGCCACGTAGCGCCAGAGTGCACGATGCCCGCCTGCCTACGCGCGTGTTGCCCTGTTGCCCACAATCACCGCACCATCGCCCACCGTGAAGCCGCATGTCGTTTACCACGTGCCGCATCGGCCGCTCTGCAAGCACGCGCACGCATTAGCGCAGATGTGCCCTACCAGCCGCTGGCCCAAGTCAGCAGTGCACCAAGTCCTGGGGAATCAAGAGGAAAAGAGTAGGAGCAGCGGCATGGCAAGGATCAGGTGGGAGAAGGGAAGGAGATCCTTTCTCCCATTGTCTTCTTCCACTCTTGTACGAAGTGTTGAGCTATCGAACCTCGTCGACCTTTCTTCTCGGCTTGCACCGGAAGAGAGGAGAGCGGGATCTCGAACCATTGTCGCGAGAGAGAACCCGCACGGGCGGCAATAAGGTTTCGGCAGCGCATCCGCGCGACCGCTTCCTACTACATCCTGCATCTGCGTCAAGTCTTCATCGCATCACGCTGCGCTGCTTCTGTTCTTCATCAAGCCCAACGAAGAAGTCGTTCGTGTGATCGCATGCGACTTTGATACTATATTTTTCTTGTGTTTATTCGAAGTATGATGAGTAGCCTCATCGTTAGTAGTTAGTTGTGCATCACTAGTACATTGTTTTTGTCTCCTACTAAAACTTGGAATTAAAATATTGCCTACATTTTCAACAATCCGTAAACCTTATTATGGAATTTGTTGCAATACGTAAATGGTTAGCGCTTCGATGCGATGAAACCCGAGAGGTTTTGTGGTCGAACTTTCGTAGATGGCAGACTAGAGTCAAGTTTTGGCTCATGTCTTTGGGACGTGGTGGGTTGTCCATCCGCAAAGATCCATTTACGATTGAGCAAGACATGCAATTTGATAGTGCAAACAATATCGCTCTTGGTTGCATCTTGACTGCTCGCAGATCGGCTCTACGATGTGTACATGGACTATAAGTCCGCCATGAGTTGTGGAATGCACTAGAGCACAAATATGCGAGGCAGAGGCTGGTCGCTGGCTCTACATGTGTGAGCAATTTTTCGACTTTAGCATGGATGAGACTAAGTCTATAGTTAGACAAGCTCATGACCTCCAGCTACTAGTCGGTGAGATTGCGCACTGGCTGTGTGTTACCTCCTAAGTTTGTGGTCATGCGGGCATTGTTGCTAAACTCCCACCTTCTTGGCGGGATTTTGCCACTAGCTGAAACACAAGAGGGAAGAGATTTCGTTGAAGATCTCATTGCTGCCCTCGATGTGGAAGAAAAAGCTAGAGCAAAGGATGCACCAAGCACATCCGCCGAACAATGCAAACTTCATTGAGAAAAGACTATAGCAAAGAAGTACAAATCCAACAAACCGAACAAGACAACTAGCTTTAAGAAGAAGAAAAGCGAGAAAAGGATTTCAAGGACATCACCGCTTTGAAAAGGAAAAGATGGTCATATGGCGAAGGTATCGATTCCAATAAAATCGAGATGGTGAACAAACAAAGAAGAAGGTCATCAACGTGATAATAGGCGAGGCCTCAACTTCGTGGAGGGTATGGTAATCCACCGTTGTTTTTTCAGCATATCAATCCACCGATTGGTGGGTGGATATCGTGCTAATGTTCACGTATGTTCGATATTTCCTTGTTTTCTTCTTACCAGCGCAGGGCTTCCTCCGTCCTAATGGGAAACGGCTCGCATGCTTCATTCTTGGTGTTGGCACGGTGGATCTGAAGCGACTTCGGGAAGATTGTCCACTTAAAGAACGCAAAGCATGCTCCTACAATAAATAAGAACCTCATTAGTGGTTCTCTTCTATGTAGGAATGGTTATAAGCTAGTTTTTGAGTCGAATAAAATCGTATTGTCTAAGTTTGGAAATTTTGTTGGTAAAGGCTATGAGAGCGGAGGCTTGTTCCGCCTAAGTACTTTAGAGTATTGTTATAATCTGAATGTTGCAACAAATTTAAATAAATGTGAGGCAAATATTTGGCATTCCGTTTCATCATATTAGTTTTGATAGTATTGTGAGAATGTCCAAATTAGATTTAATTCCAAAATGTGAAATTATCAAAGGATCAAAATGCCAGTCATGTGTGCAAGCAAAACAGCCTCGAAAACCTTTTAAGGGATTAGAGGATGAAAAGAATCTGGCACCATTAGATCTTATTCATTCAGATTTGTGTGAAATGAATGGACTATTGACAAAAGGAGGCAAAAGATATTTTCTAACTTTTATTGATGATGCAACACGCTACTGCTATGTGTATTTGCTAAAAACTAAGGATGAAGCTTTAAACTACTTTAAAACTTATAAGGCTGAGGTTGAGAACCAACTAGAAAAGAAAATAAAAAGATTGAGATCTGATCGTGGAGGAGAATATGTCTCTCATGAGTTCTCCCAATTCTGTTCTGAGCATGGAATAATCCATGAGTTCACACCACCATACTCACCCCAATCAAATGGGATAGCTGAGAGGAAAAACCGGACACTAACGGACTTGGTCAATGCCATGTTAGAGAGTTCCGGTATGCCTAAGGCATGGTGGGGGGAAGCTATATTGACAGCAACTTTCGTCCTAAATAGAGTAATCACTAAAAGGAGTGAAATTACTCCATATGAGGGATGGAAGGGGAGAAAACCTAATGTTAATTTTCTGCGAACTTGGGGGTGTTTGGCAAAAGTCAATATACCATTGCAGAAAAAGAGAAAACTTGGACCAAAAACAGTCGATTGTATTTTTCTAGGATATGCTCAAAATAGCACGGCCTATAGATTGTTAGTAGTTAAATACTTGGAGATGTGAGGAAGGATTCATGATTTTTAGCGCTATTTACCTAGGTAATGATTTGGATCTTTCCTATCTGGTTTGCTAATTTTAGTAGAGATTATAGTCGAGATTAGACAGAGAAGAAGCAAGTTTTCATCAAGGGATCGATTAGTAGATTGGTTTGTCTGCCGTAATTTTCTATTATGATTTTGACTGCTATGTGGGCATAATATGAGGATATCATCTACTAGATAGTTGTAGATAATTTTGTTAGCTTTCTATAGAGTATTTAGTCACATTAATTGGTTGGTTAGATTTAGAGTTATGATTTTTGTAAGCCTATTGTCTGGAAAGTTGCCTTCTTTTGGCACCAGGTGGTAAACTGTAGATTAAAAAAAATACTAAATGGAATAATTAGGGTATTTACTCTACATGAAAGATGTAGATAACTATCTAAGGATATCATAGAGTCTAAGAACATGAATTTTGGTTGGGTAGATTAGAAATTATGATTTTGGTTAGACTATTGTCAAAAGACCAGTTACTGTTAGACGCAGTCGTGGGAACTATTAAATTGACTTGGAAGATGATATAATTAAATTTTGGGCATAACTAGAAAGAGGTAGCTAACTTTCTGTAGTTTCTAAAAATACATGGTTTACTGTATTGCATGTGTAGATTAATAGAAATGAAAATATTAAGCCTACTATCCAAAAGATGACAGAATGGTCTTGTAGGTTAAAAATGGGTTGTTAGATGATTTAATCAGGAATCACAGCCAACAAAAAAATTGTAGAAAATTTTATGTAGATTTCAGAACTGGTATGGGTTGCCATGATAGGACTTAGGAGTCAAAAGTTGTGTTATTTTTAGTACCGGGACAATAGGGGACACTACCCGGTAAAGGGGGTATTGTGGATTAAGAAAGAGTGTAAGAGTGATATCGTTTAATTGTTATTTTATACTACCGTGGCTTGTATTAAGATTGGGTATTTTTTGTAGGAGGAGTAACATCGGGGTTGGTGTCATCTTCTAATCAATCCGGTCGTCGCAACTAGAAAAGGCAAATGTATGGTAGAATGGTATTCGAGTGCTTGAACTTATTATAAATACTTTCCATGATTGTGCACATTAGTATTCTTGTTCTTATTTTGCTCACATGCTTAAGATAGAATGATGATGATGATGCTAATATAAAGATTATGTTAATTGTTTAATGTTGAAATTAAACTAAAGAGACATATAATCATTTCATTGCACGTTGAGCATTCATGTTACAAAGAAATGACATGTGTGGCCCTCTAAAGCCTACTCTGTGTGGGCGATCCATAGGAGTAAGTAGAGAAAGACCTATTTCGGTAGGCATTCTATGGGAATGGAGAAATACCTATTTCGTAAGCACTCCACGGGGAGTAGAGATGAGGTCTCCGTATGAAAAAAGACGGCTCGAGGTTCCCACATGAAAACGGGTAGGCTTGAATGGACAACGTGTATAACACTCCGCTATACCAGCATTAGCTAGAGAAGTGAAGACATGTGCATTGCATTACATTACATTCATGAAAGTGAAAAGAGGTATGAGAAAGTGAGGCATATGAATGGAACTTGATGATAATGAATATGTGAATTTGAGATAATGGTAAATGGATATGAATTGTTATATGATGTTATTTCGTTTATTATTCTATTGTGTACTTGCTGAGTGATGAACTCACTATTGCTTTGTTGATGTTTTTAGGTGAACATTGAAGGCGGCATACATGGGTGGAAGTAGCACATGTGATCTTGCACTATTTTAGTTCTTCCATTCACCTGGCAATCAATAAGTTAAAGTCATAATTAATTTAGACTATCCATAAAATCCTTAGATGATTAATAGTTTCCTTTAGCACTTGATGGTTTATATTGTTACTACTTGTTGCATTCTTTCGATTAGCCTTATTATTGATTCATCCTAATGCTAATTGGTTCATTTTAAAGTCTAATTATTGGTTCCCAAGTTGCTAAAATTTCTATTTATGATTATGTTGAATGCTTATTCTTGAAGCCTACCTATTCGTAGTGTGTAAATAAAGGTTTAAAGTAGTAGCGATTGTAGTTATGGGTGGTATTATGGGCTTTTGTTAAGTCAAGTGTTATAGTGATGGCACGCTACGGAGAGATGGGGTGACTAAAGGAGATGGGTTTTTGACTTCAGTGCGATGTGGCACATCGTGTGAGCTTTACAAACATGGTTTGGAGCAGTGATGGTTGTTCGTTGGATTGGGGGTGAGGAAGGGGCACAACAACGTTGTGGTGGGATGGAAAAGGTGGAAGGAGTGGAAAATGGGCTAGGATGGCATGCTTGGGTGTCAATTTATCATCTTCCTCGTCGCTATCGACCTCACCAATGCCATCCCTATCATCCCCATGGAGGCTCCTCGAGCCGCTCCTTCTTTCGCGCATGACTTTGTAGGTCCTGAGAACACGCCACACACATAGCATCATTGGAGCCTCGTCATGACAACCCACTATCGTCCCACACCCTCCATCCCTTGCTATGCCGTGTTGCAAGGGAGAAGAGGGCATTATGCTGAATCGACATGTGCCCACATGATCGAGCCCGACTCCACGGTATTAGCCATATGTTGTGGCATCTCAGCGTTTTCAGTTAGCAAATGGCCTAATAGACCTATGGTGTAAACATATGCAAATTCAGGGAGCTAAGAAAGTAAAATGCAAGTTCAAAGGGTAAAGTGGCACAATCTACAAGTTCAGGAGGCTTAGAAAATAAAATGCAAGTTTAGAACGTAAAATGGTACAACCTTATAAGTTCAGGGAGTTATAGTGCAATTTTCTCTAGATTTTAATTGAGCAAAATACAAAGTAGATCCCTAAACTCATATATAGTTCATCTCAAATCCCAAAACTGGTTAAGTGATTCATCAAAGGTCCAAATTCGATCAAAATGTTAGAACAACAAAGTTGGCATGCTAACCTTTTCCAATATGGCTAGGAAGGGCTATTTATTTTGCATAAAGTTCTTGTTGGTGTTCTAATACTCATCTTACATATGATTATTTGGATTTAGGAGATCTCTCAAAGACCTGACTACACAGGGATTTTATACAAGTTCGGGTCTTATCCTTATAGAATAATAACCCTACTCCCGTGTGCCTATATTGATCGCATAGAGTACAATCAAGAGGAAGAGTAATGGTGGATGTCTTGTCTATATTGCATATCTTGCGCCCCTCTTCTCTCTGTCTTCAGCCTTTATATAGTGCACGAAGAGGTGGTGGTTGCTGCATGCCAAGAGGCGTCTCAACGTTTGGGATGAGGAACCGCCTAATTGAGGTTATTCTCAGTGACTTGACTCCTTCTCACCACTGGGCGGTTATCGCTAAAGGTGGGGAGAAGTTATGAGCAGTTATTCATAGAGAACAGACACCTTGTCAGATAGACCCGCAACTGGCAGGTTTTTGTAGACAAGCTGGTCGAAGTCAGGTTAGTTGTAAAAGAGTTCACACCCACAGGGTGGTCATAGAATGGCTTACGATTATGTCATGGTTATAGAAAGACTTACAACCACGGAGAGGTCGTGGAAAGGCTCACGACCACCTAGTTAGGTCTCTCCCTTACGAATAAAGGGTATATTTAAGGAGTATAATGACTTAATAATGCTATTTATAGATAAATAATAAATTAAGGATTATTATATCCTTATCATCTATTCTCCCAACTTCAAGTGAAAACAACTTACTCGAGAAATAGAGGTCATAGATAAGTGGAGATCGATTTTATTTCATTTTAGCATAAATAGACTTGGTCAAGAAGGTAATTTTGCTTGAGTTGAAAAGACACACTAGACTCAAACGGACAAATATAAGAATTTGAAACGACTCTCACAAATTTATCCGTTGAAACATTTCCCCAAAAAGGTGGAACCATTGAGTTCCCACGATCTTTAACTTAGATGTGTGGCTATAAAAACTTACCGCAGGGTAACATTTAGGGCTCTTACTTTCCCCTTCAGTTCCGCTGCTCTTCAAGTGTTCCGCCACCAACCAAGTCATCTCCTTTCTATAATTTATTTCAAATCCAAGCCAACCACTTAGAGAAAATGGTCGGAACCTCTTCTAAATGGATGGTGTCAGAGATAGATGCTGCAAAGATAAAGGCCTTGGTTGTTGTTGAAAAGATTCCTTTAAGAAAATTTGTGAAGTGGATTGAAGTTGCCGGACAACATTGGCCATAGGGGGAAATCGAGAAAATTCCCATTTTTCAAGCTTACTGTGAGGGTGGCCTCCGATTACACGCTCATCCTTTCCTCACATTGGTACTCGAATACTTTGGAGTGGAATTGGTGAACCTTGTTCCCAATTCCATCACCATGTTGAGTGTATTCGTATATCTGTGTGAGGCTTACCCGGGGGTTCCTCTAGATCTAGAACTCTTTCGATATTACTACGAAATGAGTAGATAGACTGGGATTAATGGGTGCTATGGTTTGATGCTCCCTGATGGGGAGACAAAGGAATACATCCAGATGTTCATTCGGTCATCATGGTCGTTATTGAAGAAGAAATTGTTCTACTGGAAAACAACCAGCGAAGATAGCTTTTCTTTTGTGGGGAAGGTTGTAGAGAAGAATCCTTCCTGGGATTCAGTTCCCAAGGACTTCACTCGGATATCCCCCTAAATTCAAGCCATCAAATATTTAAAGTACAAGGGGCTTACCAAATAGCATGTGGTGAATTATTTTATCATGTGACACATTAGCCCCCTGAAGAGATGAGCACATCCTATGTGGATATACTTGGGGGCTAAGGATACAACTAGAGAATAACAATCAAACCCCCCTTTTTAGTTAATTTTGAGTTTTGATCGTTGATCACTTTATCTATCGATGCAGATCTTCCACTAACAGAGATTGACACTCGAGTCAAGCTTGTCTATGAGAAAGCTCCACCACTCGATGTAGTGGCTCCTCGTATCCTGGTGGACGTATCCACCGAAGATAGGGAAGAGCGCCTAAAGGTAATCAAAAATTGATTTCATCTTTAAAACCCAGTAGTCGTAGAAAATAACTAAATAGTATTCTTTCTTCCTTGCAGAAAGTAGGCGTGATGAATTGTCAGGACGACCAAGAGGTCAAACTGATGGTTATCGAAAAAAGGGTGGAGGAAGTTAAGGCTCCTTCGGCCAAAAGGCACTGGCTAGTGAAGACTGTCGGTAAGAAAGGTGATAATGCAAGTGCTGCTCCTCAGTCGTCCAGCCCCACTAAACAGTTCTTTATAGACATGATTGCATAAGAAAGAAGGCCAATCGAACTGGAGCAAAAAGCTCCCAGGATCAAGGTACCTTACTATTATAATGATAAAACCTTTTTAGTAGGCACTTCTCACGGCTTTGTTAAGCAACTCGAAAAGGAGAACTGGAAAAGCTTTGTATCTTTTGTGAAGAAGACTGCAGCAGCAGCAAAATGTATGATCGAAAGGAAAGTCGTTCCTCAGATGGTCAAAACGTGTTTCGATTGTCAAGTAGGGCAAGAAGTACAAGGGGTAGTAGTTCTTGCTCAAGATTTACTATCGGACGCGGTCGTAGGAGACCCCATTCCTTAGTGACTAGACGTGGTCGTAGAGAAGAGGTCGAAGAAATATTCCTTAGTCAAGGTTTCTTCTGGATTCACGATCAAAGCAAAGAAAACAAGGTATGTAATTGAAAACATAAGAATAACGTTTTCCCTTTTATCTTCTATAATGCTGATGTATTTTCCTTCTTGCGAACATAGCTCGGCTCCTCCATGTTCTGAGGATGCTTGTATTGAGAAGCCCCTTGCCATTCTTCCCACAATCATAGACGACCGAGGGAATGGTCGAAGAATCGACCCCTACCCTTGTCGGACCCTAGAGCAATGACTCCGGAATCCTCTGTGTAAATCGCACTAGTCCAGAATCAGCTAGTGCATACATTGGACAATAAAGATAAATATCAACCATAATGATATTTATTCATTAACTCAATTTGGGCATGATTGTCAAAATTTACATCCATGGCCCATATGCCAAATTTAAATATAAGCAGCGGAAGAAAAACACCGAAGCTGAAGAAGCCCACTGAGATTGCCCACAGGCAAACGACAGTAAGACGCGGCCTACTCATCTTGGTCTTTACTATAGTCGAAGTTGTCCTCCTCTGAGATGTGGAAGTAAGGGTGAGTACCAACTTGTACTCTGCAAGTCACACGGAAAGATGCAATATAATGTTAAAGGCAACAAAGGAAGACATATAGGGTTACTTTGAGCGTAAAATAATATTTAATGAAATACAGTAAATAAATTAAAATTGCTGAATTTAATACCATAAGTAAAGATAGTATTTGTAACTGAAATTAATATTGTTTGTGGAAGTCTATCTCTCACACTAACTTAACCAATGGCATCCCAACCTGACCATCTTTTCCAAAAGTTCTTATATGGATTTCATCCATCCATATGCTTTTTAATCTCCTGCAGATTTCATCCATCCATAAGCCTTTTTTAGAAACTATTTTGAAAACCAAAGTCTAAAACATAAAAAAATTTTACTCAGCTTGCCTATAACCGTGGGCACGGCTATTCAAGATAGTTCATACACTCTGTAGAGATTATATAACTTAACCACAAGATATGATCATCCTATATTGCCATCGGATAAGCACACTTCCTTTGGTGTGTGGCTAGGAGATCATAACAAGGCTTCTACAAAGCAAAGCTTTCAACCCAGCCAAGCAATACTAAAATTTCACCCTAGTAAGGAATCCACTAAATCAGGACCCCCTCTTGAACCAAGTGAGATTTCACATGGCCTACGCCACGCTTACTTTCAACCTACAATGAGACTCAGATTGAGACCTTCAAATTAGTCAGCTAGGACTGTCCTATACCAGCATTGTGATAGTACGATAAGGGCTTTGTAGCAGTAGCTCACAAACCGGTCCTTAATTTGACTTAGGCTCAAACCACACACCTCTTGTGCCTAACAATCAACATTTGTGTCACCGAACAACAATGTATGCCATCACCCATCACACATCCATTAGCCTAAGTCTAAATTAGATTTTATATTTTATTTTAAAATAATTCATATCCTTTCTTGACTCACCGAAGTCAAGAGTATATTTGAAAAGCTTATCATTTTATGTGAAAAAGTTATCCCAAAAAAATTATGTCTATGCAGGTCTAAGCATTTGATATAAAATTATCTAGTTCATACTAGTGTACTAACTAAAGTATTATTCTAGGATGACAAGGAATTCATGAATCAAATTCAAATGATGTAATAACAAATAAGCATTAACAAAATTTAAAACTGGAATTGAAATATATTGAATAAAAATTGCATGCAGAATAATTTAAAATAACATAATTTTATTTTATATTCTAACATCAACATAATCAAGGTGTGTGATTTGCCTTGCTCCGCGAATTGGCGTGAATCGTCGTTGAAGAAAATGTCTGAATCGTCGCAGTCTACACGTGAAAGTATGCAAGCAAACTCAAATAAAATCCAAATAAATTCAAATAAACTCTAAATATTAAAATAAAGGGCATAAATAGATAGAGGGAAATTTTTTGATGAATTTAAAATTTTGAATGAGCTCAATCGGAGCTAGGATGAAGGAGAACAGACTTCCAGAAGTTTGAATTCTAAAGAAATTGGAAAACCAGAATTTTTGGAATTATTTTTCTACTGAAAAAGGATTTATGACATTAGCAGGGAATTTAGATAATTATTTTTTAGAAGAAAATTTATAATTATGACATCAGTAAGGGATTTTCTTTTTGGTCAAATTAAATTTCTAAAGGAAAAGCATATTTGTGACGTCATGTTTATGTCAGCCATACACGTGGTAGGATCTTGCTGACGTGGTTGCCACATGTCTGACATATGACGTTGACGTGGCATGGGGTCAGCAATATGCTGACGTGGCTGGCACGTCGACTTGTGCCATTAGGTGGCACGCCACGTGGTTGATAGGTGGGCCGAGAATGGAAAGGCTAGTGTAGGCCATCCAATGGGAATCGGGCAGCGGTGAGGCACAGAGGGGCTCGAACCAGTCTAAATGGTCAAGGAACGTTCGAACCATCCTATCGGCAATGAACCGTCTTATCGATAAATGAAAGTTCAAACTGTCCAAACTGCATGGGATCTTCCGGTTCGTCTGATCGGCAATAGACCGTCTGATTGTCAATTGAACATTCAGACTGTCCGAATAGCACAGGATCTTCCAGTCCATCCAATCAGCAATGGCCGTCCGATCATCAATTGAACATTCAGACTGTCTGAATGGCATGGGATCTTCCGATCTATCCCATCGGCCAGAACTTTCAGACCAGTTCGAATGGCCAAAGGGGGTTCGGACCGTTCGATCGACATGAGGGTCATTCAGACAGTCCAATCAGTCATGGGGGATGTTCAAACCAGTTTGAACGACGACAGTCAGGGACGGTGGCAGGGCGCTCGAAGCTCGATGGCTCGCCGATAGCATAGAGCACAGCAGAGGGCGGCGAATTGGAAAATAGAGAGAGGGGAGGGCGGCGATTACTTCTCACCCAGTCACGGCGGTCAGGGACGAAGGAGGGTGACCGACGGTGTAGAAGGCAGTGATGGCAGCTCAAGTCTCTGGTGTGGTGAAGCTTTGGTGATTTTCCTCAGCGGTGAAGGGGTGGGTGACAATCATCGTGATGCGGCGAAGCCAGGGATGGCGGAGACAAGCTCCTAGGGTGATCGGATCGGGGCTAATTGCCCACCGGAGGGGGTCGGCGGTGCGAAAGAAATAGGCGCATGATGGGGGGTAGCCCGAAGCTCGAGAAAGGAAGAGGAGTAGAGGGCGAGGTGGTGGGGGAAGAGGCGGAGCCAGGGTGGCTTTATATAGGGTCGAGGGGGGAGGCCGGAGCAGCAATTGCTCACCGGTAGTTATGCAGGCGGTGGTGATTGCAGAGAGATTTGGGAAAGGGGAAAGGAGAGCGCGACTGTGAGGGAGAAGATAGGGCAAAAGTATCTGGCCAAGAAGTTGGAGGTACCTTTGACCGCAGTGTCGGGCAAGAAATCAACGAGGATGTTTCTCTCAATCTCGAAGGAGGAGCGGCTAAGATTGCCAACACTAAAGGTGAAGGAGAAGAGTACCACAGTTTCTTCTCTAAGTTTTTTTGGCTCTACTTCTGTGGTGGGATCTCCATGTATCGATCTCATAACTGAGTTTCTCGCCCTAAGGATATTCCCAATAGGGGAAATTTCTTTGACAACGAACACCTCGAAAAGGTGTGGTGGGACAATATTGAAGAGCTCAATCAACTCAAAGATCCCCAGTGGGTACTTACCAAGTTTGCATGAACGAGCATGAAAGTAAGCATCTAATACCTATCCACTTTTATAATAGTTTTTTTTGACTTGTCACTATCTTCTTTATTCAGATAGCCTTTGAAAACATTGTTACTGTGGCCCAATACCATAGACAACTAATGCTATTACAACAACAAAATACTGAACTCTGCGAGAAGGTAGAGAAATGGTAAGTCACTATCTGATGTAGTCTTTTGTGTTTTGACTACTTGTCTAGTTCTTCATATCTATCTTTAACCTTTGTAGGTCCAAGAGTGATAAAAAGTCCTTAGCTGATGTACTCGACAACTAGAAGGTCGAGACGCAGAAGCTAAGGAATGAAAAATGCATTAATCAATAAAGCTTCTAAAGGCTAATTCTACAACTAACAATTTGCAAGATGAAATAAAAAGTAAGTATTGAACTTAAGACTGTTTATATGAATGACTTTTCTAACTTTCTCTAACGCTTTTCTTTTGATAGATAAAGAGGTTGAAAAAAGTAAGCTCAAAACCGAGGTCGAACAAATGGCCGTAGTGATTGGGTCATGGGAAGAGCAATGTAAAAACAATGATGCCCCTCACGATGATGAAGTCAAGAAGCTTGAGTCTTGACTAGCAGGTAAGAAAAGCATTACCTTTGACTAGTTCTATAGAATAGTCTTTTAGGAACTATTTTTTCTAACTAGCTTTACTCTACTTGCAGAGTAAGAAGTCAAAATAAAGCGACTCAAAGAAGCTTCAACTCATAGTTTGGAGGAGATGAAGTCAATGAAGAATAATCTTCATGACAACATCTCACATTTGAACAATATACTCAATGGGCTTAGTGCTAAGAGGTCACCCCTCTTGAAGACACCACAATTGCCCAGACGAGTACAATTGGACAACAAGTTGAAGGCATAGGAAGCTAATAAATACTCTTAAAACCAAGTAGGCCGACTTGCTAAGAGAAGCGGTAAAAAATGCAGTAAGTTATGCCTTGGCAAAACCCAAAGCAAATGACCAAAGTCTCAATCTTCGAACAATCCAGGATGACTTTAATTGCTCTGAAGCAGAAGCGGCTCGCCTGATCGAAGAAATGGAGTCGGTTAGCTAGAAGGTTGCAAGGAGATGCAGATTGGATCTCCTTCGTTAGAGTAATTTGTAATAGAAAACTTGTAAAAACAAGTCTTTTGTTAATGAAACTTTAATCTTCCTGTTTCCTACAAATTATCTTGTCGAGTAGTTAGTAACTCATACGACAATAAAGAAATGAAAGAAGCTAAAATTTAGGCTAAGAATGGAAGTTATATTAATAACCATATCCTAGTCCCTGACTATTTACTTAGTTTATACGAATAAACTAAGCAAATAGTGGTAAATACGGTTCGTGAAAAATAGAGTAATTTATCCAACTATCATAGTCGACTTCAATTGTTATGTTCTGGTAGCAAAAGTTAGGGACGAGTCGACGCTAGAAAATTCCTTCTAGTGGGCAGGACCATGTGCAAAAAGAAAAGGCTTTGACTGGGTGATGTTACATTTCTTCGATCAGGTTAATCAAATCGAGAGCATAAACAAGAACAGGATAGATAATCAATGATCCAATTTAAATTTGTTTGACATTTCTTAGTGAACTCAATTGTTTTATGCTGATAGCAAGAGTTGGAAATAACATGACGCTAGGAAGTTCCTTCTAATGGGCAGGACCATATGCAGAGAGGAAAGACTTTGACAAGGTGATGCGTCCTTCTCCGATCAATTTGAAGTAATTGAGTTTACTAAAAGTAGTCAAACAAACATAAATAAAGCCTCACTCGATATATGATAATAAAGATTGAAATAACTTAAAACTTTATTGAAAGAGTAGAAAAGCTATACATAGAATTTACGTAGGTGATCAATATTCCAAAAGTTTGAGAGGATTTGGCCATCTTCCATAGCAAGGATCTTCTCACTTGGGGGAAAGCTTGTTTTGATTAGACTGTGATTGAATTTTCTTCAACACCAAGTCACCTACAACAAGACTGCGAGGTTAGACCTTACGATCATAGTAATTACACAAGGTTGCTGGTAGACCACCAAACGAATTAAGAGTTGATTCCTCTTTTCTTTGAGTAGATTAATGTCATCTTCTCGAAGTTATTCTTGGTTATAGTCATTGAATATTTTGACTCTTGTCGACCAAATCTTTAATTTTAGAGGAAGCATGGCTTCAACCCCAAAAACTAGAAAAAACGATGTGTCGCCTGTTGCCTGACAAGGAGTCATGCGAACTGCCCATAATATCGAGAGTAATTCTTATACCCAAACCCTCGAGTGCTTTACAAGCTGGTCAAAGACCTAAGTTTTAATCCATTGCATTATTTGACCATTCGCTCTTTCGATTGCCCATTGCTTTGGGGATGGGCGAGAGAGGCATAACACAACTTGGTACCCAATTCTTCATAAAATTTTTGAAACTTTGCACTTGAGAATTGCTTGCCATTATCTGTAATTATCCAACTTGGGACCCTAAATCGAATAATTATGCTTCTCATAATAAAACTTTTAGCGGCTTCCGTCGTTATCCCAGTTACAGGTTTGATTTCAATCCATTTTGTGAATGTGTCAATAGCCACAAAAAGGAATTTGAAGCCCCCTGGTGCTTTTGGGAACAGTCCTAGGATATCGAGACCCCAAGTCACAAAAGGCCAAGAGAGAGGTATAGTTTATAAAGCTTGAGCCGACTGGTGTATTTGCTTACTATAAAACTGGTATTATACGCATTTCTTAACCAACTCTTTTCTGTCATAGATGGCTATCAGTCAGTGAAAACCTTATCGAAAGGCTTTTCCAACCAGCGTTATGTAGGAAGTATGTACTCCATAGATGCCTCTATGTATGTTGTAAAGAAGTTATAATCCTTCTTTCTATGATATGCATCGCATGAGAACCGTTGAGTACTTCGCTTATAGAGTACTCCTTTGACCAAAGCATACATTTTGGCCTTTTGGGATAAATGATCTGCTTCGAGACATCATCAAGTACTGAACCTTTCTGAAGATACTCATAGATAGGTCCCATCCATGTATTCTCGTATTCTAGAGAGGTTGTCTCATTAGGAGGTGTTTCGACCAGAAATGGCTTTCAAAGCTATTCCAAGAAGACTCCTTTTAGTACTTGTGATATGGAAGAAGTCATTCGAGGCAATTGGTTAGTGAGAAAATTATCCTTTCGAGGGATATATTGTATCTCAAACTAAAAAAAATACTTCTCAAGCTTTCTGACTTCCGATAAACAGTTGTCTTCCTCCACGCATCGCCCCGCCATTGGTGAATGCCTGAGCTCATAGTTCATAAGCCGTGCACTAAAAAAGCTGAGCACTTTGACCCTTACCAAGCATGCCTCGCAATGCTCCACTCTACCCCTTCCCCAAATTGAAGACATCATTGATCACAAGCGATCGCCACACCAGTTATCCGCGATTTCTCAAGCTCGACTATGAGTTTTCGTTGAGTGTCTCACCCTCATTTCGGGATAAATGGTCCTCCTAGCCACGTCATCTTGCTCAGTACATCACGCCGTTTTTGCCCTCTCCCTTTTACTTTTCTCCACTGGATAGCCCAAAATGCTATCGTCGTCTTCAGCTCCGGTGTGCACCCACCGCTGTGCTCTGCCGAGGCCCATGCCCATTTCAATGAGCTATAACCTCGATGCATGCATCACTATGCACCATTTTTCTCACTCTCTCAAAGCCCTTACTTGATTTTATGGTTCCTATAGTGAACCATCGGATTCAAGCCTTCTTCTTCGTCTTCAACCACCGCTATCGCTGCCAAGTAGCTTTATCTCTAGTGAGCCTTAGATCACACCATGGTTATTTTCACTATCTTCGTACCCATCTAAATCCCTTTTCATGCCCCTTTGTAGCCTTGTATCTCTGAGGTTGGATGTCACCGCGAGCTTGCCGCCACCACCATTCTCCAATGACACGCCACTCTAGACCTCGCCTGTCATTGTCAACCCCTCGGTCATGTTCCTAGTGAGTTACTCAAGCCTATGAGTTGCTTGTTTTTGCTTCTTATGGCTATTTATGCATTCGCCGCTATGGTTGTGCTTAGCATCGCCACTCACCGTCATTCCTTTTCCTATAAAGTTGACCATAGGGTCCCATGTCGGTGTCTTCGACTTCGTAATGACCCAGTGAAGCTAACACACCTCTTCTCCTGACTTGTTCCCATCCCATTCGTGTTCGTTGCCGCCACCGTTCTTCATCGCCGCCTTCCAAACTCTGGTGAGCCTTCGATTCTCACACCACTACTAATATCTTCACCATGACCTCCTCTCTCCATTCCTAAGCTTGCCTAAGCCCCCACCATCCTTCCCTCACCGCTGTCAAGCTCATTCTTGAGCACAGCCATGGCCGACGAGGTTGTCCCTTCTGTTCCTGTTGCTAACCAATGGGCCCTCATCATTAGGGTGTAGATTAGCGCTAATGACAACACCAGGATTATAATAACTTAATTAATATCATTTAAGTCTATTGAGTTCGTGACATGTAGGCCCGAGTAGGTTAATTAATTATATTTATATTTAACCATAGTTAAAACTTTGTTTCACTGACATGCGGGTCCCACGTCCCTGTAGACCGGCCCTACCTATCAATATAATGACACAATAAAACCTGACTTTCCAAATGAATTTTGGTATCTTTTTTAGTTTATTTGGTATTTTTTTGTGGTTCTTTTTCCCATTTAGATACCGATGTTCCAGAAGTGTTCAAAATTGGTCCAGAGGAAGAATCGGTGTTCAATGAGTATGGCAAGAATTCCCTTTGACCTTGTTTATACCATATTTCAATGTTATATTTTGTTTGCTAAAAATATTATGCATGTAATTATTTTAGTTAAAGTGCTACGTTGTATTTAGGATTTAGTTAATGCCTACTTGTTGCATTACCCTTTCTTGGAAACTGGTTATCCTTGTTGTTGTTGTTACCTTGGAAATATTATCCATTATCACTATGGATATTGGTGGAATTTTAGAGTGGTACATGTGTCATATGCTTAGTCATGCTTATAAATTAGTAGTCAACTTGGTAAAACTTGATTAAGTATCATGTTGGGCTACGGTTAAATGCTTTGGCAAATCTAGATAGAAGGGTTACCTTTGAATATTTTGGTTAGCAGAATAAAACTGAAACATACTTTAGACTTGGGTGAGTGTTTTGTAGAGACCAAGAAGTGGGTTTGTGGTAGTCTTGCCCGAGTCATTTAAGGGATAAACTTGGTGCCATTGATTCAAGCATTACCGTATAACCACATGTCCCATAAATAATTTGCAAAGTCTTAACTTTGGTTTCGTCATGTGTTGAATGTGGGTATCGGTTAGACATGTAATTCCTGCACGACATAAGAGGGAGCTTTCGACTGGGTGGATAGAACTATTCGGTAAGGAAACCTTAGCAGGTGGAATAGGGTTGGGATGCTGCATTGTAAATAATTTGTGATAATTACTTAGTCGCACACCTGTGAAAACGTGTAATGGCCTAATTATAAGATGATTATCTCTTGTGAGTAAAGTTATATATCTTCTGTAGAAAGATCTCAATCTATTTGAATAGGCGTGTCTCCGACCATAGACATCGCTTGGTAATACCACACTTAGTTAGCTTTCATGGTTGCAAAATTGTTTTGGATAATGGTACAGATGGATGAAACCCTTACTTGGAAAGTTTTGGTTTGTTGTGGATGAATAGAATCCATGCTTAAAAAATTACAGCTTGCCACTTGTTTATACTTGTTTACTTGTTTATTGTGCCTATATGTTACTTTTTGTTACTGTCAAACGATCTTATAAACTGCAGGTTGTAAATTACTATGTCTATTACAAAAGAAAGCTATATAAATTTTATATCTGCTTGCATACTATATAAATTTTCTGCACAAAACAAACTAGCAAGGACAATCAACTTTATATCTGCTTGCATACTATATAAATTTTGCTTTAAAGTCTTGCAGAGTGCATATAATTTTTGCTTTAAAGTCTTGCAGAGTATAGTTTTGTACTCACAATTGCTCGTTAAACACTATTAGATCAAGAGAAAGAAGATACTTCGGTTGGCTACTTGTATGCTACGAGATTTGGTGATAATGATGCCGATTACTAGGAGTTAACTCCTGTTGGTTCCCTGTGGACTGAGGCAAATCACTTGGGCTCATTAACTCATTTATCAGTTATTTCCGCTGCAAGTACTTCTTTATGTGAATATTTGGCTGGTTGGCTCCTTTTTTTGTAAAACCTGGTCATCTAAATATATGTATGATTGCTTAATATTACGTGATACTCGTTTTTATTTAATTGTGTATGGATATGATACAATAATGTGATACATGTTGATGGTTACTGATCATGAGACTAGCACGATTTATACATAAGATTCGGAATTAATTTCCCAGGTCTGGCAGCGAATCACAAGGTATGATTCAATTTGGCTGTCTTGAACACGTTTGATAGGTCTACATCGATTTTTTTTTTTTGGTCTCGAATTTGATTCTTGATTTTTGATGTGATTTGGTTCAACACGATGGAACTGGATGTAACCGTTGGTTGTCGTAGAAGCAATACTCGAGATATTTACAGTCGGAAGGCACCATTGGGAGAGATCGAGATCGAGATCTGCAAGCGAGTAACAATGCACAAAAGATCGCAGGTCTCGATGTCGATCTCTTTTTGGGTTTATGTGATTTGTGGAAATGTGAGGGGCCATTCTGCAAATTCCACCCGTATGAGCATTAGTATAGATCCACGCATGAATTCGTTTTCTAACCTCCACACTGGAATCATCTGAAGGCCACGTGTGCAAGCAGACTCTAGCCACGCGTGTCTCTTTGGTATGAATCACTTTAGAAGTTTAGAGGCCTAAGACGTATCATTCACGAGTTTAAGGATCTATTGGACCGCTCAAAACAAGTTTAAAAACCTACCATGTATTTTACTCATTTTAATTTAAGCAATATATGGTTTTACTTTTATCTCATTAAACTCAGTTGGATATTTGCTTATGGTTATCTAGTAGCATAGGCGCCACTGATTCATTGTAACCCCGCATGGTCCAATGTGCCTCGGCCGATTTTCCATTGTTAATTTTGTCTTCTTTTCAATTAACTATCGTATAAACTTTTCTATAAAATTTAAGTCACGTGCCATACTTTGAATAGGGTTCAACCCTACGTGCATAAAACCGGGGTCCTATAGATTTTTTTTTCAATCTCTTCCTATTTTCTTGTTTCTTCCATTTTATTTTAGATCTGTTCATATTAGTTTCTAAAAATTGTTTTTTAATAGTAAATAATTTTTCTATAGTATCTATCTTTCAAATAAAATATTTTTTAAATGGAGTCTACCAATCGATTTAGTAGACATTGTAGTGACTTTATTTATATCAGCTAAAATCATACACTAGTTTTTATCTCTTCATACTATCTCTCATGAACAATCAAAAGTTATTACTATTCATACGTTAAAACTAAAAGTCATTAACAAAAACCAATATGAATAGGCTTTAGCAGCTTATTTTGGTCTTAAGTTGATGAAGTGGAAGATCAACTGCGAATTTCTGTGTTTTCTCGCATGTATGTGTTGCCACCTAAAATTGGTGCCAAAAGAAGCATGACTCCTGCATTTACATCTCGCAATTATATTCTCTGAAGCCGTGAATAGCGGATGTTTTAATTAAGGGAGTTGCTAGCGCTGACGTCCGATTTGGACACTAACTCTGTACGGTCGGTCGTAATATTTCTCGCTTATCCATGCAATATTTCTCGGTCATGTATGTAACAAAAAAATTGATAAGAATATCAATGTTGCATACATAAAATCAAAATGTTATACACATGAAATCAAAATATTGTATACATGAAATTAAAATATTACACACATAAAATAAAAAATGTTATACACAAAAATCAAAATATTGTAACAAAAACACCGCCTACCTCCCATGGCAAGTCTACTCCAACCTATTTACTAAGCAAAAAGTAATCTGTAGTTTACTTGGAGGAGTCTTTGGACCTTGTTGAGCAAAAGTTATAGGGAATTGTTATATTGCATTAGGTGGTTTGAAGTCTTTGTACAAGGACGGTGCTTCCTTGTATGGAGGTAGCACGGAAGGGAAAGAAGGAAGCCCTAGGTGGTTTGGAGTCTTTGGATGGCTAGTGCCTAGGGACCGGGGTGGGGGCGGCGAGGCAAACTGTGGCGGTAAGTCGATGGGCGCCGTCAACAAGCTCCTGACCTCCTCACACATGGCGCTCAATTTGGTACGATAAAGTGCAGTGGAGAGAAAAGGGGAAGAGGGAAGGAGAGGAGAGAAGTAGGGAAGATCGTGGTGAGAAGAACTGGAGGAGGAGGGATGAGATAACTCTGTGGTGGGGAATGAACTGGTGAGAGTAACTAGAGGAGAACTGAGGAGGAGGGATGAGATAACTCTGTGGTGGGGAATGAACTGGTGAGAGTAACCGGAGGAGGAGGGATGAGATACTCTGTGGTGGGGAATGAACAGACTCATGTGTTTGGATAAAGATTGCTGTGGGTGGCGAGTATACCACTTCAAAGCGTACAATGCCAGCGTACCGTATCGAATATATGGTTATTAGTGATTCCGTTTAATTAATAAGGAAAATTAATAGAAAAATTACGTTAAGTGAAAAGCAAGCTCATGAGTCATGACGTGCAAGAACATCTACAGACTCCAACGTCGTTGCCCGTATTCATTTTCAGTCAACAATGACATCAATAGCGTGCACGAACAAGCGAGGGCCTGCAGTTCATGTAAATGTGGAGATCAATCAGCGATGAAAATTCTTGATGTAAGTGTTATCATTCTCCACGAAATGTCATATATAGTTGAAACAGACCACAATTCACTTCTAAATGCACGCTTCTCGCGGCATGTATTACGCCAACCCTACAAGGTGGTAGGTATGTTTTCCTTCCTTTTGTTTTCCCATGACAATATGGTGTTTACAAGCTAATTCCGATCTAGGCGCTAACTCAGTACAGTCAGTTGTAACATTTTCTCACTTATGCATATAACATTTCTCAGTCATTATGTAACAAAAAAATTGATAAGAATATCAATGTTGTACACATAAAATCAAAATCTTATACACATGAAATCAAAATGTTGCATATATGAAATCAAAATATTACACACATAAAATAAAAAATGTTATACACAAGAAATCAAAATGTTGTAACAAAAACACCACCTACCTCCCATGGCAAACCTACTCCAACCTATTTACCAAGCAAAAAGTAATCTGCAGTTTACTTGGGAGGAGTCTTTAGACCTTGTAGAGCAAAAGTAATAGGGAATTGTTACGTTGCATTATGTGGTTTGAAGTCTTTGTACAAGGACGACGCTTCCTTGAATGGAGGTGGCATGGGAGGGGAACAAGGAAGCACTAGGTGGTTTGGAGTCTTTGGACGGTTGGTGCCTAGTGACCAGGTTGGGGGTGGCGAGGTCAACCGCAGCAGTGGGTCGACGGGCGCCGCCGACAAGCTCCTAACCTCCTCACGCATGGCGCTCAATTTGGTGCGATAAAGTGCAGTGGAGAGACAAGGGGAGGAGGGAAGGAGAGGAAGAAGTAAGGAAAATTGTGGTGAGAGTAACTGGAGGAGAGATTAGATAACTCTATGATGGGGAATGAACTGGTGAGAGTAACCGGAGGAGAGATGAGATACTTTGTGATGGGGAATGAACATACTCGTGTGTTTGGATAAGGATTGCAGTAGGTGGCCAAGCATACCGCATCAAAGCGTACCATGCCATCGTACCGTATCGGATATATGGTTATTAGTGATTCCGTTTAATTAATAGAAAATTTACGTTAAGTGAAAAGCAAGCTCATGAGTCATGACGCAAGAATATCTACAGACTCCAAACGCCGTTGCCCGTATTCATTTTCAGGCAACAATGACATCAATAACGTGCACAAACAAATGAGGGCCTGCAGCTCATGTAAATGTGGAGATCAATCAGCGATGAAAATTCATGATGTAAATGTGATCATTCTCCACGAAATGTCATATATAGTTGAGACAGACCACAATTCACTTCTAAATGCACGTTTCTCGCGGCATGTATTATGCCAACCCTACAAGGTGGTAGGTGTGTTTTCTTTCCCATTGTTTTCCCATGACAATATAGTGTTTACAAGCTAATTCCCTATCCTTTCTATCCTCGTAAGAAGAAAGAAAATCAAAACAATTTTTCATTGCAGAGTTCTGTGTAGTACATCCACGATTCCGAAGCCAGGCTAGAACATTAGATAGCTGCACACCGCTGTTACTAGCAACGAAATCAAGGACTTGTGCCACTGAAATCTCCATCCGGAGGAGATATTTTGTGCGTCCACAGTGTATATTGATCCAGTCTTGTCATCCTTGATTTTAATGCTGGAGGAACCTGTAACCAGAAAGGGCAATTTCGATATGAACTCAAATTCGTTGTCAGATGTTGGAGAGAGGAATTTTAAAAATTAGCATATTCCTAGTGCAATCTGATATCCAATGAAGTACAAAAACAAACATTGCAGTATTTTCACCGGAAAAGCACAATTTTTAACGAGTGAGAAACTTACAGTTGTAATCTGTCCATCCGATAACTTGATTTTCCAAGTCATAAAGAACCAGTTTATTTGAAAGGACCAAATCTGAAAGTTGGTAAACATTAGGTGCAACTCATAGAAAAAACAAAAAGTTCAATGGTACAAAGCAATGTGTACCTCCCAAAATCACCATATCTTTCCCATCCTTGGATTGTAATCCACCGTTCTGGAACCCCACACAGTACAGATTGTTCTGCAGAACAAAAACTATATATTTAGTATGAACCATATACTATGACAATAACTTATACTACTGTGACATAGTAATTTAACATTCATAATGATGGTAAATCATCTTACAGAAAAAATCATAAGAAAACTAGCAACTAATATATTCATATAATAAGAGGTAGAGCTGATGAGTTGCACAATTGTTTGTCCAGACTCCAGATCAAGGTTCCAAATACCGGAACCGGAAGAAATCCTGGTCGGCGACGTGCGTAACAGAATCGGTTCTTACCGAAAACCGGTCAAAATTTGGAAATCAAAATTATTTTGAGATGTTTTGAAACCGGTAACAGGAAAAACCGGCCGGTTATCGGAAAAACCAGAAAAAACTGGCCAAAATTCAAAATTCAAAAATTGATACCGGCCGGTTTTTTGAGTTACCGGTCTCCACCGGTAAAAACGGTAACCGGCGGTTACCGGCCGGTAACCGCTGGGATTTTGAACCCTGCTCCAGATAAAGCAAACTAAATTCCAAAATTTTGCCAAACTACTTGAGGACATTAGTGATCTGGGTCAGAAAAAGCATCCCAATTTACTAGAAGAAAGGTAGATATAAACAGAAATCCAAAAGGGGGCTTTTGGAAATAAGTTGGGGGCAATGCCACAGCTAGGATTGATCCTGCTCAGGAAACAAGGGCTGGTACGTAGATACTAGAACAATGTTTCAAAAAACTTTAAAAACCAATATTTCTTTGTGTTGTATCCTAACAGAACAAAGTCAATCAAAAGTAGAATGTTCTCTGGTGGTTTCCAACTTTTGTTAATGGCTATGTTTTGGTTCAGGTTACCAGTGAGTCACCGAACTTTAACTAAGATGCACTTGAAAGATAAAATCTGTTCCGTAAAGTGTGCTTGCATACTACTTTAATGTGGTTACTCTTGAGTTAAGGTCCTCCCCTTCTCTGAAACGCTTGATAACTGTTCGAGCTGCACCAATACATGTATCGCGAGTCCACAACAAACATACTGAATGTACTCAGCCAGTTCTGAAGTACTAAAAATCTAGCAGAGATACTCCGGTACTTCACAGAAGCAAATCTTGGGACTCTTTAAGGGTATTTCCGGTATTGTACTTGTAGTCTAGGGTTTATTATCTCTTAAGTCCTTGTACTATATATATACTCTCTTTGGATTGTGCAATACAACATCTATTCATCCAACTATTCCTCTTCTCATATTAACATGGTATCAAAACTTTGGTTCTAAACCTAGCTCCGTGAGTATTCCGCTGCTGCTGCCCCCGGGAGGAGCGATCTTTGCTCCCGGGACCGGCCACCAGATCCGACCATCCTCCCATCCTCTCCCGGCCACCCGCACCGCGCCGCCTCCTCCCGGTGTGCCCGGGCCAACCTGGGCCTGCGCCCGCTCGAGCCTCTGTGCCGCGTCGTCGCCGGCATCCTCTCGGCCACTGCCAAGCACGGATCTGGCTATCTCCACCGCCGCCGTCAACACGCCAGGCCGTCGCCGCCCGAATCTGACCACGCCTCCTTTGCGCCACCACGAATCCAGCTGCCCCCACTCTGGATCCTCCGGGCTCCCTGCCACCAGATCCGGCCTGCCTCCGCCAGCCTTTGCTTCGCCCAGCCGCGCTGAGCGCCGCCCCGTCCGGATCCAAGCTCCCCGTCACCGGATCCGGCCCTTACTGCGCCACCCTAGCCTAGATCCAGCCTCGCCTCGTCACCCGTCCAGATCCAAGCGCCGTATCCGGCCGGTCAAGCTCGCTCGCGCCGCCGTTAGCCTTCCATAATGAGCCGTTGCCGCCGCCCTTTAATTGGAGCACTACCGCTACTCGGCCCTCTTGGCCCCGCCGCATGCTCTGCCCTCTGCGTCTCCACATTGTGCTCTTCGGGGTGCCGCCACCTTGTCGGCCCCGTGCACTCTCAGCCGGCTCGGTCTCCCTGTGCACCCGCTGCACCCATCGCTGGTAGCTACCTTCCACCACACACGCGAAATCCTCCTCCATGGCTAGGGCATGGAGGGGGAGGCCAGTGGCTTAGGGCTTGGGGATGAGGAGGCAGGAGCGGAGAAGTGGAGAGACGGTGGGAGTGGATATTTTTGTGGAGTGGAGGGATGTGGTGTGGTCGTGGAAGAAGGAGATTGCGAGGATGGGGCTGGTTCTTTAGTCTATTGAGCTACTGAAGAATGTTATTGTTAGAATCCGCTGCTTTTGACTTTTTCTTTTAGTTTCTATTGCGTCAATCCAAGTCCGTTGTCATATCTCTATCAGTTCGTCAAAACTGTACGAGTCCACAAAATTCTTGTCAGTCAGTGGTTGCTTTACTAGCCACGATTCATCCTCTTGGATTGAATGTGGTCTTCTCCTTCATTTTGCATAGCCGCAACTGCCACTCTTCTCCTTGAGACGCTGCAGATCGTAGAAATCTTTATGGTACTGTCGCTTCTTCTTTGAGCCACCGCCCCGAGCTTCTAAGGCCGTCGCGCTTTTTCTGCATCGTGTCTCCGTTGCGCTTCTTGTGTACTACTCTGTCGCCATCTTGAGTTTCGATCTATGTTGCTATACTTCTATCTATGTTATCAAGGCGTCGCCTAGGTGACGCCTAGGCGTCCTGGCGCTTCAAGGTGGACACCAGGGACTGGCGCCTAGTTTTTCAAAGTTAGGTAGTCGACTAGAGCTTCCAGGTGTCCAGGCGTGGAGATGTGGCGTCCAAGCGAGGATATGAGGTGCTCGCCTAGAGTAGAAGCTATTAAAAGGGGTGGGATATGGAAGGGAGTGAGAGAGAACCGGCGTCCTGACTCCTGACCTCCGCGTCATGCTGCTCGTGCGCCTCGCCGCTTCCGGATCCGGCATCTTCGCTCGTCCTCGGCTCCCCGCCGCCTTCGCCTCCGGTCCTCCGCCCCGACTCCGCGCCTCTGGACCGCTGTGCCTCCGGCCCTCCACCCCGACTCGTCGCCTCCGCCTGGGCCCGTGACTCCGTGCGTCCGGCCGTCCGCCCCGACTCCGCGCGTTCTCTTCGGCCGTTCGCCCCGAGAATGTAAGTCTCTGTTGTTCGCCCCGACTCCAATGCTTATTGTTTTCTACTGCTTCCAATGCTTACAGATGTCTCATTAGCCTGAGGAAGGTACAAGGACAGGGAGTGATGCTGCAACTGCAAGCTATGATCCATCAACCGATCCAAAGAGGAAAGCGAAGTCCAAAGATCCAGGGTGGAAGTATGCATTTTGGCCGATTGAAAACAAGGATTTGGTACAATGCACTCTATGTGGCACTCGGGTGCACTCGGGGATCAAGAGGTTGAAGCAACATCTCATAGGAGGATTTGGTGACTGCCAAAAATGCCCTGGAACCACTACTGCAATCATGAGGGAGATGCAAGCATGGATGAAAAAGACTAAAAGAAAACCAGAGCTCTAGCTAGATAAAGAAGAGGAAGATGATGATGATCATGTCCTTGAAGTGAATGAACAGCCACAGGTAGAAGAATGAGTTGCATCATCTAGGTCCTCTTATCCAAGTCAAAGTTTAACTCCAAGCTCTGGGACAGCAACAAAAAGAAAGGCTGTTGCAGCTACATTTAGCTCCAAGAAACCAGCAACACAAGCTAAGACAATCCCGGCAATAATCTTGAAGCCACCTGAAGAAGTTGTGCAGCTAAGACATACCAAAGGGCCACATCAAGTCAGCTTGTACAGAACTGGAAAGAGCAAGGAAGAAAGGGACTTTGCATGCTTTTACATAGCCAAGTTCTTTGATGAGAATGGCATTCCATTTAATGCCACAAATTCAAGGAGCTATGAGGAGATGGTTGAGGCCATTGGGCAATATGTACATGGCTTGAAGCCTCTCAGCTATCATGAGATGAGAGAGTCATTTCTTGAGAAGCATAAGGAGACCATTGAAGATGTGAGGATGAGGCATGAGCTTGTTTGGAAGAACTATGGTTGTACACTCATGTCAGATGCATGGTCAGACAAGAAGGGGCGCCACTTGATTAATTTCCTTGTGAATAGTCCGGAGGGAACCTTCTTCTTGGAATCTGTTAATGCATCACATTTGGCACATGATGCACCATTGTTGGTTGGTTTACTTGGGAAAAAAATTGAAGAGATTGGTGAGGACAAAGTAGTACAAGTGGTCACTGACAATGGGTCTAACTACAAGGCAGCAGAAAGGCTTCTAATGGAGCAGTTTCCTACGCTATATTGGACCCCATGTGCTGCCCACTGCTTGGACTTAATGCTGGAGGACATTGGGAAATTATCAGAGTTCAAGAGCTTTATTGCCAAAGCCAAGCGTGTCACCACATTTATCTATAGGCATGGAAGAATCCTTGATGCAATGCGGAATTTGACTGGTGGAAGAGATCTTGTGAGAGCCGCTGTTACTCGGTTTGCCACTTCCTTTCTCACTTTGCAGAGTATGTGTAGACATCGAGATTCTTTGAGGAAGCTCTTTCTTAGTGATGATTGGAGTAGATCAAAATTGGCCAAAACCGAAACCGGGAAGCAAGTAAGTGAAATTGTGTTGTCCATACAATTTTGGAATGCGGTGGAAGATTGCTTGAGAGCATCGCAACTGCTACTCATTGTGTTGAGGCTTGTAGACAGTGATGAGGAACCCACAATGCCGGAGCTATACATGGCAATGGAGATAGCTAACAAGAAAATTAAGGAAAATATGCCAGCTACAAAGCAACATTTGTGTACCAAAGTGTTGTATTGTTCAAAACCGGTGGGAGGATCAAATGGGGCATAAGTTACATGGAGCTGCCTTATTCTTAAATCCAAGCAAATTCTTTGATATCTTGGTCAATGATGAAGAATTAGCGGGTAAGGTCCGCAATGCATTTAATGCGGTGATTACCAAAATGTGTCATGATAATGAAGAGATGCTATCTAGGATCGATGTCCTAGCAGATGACTATGTGCAGTCCCGTGGCACATTCAGTGGCATACTACCAAAGATGCAAAGAAAAACAAAGAGTCCTCGTAAGTCTATTTGTATTCATTATTCACTTTGTACTTTACAAGCAAATTAGCTATAATTCTTAAAATTTGATTGGTGTTGATTTTTATGTCATTTCAGTTGATTGGTGGAAAGCATATGGAGGTGAAGCTTTGCCGCTCCAAAAAAATTGCAAAGCGCATAACAAGCCTTTGTTGTTCGTCCTCCGGTTGCTAGCGTAATTGGAGTACTTTTGAGTTTGTAAGCACATAAACTAATCAAATTGATATGCAATCATAGCATCATACAATATTTCATATAATTTGATGACGTTCTTCTTTCAATTTCAGATTCATACCAAAAAAAGGAACCAATTGGAGCATAAGAAGCTTAATAACTTAATTTATGTCCAATACAATACAAAGATTTCAACTAGATTTCAAAAGCTTAAATCTGAAGGTAAAAAGTTTAACCCTTTGCTCCTAGAAGAGTTCCAATGGACAAATGAATGGGTTGACAAGGATATAGCACAAGTCCATGGAGGTGATGATGATCTTTCATGGGCTCATGTTGATGAGGCCATCGCGCATCGAGATCGCTTCGAGGTCGCAATGTTCCTAGGAGAGCTCGTGGGGATGTCATTTGTTATTCTCGACGTCAAGATTCTAGTTCTACATCAAACACTCATGAAGAAGATTCCGACAATGAAGAAGATGTTTGTGATGATGAGGAAATTGAAGATGATTTTGGCCAACAACCATCTACTACTGAACAGATGGATGAAGGAAATGCTAATGATGACGAGCATTTCAATGTGTTCATGTTGGATGATGAATGATTTGAAGATGTTTATGTACTGCTAGTTGTGGACTTATGATGTTTATTACTTTTGCTACTGATGTTATGGACTTGTATTATAAATTTGTACTGCTAGTTGTGGACTTATGTTGTGATATTTATCAGTTTATTCTCATGTACTCAAATACATAAGTTACATGCAGGACAACAATTCTAATGATTCTATCAATATTATTTCAGGTGATTTGTTGAAGCTTCTGGATGTTTCATCTGCCTCTTGGAAAGCATCGCTTGAAGATATGCAATGCTTAATTTTGCACAGATTTATTGCTGCTTTATAGTCTATACATTACAATAATGCATGTGTTAAACTATCAACTATAAAGTATAAACTATCCTATTTTCTTATTTTCCCTACCATCGTCTAATCATCGCCTAGACGCCCGCCTAGGCGCCTATGGCGTCCTGGCACCTCCGGAGCACCTCGCCTCGCCTTGTCGTCGTGACAACATAGACTTCTATCTATCCTCTTTGGCTTGATTTGACAACTCTCTCTACTGTGTCACCTTCCATATCCTCTTCGTCGTGTTATAGCGGTCGACTTTACTCCTGCTTATCTTTATCTTCTTGGCCTCTGCACTTTTTGCTTTATGGGCTAACGTACGATTTTGGATGAAAGGCGATCTTTTTGACATAAATTTTTCAAAAGTTGCACGCTATAACGACATCTTCAAGATACGGACTTTAGATTTTTTTCTATTTTAGTGTCAACCATTTTCAAATGTAATGTTATCGCATATGCCTTACATTTGAGGAGGTTGTTAAGGGTATTTCTGGTATTGTACTTGTAGTCTAGGGTTTAGTATCTCTTGAGTCCTTGTACTATATATATAGCCTTTTTGGGTTGTGCAATACAACATCTATTCATCCAACTATTCCTTTTCTCATATTAACAGAGACTTCCAACTTTGAGACGCCAATAGGTAAGCTGAGTAGCTGACACACACGATACTTAGTAAGAATTTAATGTATCAACTCCAGATAATAATAAGTCAAAACATGAACCAAGTATGAAATATAATAAAGAGGGTTGAAGAACAGCTGGTAGCATTATTTACTACGAGGCAATTGTTGAATGCTAACCTCAACAAAGACTAGCAAATTAGGAAATGATATGGGATAGCTTGTTTGTTCTGTTTGCACTCAAGATTCAACCCTGGGAAATTGAACTCTGGAATCTAGTTATTGTTACAGTCACCTATGAAGTGGCACTGTCCAGTAAAATTACTAACGTGATGGTGCCAACGAAGAGGTGGACAAAATTCAAATTAGCGTTGATGTATTATCTTTGAAGAACCAAATTATAGGTATGTGATACTGAAGATGATAAATATAACACAGGGTCAAAGCCAAAACTAGATAAAATGAAATATGAAATTTGCTAAATTATGTTCCAGTGCAACTAAATTCATGCTCTACAATATGCACCATATTGAACTTAAGAGGTAATATAATGAGCGTACTCCAGGCAGGTATCATTAACATCTGTGTTACGGAAATAACTATTTAGGAATATATTTGAGGAAGTATCTGAGGTTTCCTTTCTTCCTTAGATGATATATAAAACCTCATCACAATTTGTATAGTAAAAAAGCAAGGAACTCATGGAAGGAACTCGAAAAGGCGAAAAATTATATCGTTGTGCCCACTGTAAGAATGTCAGGAAGCGGATTGAAAAAAGATTATGAGTACAATTTGACAAATCAATACACAGCACAAAACAAATACATATATGCAAACAAAACTAGCAAGCAGCAAACATATAAGCATGAAATTTAGGAATTTGAAGTCAATTAGTAAATTTGTAGCTGCAGTTCAACAAATTGTACAGCACGCTTTCTTACATGACACAGGATGCAAATAAACAATGTACAACATAAGCTAGCATGGTCACAATTGGGTTGTGTATCTAAATTTCAGATGCAATGTGAATGGCTTAACAGAATGTTGTTAGCTATATGGTTCCCAGAAAACCAGGCAAGAGAGATATGTTATATTACCCCATTTTGGAAAAGATAATCATGTGGATAAACATTCAGTGAAAGGTCTCCCTCAAAATGAAAGGTGATTTCAGGAAATCCATCATCTACACTGCAAAAGAATTGGGTAGAGGTGTTAGAAATATAAGAAAATAAAAATCAAAAGAACAATCATCATTTTATTTATGACATTACCATTCACCCTAGTCTATTCCTGTTTAGTAGAAAAATGAGGATACATGGGGAGATGATCCCTACGTGCTGAATGTACAGAAGTCCAATATCAATATCTACCATCTAATATATACCTTCATGCAGAGTGTACGAGGGAGCATTATAAGCATACCTTCCAGAATATTGGAAACAAGGGAAGTCTTGCAAATTCTTGAAGGATATATCTTGATGCTTATCAAATACCTACAAACAATCAAGAAGACTTATAATGATTAGCGCCAACTGCTCTCCACTACGAGGATCGATGCAGAGAAAAGCTTTCATACCGCAGCCAATATAGCCTTGTAAACCGCCTCCGGGAGATACGCCAATGTTGTCCCACTATCAATGATGGTACCTTTACTTTCACCTGTATCGAAAGTATTTGTTGGAAGCTGTAACGTAGCACCACCAACATCAATTGATTTCAGGTTGACATTGTAGTGTGGCCTACAAGGTAAATTTTTGTAAGGTGTCAGAAAATGTAAACGCCATCGATCCATTACAAAAGTACGCTTCACATGTGCATTATATTAGGCAATACCTGTTGTACAAAATTATAATACAACTTGTTTATTCTAGAGTACTAGCCTCCTACTACTAAACTATGACTGAAGATGAGATGTGGTTTGTCCTAACTACCACTACTAAACCATGAATCCTACAGCTTAACTGTGATCTCTCTTTCTAGCACTGCAAAATGATAATTCACACATAATTAGAAGTTTTTCTTCAATACTCACGAATTTTCAAGCATAATGACATTGAGATTAATACTAGCAGATATCATTTAAAAGGGTAAGAAGGCCAGTATATTGTTTAGAGATAACTTAGCCCGGATAAAGCTGTGGGACCACCGGTCATAATAGCCTTAATAGGATTGAACCCAACGGAAAAAGAAATTTTTGTGCAGTGGCAATCCTTGAGTTGGATAGCTGCAGATGCATTAGTACAGCGTCCTGGAATCATCCGAGTTACTTACCCTCGGGTCCTCAGCAGCAAGCAGCCGCACCACCATCATGTGCGTGGTCTCACCATTGCAACGACACACATGGAGGTGACGAACAGGGCAATGTTGAGGCTGAGGTAAGTGGCCAGGAGGAGAGAAGGCTAGTGTTACACCACAGTCAGGCAAGAAGGAAGAAAGCAGGGAATTGTAGTGCGCACAGCAATGGTTAATGGAATTGGTACCAGGCAGGATTTAAGTCACAGTGCTTAATTATTGCTGGAATACAAATTTACCCCTTAACTAATACCTTTAAGTAGGAGTTTTCAGTACTTTTAAGTTGATTAGCTGTCATACGAATATCCATGTGGTTAAATTTTATCACATTTTGGTTTATTCTTTGTAATTCAAAGAAAGATGGCATTTAATTTTTTTTCTGAAGCGCGATACCCCAACATACAGTTCAATCATCAGCTGAAGTGACCACATAAAAAAACTCAAATAATTGAACAACAGCAGCATTTTATTTGACTTGTAGTTGGTAGTAGAACCCAATTATTAATGCACTTTTAATTTGATAACTTGGCAATGGGAACACTGATCGAAAGCTTTGGATGCTGAGTTGGACAAGTAGCTACCATCGGCTAGATTACTAGAGCCTATTTCATATTTTCATTAGCCAATATCTAAGTCTTGACTGGTTTTTGTAATTAGGAAATTAATGTTGGTTCATAATTTTGCCCCATGTCACATACAGAAACATAAGGAATCAGCTTCCTGGTGTAAAGACAAGCATGAACAAAACACTACAGACATGTGTGCCAATTGTGCCTCATAGCAAGGAACAGAGTCATATGCTATACTATCTGAATGAATCAAATTAAACACACTAGTCAAAAAGTTGTATTTGGAGAGCAGGTTAAGAAAGATTCAAACATAGCAAACATGGAACAGTGAGATAGACAAAAACAAAAAAGTGGTACTATAAGATGACATACATGTTGGGCACCAACGGTGTTGTGCTCACTTTCGGCTGCACGACATTTCCAATAGCGAAAATCCCACCACCATTTACGGTGTCCAAACAATGAGAAAACATCTTCCTAACTTTTCCTGCTGCAGCCAGCTGGGATAGCATTGATGAATTCGATTGACCAAAACCAAGAATCCCGTCAAGGGCCTGGCTAGACGATCCCAAATCCCCACCTAGCTGAGCACCACACCTACAACATAAAGGCAGAGTTCACTATTCACTGCCAAACGAATTACTGGCTTCCACATGCCATTGTTCTGAACAACTCACCCAAATGTGACGCTGGCATTGGCCAGGGTGGTCTGGCCATTGCCGGACACCTGATTGTACTGCAAGAAGTCCGTGACAAAGAAACCGGCCGTGGAGCTCCCGTCTCCGTATCTGATGCTGTACTGGCACGGCGAAGTGGAGGCGCAGGAGGGCAGCACGCCTCCGTAGTTGGCCACGCAGAACTCCTGATCGCACGTCACCGCGCTCCCGCTCTCCGACCCCCTCAGGTCGTACAGGGTGAGCTCTATCTACAACCAACACGGTCGCCAAGAACCATCATTCCAAGACTCCCCGAAATAAAACCCAGACATCAAAAACAACCATCCAATTCGTAAAGAAAATTGCAGGGAAGATGGAAGTAAGGACGGGGGTGGGAGAAGTACCCCGAGGCCACTCTTGCGGGGGCAGCTGTCGCAGGAGATGCAGTTGACCCAGAGGAGGTCGCTGCCGGTGTCCACCTGCACGTAGTATCCCTTCGCCGGCGTGCCGATCCCAATCTGCGTGAAGTACAGCCTGCACTGCGCTCCCCCAATCAGACACGCCCGCGAGCGCCCAGTAGAAAAGCCCATGCCTTTATTTATTTTACAGTAAAAGAAACGCGCACGCGTGCGTGCGCACGGTTAGTCGATTACCCGGTGTCGGTGGGGAGGCCTCTGCCGCCGAGGGGGAGGTCGACGGAGTCGAGGAGGCGGCCGTGGCGGCGGCCGTCGTGCCTCCGGAGGGCCGAGAGGTGGCCGTAGCCGCCGCCTCCGCCGTGGCGCGGGAACTTGCGGCGCACCTCGAAGACGCCGGTGGCGGCCGCGGGGCCAGGATGGGCGAGCGCCGACAGCGCGAGCAGGACGACGAGGAGAAGAGACACGCGAGGAGGAGCAGTGGCACGGGACGGCGCCATCGATCGGGTTTGTTTCGCTTCGCTTAGTTGATCCTCCGCCTCCTCCCCGGCGACGGCGAGGACGAGCAAGAGCAGAGGAGAGGCGTCCGCGTTTGGGGAAGGCAGCGGAAAAGGGGAGGAAAAGAAGGCCGGTGGAAGGAAACAAGGGGAAAAGGGCCAAGGGGAAAGGGCGTTGCTTTCAACGGTCGGTATTTAAATCGGGCGGCCGTGTTCGTTTTGCATGTCTTTTTCCCCCCTTCCATTTGGGATAATTGCACCGGCCGTCCCATCCGAACCCCGAAGCATGTGAAAATTTGAAATTAGCATCCTTTTCCAACTTTGGAAGCGCAAATTTAAGCCAAGCATCCCGTCTTGCAAAATTGAGGGTCAAAATTAGAGCGGCCGTGTTCAACATGGTATGCGTCTAACCCAGCTATGAAGCGACCGCCCTATTTGTTGTTCGGCTTAGTTTTTCGACCGCCCTGTATCATTGGAATTTATTCCAACGATATATCAAGTTTTATTGGGTTTTTGAGGTTTCATGATATTTTAGGTTTAGAGTTTCTTGAGGTTGCATGAGGTGGTTTCATGAAGTTTCAGGTTTCATAAGGTGGTTTCATGGTTCAGTTTTCATGAGGTTTCATGGGGTGATTTCATGGAGTTTCAGGTTTCATGGGGTGGTTTTTGTGAAGTTTCAATGTGTTTCATGAGAAGTTCCATGCAAATGTCAACATGTTTAGATGAAATTTAGAAAAATTTCAACATTTTTAGAAAGGTTTGATGGGTTTCACCAAAAGTTTTCAAAAATCAAACAAAAATCAAATAAGTTTCAAACATGTACACAAGTGTGCCTACCTCGGCTAGCTGCCACATTGCCAGGAGCCGCAAGTCCGCGTTGTAGTCTCCACCCACAAGCTATAGCTCCTCCTACCGCGCCACCTCCACCTCTGGCAATGAGCCATGCCATCACCTCTCTTGTGAAGCGGTGTCGCCTCCTCCTTTGGCCACAACCACACTACCATGGGTTCCTCCTTCAGCCACGAGCCATGATTGCTCCTCCGGCAAAAAGCCACCTTGTAGCAAAGCTATGTCACCTCCTCCAACCGCGACCGTGACGCAACCAGCTCCTTCAACCATGAGCCCAATGTTGCCTCTTCTCCTTCACGGACTTGTAAATCGCCCCGCCTCCTCTTCCTCTGGCTGTGAGCCTGGTGTTGCCTCTTCTCCTCCACCGACTCATATGTCGTAGTATGTCGCCTGGCTCCTCCACAGGGTGCGTTGTATCCAAATTAGAGGGGGAGAGAGAGGGAAGGGATAAGGTGGAGTAGGGGCAAATCAGGTGTGTTGGATTGTTTGGATCAGACGGACACAAGATGTACCATTTTTATATACCATGTTAGCGAGTATCGCCTCTGCGAGGCATCTGTAATAATCTCTATGGTTTTGATGTAGGTATATTTGATCAACATGTGCGACTACAATATTAGATAAAATGATGATATTGATATACTCCCACCAGTCATAAATATATATTATTTTGGACTGCGTGTGGTCAAACTTTTGAAATTTTGACTATCGACATCTTTTTAAATATTTAGATTAGATATATAAAATCATATGTATAGATTTGTCTTGAAAGTACTTTAATACTATCATAATTTTATTGTGTTTCGCAAGTATATTACTATATAAATTAGTGATCAAAGTTGTAGGGGACCATGTCGATGTCTAAAACGATATATATTTACGACCAGAGAGAGTAGCAGCTAAATTTGCTAAGATAGACTATTTCGAATTGGAATAAGTGTATTTGATCCCTTAAACTCTTGCGAAAGTCTAAGTTTTAACCTCCAACTGCAAAACCCCTTAAAGGTAATTTTGCTTGAGGTGACACCAACGTGGAAGCAGTTTTGACATACAAGCTAGTTTTCGGAAGTGGGTTTTGACATGCAAGCAATCCAGTCAGCATAATCAGCAAATAAAATAAAAAATATGGTAGGACCCACATGTCATGCTACCTTTCTTTCACCTTTGTTCTATCTCTCCTCTCTCTCCCCCTTCTGTTTGAATGAAGTCATGAACTCAGTCTCAATTTCCTCTCTTGCATGAACATGAGTAGGGCTGGCTTAGGCTAGTTGATCACCGTGCACCGCTGCCCCCGCCACTAGCTTTGGCTTGGGCTGGCTCAGCTTGTTGCCCATCGCACCCAGCTGCTCACCAATCACCAGCTCAAGCTCAAATGAATACCAAGAAATTGATGTAGAAAGACAAAACAATTGCTCAAATCAAGATAAGAAATTAATTGAATCAAAACCAAATCCAACGATAGATGGATTGCATAGAAATTAATTGGATCTAGAGGGGGTAATACGTGCATCCATGTGTAGAGTGGGAGCATTTGTTTTGGGACGAGAGGACCAATGTTGTCTTAGCTCCATCGCATGGTGTTTGCAGCCGCTGCTGATCGTCACCTCCCACATTTGGGTACTTTAGGCCCGTGCCTGCACCCACACCACCTGCCCTGCGCCTCAACATGGTGGAGGTGGCCAAGGGTGTGGTTGTGGAGGGGGCGTGGCGAGGATGGCCTCGGCGTCGACGTGGGGAGTGACTTGAGATGGAGGAGGAACGAGAGCGGCTCCGACTAGTAAGAAAGCTTCTTAGGGTGGTGATAGGGTGCTAGGAGATGAGAAGGTGCGGAGATGGTCAGAGATGAAAGAGAGAGATACAAGAGAATGTGGTGCTGAAGTGGACATACAACTAAGGGAAGAGAGAGGATGTGGACGCACACGTAGATGCTACATCAGTCAAATCATAGTGGTTATAAGTAAAGTGGTAATTTTAACCTGTATTTGACAGTTGAAGGATGCAAAGTATCCGATTTTATAGTTCAAGATTAATTTTTAGACTTTTCTAAAAGTTCAAGAGGTCAAATGGAGTTAACCCTGCTCAACTCGGCTTTTTTTCAACTTCAGCTTTTTTTACTATTCAGTAATTCATCTTTTTTATTTTTAAAGATATTTTGGGTTTTTTTGTATTTTTTTCCCGTATTTTTTTGCATTGTCTGTGATATGCTAATATGTTTTTTCTATTTTTCTATTTTTTAAAAAAATTTAATTATGCCTAATAAGCCAACTCAGCTATAGTAAAAAAATTAGCTACAATGAAATTTCAGTTAGAAACTAGAAGCTATCGCTATTTTGAATGCCGGTTGATTGAAATTTCTGATGCTATTAATTTGAATGGAAACGACGCTTCGGGAGGTGGTTAATGGTCAGCACAACCTCGATGACAGTAAGGACCTCAATGCAAATTTTCTTTCCCTTGCTGTTTTGTCCAACGGCGATCTTTCGGAACTTAAACTTTGTTTCACTTTAAGAAAGCAGCGAATGGGGTTACCCGTCTAAGGACGTGTCGTCGTTAGGCCTTCCTACACCTGCACGCGGGTGATCCAGCTCCATGACCGGCGAGTGAGGTAAGAAATATGACTAGCCAGCATCGTGATGAGTCACTCATTCATTAGTACAGCAAACGAACAAGATCATTATTGTACTAGCTCCAAAAGAGAGGGTTATCATATATACAAGTAAGATTGGAAGAAGCGCGTAGAAGAGTCAGTCAATGGGCATTGCAATTTACAAATCGATAGTACCGCCTAGGTTATTACTCCCTCGGATCAAAAGAACGACGTTTTGAGTTAAGCCCGGTTAAACTTTTTTAAATTTTGGCTATCGTTATTTTTTTTCAATATTTAGATTGAATATATAAAAATAGTATGTGTAGATTTGTCTTAAAAATTTTTATAAAAATATAATTTTATTAGATTTTATTAATCTATTATAATAAAAATTAGTAGTAAAAGTTATATTTTAGAAACCATATAAATGTTAGAACCGACGCCATTTTTCGGTGACTGAAGGGAGAGTATCATCTACTACTAAAAATAATAATTATGTAAGAAGAGGAGTTACACATGCAGACAAGCGAGAGCATCCAACCGGGCACTGGATAGCTCAGCTAATGCCGGATTAGCTCCAGATAAGCTGCTCTCTACGAGATTCTGGCCGTCCAGGTTTGATTTGGAAAGCATACCAACCGATAGCTCAGACGTTGATGAGCTTTTGCGGACCTTTTTTCAATTTAATTTATGAAATGAACTTGCTTGAAACTTAAGCCCCTGCTCAGCGGCAGCGTTGGAAGTTAGCGATCAGCTTTTTTTTTGCTGTTTTATTTTTTATCCTTTTTAATTATTTTATTTTATTTTATGTTTTTTCGTATTCATTTGCATTGTCCGTGATGGATTAACATATTTTTTCTATTTTTATTTTTTTAAAATTTAATTATACCAAATAAGTTAATTCAACTACAATTAAAAAAAGTCAATTACAATAAAAAAAAGCTATATGCAAATACCATTCTGAACACCCTTTACTTTTTTTAGAGGAAAAAAAAACATACAGCGCAGCGGGCCATGGGTTATCACACCATTTGCTTGCAATACCACGGTCAACTTTCATATGCAACAATGCCACAGACGATAGCGTGCAGGCAAGGATCAATTTTCCCTCGCAAAGAAAAAATCCATTTTGAAAATAAGTTTGGAGTTAGTCGTGCCAAATGAGAAAGCGGTTTGCTAATGGCTGTGCCCATTTTGATTTATATAAGTTAGTTTATGCTTCTGGCTTCTAATTTTTTAATTTCATTTTTTTCTGGTTTTTTAGCCTTTTTTTAGCCTTTTCTTTGTTCCCGTATTCCTTTTTATTATCTATGATAGGCTAATCTTTTTTATTTTAATTTTTTTAAAATTTAATTACATCAAAAAAGTTACCATTAACTACAATGTATAATAAGCCAACTACAGTGCAAAAAAAACCATAAACCACCAAAAAATCCCAATTGAATGCCCCAAGTGTTTAAAGAGCACTTGGTCCAAAGCAAACCCATATGCACGGGCAAGTGGACTGGAGAACACGGCTGCGGCACGATGTAGGGGGAAATGTGTGAGTCGTTGCCGTCTTGGAATTGCAAGTTGAAGACAACCCTGAATTTCAAGTGTGTACGATATACAACTTGCACTTATTAGACTATACTAGAATACTAGTAGTACTACTCACGAGGTTCCCAATAGTTTGTTACATAGCTTGTCACTAGAGATGAGAAAGAGATTATAGGTACAATCACTCTAATAATTTATCATTAAAATTTGTTTCTAAAAGACTCTACAATTAGTTAATTATTATATAGGATCCACATGTCATCCTCACTTTCCTCTCTCCACTTCCCTACTTTTCCTTCTCTTTTCTTGGTCCCCGTGCCTAATTTGTTAGGGCATATAAAACAAGCTGTCTTCCTAGGTTGTCTTTATACCTAGGAAAAAGTCAACTTTACCTCTCTGAGCTCTTATGCAAGTTTGGAAATCAACCATAAACTATAAAACCAAATATTGGACCTATTCAACTTTCAATACTATTTACTTTACCCCCTTGAGACCAAAACCATACTAATTTTGCTGATGTGATAACTATGTGGACAAGTTTTGTTGCTAGGCATCCCTATCACATGCATGTGTGAAATTGAGTTAGCAAAAAATATCTATTATTTTTCCCTTTTCTTTTCTTCTCCTCGTTCTCCTCTTTTCTCATTTTTTTTCTTCTTCTTCCCGAGCACTAGTAGTGAGCTTTTCATACCACTATCGCTTTCTCTCCATGGTGAATGGTGAGGAAGGAGTAAGAGGTCGAGGACATGGTCGATGGCTCAGCCGACCCGATCTAGGCCACCTCCTCCTTTGGTCACGTGCTGCCTCTGACTAGGAGCTGCACCATGGCCTCCCCTGGCCACAAGCCACTCGCTCTCCTCCCCCGGCCATGTGCCACCACCTCCCGCTCCCACGAGCCACACTGCTCATCTCCCCCATGAGGAACCACTTCCCTCAGCTGCAAGCCACTTTGGTCTTCTCCCACTGGCCATAAGCAGCGTTGCCCACTTCCCATGTGCAGCACCTCCTCCACTGGCCACGAGCTGCGCCACTGGATCCAAGCTTGGAGCACATGGGAGAAGGCCAATAGAGGTGGCAACGGTGGAGCTCCTAGCTAGATGTGGTGCGTGGGTAGGAAGGTAAAAGTGTGGATCTAGGGAGACGAGTGTAGAGTTAGCAGAGGAGGATAGAGCTAGGGGAATTTGGGAAGAGTAGCGCATCGCTATCCTTCTTTAAACGGCTGGTGCCATGGGTAGCCAACATCACCGCCCAGGAGGCTGCCATCCTCGGCGCCACTGCCACCATGGGCTCCTCCTCCCAACTCATGGAAGTAAGCACGAAGTTGTGCTGAGGAGGCCCAATTTCTTTTCTCCACCACCTTCTTCCTCAAAGTAGGCGAGAGCTCTCCACCCGATGTCCTCTGATGAGAATCAAGCCCAACTAGCCATGTCATGGCATGTTCCATGTCCTAAGCAACTTCTCCCTTTATTTATTTTGTGCTTTGCCACGCGGCTAGGTTGGAACGACCCTTCTTCTCCGTCACCAGTCGGGAGGTTCATCATGATGTTGTCACCTCCTAGATCAACCATGGGTCAATTCCTCACCACCAAAGCTTCACCATGGCTCCCTCTTCCTTTGCTTGTGCCCTATCTAAGGTGTCTTACATCGGAGCGTCACCACCACAGTCGCCTTCTGCTTCATTACCACTCACACATCGCTAGGCTGTCGCGGTCCACCATCCACCGCGAAGCCACTACAGGTAAACTCGTCATTGTCTAGGTATTCCATTTTTTCCATCCTTGGTTCTCTCCATCCTCCTTTGCCGCTGGTGAGCTCTGTGCCCAAGGATGCTCTGTTTCCAGTTGTGAGAGAGAGAGAGAGAAGGAAGAAGGGGATGAGGTAGATGCCAACTGTTGGCCCTTTTCCAAATTATGTGCCATGTCATCCCAAAATCAAGCCACATGTCAAAATCATTGCCACTTTGATGCCACGTAAGAGCAAAATTGGCTTCAAATAGCCTTAGGGGGGTAAAATAAACTGTATTGATACTTGAGGGGGGTAAAACATCCGATTTTATGGTTAGAGGTTGAAACTTAGATTATCGCAAGAATTTACGAGGGTAAGGTAGACTTATTCCTTATACCTATCCATGTTATCAATCAATAGTACTAGAGATGACTACTCCAACAACTTGCATATTAAGACTGGCCCACACAACAATCACATCAATATTTTATAATTTTTCCACCTTCGAACAAAAGTGTCGCACTCAATATGATATTTAACTTCATCTCCCTCAACTCTCTCTCCCTCTCCTCAGTCCACCTCCACCCACCTAGCTTGCTCTATACCTCATCGCCGACTACCCCTCCACCTCTCCCCCTCTCTTCACTCCTCTCCCATGGAGCTCACCACCGACCCTCTACCTCCCTTGCCTCTCCTCAACTAGCTCACTGGCCTCCTCTTCATCTTTCTCCCTCACCCCCGTGGAGCTTGCCGGCACCCTTCACCCTCTCTCCCTCACCAACGGAGCTCATCATCGCCCCTCTACCTCCCTCATTCCCCCACCTCTATCGCCATCGACTCATCCCCATCCGCTCCTCACTTATGGAGCTTACCATCGCTGTCTCCAGATCTAGATCTGACAGGATCTAGCTGGAACAACCTCACCATCACGTGATGTAGGCATGATTCGTTGTCTCCACTGCATCTCCACCGTCTCCCCTTTTCTTGACGTGCCGGCCTCACCTCCTCATCACCACAGCTAGATTCAAGCCATGCATCTCTACATCTAGCCATGGAGGAGCAAAGGGAGACCTTCCTCTCAGTGTGACGATGCATGGTTCACAAAATGCGTCCAAAAATGACGAGATCGCTCTAACAACAAAATGGGTCATTGCTTCGGTTTTAGTTCATGTGAAGCACTCATTGCGTCTAGAAACGATGACCTCTCTTCTCTCTCCTCGTTCTCTCCTCCACTTATGACTTTTGTGGAATAGCTAACTGATAGCTAACATGCCACTATTGAAGATGTCCCTACTCATTCAAGTAACAAGCTCTCTCTCTTTTCTCCCGTCTCTCTTCCATATCATCCCAAATCTAATGTGGCAAGCCCTTAGCAACAAGTTGTAACAACTGTTGAGAGTGCCCTCACAAACAAGCTTGAATTGAAAAGTTCCAGCCAAAAAAAAAAAAGCTTCAAACTGATTTTGACATTATGATGTCTCTAAGTCAAACCGACAGCTAAAATCGTTGACTAGCGATTGAGAAGCTTCAGTTTCAGTCTGGATGTTGGGAAATTAGGTTGACTAATTAGTCCTTTGTTTTTCAAGTAAAGAGCATATACATAGTACTGCTTCATAGTCATGTATTACTTTTATCCCGTAATATAAGTCCAAAGCCCATTATTCGCACCATCCCATAATATAAGTCCAAAGCCTATTATGCGCTCCATCCTATAATATAAGTCCAAAACTCATTACACACAGATCAAGGAGATATTGAATTTAAGAAAAAATCAATATCATTTGACCATGCATACCTTTATTAAATGACATACTACAACAACTCACTCATTTTGAGGTTTCAGCATTAAATTAGAGGTATATGATGAAAATATTGTAATAACTATATTTTTATATTTCGCAATAGACATATTATAGGATAACACTTTCTAACAATGATGACTTATATTGTGAGACCGAGAAAATACTTATATTTGAGTTGAGGCCACCAGACCAAATCCTAACGACTGTAGAATCAACTTAGAGGCAACTTACTGGTACATATGTGGGAGTGCATGGGTGGTGCAGCCTCGACAAATAAATAAGTCCATCGGTTGGCAAAAGTTGACTGAAATGGTTAGCGCTTCTGATGCGATGAAACCTGAGAGGTTTTGTGGTCAGAACTTTCGTAGATGGCAGACTAGAGTCAAGTTTTGGCTCATGTCTTTGGGACTGTGGTGGGTTGTCCATCCGCAGTATCCATTTACGATTGAGCAGTACATGCAATTTGATAGTGCAAACAATACTGCTCTTGGTTGCATCTTGACTGCAGCGAGATCGGCTCTACGATGTGTACATGGACTATAAGTCCGCCACAGAGTTGTGGAATGCACTAGAGCACAAATATGCAGAGGCAGAGGCTGGTCGCTGGCTCTACATGTGTGAGCAATTTTTCGACTTTAGCATGGATGAGGCTAAGTCTATAGTTGGACAAGCTCATGACCTCCAGCTACTAGTTGGTGAGATTGCGCACCTGGGCTGTGTGTTACCTCCTAAGTTTGTGGCTGCGGGTATTGTTGCTAAACTCCCACCTTCTTGGCGGGATTTTGCCACTAGCCTGAAACACAAGAGAGAAGAGATTTCTGTTGAAGATCTCATTGCTGCCCTCGATGTGGAAGAAAAAGCTAGAGCAAAGGATGCACCAAGCACATCTGGCCAGAACAATGCAAACTTCATCGAGAAAAAGACTATAGCAAAGAAGTACAAATCCAACAAACCGAACAAGACAACTAGCTTTAAGAAGAAGAAAACTGAGAAAAAGGATTTCAAGGACATCACCTGCTTTGTGTGCGGAAAAGATGGTCATATGGCGAAGGACTGTCGATTCCGCAAAATCAGAGATGGTGAACAGCCAAAGAAGAAGGCTGTCAACGTGATAATAGGCGAGGCCTCAACTTCAGGAGGGTATGGTAATCCACCTGTTGTTTTTTCAGCATGTCAATCCACTGATTGGTGGGTGGATCTCGGTGCTAATGTTCACGTATGTTCGATATTTCCTTGTTTTCTTCTTACCAGCAGTGAGGGCTTCCTCCGTCCTAATGGGAAGCGGCTCGCATGCTTACATTCTTGGTGTTGCACGGTGGATCTGAAGGTGACTTGGGAAGATTGTCCACTTAAAGAACGTAAAGCATGCTCCTACAATAAATAAGAACCTCATTAGTGGTTCTCTTCTATGTAGGAATGGTTATAAGCTAGTTTTTGAGTCGAATAAAATTGTATTGTCTAAGTTTGGAAATTTTGTTGGTAAAGGCTATGAGAGCGGAGGCTTGTTCCGCCTAAGTACTTTAGAGTATTGTTATAATCTGAATGTTGCAACAAATTTAAATAAATGTGAGGCAAATATTTGGCTTTCCGTTCTGTCATATTAGTTTTGATAGTATTGTGAGAATGTCCAAATTAGATTTAATTCCAAAATGTGAAATTATCAAAGGATCAAAATGCCGATCTTGTGTGCAAGCAAAACAGCCTCGAAAACCTTTTAAGAGATTAGAGGATGAAAAGAATCGCACCATTAGATCTTATTCATTGATTTGTGTGAAATGAATGGACTATTGACAAAAGGAGGCAAAAGATATTTTCTAACTTTTATTGATGATGCAACACGCTCTTTGCTATGTGTATTTGCTAAAAACTAAGGATGAAGCTTTAAACTACTTTAAAACTTATAAGGTGAGGTTGAGAACCAACTAGAAAAGAAAATAAAAAGATTGAGATCGATCGTGGAGGAGAATATATCTCTCATGAGTTCTCCCAATTCATTACGAGCATGGAATAATCCATGAGTTCACACCACCATACTCACCCCAATCAAATGGGATAGTGAGAGGAAAAACCGGACACTAACGGACTTGGTCAATGCCATGTTAGAGAGTTAGGTATGCCTAAGGCATGGTGGGGGGAAGCTATATTGACAGCAACTTTCGTCCTAAATAGAGTAATCACTAAAAGGAGTGAAATTACTCCATATGAGGGATGGAAGGGGAGAAAACCTAATGTTAATTTTCTGCGAACTTGGGGGTGTTTGGCAAAAGTCAATATACCATTGCAGGAAAAGAGAAAACTTGGACCAAAAACAGTCGATTGTATTTTTCTAGGATATGCTCAAAATAGCACGGCCTATAGATTGTTAGTAGTTAAATCAGAAACTCCTGAGATTATTGTTAATACAATAATGGAGTCTAGAGATGCTTCATTTTTTGAGAATATCTTTCCTATGAGAACAGTAGGCAGTACTTCAACACGGACTGAGAATGTTCACATCGATAATATCGAAAATGAGAACAATCAAACTTCTGAACTTTCCACCATTTCTGAACCATTTTATGATATCCCTGAGGAGGACAACAATTTAGTCACAGAAGCTCCTCGAAGAAGCAAGAGACAAAGGGTTGAGAAAACCTTTGGTGATGACTTTATTGTATACCTCGTGGATGATGTGCCAAAGACTCTTTCGGAAGCTTATGCATCTTCTGATGCTGAGTATTGGAAAGAGGCGATCAGTAGCGAGATGGATTCAATCATGGCTAATGAGACTTGGGAGATCACCAATCTTCCTATTGGGTGCAAACCTGTTGGATGTAAGTGGATTTTTAAAAAGAAAGCGAGGCCGATGGTACTATTGAGAAGTACAAAGCAAGACTTGTAGCTAAGGGTTACACCGAGAAGAGGAGAAGATTTCTTCGATACATATTCTCCTGTCGCTAGATTAACCACCATCAGTACTCCTTGCATTAGCATCTTCCTATAGTGCGTATGTTCATCAAATGGATGTAAAGATAGCTTTCCTTAATGGAGAGTTGGAGGAAGAAATTTATATGGATCAACCCGATGGTTTTGTGATTTCTGGACAGGAAAATAAGGTATGCAGACTATTAAAATCCTTGTATGGTTTAAAGCAAGCACCTAAACAATGGCACGAAAAGTTTGATAAGACTTTGACAACCGCGGCTTTATTGTGAATGAAGTCGATAAATGTGTATATTACCGCTATGGTGGGGATCAAGGAGTAATTTTGTGTTTGTATGTAGATGACATACTTATATTTGGAACAAACACTACCGTAATTGACGAGGTCAAATCTTTCCTATCCCGATGTTTTGATATGAAAGATTTAGGAGAGCAGATGTTATTTTGAATATTAAATTGATCAAGAATGAGAATGGGATTACTTTGAGCCAATCTCATTATCTTGAGAAAATATTGAGCCGCCGGCTTTGAAAATTGTAAAGTTTCTCCAACACCCTATGATGCGAGCATTAAGCTTGAAAGAATCAAGGGTTAGGAAAAGATCAATTGAAATATTCACAAATTATTGGGTCACTTATGTATTTAGTGGTGCCACAAGACTGACATTTCATTTCTTTGTGAGCAAATTAAGTCGGTTTACTTCTAACCCAGGAGATGATCATTGGGAGGCACTTGAAAGAGTGTTGCGCTACTTGAGAGGCACAACATCTTTTGGAATTCATTATACTGGATATCCTTACGTATTAGAAAGTGCAGTGACTCAATTGGATCTCGATCTTGATGAGATCAAAGCTACAAGTGGTTATGTGTTTACTTTAGTTGGTCTTTGCAGATTTCATGGAGGTCTTGTAAATGACTATATTGACGAGGTCAACCATGGAAGCGAAACTTGTAGCACTTGACACACCCACTGTTGAGGTGAATGGCTAAGAGAGCTTCGATGGACTTACCGTTGGTTGAGAAACCAATACGGCAATCTGATGTCTTGTGATAATCAAAGCGTGTTGGCCAAAGTCACAAGTACAAAGGATAATATGAAGTTCTCTAGACATGTGAGCGAGGCTTAAATCTGTCGAGAAAATTGAGAAACTCCGAGTAATAGCCGTGAATTATATTAACACCGAGAAAAATCGCGAGACCCTTTTACCAAGGGATTAGCACGGAGAGCGATTTCCGTTGCTTCTATGGATATGGGAATGAGGCCCATTTAGTTACATCACAATGGTAACCCATGCCTTCATGAGCGGAGATCCGTGACTTAGGTAATGGGAAAAACAAGTTGATATTGTAACAAAGAGTACATATTAATTGTACCCATATCCAAAATAAATAAAGTACTCTCAAGCTGTATGGAAGGTTGGTATAAAACCTTAATGTATTCATGAGGGAAAGGTATTAGCTGCAGGATACCTAGAAAGAATACACCTACTTGAGCTTAAGCTGTTTGGTGCAGATTCACGAGAGCAGGGCATTCTCTAGAAAGCTCATGAGCGGATAAGGAGCATGACCATATAACGCTCCGTTTAGGCGTGGTTCATTGATAGCCTAGTATCGATTGAGGTTTCAAGTGAAGTCCGATTACGAAAAGTTGTGAATTCAAGGCATAGTCCATTCATTAGTGTGAGAAGATGAATCTTGCTAATCTAGGTGTAAGTTCAACCCATATGGGACTTACATTATAAGAGTGTATATTAAACAACACTTAAGTACAATTTTTGTTTTGACATATTTGTCTTTGCTGCTTTGGAATTGGTGGGGATCATGAAATTAGGCCCAAGGCCTATTTTCTATAATTCCAAAGCACGCAAGGTTTAGTACCATATTGCTTAGGCAAAGTGGGAGACCAATTTATAAGGTGGTAGGATTAACTGGTGTGCAGATGCGCCTAATTTTGGTCTCTTCTATTGGGCAGCGACGTCTCGCGGTCAATGGAGTTCGCACACACATCTAGGTAGAATCTTTCCTTCTTTTCTTTTGGTAGAGTACGGGCCAAGTCAACTGTATACATACCCTGAAAAGAAAGCAGATAAGACAGGCTAAAATTACATAAATCACTAGACTATTTCACCGTGAGCGTCTGACTGTCTGAGTACTCCATTATTTCGGAAAGAATTAGAAACTTGGACATTGGAGTTGACTGCGGCCTCCAAGAAACGAACGCATGGCAACCATTAAATCGAGACGTGCTGTTTACAGCTTGTCGCTGCCTCCCACGTCGTTTTATGTTTAATCAAAGCTAGCTTAATGACGTGCACCGTACCTACCCTTCAACCGTCCGGTCCTGACGCGACGGCAGCATCGAAGGATTCGGCGTCTAGAAAACTTCTCTCCGGCAACTACGATCGCGTGATCAATGATGGGGAAGAGCCTAACCGCACACGCGTTCAAAGAAAATACAGTGACTTGAATTGTTCCCATCAGCTGATGGTTATGATTTAGATATAGTTTTTTTCAATTTATAACTTATGGTTTACGTCTTCTCTCGAATAAATAAACGGAATGATTTTTCGCCGTTGTTCTGAAGTAGCTTATCGGAACAACTTTTTTAAAATAGCTATAGATATTCGGTTTATTTACACAAGTACTCGTGTGAGAGCTAAAAAACCATAAATCATAGTCGAAAGGAACCTATCTTAATACAAGAAGGAAAAAACTTTTTGTATACCTCCTCGCATTTTAGAAATAATATTTGAAAAAGGGCCCTCGCATTTTACAAGTGAGTTCAAGCCTGTTTGAGTTCAGTTGTTGGATGCTGGCTCACTTCCTAATACTTACATGCACAGTACTCTTATATTATAGTTTAGGACTGACTCTACATGCTTTGCCTTAGATGTTTTTCACCTCAGCTAACCAGTGATTTACCGACATCAATAAAAGCTCTGCACACGTTCCGGTACGTCGCCGCTGTTCCGAGCGCCGGCGCGTTGGGCGGCACTGGCTCGAAGAAATCAAGCTGGGCCGCCACTTTTCCCCTCTGTTTCGGCAACGGTTGCGGCGAAAGCTTGGTTCCGTGGAATTCTTCGCTTGGGCTGTAAATCTGGGAGCACATGGGCTCGGGCAAAGCACCAGGTCCCCCCCCCCCCCGCGTTGCGGTCCGCTCACTTATTCCACTGTTCCGTTACGTACATGCTCGGATTTGCCATTCCAACCCACATTCCAGGAGGAAAAAAAAACAGGAAAACTGAAGAAATATACCATAAATCATAGAAAATTCAGGATAAAAATCAGAATCACTTCTGATGAAAATTCTTATAATTTCACAAAAAAGTTTTACACTAGCAAACTGTTACAAGTGATACACGTATTTTTCTGTATAGCAGTACTTTGTTTTGTATTTTTCTGAATTGTCTATGTTTTTCTTGGATGTTTCTATCTATTTCTGATTTTTTTTCAATTTTCTTAATGGCCAAACCATGTTGACTTGAAGGGAATTAGACGGCAATGGTAAAAACAAAGGCCATGCTTTTTGAATTGTGACTAATGACTTTTATCTACTTTTCAAGACTGCAGAGAACGGCAGAGACGGCGACACGGATGGCGCACACGTTTTTGAGCTTACAAAGCTGTTTGAAAAATCTATTTTAAGAAACCATACTATTTGTTTCAATTTTCGAAGAAGCCAAAAAGCCCAGTAGAACACGATCAAACATGTACCTAATGGAACAGTGGCATAAATGAGTGAAAAATTTAGTGGCAAAAGTGAGAAATTGACCGTAATTGATGTCATAAAAGAAATCTTCCCAAAAAAGGCTGTCTTCCTCTAAAAACAACATGTGGTTGAGGATCTTGTTGAACTAGAGTCGGACCAAATATGTTCCGAGAAAGAAAAACAGAGACTCCACCCACGCTTGAACATATTCTCAAAGATTCAACTAAGCTACAGTGCCAGCTCTTGGAAGGATGCCTCGTTTAGAAGGATTTATTCATCATATACCCTCCCCTTAGATTGAAATTCAGGATTTACTCTCCGACCCGCGTGTCAGTGACTCATCCCGACCCCACATGTCATTGAGTGGGGAGGGTAAATCCTGAAACTCTCAAATGTGGGGAGGGTATATGATGAAGTCTCCCTGTTTAGAAAGCATGAACTGAGAAACATATGAATATAAAAATGCAAGATTTGAATGACATGTCTTGTTAAATCCTACAGGAATTAAAAACACATGAATTTTGATACACATTGCATGATATGGCATGGTTGTCATAATCTCAAAGGAATTTTTCAAGAGGTTTGAGCGGATTTTTTTTGCATCATTCTATAGGAATGGATTCTCCAAAATTACCATGAAAGTGCTTCATTGTATAGAAATTTCAACGGAATTCTATTAGTTTTCCCCTTTGAACCAAATGGCCCAGGTAGGAATTTTTCCATAGAATTGGATTCCCCCAAAGTTCATTTGTTTTTCCTTTAATCCGAATAGCCCTAATCCATTGTATTTTATGCCGCCGCATAGAAGAATGTCATATATATACTCTTCTCAAATACATTGGATGGTTGGTTGTGCCTGTCAACGATGGAGAGTCAAAATCCCCTATCAAACTTATGGAAAAATAAAACAAGTGGGCCCTTAATATGTGGGCGTGCTTTCCATAGCAAAATACTTACCTAATCAAGAATACTCCATAGCTAGCCTCAAAAGCTTAAGAAAATAAAACATATTTACTTAAGGCTTTATTGCTTTGAAACGTGCATCAAGAAGATTATCTTCTTTACACAATCATTGCAGTCATTTAATAGGAACATGGGGGAGAGCAAAAGATTCTATATTCTTGGTAAGGGCATCTCCAATGGTGCTGAGTCAGCTAGCTATTTGCATGTACACATCAGCATATATCCTATGTGGAGGAAAGAGAGTATGCAAAACATAAACAGTTAGCTACTATTTCATCTCTAGTCTATACACTATAAATGTGTGTGCATGTAAGCATCAAATAGCTATCCTTATAGATAGTCCTTTGGAATGCTAGCTTTTAGTGTATACTATATAAATGATTTGGAAGTCTCCTAGTTAGTTGCTAGTTAGAACCATTGGAGATACCCTAACAACATCCTATTAGTGGGAACGAAGACCAAAAATTACAATAAGTGGGAGAATAGTTGCGGTAAAAATAGGGATGTAAAAAGATTTCCTTCCTTTTACCATCATTTCTTACTCCACCCATGCCGCAGTCTTCGTTTACAATCCTCTCATTCTCAAGCTTTTCATATTCTTCTCTCTCGTCGAGCTCTTCACAATCTCAACCATAGGGATTTTGAGCAAATCTAGAGCAAGATTCAAGAATTCGAAGATCAAGGCTATCTCCCATCTAAGTACCTAATCAAGTGGATCCTCGCTGGTAGGAATCTACTCCGACTCCATTTGAAGGTCATATTGTTCTTTTCACTTCTTTTGTGAAATTAGGTTTCCACTTGCCAGAGAGCGAATTTCTAGCAAATGTTCTTGATCATTATAAGATTGAATTTTTTCACCTTAGGCCAAATTCGATTTTGATCCTTAGTGTCTTTTTGCATCTTTACAAAGCTTTCCTTGGCATTCCCCCGTTGGTTCGCCTTTTCCGTTGTTTCTATCAATGTACCCACAACTATAGGGGTGTAACACCCCCAAATTTAGGAATTGTTGAAGAAGGGAGGAATTTAAATTTTTTTGTTGCAATTTAGTGTTATTTGATTTTTTTGGCGTTCATTTGAGGACCTCAATTTAGTTTTTCAATTAATAAAGATAAAATCTTGGATCAAGAACCAAGTCATTTGGAAATAAAATAAAATAAAATATAAATTTGAAATTCAAATTGAAAAACAATTTTTAAAATTGAATTAAATTAAATAAAATCTAAAATTTGCCTTCAAATAAAACTAAGCCGAGAGTCTAAATTCAAATTTGAATTCAAATCTTGAAAATGGAATTATGAATTCAAAACCCAAAATCTCATATTTTGCTGAAGCCTTTCTCTTTCCCTTTTCTCTTTATCTCTCTTCTAGCCGGGCCCCACCTTACCTTCCCTTTTCTTTCTTTTCCTTTCTCTCTCTCTCTTCCTCCTTCCCTTGTTCTAGCGCATGGTGACCCGACCCGTGCACTCCGCACGTGAGCACGCCCATGCCGTCAGGCCTCACGCCACGTCACGCGCTGCTTGCACCCCACACGCACACGCTATGCCCACGCAGAACCCCACCCAGCATGCCACATTGTGTGCCACTTGGCCACGCCCAGTGTCAAGTTAGCTCCTCTTGTGGAGCAATAGCGCTACCATAGCACCCTAGCTATAAATAGCCCAAGCTCCCACCATTCCTTCTTCCTCTCCAAGCGGGGCTTCGCCGTGCCTGCGCCAGCCAACACTTCCCCTTGTCGTTCCAACCGCTCTGGTGCTCCTCTTCCAAAAGCTCTCATGTCAACACGTGTTCCTAGCCGTCATCTTCATGCCCCCCAATTTAATTGAAATTTTGTGTGCGAAGCTCGCCAGAATGCCGCTTCTTCATCGCCTCTGGCTGTCAGTGCCTCCATCGCCGCCATCTCTTCTCCGAATCTTCTCCTATCATTTCCTCCATCCTGGAGCTTCACCTCGGTTCCTCGGAGCTTCCTCAACCATCGCTCGGGCTTCTCCCATCGATTCCGCCCTCTTGGAGCCTCAACACAGACCTCGTCGTGCCTCTCATGGCTCCTATCACCGTCCCACTCCGGTGTCTCTCCACCTCCACGGACCACTCGATATGCCTCCTTGCACCTCTCTTGTGCCCATGCTCACTTCTGATGAGGATATCCCTCCCATGGTTATAACCGTGCCTACACACGCAACTCATCCACAACAAGTGTTATATGGTCCACTTACTTGAGCTCCTGCTCGCCAACTTAATTACTAGGTGAATTCGTTTCTAGGTTTGTATATTACTGAGAATAGACCGCTATCTAATGCAGTTGATTTAATTATACTTAGGAATAGGGGAAAGGATGAAGGAGAGGCATGTGGAGTCATGGACATGCATGGTAGGCACAATGGAGGTCACCACGTCACTTTGGGTTTGAGTCAAGCAAGAGTTGGAGTTGAACTCGTTCTAGATTCAGATTCGGACTGCCGCAATAGTACCAAATTCAAACGGATGTAACTTCTTCATACGAACTCCGTTTTGGACGTTCTTGGACTTCATAGAAAGCTTATCAAGTCTACTTTCCAATGGATCCAATATTATTTTCAAATTCCATCTGAGTCAACCACAATCATCAAAAGAGTCTATATCTATTTCTTAGTCCGAATTCAAAAGGGTGCTGCGCCCATGGGCCTTGTAACCCTAGGGACGTGTGACCATTTCCCTGGCCACCACACCTGGTCATCTCCCTATAAAGGAGCCGCCGCCTCTCTTTTCCAAAACTCGGATTTCATTGAATTTAGGTTTAGCCATTGTGCGAGCTTTTGTTCTTCAGTTGTGTCAGACGACTACATGTCAAGACTACTTTCGGGATCACACCTTTGTTTTTCAATACCATCTACACTACCATATTATTAGTAATATCAGTTGCCTACATCTTATTCTTGCTAGTTCTTCGATTGCTCGCATGGATTGAACTTCGTGTTCAAGTTGATCACGCTTCCAGCTTGGCCAATAACATCTCGGAGTTGGTTCAACGATTGCTAAGATGCAAGCATCGTCATACGGTTGTAGTCAGATCGCGAGAGTCTTCTCCACCAAAATCGATAGTTATCAATCTCATCGAAAGATCGGGCATCTCGCCTCCATCAACCTCCCTTTCCTCTCCCCTCGCTCGGGTGCCACCGCCCCTATGTCTTCCAGGTGCCACGCCCCTGTGGCCTCCCGGTGCCCGCCCAAGCCGCCCTTGGCTCGTCATGGTGCCTTCCCGGTTGGAGTCGCTGCCTGCTCTAGCCTCTTCACCACCCGGGCATCCCATTTTGCTGCTCACCAATTCCCCTCTGACCACCCCCCATCGGCGACCGCTGCACGACCTTGCACCACCAGCCTCCCCTATTCGGCTCCCCTCCCCTGTTTCCTTTGGCCGCTCTTTGTATACCTCTATCTTCTTATGACTTGTGAGCCTAACTCTAGTTAAAGACAACCAATAGTATGTCTTTAGTATCCCAATTGCACATGTGATCAATTCAATGTTTAAGAAATATTCAAATAAGAAATTTAATAAAATGTGATTTATAAATAGAAATATGAATAAAGTTGAATTATGGAAATTAGAAAAAGGATTTATGCAAAATTTAATTATTTGCATGCCATCAAAAATTAGCAAATCAATTGTCATATAAGAATAATTAGTGTAAAATTAAGCCATGTAAAAATGGTAAATATTATCTATACATCTCCAAAAATCATGAGGCCATTTTCCAAGTAATGCTTAAATAATTAAGTTGAATCATTTAAATCTTAAGTCTCATATCTATCTATAAATGTTGGCATTTAAATTAAACATTACTTCGTACATGATTAAGAAATTCTTAAAAATAATTATGGCATCATTAATATTTATCCCCAATCCGAATGCTATTCAAAGACATTAATAATACATATAACCAAGTGTAAATAACAATTAATTTAATAATACATATAATACTCCTGTGAATGTCCCTTCGATATCGATCCTTCTTTTATCTCTCCCGGTAAAGCTTTTCCGCTATTTCCTCCTTTCACTCAAACTTCATTTGATGTTATCAAGCATCCTGCAATTCACTAAATCTTTTTCTCATATCCTCAATCATAGCAAAACTTAAATAAGCTCAATTGAATTTATTTGGACTTTTAATGTTCTTTAGATTTATTTAGATTTCGATCATTTATCGTGTAATTAGACATTGGAGTCCCCAGGAGGTGACAGATTGAGTGAGATCAAGATTTAGATAAAGACAAAGGCCAAGAGCTTCCAGATCATTAACTGAGAAGGCTTTTAGCAAAATCAAGGTTGTGGTAAATTGAGCAAGGCAAGTTATTACTTTGATCATACCGCACCTATCTTTTGAAATACAAATTATTTTATTTTGAAAATATCAAATTGCATACTTTACGTTGTTACACAAATTATATTCACACTTGTTCATAGTTAAATTCTTGTGGATAATTGCTTAATTACACTTTACTCCTTGGCCTTGAACAAAAACCCTTGTCGTCCTAGAGTTCATAGTAAACATACTAGTTATAAGTTGTATTTAAGCGCTATGCTTAATCTTGCCTAGATACCAGTGGGAGGGGGGATTAAATTGCCCTGTCATCAATTTCTAACATAAAACTAGTTTTTGGGTAGTCACTAGAGGGAAGTGACTGATACACATTGGTCTAAAGTATTTTATAGTTCTGAAAACCATAAAACTTACTTTACATATCTGGGAGGATGGTAAGAGGTGTTGATGCGGATATAGCATGGGAATATTTGGTTTGTGGCAGCACCGCTCAGAATACTAAAGACTGAATTTTGTGAATCATAACTCTATAATGGGTATGGCCTAGCTAACTAATTTGCATCCACCAGTACCATTGAGTGACCCATGAGTCATATCGTTGGTGTAAGCCGTCATGTAGCGCAAGAGGGGTCTGGTGTGGTGGACATAACTTCATTTAGATCAAACCTCAGTGGGTATAACCTACACCAGGTGATGTATTGTAAAGGTTTTATGGTGATCTACTTCATTCACATGTCCAAGGAAATATGTGAAATATAAAAAGTTGTTATCTCTTGTGGTTATAGTGTACGACATATGTAGAGTGAAACAGTTCAAACAGCCGTGTCCACAGTTATGGACAGGTATAGGAACTTATTCGAGTTAGTTTCTATTTGTAAAATTTTGTGAGTGCCATGAAAACTTGTTGGATGGATGTAACCCTAAATTTGAATTGCCCTGGGTGGATATAACCTAGTGATATTAATAGGTGGATATAACCCTGGTAACGAAACTAGCATTTGGTAAATGGAACCATGCTCCAAAACAGGTAGATGAAATCTGAACTATATTAATATGGCATATTCTTGCAATATTTAAAAATATAGTTTAGCAAAAATACCAGGTGTTGTAGGGGTGGCTCCCACCAAAACCCAGCCGTCCTGTTAGAAAGGCGTAAGCATCGAGTGAGTCATGTATAATGACGTGAACACCCTTGAAGGGTATTCCTGTAAAGATACTCCTCGCAAGGAGATATATATGTGATACCAGCCATTGGGAGAGGGGACATCTCATCTAATTCCCCATTACACACTTTCTCTCTCTGTTTGGTCTGTAACCACAATAGTTGGCGCCGTCCGTGGGGAAGACAAGAGCAAGCCTCAAGATTTCGAAAAGGATGGCACCGAAGAAAGCTTCGTCATCGGCGGTGAAGAAGAAAGAAGGGGATGTGGCGAAGTCCCACGTCGACACCAGGGCGTCGGCATAGGCGGTCACGGGCGCGAACGACAAGGCGGGCGCGACAATCACGAGCGTTGACGCCCATCGCGCAACAGTCGACCCCATCACCGCCGACGTAGCGACCGACCCTGCCAACGCCGACGCAATGGTCGACCTCGCCATCACCGACGTAGCGACCGACCCCGCCAACGCCGACGGAACGGTTGACCCCGCCATCGCCGACATAGCGATTGACCCCGCCAACGCCGACGGAACGATCGACCTCACCAACGCCGACGCAGCGACCGACTCCGCCAACACCGACGCAATGGTCGACCCCGCCACCGCCAACGTAGCGATCGACTCCGCCAACGCCGACGCAATGGTCGACCCCACCCCCGTCGACGTAGCGACCGACTCCGCCAATGGCGACGCAATGGTCGACCCTGCCCTCCGGCTGACGCCCCACCCCGTTGCCGGCGTAGCAGCCAACTCCGACGGCACTGGCCGAGCGGCAGGGAGTGGTAACGTCGACGCCCGTGGAGGCACAACCACCATCCTTACACCCGGTGCAGGAGCGCCGAGCGGTCCCGGCAATAATGTGGGCCTCGTCAGCGACGTTGGAGTCCACCACACTAACGTGGCGGGGGCGCGACCAGGTGCGCCGCTCGCTTCAGCTACGCCGGCAGCGGAGAACGCCCTGCTGATGGCCCTCGACACGCTCCAGCGGGAGCTAGTGGATCTCCGCGGGGCAGTGCAGGCTATGCAAGAGGCTTGGAGCCCGCAGACCCTGCCGGTGGTCGCGCTAGGGACCCACGTGCAGCAATCGCAGCGGAACCCCCCATAAGCTCAGATTATCAGCGTCATCTCCGGAGGTTCCTCGTTAGGAATCTTGGCATGACCGATGCCGGGAGTAGCCTATGGTGAAGTTACCTTCGCGTCGGCCAACGCCCGGGGCGTGAAGTTTCCCCACCAAGACCCTCTTGCTCATCCGAACTGACATTGCAGGTTATGATGTCAGGCGTGTCCTTATTGATGGGGTAGTTCGACGAACGTGCTTTTTGCGGAGGCCTTTGACCGCATGGGCGTTGAAAGCTATTGGTTGACCTCGGCACTGAAGATTGCTGCTACTCATCACGCGATAGTAGAACCACCGCCGCATCCAGTTGGACTCCCACTTCTCTCGCATCGCTAGAGCGGGGAAAAGCTTCGCGCAACCCGACCTCACCACTGTAACATCCTGATTTTTTGGGATTTTTAAAAACCTTGAATTTAAAATTTAATTTTTGGAATTTTTCTGGAAATTAAAAAGCTTAAAATAAATTTTTAGAATTTGAAATAATTTAATGTGATTAAAATAAACTTCAATACAAGCTGAAAATATTTTATTTGAGTTCCTTGTGTTACAAGGAATTTTATGAAAATTTTGGTGAATTTTTAGAGTTTATTTGCTATTTTCTGGAGCTTTTAGCATTTTGCTTGAATTTATTAAAAAGGAAAATTGGGAAAGTCCTTAAAACCCTTCGGCCCATTCCTCCGACCCAACCCCACATCCCACCTCCCCTCTCGGCCCGCGGCCGCTTCTCCCGCGCCCCGCCCCTCCCTCAGCCGCTCATCTCCCCCCACTTGCGACGCTGCAGACATCCGCGCCGTCCCCGCGCCCTGCGCCACTCTTCGCCCGCGCGTGCCCTAGCGCCGCGCCCACCTCGCATCTCTACCGCCCGGCTCATGCCACGTCAGCCCTAGGCCACGTGTCGTGCCACGTGTCCGCCACGTCAGCAATAAATCGCCCCGTGTGCCACGTCAGCCGCCACATCACCGCCACGTGTCACCATCGGGAACTGCCACATCAGCCCTAGTGCACTGTTTCATGCACCAGGTTCACGGTGGACTCGTTCTACCGTGCGCCGGGTTCACAGCATAGTGCAATTTTCAAATTTTCTTTAGGATTAATTTTTCGAGAGCCCGTTCTCCTCCGTCCTAGCTCCGATTGACCCCGTTCTTTTTTCTAAATTCATATAAAATCGAGATCTAGCTTTTGGTTCTAGTTTCATGATTTTTGGAGTTCATTTGCTTATCATTTTATGTGTTTTTCTTGTTTCGGCCATTTTCTCCCTTGTTAGATTCCGATTCCGGAGGAGCAGGAGCTGCGCCCGAAGACCAAGAGTATCTCGCTGAGCATAACCAAGGTAAGTCATGTCCTTTGACCATGTTGAATCCAGTTTGTAATCTATTATTTTATTATTTTATTTTAAATTACATTGCATCGCTATTTCAATAAACCATTGTATTGGTAGTTATTGCCCTAACTATCTACATTCCACCTTGATAAATTTGAACACCATGATGCCATTGGCACCATAGGATTGGGTAATTTAATAGTGATACTATGTTAATTGTCACATGGATTGATATGATAGAATGCTTAGCTTGCTTATAGTTACGAAGGGTTTCATCATCACATGTGAATTCTTAATTTGACTTAATGATATATATGGAATTATGGTTGGTGCCACGTTTATTAAAATTTAGACCATGACATTGGTGTGTCATAGGCGTGGTTATACAAAATTAGTTTTGCACTCGGACGAGTGATCGTGCAGTAAAGAGGGAAGTGTTGGAGCACTTCGAGAGATGTGGTAGTCTCGCTCGGGTAGACTTAAGGACTTAACTTTGTGCGCCATTGATCTGAGTTTTATCGTGCAAACCACATGTCTGATTTGAGACAGACCTGGCTGATTAATTTGGAAAGTTTCAAGTTTAAACTTGCCATTGAGATGAACATGATTGCTGATTTCCATGTGGCGCAAGGGGGGTGTGATGCGAAACCCTAGCGGGCGGATTTAGTTGGAATTGAACTTTGTAAAGGCCTTGTTGTGATTATCTTTAACGTGAGGATTATCACATCGTGTGGGTACAGTTGTGCAACCTCTGCAGAGTGTAAAACTATTCGAATAGTCACGTCCTCAGTCATGGACAATGCTCGGTGATTTCACACGAGGTATAATTATTTCTGAAAACTTGTGGATTGTGGTTGGACAGTGTATGGTTAATTCACTGTTGGTTTAGCTTATGGATGGGGATCCATAATCGGTTGGTTTATCTTGTGGATGGGAGGTCTGCAAGTGGTTATGTCAATTCCTTTGATCATTTATTTGTTATTGTTTTACTTAAAGTTCACTTTTAATCTATTTACTGTATTTACCTTTAAATGTCATTTTATGCAAATTAACTTTTCAGCCATCTTTTGGTAAGCCTTGCATACTATATTGTATTCATTTATTACAAACGACTTGCTGAGTACCAATGTACTCACGACTTTGTGCCCAATGTTGCTCAGTTGAGGAAGAGGAGTATCTCTAGCAGGAGGTTCCAGAAGGAGAGTACTTCGACGACTTCGTGGATTAGGCTTCATTCTCCACTCGATATCCTGTGGGCTTGTCGATTGGCCACTACGCTTTATTTTGGATTTTCGCTGCTAGTTTTGTTAAGCCCTTCGGGCTAGTCTATTGTAAGCTTGACCATAAGGTCGTACTCTTGATATTTATCGATATTTGAGTTTTTCCTTTACTTTATCGTGTATATGGTTGTGATTACATCTATGTTTGACTGTGTGTACTAGCGTTATCTTGAGACTAGTGCAGTATACACAGAGAGTCCGGATTTGCATATTCGGGTCTCGACAACCACGAAGTGGAGTTGCCAAAATTGGACAGTGCCCCTCCCTCGATCTTCTTCGGCTGACAGCGTGCGTTATGAAGAAGGGCGAACAAGTTCGCGCTGAGATGAACACCTTCTACTCGAGCAAATTCACCAAGCGTCGCATTCGGGTCGCGGCGTAACTCCAACCCGTAGGCCCGCAAGACCTCGCCGACGAAGAGCGTCGAGGGCATCCGGAGCCCAGCCTCAAAAAATACAGCGAAGACAATCACCTCCGACTCCTCTGGTGAGGTTCCACTTCGTTGCGGGCGGGCAGGCGAGCTCTGCGCGCTCCTCTATCTTCTTCTCCCGGAAAAGGGCCTCGATTGTCTCCTCGGTAGCATGACTCCGCCCTAGGACCCGAGATCAGTGCCTTCACGAGCTCGCATGGCGTCGTACCGCTTGTCAGCCCGTGATGGCTTGCGAGCCACGAGGGGAATTCCGCTGGTGGTGGCATCAGACCGCGCTGGCTCGACGAGGCGCTCTCGCTAAGCCGGCGGGCGGGATCTCCCTAGCATGCCATCCTACTTCCCAAGCGGAGGGCTGAAGGAACACGAGCACACGCAAGTTTCGCACTGCAGGAAAGAGCAAGCAGGCAACGGCGCATGGGCAAAAGATACGTCCGCATGCCGGCAATGACGCTTTATAAAGACCCTTCACATCCCCACGATCGGGAACGCAACCGGCGGGAGCCCGTCGATTCGGCTCCCCATGATCAGGGAGGGCAGCCGCGGACAGACCGAGGCGCACGTTGGAGACTGCCAGGCAATGCACGACATGCCAGTAACATCTCGCCATGTGTCCCGCCTCTCTCGGGAAGGGACGCGGTCTCGCGGTCGTGCGACCGCTGACATCCCACGATGCACCAACCGCGCCGCGCCACGTGTAACTCTCCCTTGGGACGGTGCGTACGGCCGCAGCAGCCCGCCCATGTCTTTTCAACACTCCGCGCGACTCATGCCAACAATTAAGACGTCAGCTCCGAACCGCGTAGCTGTCGGGACGCGACGACTTCGGACCAGCGAAGACTCACCTCATCAACTTAGCGTTGCGCACGAAGGCCTGGTCCGCCTGCGCCAGGCGGAGTCTCGGCGCCACACCTCGCATGTTCGACACCTTCGGCTCCGCAAGGTGACTCCGCCGATAACTGTGGCACCGCGAGGGATGGCTCCAAGATCAGGGACGACTTTGACGCCTCGCCGAAGCACGTTTGCACTACGGGCCTGTATTTTTATCTACAGTAGGTCACAGGCCGTAGGGACGAAGGGGGCCAAAGGACTCGGCAACATGGCTTCGACTATGAAGCCCTTCACCATGAAAGGCTCCTGTTGTAGGGGTGTCCCCCACCTAAACCTAGACGGCCTGTTAGAAAGGCGTAAGCATCAAGTGAGGCATGTATAATGATGTGAACGCCCTTGAAGGGTATTCCTATAAAGATACTCCTCGCAAGGAGATATATATTTGATACCAACCATAGGAAGAGGGGACATCTCACCTAACTCCTCACTACACACTTTCTCTCTCTGTTTGGTCTGTAACCACAACACCATGTTTTAGAAATTTTCTATAATTGTATCTCAAAATAATGGCATTTTTGCCCCTAAAAAAACCTCAAGTCTCCCTTGACAGTATTGCATATATTATTATTGCATTCTGTGTGGTGGTTTGCTTAATACTTTTATATTCATACTTGCTTAATTACCATTATTCAGTCGGTAAAAAGGAAAAATTCAAGCCATGTGGTCTTCTAATGGAGTTGATAGAGTTGGAAGATGATGAGGCCAAGTACTAGGTCGCAAATCTCAGTTGGCTGCCTGTGGGCATATCCGAGGGTCCCACCTCTGTGAAGTTTTTGTTTTCTCTATTGCTTTCTAATGATTTCAGCCTGATCGGCCCATGTGTAAGTTTATTACTCTATTATTTACGCTTTCAAATGATATTATTTTGATATACAGTAATGTATTTGTGAGCACTATCTACTGATTTAGATAATAGTGTAGTAGAATCATAGAAGACTCTAGATTGACAAAATCCGGTCCAACAGATCTAGTGTTAGAGCATACCGATTGTAGGTTGTGACCTTAGTTAGTATGGTCGTTAGTTTTACGACTAGAACTATTTCTCCAAATCTATTTCCAAACTGTAAGTATTATTGCTTTTTTCTCATCCCTCTTAGATGATCTCCCCTCATCTATATCTTGCCTTGGCAAATTTCAAAATTTGAAACTCTCTTACCCCGAAGTTCAAAATGATAAATTTTCAGAACTTCTGTAAACCTCTCTTTGAAGGCATCTTGAAACCTACTTTGGACACCAAATCACAAAGCCTAATTCTAAAATATAATTTTCAAAAAAATTATTTTACCCCTGGGAGTTCGATCAAATGTTTGCAAAACACATTACAAAATTAATGTTTAAACTCTTTCTAAAGAACTTGACCTCCCGAGGGATTTTTCAAAAGTCTAGACTTCTCACCAAATGTATTCCAAAATTCACCTTGGTTTCTCAAATGGTCAAAGAAAAGCCATTTCTCAAAAGTTTCAATTCCTTTCAAAATTGTGAAGTTCCAAAAATATTCCTCCTGAGAACTATGTGTAAATAGCGAAAAAGAAGTACGGAAAAAGGGATGCCTGAAAATTTTGGAGCGAAGCCATTTCCCATAATATATGAGAAGTTGAAACTATTAGTATTTATCTTGAGATAAAAGGATCGTAGGAGGAGAGGGAAAAGCCCTAGCCGTATTTACATTTGTTGCGTGCGTAGTCATCGTCGCATCTCTCCAATTGCCGTCACTGCAAACACGCACAGAACTCATTCATTCATCGCGAGTTCACGCACCCTTCCAGCCGGTAGCCGCCATGCGTTGGCTTCCCACGCGCGGCGCGGGCGCACCTCATGCTAGTTCACGCGCGGTGCACATCCGACGCCACCGCTTGGTTGACCACCATGGGCCAGGTGCGTTCGCGTTGTCACGCGTTTCGTGCCATGGCCCGGCTTGGCCAGTGCACGTGTTGCCATGAGGCTGGTGGATGGCTTGAGTCTGCATTGCAGGACATCACTAGCTACAGCACAGTGCACACAAAGATGTTGGCCGATGCCAGTGCATGCGCGGGATGGCAGTGCATGCATATTGCTAACTGTTGGTGCGAGGAGCAGTAAGCCAGCTGGGACAGCTGGGACGATCAGTGGGAAGCAACAGAAGTACTAAGGCAAGGAAAAAACCAGGAGAGAGAAGAGAAGGGAAAAAAAAAGAATATATCTTGGTTTTGCCGTTTCGTCTGTGGGTAACAATCTACTGTAAATTCGAATGTTGTATGGGTGTAATTTGGGAATTTTGTCAACTAGAAAGTTGTAGAAAATTTTGATAACTTTCTATAGAATTTTTATTCACGTCTATCAGATGAGTTGGTTGTGAGATATGAATTTTGTAAACTTTCTATCTGGTAAATTTGTTGTGTTTTGGTAGCACAGATTAATCCACAGATTAAAAAATAGTACATGAACTAATTTGGGTATTTGTGCTACATGAAAATTGTAGATAATTTCTTAAGGTTTTCAGAAGAACTAGTAACACAATTTTTAGATAAACAGAATAGAAGTTATAAATTTTGGGAAGCTTCTATCCAGTGCCGGGTTGCTGCTGGTACAATCATGAGAAAATATTAATTTGACTTAGTTAATGGCATAATTAAATTTTAAGAATAACTAGAAATGGTAGGTAATTTCTTCTAGTTTCTGAAAATGTCATAATTTAATAGGTTTACATGTGTAGATTAAAAGATTTTAAACTGTTAAGTCAGCTATCTATGAGATGACAGATCTGTCTTCTGGATAAAAAAATGAGGGTTTAGATCATTTAATCTGGACATATGATCAACTAGGAAGTTGTAGAGATAGATTTCAGAACTAGTATGGTTTTGTAACATCCTGAAGTTTGGAATGAGCAAAATTTCAAAGAATTTAAATTTTTTTTATTTGCATCTTATTGGCATTCAAATTCTTCTGCATTTTTGCTTGAGTTTTCTCAAAACTTGTGTTATGCAAAGTAATATTAGAGCATAACTCTCAAGTGAAAATAATAAATAAAATAAATATAGCAGATGCAAAATAATTTAAAATACAATATACGAAAAACTAAAACTTGATGTCTTGAAATTTTGTACATAAGATATATGTAAAAATATATCCACACACAAGCCTTAAAATATAAGTAGCAAAGTATAAACCAATTTCAGCATTACCCTTAAGAATTCAAAATTTGAATTTAGTTATTAAAACTCAAGTCGAGGGCTGAAATTTAGTATGACCTGAAATTCAAATATTGCTCAAAAGTATAGTAAACATAGAATAAAATAAACTCCAATTTGTAATTCAGAATTTAGCTAATGTTTAAATTTGAAAATCCAGAATTTCTTAATTTTTTCCCATGGGGACAGACTTCCTATTTTCTTTTCTCCTCCCCTTTCCATTTTCTTTCTCTTCCACACGGGCTCCACCACCTTTTTCCTCCTCCCTCCTTTCTTTTCCCCTTCTTTCCTCTCTCCAAGTGGGCTGGCGCTCCTTTCTTTCTCCACGCGCCCCACTCGACAGCCCCTCTCTTTTTCCTTCCCTCGCTCTGCCTTTTCTTTCCCCCGCGCGCACACCTGCTCCTCGCCCCTGGTATTCACCGCGCCGCCCCCGGTTTCTTCTCTCCCCCATCGCCTCCCCATCCCGTCGCCGCCCATGCCCTGCCTCCCATGTCGCCTGACCACTCCTCCGCCCATGCCGTGTCCTGTCGCCATGCCTTGCCCGCGCCATCCCCGCATGCGCCCACGCCCTGCTGCCGTTGCCCATGCCGGCCGTGTGCCCCTGCCACTCCGTCGCCCATGCCGCGCTGAGCTCAGCTACAGCTCGTCGCACGGCCTCCCCTCCTCCCGGCTATAAGAGGCTCCTGAGTCACCATTACCCCTGCGCCTTCCCCCTTCGCTCCCCCTGCGCTGCTTCGGCCGAGCCGCCCCTACGTTGCCGCCACCGCTCCCAGCCGCTCCGGTGAAGTCCTCCCCAATCCACCGCGTCACCGTGAGCCTCTCCCTCCTTGGAACCTCCCCCGGCGGCTGATTGAAGTTTCTCGAAGCAAGCTCGCCGCACAGCCGTCTTCCTCATTTCTGGCTGGCCACCACCCTTCCCGCCGACAACTCCTCCTCGGACAACCCTCCTTCGATTCCTCGCTGTGTGAGCATCCTTGCGACCTTGCAAGGCTATCCCCGGCACCAATTCGGGCCCTCCTCCCCTCCGACGAGCCGCCCACGGCGACCACCCCACGTCACCGGGCCGCCTCAGCGTCTCCCTGTCCCCGTCGACTGCACGGTAAGCTTCTTAGCATCCATCTCCCGCTCGTGCTCCTCCGCTTTCCTCCCTTTCTCCGTCGGCGCTACCACTCCACGACTAGCCTCGCTGCCGGTTGACTCAACCTGCCGCCTGCTAGCACCCGGTGCCGCTCCAGCCGGTGCACCGCCACCCCTAGGACCACTGTCCCTCCAGAGGTCCGTTTTACCCATCGCCGTCCCACCTATGGCCCTGCTTCACCATCGCCGCTGGCGCCCGAAGCTTGCACCACCGACTCCTATGTCCTGCTCGACGGAGCATTCTTTTCCCCCTGTTCCTACCTACCTCTTCTTCCTTCACAATGACAGGTGGGGTCCTCCCTGTTAATCGGTGATGAGAGTGGATACATCAACTAGTGATTTAGGGATTGGGTGCAAAATAAAGATGGAATAATCTTACCAGGTCAGTGTTTCACAAGAGAGGATTTGATAACTTAAAAGTTGCAAAAAGACTTCATATCAGTAAAAAGAAAAGTTTTAAAGCTAACTAACATAATGCTTAAACCATAATAATTACCATAAACCCAAACAAAAGTATATGGCATATAATCTAGTTATAGGTATATATGAATGTGAAAAATAATAGGATGAAATGGTTAAAAATTAGATAAGGTTCAAATAAAATAAGAGTATTGGAAAAGCCAATTTTGAATAAGTTGTATGATCATAAGGCTTGGTAACCGATTCAGAACACTAAAATGTATTATCAATATTTATTTTGAAATATTTTTAACGGTTAAATCGTATACAGTTTGTACACTAATAAGAGTAATTGGACCTTAATGCACAAATAACGAGTTGATGCAAAATAGTCTAGCTGAAAGTAAATGTACAAATAAACCTTAGATTTCAGATTTAGAATACTAAAATTGTATGAAATTAGAGATTGGTTATTAAATGATTGTCTGACAACATAGATATATGTAAATTAAAATAAACGAGGCTACTCATATTGGATGGTGACCAGAGTAGACTAGCAAATTAATCATTGCGTTACTAGGAAATTAAATTGGAAGTATTCATTTTAAATTAATAATCTTTTCGTAGGAAATAAGTTAGAAAGAAATAAAGCTTACATAAGAAGTTAACCAACGTATAGTTTAAAATCTCCTATGTCATTCAACGGCCCTATAAAAGTTAAAATTCCTATCATTGGCATATCACCATAGATTAAGATCTTGAGAGTGGTTTTAAATAAAAATGATAGTTAAAATATATAGTGGGTCCACAAGAGTAGGTTCTAACTAAAATTAAAACCGTGAAAGATAGCAAAAGCGTATACATGAAGCATCAATGCCCTCAATTCTCAGAGTATCGTAAACTAAATATCATATCAAAATATAACTTCGTACATCTATTAAAAGGTCCCACAGGTCGCCTATCATTAAAAATAATCTCGCTGACCTAGACCTTAATGAACAAGTTGATATTAGGACCACATAAAATAATACCACCTGTATAGTTAAGTGATCCCACGCTTTAAGGAACTAGCAAGCTAATCATTTAGTTAACTACGTGATTACTTAGAAATTAAAAACCACATAAAATATCATAGCATAAAATGCCACAAACACGAACTCTAAAATTAATAAGTTAAATCGATACACCTCACGTATAGAACCCGTGCCCTAATTCATAAAGGTTAGCGCTTGACAAAATACTGTTCAGCTAAATTCCTACATCTGTCCATGGGTCTGACCTGACTAATGGAACTTCCTTAATAAATATAAAATTATAAAAGAAAGTATTAAATAAAATACATCGAGCAATGATATTCTACAGTTGTCCATGGGTCTGACCTGACTAATGGAACTTCCTTAATAAATATAAAATTATAAAAGAAAGTATTAAATAAAATAGATCGAGCCATGATATTCTACAGTTGACTATGCCTGGCCATCATTGAACCCGAAGTGGGATGTTCCGACAAATACTCCTCCCACCGTAATACTTCCTTTTCCTTTTTGCCACTCATCACTCCGCGCCAACCCCGTTGATTCCGTCAATTCTCCGCGCCCAATCGATCCTACCCAAAAGTCACCTTTAACTCATAATAAAGTTAAATTGAGTTTATTTGGATTTACTTGGATCTTCTTGACTTATTTGTGTTCCCTTGTTTAGCACGTAATTAGAGATTAGAATCCTAGAGAATCAATGGATCCAGCAAGACTAAAATCCAGATGAATATGGGACCTGAAACTCAAGATCAATAAATGAGGAACCCTTGAGTAAGCTCAAGACCGCGGTAAACCGCGTTAGGCGAGTCAATACTTTGATCATTTTGAATACCCATTTTGCAAATTATTTAGATTCAAATTATCAAATACATGCTATTATTTTATGTGCTATCTTATGTTGGAATTTCATGCTTTAGCTAGCTGCCCTTTTATAAAGTGCTACTATTATACCTTCCTGGCACATTATACTGTGAACCTTATTATCCCTAGAAAAAAAATTATAAGATGTAAGTGTTTGAAAAGAATCAGTTAGGTTTATATTATACGGCCTAGCATTGCTTAGTCTCGGGGGTGTTTAAAATATCCCAACATCATATGCAAATGCAAAGAACAGTTTTGGGGGGGGGGAATTGTAGTTGGGAATGGTTGTGTATTTTTAAAATGATCATTATGTCATGCCCCAAAAATCCCCAAATTGCTTATACGTCTAGGTGGATGGTTCGGGAATATGGTGCATCGGTGTGCACGAGTGCATGGTTTTGTGGTAGAACCGCCTAGATAACACAAGGTCTGCAAAGTGCAACTTGTGGCTGAGTAAATCTATCGAGCCTCGGACTTATCTCACAGGTTGGGGAATGAAGTGGAATGCAAGGGCCTAGTGTGGCTAAAGGGACAATGAGGGGAGGGTGACTTGTTTTTCTATCCTACTAGCGTTGTGGGGAGGGGAGCCCGACGGCGCTAGTATAGTGATTAACATCCCGTACAACGTATGGGACCCACCGCAAGTGGGAGTATCCCATAGGGTGAGATGAGACCCTGAGGCCAGGTAGTTTTAAAAGGTCACTGTGATGATCTACTCAACTGCATGACTAAGGAATCATGCGGGGCAATGAGCGGATTGTCTCTTGTGGTGAAAGTGTACAAACTCTGCAGAGTCAAAACTATTCGAATAGCCGTACCCATAGTCAAGGGCGGACATAGAAACTTAACTTTGATATAGTTCTATTTCAAAAATAATTTTTATGGTTGGGACTTGGTATGGAAAAATGAAGGACGATGGACTGTTCTGGTTTGTGTTGTCCTAGGTGTCGTCCTAGTAGTAAATTAAGCGGCTATAACGCTGAAAAGTGAATATATCGTGCAGGTGCATGTAACGGTGGATGTGATGTGTACCAATACTATCATCACAAATCCTTTTACAGTATTATGATTTTAGTCCAAATGGCTAAGTCTAGGAAATTTTTATACATATATCTTAAGTCTTACGAAAAGCAATTTTTGGCAAAAATAAAATAACCCGAGCCTACTCTTTGTCAAGCCATGCATGTTATATAATTACATCTTGTGTATTGGCTTACGGAGCACGGTGGTTAGTGTGCTCACTCTCGCTCCATGACAAAATCTAGAATCAGAAGTCGAATCACTGCACTTCAGTAATGCGCAAAGTCATGATGGAAAAGAAGATGAAAAGGCCAAGAACTAGGTCGCGAACCCCTAGTTGGCTGCCTGTGTGTATGTTCTGTGGGTCCCACCTGTGTGCTTCATTTTCGCTGCTGCTTTCGTTGTTTTTGGCCTAATCGGCCCATGTGTAAGTATTCTATTATAATTACGCTTCCGCTTGATATGTACTTTGATGTTTAGTAATGTATTTGTGGGCACTATCTACTGATCCAGGGAATAGTGCGGTGGAATTACAGAGGATTCTAGATTGTAAATCCAGGTCCGACAGGTTTGCTATATTTATATGTGGGATTTATAATTTACGGCAATTTTGGTACCCGGACAACGGGTCGACTGTCCGGTAAAGGGGAAAAGTTATGGGTTTGGAAAACATGTAGAAACATTGTCACTTATTTGTTGCCTTGTTGTGTTATGGCTTGTATTGAGAATTAGTAATTGCTATAGGAGGAGTAGCGTCGGTTGTGTTGTCATCTTCTAATCAAACCAGTCATCACAACTAGAGAGGCAGGTGCATTAGAAAATGATAGTTGATGATTGATAATTATTATTTTATTGATGATTTGTTTATGTCATGCAATATTTGATCATATTCTATTCAGTATGATATTAATTTGATGATAATTGTGATATGTGGTAAAATAATGGAAGATGACATTCATGACGTGACATATACATTATGAGCTAGGGTAGTGAGAAAGTCAATATCTATGAGTAAAGCTATCGACTATTTTGGCGTACTCTTGAGTGAGACCTAAAGAGGTAGGCACCTCCACGGGATAGAAGGAAAGATCTATTTCAGTAGGCACCTCCATAGGATGGAGGTAGAGAGTGACATCGACGGGTATGCTTTTCGCTATACCGATATGAGCTATAGAAGAAGAGTGAGACTTGATCATAAACATTGCATTGCACTAAGAGAAATTGATATGAGAAGAGAAAATGATGGAAAAATTGATAAATAAATTGAATATGTTGTTGATGCTATTGTTTTATTCTGGACTTCCTAAGTCATAGACTTACCCTTGGTTTGTTGTTGTTTTTAGGTAAATATTGAAGGCGACATACATGGGTAGAGATAGAACATGGAATATTGCAGTTTGTAGCTTTTCACTCGACCTAGCAATTTTATAATTTATAGTCCTAAGCTTTTTAGTAACTTCCATTGTAATAATTAGATAACTTATGGATTCTCTTAGTCTTCATAGTTCATAAAATTTCTACTAGATGCTTTACTCAATTTAAACTTGGTTATGTTTCATCTTTGTATTTATTGGTTCATATTAAGGTCAGTTTATAGCTACAATGTTGTTGAAATTTATTTTTACTATCATATTGGTGGTTTATTCTTGAAATCTAGTTATTAGTGATGCTTGAAAATTGGTTAAAATTGGTAGTTATAGTAGTTGTAGGTTATATCTTAGACTTTTGTTAAGTCGGGGTGTTACATAAAGATTTGTTTAGGTTTATCAAGTATGCAAAACAAAACTTTTTCCAAAATGTTTTCCCAAAAAGGCTTCCTTCAAAAGGATCCACTTCTTCCGAGATTTTATCCAAAATTGTGTTTGCTTTTTCCAAAAGTCAAAGCAAAATTATTTCTCGAAAAGGTTTTTTTCCCCAAGAGGGCTTCTTTCAAAAGGTTCGACTTCCTCTTGGACTTACTCCAAAATTTGTTTGTGTTTTCTCAAACAGTCCAAGGAATGTTTTTTCTTAAAAGTTTTCCCCATAAGGGCTTTGATTTTCAAAAATAAAACATGAAGGTTATCTTTTGAAAAGATGGTTTCATTTTGAAAATGGTATGTTGGTAAAAAAAACTTGTTCCCCATGCTTGGCCTCACTACCCATGGATAGGAATTATTTTACTCCTTGCTCTCAATTTAAAATTTTTGAAGCATACTTTCAAATTATCCCCCAAAACTTTCACATCTCAAATTTTGTTTGCAAATTCTATTGATGAAGGTTTTCTTCCAAATCCCTTCCCTAAAACTTGTCCTTGGAAACTTTCTATTACAAGTAGGCATTCACAATTTCAAAAGGAAGCCTATAATTCCGTATTTTGTTTTAAAAAATGTTTATCATCTTTAAAACCTGGTTTCAAAAAATACCTTGTGCATAACTGCATTTCAAAATCAACCCTGAAAATTGGACCCCAACATTTATTTATCCGGACTCGTTTCCAAAATTTTGTTCTCAAAACAAAAAATTTTGAAAACCCTTCTCTGTGCAAACCGTGGACAAAACTACCTTTTCAAAACAAATATATAAAAAATTGGTATTTCAAGACACCCATTTGAAAATCACTTCGCTAAAAGCCCTATTTCCAAAAATAGTACTACCACCATGAGTATTACTATCGATCAAATCACCTCTAGATGTTCTTTCTTCTTTTCCTCTAATTTCCAGATGTAATTAACCCCCGTTTTCTACCTTAAAACCTTCACAAAAATCTTGATTTTGAAAGCTAGCCATGAAACTTAGACCCCAAAAATTATTTTTCAAATTCATTCCCCAGAACTTGTTTTCAAACGAAGATTTTCAAAATCCTTTCTCTTCGCAAAATTACCGAGGAAAAACTCTCTCTTTTCCAAAATTCAGTGTTTCAAACTGCTATTGGGAAATCATTTTGGCCTTAAAACTCTATGTTAAAATAAAAAAATAAATCCTTTGTAAAGAAACTTGATTTCAATATTACCCCTGAAACTTAGCTCTAGTATTTGAAAATCAAAAACTCATTCCCAAGAACTTGCTTTCAAAACCAAAACTTGGGGATCCACTCACTTTGCAAACTATTGGTGAGACCTTCTTTTGAAAAATAAAAGTTTTCACCCTTAGTATTTCAAAATCCTTATTGAAAAATTTCTTTCTGAAAAGCTTTGTTTCGAAAAATAGTAGCAAAAATGAGAACTAGTACTATCAAGTCCCATCTAGATGCTCCCCCTTCTCGTTGTTGATTGCAAAAGGAAATTGGTTTTCCCTTTCTTTTCCCTTACTTCAAAAGCTTAAGTTTAGGAACGTCCAAAATGTTCATAAAGATAAGATAATCTTGTCTTAAACGGACTTCATGTGTTGAACCTTGCACCCTCGTATGTTGTCCCCACTGATAGACGTTTCATGATTGCAAGTTTTCATAGTCATAGGAAAAGCTTGCTTTAAAAAAATTGTGTGATTTGTGGAATGGAATTAGATCACCTTACCTCCACGATTTTTCTCGTATCTCATGCTATTCCCCCCTCGCCCATTTGCTGAAAACCCCATTGGGTTTACACACATGCAATGACGAATAGCCGAATACAAGACAATCAAGAACAAGTGAAGACCCCAATATTCAAAGGAAAACAACATCTTCAAAGAAGACGGTGACTTGGAAGCCTCAACTCGCACAAGGATTAAGACTCAAGTCCCCGCTTTGCTTTTTCTCCTCACCTTACAATAGACCCGTCAATCAAGTCTTCGTCAAGCAAACACAATGGTTAGGAACAAGGCAACTATCCCTGGAAGAAGTAAGAAAATGAGACCAGTAGTTTCTACTCACTATAACACTTACCATCTGTACAAGCTTTCTCCTAACCCCTCTCCGCAATAGTTACCAAGAAGCCGTCGTGTTGAAGACAACTGCACCACTCCACCAAGTGGGCCCCAAAAGTATACCTTTGCTTTTATTATGGAAATACCAGACACTATGCACGTGAGTGCCCTCAGAAGAGGCAAGGCAAGGACGCTTGTTTTCGATGCGGTAACATAGGACACTATGTGAATAGATATCTCCAATGGAATCTAGAAGAACTAGCAAAGAATGCCATCACCACCAATCTCAACTTTAGCAAGGAAGAACATACCAACCCAAATCCCCCTTAAAGGACCAAGCTGCCCCTGCTGAAGTTCTATTACTAGGTCTGGAAGCTTGACCAAGGACTACATGCTTTGAATATGGCAAGACGGAACATGATGCCCAATCATGTCCTCTACTACGACAAGTTACGAGTGGAACATGCTTTACCTACGGACAAACCAGACACTACTACTATGAGTGCCCAGTTCCTTATTGTTCCCACTGCAAGGAACACTATCAACCAAAAGACTGCCCTATGAACCAAGTAGCATGTGGGTGTTATGTTGAAAAAGGGCATCAGTCAGACCAATGCTCAATAAACTGCCCCAACTGCGATGAAGACCGCCGGTTAGGTGAATGCCCGATGAGTAAAATCACATGTTTTTTTGTGTAGGACAAGACCATTGCCCCAAGGATTGCTCCATGAGCCTATTATTGATCAAGAAAGCTGATATACAATAAGCAAGTCTCCAAGCCGCCATGAGACTCATCATGACTGGAGCTAGCAAAGGCAACTAGTATTGGTTGCCATTTGATTTTAAGGGGGATAGCTAGAAAGCGCAAAAGTGTTGGGATACCTCGATGATGGATGATTACTATCAGTCCATCACATGGGGAAATCTTTGACAGTCATAAGGCTAATAGATGACCCGACCAACCCTCCAATGTTCCAAAGACAACAATACATAAGTAGCAAATACCTAGAAGAACAACCACCCTATGGTGAAGTGAAGACAACTACAACCTATCCAAAAGAACAAGGTTTCTCTCTGCTTCCCTTCTTCTCCAAGTCTTAACCCACTTTGTGCATATTTTCTCTCTCCCGACTACTCCAGGGAAAGAACTCATCAAGCAAAACCCATGAGCCTACTACTGCCCGATTTTAGCCCCACCTCCTTTCTTTCTGTTCTACTAGAATCTCGGGGTAGAGATTCATGTTAAGGTGGCTAGGATTTGTAACACCCAAATATGGGAATTGTTGAAAAATAGAGGAATTTAAAATTTTTTTGTTGCTATTTGAAATTTTTGGTGTCCATTTGAGGACCTCAATTTAGTTTTTCAATTAATAAAGATAAAACCTTGGCTCAAGAACCAAGGCCTTTGGAAGTCAAATCAAACAAAATATGAATTTGAAATTTAAATTGAAAATCAAATTTTAAAATCAAATCAAATCAAATTAAAAAAATTAAAATTTACCTTAAAATAAAACTAAACCGAGAGTTCAAATTCAAATTTGAATGCAAATATCAAAAATGCAATTATGAATTCAAAACCCAAAATCTCAAATTTTGCTGAAGCCTTTCTCTTTCCATTTTCTCTCTCTCTCTGTCTCTCTCTCTCTTGCAGTCGAGACCACCTTCCCTTTTCTTTTCTTTTTTCCTCTTTCTCTCTCTTCCTTCCTCCTTTGTCATATGGAGTCATATCCTGATTGGGTTACCATGAACCAAATTAGGATATGACTCCATATGGATCGTAGTAGATAGACTAATGAAAGTCGTCCACTTCATCCGATTAGAACTAGCTATAGAGAAGACAAGCCGACAAAATTGTATATGTCACACGTTGTGTGCTTGCACGGTATGCCTAAAAGGATAGTATCATATCAAGGTTCGTAATTTACCTATATTTTTGGGCTAGCCTTTGTGGAGCAGTCTGTACCTACCTGGATTTTAGTACTGCTTACACTACAACAAATATGAGGATCAGTGATGAGCAGAAATCATCAGACGGTCTTTTTTGTTGAAAACAATTTTTTATGTCAAAAAGGTGGCGTCACGACCATCGTCATGGAAAGTGCGTCATAGATAATATCTAGTGACATGGGAAGCATTTTTTTGTCATATAACGATGAACCCGTAATTGTCACAGAAATTCAGTAATTAGTGACGTTTGTAATCGTCATGCAAGATTTGATAAATGTAATGCAAATGTGCCATTTCATCATAGAATAGTAGGCCTGCCTAGTTGGGTAGCCATCAGGTAGGTGTATTACATGACGTTTTTTGTCACAGGTGGGCAAACATTTTCGTCATGCATTGTAGGGCTACCTAACCGTCTGGCCCAGGCAGCGCATGTTATGACTTTTTTATTTCATCGTATATAGCACATGATGTTCGCCATGCATTGGAAGGGTTACCAGCCGGGCATGAAGTTGTTTTGTGACATATCTTCATCATGGATGGTTCATAGTTTTTGGTCATGAAATATAGGTTGCCCGCTCGGGCAGCCCTAGGCATGCTCACTAGTAGACATGTCCTAGAAGAACATCCAAAATGCTTATAGTTTACTGAACCTGTAACAGTAAACTACTCCAAAATGACATTGAACTACTCATAAATGTGAACTTATCTGACCATCAGTTTAAGGGTTGTGCTGAACCTATGCCATGGTCAATAGACAACAAAGGATCACCTCATTTTCTTGTTACTTCTTTTTCAATTCTTCCATCTCTTCTAGTTGCTTGTTCCTTGCAGCCTCCCCTTCTTGTACATGTTGCTTCAGCATATGTAATTCTTACTATTGAGACACTATTATTTGTTGATGTGTAGCTGCTCCCTCTCGCTTAAAGTGAAGTGTTTCTTCAAGCTGTTGTACACGTGTAGCGGCTGTAGTTGTGGAAGTACCCTATGAGCATAACCGAATGCCCACATTGTGAAGGAACCTACTTGTTACATTGAATTGAGAGAGAACTTCTGAGGCAACAGCTTCAAAAGATTTTAGTTATTGACCTTCTTATAAAGATTGCACCATAATAGCTTCCATATTGACCTAGAATAGAAAGGATTAAATTCATGTTAAAAATTTTTGTAATCAAGGATGAGAAATGAGAACTGAAATGTAGATCAAAAGGGAAACGACATTCAGGATTAGCAAATCCTAGATATTCTAGTAGAATTGAATAGAAATCGTGAAGTTAAATTTTCATCTTGTTTTACACAAGAGCTGTATTAATTGTCTGTCACAAATTTTGCCCGCAAGGTAGTGTAAGGAACACTCAATGAAGTGATTCAAAATGGCACATGAACAAGAGTTTACACATCAGATTTAGTAGGTGGTCACAACAGTAACAGGGTACGAAAAGGTTCATGAAAGGAACAAGAGCAGAGTTGAAATAACACCACTGTACAGAGGCATAGGCACAAGATCACAACAGACAAAATAAGGGTAGAATCGAATGTACAATATAAAAATGGATTGCAAATGTGAACTTTAAGGAGGCAAAATAACAATGCAAACTCAGATTATAATTAATTATAATCCCAAGATTATGTGCATTAATTATTATATGATTCCATGGCATAAAATTGATAGGAGAATAAATAACACTTTGACATGAATCAATTATAATGTCATGTCAATTAATGAGCTAGAAATCATATGTAGAAGTATGACATCATATAGGTTATGAAGTAGTAGCATAATGCACAAATTGATATATGAGCATATTGCACTCATGTACCAGTTACCCAAATTGGCCATCATCTTAGCACAGTGTCTAGACCTTTTGATGGAATAATGTGGCAATCTATAAATATATTCTGGTAGATTCAATCTTGTAATTACTCACCATGTTGAAAAAAAATATAGTGCTCTTTTCAATTTGAATAGCTTCAAATCAGCTACTATAAGGATAGCTCTATTATCACCATTAGGGTTGAGGTTTGGATTAACAGAGTAACAATGCAGGGTGTAAAGACATGTCAACCAGGAATCTCTCTTCAGATTGGGACTTCTCTCATGGAAGAAAGTTTCAGGCTCTCATTGCTTCGAAGTTCGGTTTTCCTCTGCACCCACCTTCCTCCTCCTTGGGTTTTCTCCTGCTGGCTTCTTTTTCCCATTTTTCCTTCTGTCTCTTAGAGGCTTATGTGGCCATGGTTCTGCAATGTTGCTTAGGGGGATCCCTCGGGGTTTCAGTTTAAAAGAGCTTATGATTATGGCTTCTGGTTTTTTGTCATCTCCAAGTAAGTGGGACTTCTTGTTCATCACCTAAGAAGCTATGCTTCTAAGCATTTCATAGTGCATTTCCACCTTTGGAGGGATGGAGGAGCTAATTTCCGTAAACAATATTGTCAGTGGCTTTATGAACATCAAAATGAATGGACTTTGGTCTTGTCGCGCAAAAAGTCCAAGGTTGAAGGCAGTCCTATTGCCCATAAGAAAGTCTCCTTTGCAGCCAAGCTGGAGGTTCATTTCTTTGAAGATCTTAGATTTGTCAAAATGGATTCTTTACATATCCAAGTTCCTTCTTCTTCAGTGTTCAAACCATTTGCCTAGGACAAGCAATCATTTCTTGGTCAACTGAGGAAACAGAGTTTCAAACGGTCTTTGCCGTTGCAGTCTGTGCCTTCTCTGTGTTTGGATGAGTTCAAGACAACTGTTCCTGATGTCTACGATTTGGACACTCGACCACTCTTTGCCATAATCATGTTCGTTGCTGCGCTTGCTTTAATTATGGGCATAGAGCTCTACGCTAGGGCTGTAAACGAGCCGAGCTCGAGCGAGCTTGACCTGGCTCGGCTCGAGCTCGGTAGAAACTCGAGCCGAGCTCGAACGAACTTGACAATTTCAGGCTCGTTCGAGCTCGGCTCGGACAAAGCTCGGTACCTGTTGGCCGGATCCGGGTCGAGGAGGGGCGCCGGCGGCGGGGGAGAGGAGGGGCGCCAGCGGTGGCGGCATCGGGCGGCCAGCGCGAGGAGACCGGAGAGGAGGGGCGCGCGGGAGGGGAGGGGCGCGGCGGGGCGAGGAGGCGCAGGGGAGGAGGGGCGCGCCGGGGCGAGGAGAGGCGGCGCGGGGCGAGGAGGGGTGGCGCGGGGACGGGGTGGGAGAGGAGGCGGCGCGGATAGGGGAGAAGGGGCGGCGGCGCGGCGCCGGGGCGAGGAGGGCGGCGGCGCGGCGCCGAATGGGGGAGGAGGCGGCGCGGGGCGGGGCGAGAGGGGCCGGCCGCCGGGGCCGGGGAGAGGAGGGGACGGGGGGAGAGGAGCGGGCGGGGGGCGCGAGGAGAGAGAGCGGGCGGGGGGCGCGAGGAGAGGAGGAGTGGGCGGGGGGGCGCGGGATTTCGGGGCGGGGGGCGGGACGGGAGTAAGGTTTAGGGTAAAATATCACAGGCTCGCGAATAGCTCGCGAATTTAAATATCAGGCTCGAGTTCGGCTCGTTTGGAGCTCGAGCCGAGCTCGAATCGAGTTTAAAGCGAGCCGAATCTGAATAGTTCACGAGCCTCGAGCTTTTTTTACAGCCCTACTCTACGCTGCCTTTTGCCCTGATTGACACCTAATCTGTGCTAGGTTCCCGCTTACCTGTCTAAGACTTAGAAGTTGACCCAGCGATTAGGGCAGTCCCAATGCTTGAAATCATAACTAGTTTCTAATCTTCTAAGACACTATGATACAAACTACAGCTCTAATCCATGGTTTCTTCGTGTGGGATCAGATCGAATCGTGACCAATCCTTTTCATCCCCTTCCTGCACATGCATTGGCTGTTTCTTCTAAGACACTATGATAAGAAACCAAGTTTGCTGCAGCGCATCTTTTGCTGGTTTCCTCGGCTTTGGACCTCGTGAAGAAACTGTTTCCTTATCTCTCCTCTTTAATTACTATATTATGTCACCAAAATGCTTACGTGGCAAGCCTAATTAATGACGAGAGTTCTCTTAACCTGGCCTGCTCCTTAGGGCAGTCCCTATGGTAGAAACCATGTGCGAAATCCAAGATAGCCACATCAGCAAAAATCTGAGTATAGAAACTGACTCACACAATGGGAGTTTCTTCGTACAATAAATAGTGGAAACCACCAGTTTCTTCCCAATGGTAAAATTGCAGTTTCTTCCCAGTGGAAACCGCGCGAGCAGGCATGTTGGGAGCGGTGCGAGCGCGCATGGAAACCACCAGTTTCTTCCCAATGGTAAAATTCCAGTTTCTTCGTGCATCGATTCAAGAGTAGAGGTGGTTTCCCTGAGAAGAAACGGTTTCTACTCTTTTTCTTCTCTTTCTTCATTAATTGAGTTGCCATGTCATCGTTTTGCCTACGTGGCAGGTCATTTAAGGAAGATAGAAACTGATCATTAATTGCCATTGGGACTGCCCTTAGGCACGTCTTCCTATCCAACCGTCGGTTCATCTCCCCCAACCACTCTTCCACTCTCCTCCTCCACCTAGGCGCAACCCCCTCTCTGACTTCCTCCTAGCCCTCCTCCTCTCCCGCCAATGGCTAACTTCCAGATTGTTAATCCCGGCCACTTCCTGCCAGCAGGTCTCTTCATTGAGGATGGAGGCCAATTCTGCCTCCCCTGCGCCGATTTGGTGCTTCAAGAAGTCCCGTAGCCCCAACATGAAGATTACGTGATCGTCACCATGGTCTCACCTCCACAGGAGGAGGACATTGCTCAAGTAGTGATGGACACCCAAGACTTCATCCAAGGGGCCCTAGACATCCTTGTGGTACGGTGGTCCCTCCACCCTCTTGGAGTTGGCATTTTTCAGCTTAATTCATCAATTAGAGGGACATGCTGTTATTTGGAAACCGTCATCACCTTGATGATTGTCATGAGATTAGATTTCATCGCCATAATGAAACTGTCAATCGGAGGGGGACCAACTTTACTCGGGTTGGTTGGATCATACTACTAGGGTTCCCGCTTGACCTTCTCAACTTCAACTCCATTGCTCATGCTATCTCTTCGTTTGGCAAACTGCTTGAATGGCACTCAAGGGATAGGATCAAGGGTCGAGTTCTAGTTAAAGTTCTATACCCTTCAGTAGAAATGGTCCCCCGTAACTTGGTTTTGAAAAAGAGTGGGGACTTGGGAGGAGCAGGCAAATCCTGGACAGTTAAGGTTTTTATACTGACTTCCCAGATGCTGGCTCAGGAGACGAAGACTTCCCAGAAAATGTGTTCAACAATGACCAGAATGAGGCCCCCATTCCCCATATTGAACTAGCCAGGCAGGACCCCCCTATTGATGGGCAGTGGGGGCAATAGGAACCCCAACAGCAAGCTCAAGGAGGACGGGACCATCTCCTCATCAACCAAGCATTGCAGCCATAGGAGTCAGCTTCAGTCTCCTCCAGCCCTATTCTTGTGGCAGATCAATCAGACTCAGAGTCACAACAATCTTTGCTAGAATTTTCTCAAGCCTCACATGAAAACTCCCAGCTAGCCTTAATCCCATCTCTTCAGATCCCCCACGGTAGTACCAGTCCCCCCAAGCTCCTAGAATCGAGTTCTTGCAATTCATCGCTCAACTTTTGGATCATTTCAGGAGTGAGGTTCCCGTTTTACCTTCCACACCACTCACTTCCTCGGGGTGGCCGGGCCTCTATCACCAGTTCTCTCCTCAGCTACCTGATTTCAAGTTGAAAAGATCTTGGACCCTAGCCTTCAACTCAAAAGCTAAATTGTAGTGGAGCACCTCAAAAGATCTTGTCCTCTCATGGGAATTAGACCCTCTGCCTAACTCGGTGTCACAGGGTGCAATGTTGCCACTAGGACCCTCATTTGTTGGGTCAAGCCCCTAGGGTTCATCATCAGTTCGCATTAAGGAACTGATGGAGCCTTCCCAAGAGGCTGTAGCTTCGCCAGTTTCTTTCATGGGTTCCCTCAGCTCAAGGCTCAAACAAGCTGCACCTTTATCGACTCAAAACCAGCGATGAAGCCCATGACTAAACAAACTGACCGAGGGATATCAACATCTTGAACTCCCGGTCAATACGAGTGTAGGTCTTCATTGCAATTGCCTAATCAGCCACACCAACCACCGTCTCATGGCTCTAGGGTGGAGGAGATCACTTTGGAGCAACTTCAACTTCAAGCTGGCACTTCTACCCCAACATCTGTGGAAGGGGCCTCTTCAGCCCCGAAAGTCCTTGTGCCTGTCATGCGCGATTAGGGGCAGCGGCTTTGTCATTTCCCCTCAGGTGAGCTGAAGGATGAGAGCTTCCTTGACCAACTGGGTAATGATGACGACGAATGATCATTCCAGGGATTGGCGTCAGTTCTTTTGGGCAGCCTCGTTATATTTTGGTTTATCAGCTTGATCTCATGTCTTTCCCTTATTGTCGGACTTGCTACAGTGCCCTTTTGGTTTTTTGGGGGTTGGTGTTTCTTTGACAGTACTGCTAAGCATTCTATCTCTTTGGGTGTATTTTGCTTTCTCTCATGAACCAAAGCTCAAATTTTAGAAGTTGGAAGATTCTCTGCTGGAACATTAGAGGCCTAAACACCCCCGAGAAATGGAGATCCTTAAAGGAAAAATTGTGACTAATGCTTGCTCGGTGGTTTGCATGCAGGAGACAAAAAAAAGAGCATATTGATCACTCTTTTATCCATAACTTTTCTCCTAAATCTCTTGATAAATTTTGCAGCTCCCCTTCCATTGGCACCTCTGCGGGTCTGCTAACCCTGTGGAACAGTTTAGTGTTTTCTAGGGTTCCTATTCTCAACTCACTCTTTAGACAAATCATTGAGTTCACATTGGTGCACAACTCCAACAAGTGGACCCTAGTTAAGTTTATGCCCCTTGCGAGGGACAAAGGAGAGATCAGTTTGTCCATTGGCTTCTAAATCTCAATATCCCTACGCATCAGAGTTGGATCCTTATGGGAGATTTCAACTTCATTAGGTCAACACTATAATAGAAATATGCCAGGGGCAACCCAAATGACATTCTAACCTTCAATGATATCATCGTTAGCTTGGGGCTAACGGAACTCCCCCTCAAAGGCAGATCCTGCACTTGGAGTAAAATGCAAGAGGACCCGTTATTACAGCAGCTGGATTGGTTCTTCACCACTGATCAATGGACTATATCCTTCCCCCTTTCAGAAGTCCACGTTCTTCACAAGGACACCTCCGACCATGCGCCTTGTGTGGTGCACATTACTATGACTATTCCTAAAGCCAACCTCTTTAGGTTTGAATCCTTCTGGGTAGAGCATCCAGAGTTCATGCAAATGGTTGCTCTTTTCTAGAATTTTCTAGTTCACAAATTGAACTTAGCTTCAAGAATTACAGAGAAATTCAAGAACATCAGACGAGGCCTTAAGAACTGAGTAAATCTCTCTCTCTCTCTCAACTAGCGTCCTTATTCACAATTGCCAAACCATTATCCTCTTCTTTGACAATCTGGAGGATCAGAGGGGTCTCTTCATTAAGGAAGGTAACTTTAGGAAACTAATAAAGAAGCACCTCTCTAGGCTCCTAAGCTACCGACATTCATATTGGAAGACCTGTTGTACCTCCCGTTGGGCGAAATTAGGAGATGAGAATACCAATTACTTCTATGTGAGAGCAACCAAGAGATTCAGAAGGAACTCAATTTGTTATCTCAACTTAGAGGATGGGACCACTATTTTTACTCATCAAGATAAGGCAGTAGCTATCTGAAATTCTTTCAAGGCTAGAATGGGAAGTACTGCCCAACCTACAATGCAATTTGACTTGACTGAGTTAATCTTACCCTCTTAGGACCTCCACCACTTGGTTCAGGTTTTCACCCACAAAGAGACAGAGGACATAGCAAGGATTCTTCCCAAAGACAAAGCCCCTGGTCCAGATGGATTCAATGGTCTTTTTATTCACAAGTGTTAGTCCATCATTAGCCAAGATATTCACTCTTTGTGTCAGGATTTCTACAATGAGGTGGCCAGCATCCAGAGTATCAATGCTTCTTATATTACCCTGGTCCCCCAAAAAATGAACCTGGAGTCCTTGAATGACTTCAGGCCTATCTCCTTACTTAACTCAGTGCTCAAACTGCTTACAAAGATCCTAGCAAATAGACTGCAAAAGGTTATCACTACCTTAGTTCATACGAACTAGTATGGCTTCATCAAGTCAAGATCAATTCAGGTTTGTCTTGCATGGGCTTTTGAGTATAATCATTAGTGTAAATAGAGCAAAAAAGAAATCCTAATCCTCAAATTAGACTTTGAAAAAGCCTTTAACTCCATTGAACATGAACCATCCATGCGGTCCATAGAGCTAAATGATTCCCTGTTAATTGGGTCTCCTGGATTGAAGGACTCCTTTCCTCTGCTCAGACCTTAGTTCACACAAATGGAGAGCTGGGCAATTTCCTTAGATGCAAAAGAGGTGTAAGATAAGGGGACTCGCTCTTGCCTATTTTATTTGTCCTAGGAGCTAATCTGCTTCAATCCATCATCAATGAAGCGACAAGAAGGAATCTTCTCAAACATCCTATTCCTCCCCATGGAAATGCAGACTTCTAGGTGGTGCAATATGCAAATGATACCATCGTCATTCTTCTGGCTTGCTCTAGGTGACTCATATGCCTAAAAGGTCTCCTTCAGACTTTCTACACTTCCATTGGTGTCAAGGTTAATCTGCACAAATTAGTCATGATTCCACTGAATGTCCCAACAGACAAGGTAGCTAACTTCACTAGGGTTTTTGGATGCCAAATTAGATCTCTCCCATTCACCTACCTAGGCCTCCCAGTGGGAACTACTAGACCATAGGTTAAGGACTTTTTGCCTCTAGTCGATAGGGTTGAAAGACGTCTTGCCAGTGCGATGAACTTTATATCATATAGAGGCCATTTAACCCTGATCAATGTTGTACTCTCCTTATAATCCATTTATCACACATGTATGCTCAGGATGCCAAAAAAAATTGATTGATCAAATTGACAGAGTGTGGCACCACTGTCTTTGGAGAGGCTCTTCGGACTTATAGGCCCACTGTAATTCTTTGATAGCTAGGGACAAGGTTTGCAAACCAAAAAAAACAAGGGATGACTTGGGGTCCTCAACCTAAGAACCCTCAATGAAGGCTTACTTTTAAAACACCTCCACAAATTCTATGCAAAGTCTAAAATTCCCCGGGTTAAGCTACTATGGAGAAAATATTACATGAATATGGTTCCTGACGAGTCTGGTCCTTGTGGATCTTTTTGGTGGAAATATGTAATGGAAGAAAGGCATCACTCAATTTCGTGGTATAGCTATGGGAAAGCTAGGCAATAGACAAGATATCATTTTTTGGAAAGACTGCTGGGATGTAACATCCTACATATGAAATTTCTATGATTTCTCTTTCGCCAGTAACCAGGATATATCAATCAAAAATTTCTTGCAACTGTTAGGGCCTCATAAGCCATTTTAACTCCTCCTTTTAGAGGAAGCGTACCAGGAATATCTTAAGCTACTAGCCATCACCTGTTTGGTTACAATTAATAATGACAGTCCGGACCAATGGACTTACATTTGGGGTAACCCCATGTACTCCTCTTAGAAATGGTATGCCCATCAATTCATCTCCCTAACAGCGCCTCTGGTCTACCCGCTCGATTGGAAGAGTAGGTGTCTCATGAAATAAAAGGTCTTTATGTGGCTTCTCTTAATGGACAGGCTTAACACCAAAGACATGCTTAGAAGGAGAAATTTTGACTTCCCCGGGGATGACCACAACATTCTTTGCATAACTCAAAGCTTGGAAACTGCTGCTCACCTCTTCTTTGATTGTCCCTTCTCTTCCCAATGCTAGAATGAGATAGGCATCCAGTGGCCTCAACTCACAGACACTCCCTCTCGAATATACATTGCCAGGTAGGGTTTTTTTGGACATCTCTTCATGAAAAAGTTTATCTTGTCCACCTGGACCATATGGAAGATCAGGAATGAACTCATCTTCTAGCAACAACACAATTTCTTCAACGATTGGAAAGCAAAGTTTAAAGCTAAAGCTTCTCTTCTGTTAAATAGAGTTAAGCTGGCCATTGGCCCTTTGTTGTCTACTTGGTTGCTCTCCCTTTGACCTCCCCTTCTGGTTTATTTTCTCTCCTTCCCCCTTCTTCTCTCTTCCTTCTTTTCCCCTTTTCCTCCTGTACACCCATTTATTCTTCTAATATAGCACAGTAGGAGCCTCTCCTACTATTTTCCATAAAAAAATAGAGTAACATTGTTAGTTCAGAAAGAGACAGCACAACTGGTCTAAAACAAGTAGGTAATTAATGTAGAACAAGCCAAGGTGACAAGTACGCAGCCAGAATGTCATATTTTTGTCAAACTAAAGCTACTCATAATGCCAATGTGTGTATATACATATACATGTATGTATGTATGTATGTATGTATGTATGTATGTATGTATGTATGTATGTATGTATGTATGTATGTATGTATGTATGTATGTATGTATGTATGTATGTGTGTGTGTGTGTGTAAGTATATGAATATATATACCGCAATTTGAAATGAACCAGCAAAGGTATCTGACTTACCATTGCCTGCTTTATAGGCTCACTCAAACCTTTCTTCTTGCTAAGATGTGTCTTTTTGAAAAGGTTAATCATAGTAGGTTGTTCATCTTTATATTTGTCACTCTACATTTGTGTTGCAAAAATTTAAAATTGTTATTGAATTGGTACAAATCAGGTGACAACGAAAATATAAGTTATCAGTAGTAAATGTTCACAGTTATGGCAACTAATGCTATGCATGCTATTGTTTCAGACTTGATTGTCTTGTTTGAGCAAATATAATTCATCAAAATTGACTAGACACTTATATGGTAATTACCTAGTTCTATGAGTTTTATATATATTATGCCTGCTATAGTTGGGTTCTAGACATAATTCAAGCACACTTCCATGACCAACATCACTGACCCACCTTCATAGCTTGTACCAATGCTTCAATTTGCAATGTCAATTTCATTCACATCATACAAATGCTTGTGGTCAAATTTACGTATAACTCTCCAATTTTTACCTAACTTTGTGTCCTACAAATAAAATATCTTTGTTGCTTGAGTTACCAAAATGAAAGGTTAGTTTTTGTACCATCAACCTGCAATATTGATGCTTGTGAAGTACCCATCATCTATAATCCCTGTGTTCTTGCCTTGCAAATAGTAGCACTCACATCGAAAAAACAACTGATCAATTGACTTTTTCATCCAAGTTATATTACAGCTCAATAATTTCTATAAGGGAACCATAGAAATTAATGTATTCTTCATTATGTGTACCCTCAATCATGATCCCACTATTCTGTGTCTTTCCATGTTTCTCCCAATCGATCATGTGATAACGAACACCATTCACATTACATACTAAAAAATCCTAAGTCTCTTATCTAGACCACATGACAGTGCATAAAAGTCATGACTAACTTGTGTTGCATCTTCACGGCGCAACCTCGTAATCTATTACGAAAAATATGTAGCAGGGTCATAATGCATAGAAAATATTACTCAAAATTTGTAAAGAAAACTCACATGGCTCTTAAACCAATTTGCAAATCCCTTTTGAAGCCTTTTTGTCAATGTCATGAGTACTTTCTTGCTCTAGCTCTTGTCTGAACAGACTACATAGCATTGTTCAATTTCACTATTAGAGGTAAGTAGCATGCATTTATATATAAAACAAATGTAGAACTGAGTGCATACTTCATATATGGGTCAACCTCGAGACAATTATGCAGAACATACCAGACCATCTTGTCATATTCGCTAGGAAGATATGTAAGTGTGGGGGATTTAAGTAAATTAACATCATGCATGAAAACATAGAGATAACAAGAAATAGTCTTTTGAAATGAACAATCTCTATTTCTTTCCTCCCAATTGAATCTGGTTTCAATACCGTCCATATATGTTGAGCAAAATGTCAAGCACTCGTTAGCTACATATGCTTGTGCAAAACATACTTCCAGTCTTGCCCTATTCTTCATAAAATGCTACAAAGTACAAAGTCGTCGTTCAATTGTGTACATCCATGCATACTGCACAGGACCTCTAAGGATCACTTCCTCAGGTAAATGAACAGCCAAGTGAACCATCACTTCAAAGAAAGCTAGAGGAAATATTTTCTCAAGCTTGCATAGGATGATTGGAATGTCTGTTCTTAGTCGTTGCAAGACATCTAATTTCAGTGTTGTACAACACAATTCTCTAAAGATGTTTCCCAACTCGGCAATTGCTTCATATATATCCTTACGCATGATTCCCCGCATCCCAATATGTATAATTCATTGAAGAAGTATGTGACAATCATGAGTTTTCAGTCCATATAGTTTGCATCCATCAGCAGTAAAACATTTTGCAATGTTAAAAGCATAACCATTTGGGAATTTCATATCTCTTAGGAATTCACAAAAAGCAATTTTATACTCTTTACTCATTGTGTAGCATGCTGGTGGCATGACATATGTATCATCATTCTGTTTCAAGTGTAACTCCTTTTTTATACCAATATCCTCTGAATCAATCCTAACATTAATTGTATCCTTTTTCTTCCTCTCAATGTTAAGAAATGTCCCAAGAATGTTATCACATATTTTTCTCAATATGCATTATATCCAGATTATGTCGCAAATTCAAATTTGACCAATACGATAACTCAAACAGACAAATCTTTCGGCTCCAAATTGGTACATCCTTCTCTGTATGCTTTCTTTTCTTGTTATGAGGATGCATTCCCTGCATAACATCTCTAACCTTTTCTAGCTGCTCCAGAAGCTCCTTTGTAGAGAATTCTACTAGCTTCTCTCGGTTTTCATGCTTACCATTAAAAGTTTTATTTTTTCACCAAGAATGATCCATTGCAAAGAAACAATGATGGCCAAGAGAACCAACTTTGTGCGTCAGAGCCTGTGAGCAAGGATCTTTATCATAATGAATATATGCAAAATAACCTTTTTATACTTCGACCTCATAAAGTGCTCAATGCTGGATAATCATGGATGCTCATATAATTGCAGCATGCAGTTCAAATATTCCTCCAGTAAAAGCATCATAAGTACTAACACCCTCCCAAAGTTCAACCAATTCTTCTATGAGAGGTTACAAGAATCATCAAAATCCTTTCCTGGAGCTTTAGGACTTGGGATGAGTAAGGACGTCATGAAGTTACATTGATCCATATATGCCCATGGTGGCAAGTTGTAAGGCATAATAAATACTGGCCACATGTTATACGAGCTGCTTATGTTGCTAAATGGATTCAAACCATCTATAGCAAAGCCAGGTCTCAAGTTTCTTACATCTCGTGCAAACCATGGATATTTTTTATCAAAGTCCTTCCATACCTCACCATTAGCAGGATGCCTCGATTTATTCTCAATAGACTGTCGCTTCAACTTGTGCCATTGTGTGTCCTCTGCTATTTTTTCGAAACAAACATCCTTTTCAGTCTTGGTATCAACGGAAAATGGTGCAATACCTTCTGCACAACCCGCTTTTCTCCATCTGTCTTTCAATCTTGATTCACCACATACTGGGTAAGTCTTGCTGTTGGTATACTCCTTCCAAAATAGAACACAATTATTATGGCACACATGGATTGCTTCATATACATGTCCCATTTCACGAAGCAAAATCCTTGCTTCATTATATGACCTCGGAAGTGTATTGGAACACGAGAATGCTAATGACAATAGTTGTAGAAGTGTATTAAAAGCTATATTCGTGATCCGATGGTATGACTTGATTTAAGCAACTTAACAAAATGATAATCTTGAAAAGTTACCACACCTTGGGTAATGCTCACGCCTGGCCTCTTCTAAAATAGTTGCAGACATTGACTGACTTCCACCTTGCTCTACAGATGTGTACAAGTCTCCTAATAATTGTGGAATTCCATCAACATCGTCAACCTCATCCTCGTTCACACCAAACCCATCATGATTATCGTGTTCCATATAATCAACACTTTGATTGTCATGCTCAATATCTTTGTGAATTTCACCATTGAGTGGTTCGCCATGATATACTCACTTAGTGTATGTGCTTGACATGCCATTAATATATGTATGTATGTATGTATGTATGTATGTATGTATGTATGTATGTATGTATGTATGTATGTATGTATGTATGTATGTATGTATGTATGTATGTATGTATGTATGTATGCATGCATGCATGCATGCATGTATGTATGTATGTATGTATGTATGTATGCATGCATGTATGTATGCATGCATGCATCGACAACATGGACAATGTATTTCATCATTTCCATGAAATCATTCTCAAACAAAAATTCATGAAGTCTTTAACATCATTGATATATGTGGTGGTAAATGGTCTAGCATTTATCCAAGATCTGTCCATCTGTCATAAATACAAGTAAAAAATATCAATGTCTCACGTTGCTCAAAAACGAAAATATACATATATCCTCATGCATACTGAAAAAGAGAGTTCCATTGATTAATTTCTGAATCAAAAAGGCTGCATTGATCATGCTACAATTCCCATTATCCTTCACTATTTTGAGCTAAATGAACAACTCGACACTATTTTGAGCTAAATGAACAACTCGACCTGCTCAGCTGTATGATTAACCAATGGTACTTCCCAGTACTTCCCAATTTGAATGGCAATTCAAGAGAAATAACCGGACCAGGTGGCGGACTGGTGTTGGTGCCAAAGCGGAGGGTGGAGCCTTCCGCTTGCATCGAGGCCTGAGGCAGAGGGTGAAGCGGGCAAGGCCAGAGCAAACGACGATCGGAGCCATCGCCAATGGAGGGAGGCGTAGCCATTGACAGTGGAGGAAGGCCAACTAGAAGATGGTGGAGATTTCTATGGGGCAGCATGGCTGAACGCAAATGCAGGTAGGTACCAAGCAGTGTTTAGGGTTAGGTTTAAGTTACATCCAAACTTTTAGTACTAATAGAGCCCAACACAACCCACAAATAGATGTACACTTCTGGTGTGGTGGCAACATTTACCTTACTTCTGTGAAGTCCTGGGTTTAAACCCCATTGCTTCCATTTTTATGACAAACATTTTTTAACGTCATCAAAGATTAACCTTACTTGTTTTCAGATTAGGCAGAATCTTGGGGTTGAGATTCTTTTAAGCGGGTAGGTTTTGTAATAGTCCAAAAAGCTTGTTGCCTAAAAAGGTGTAAAATTAAAAAAAAATTGATTTACATCTTGTCACATTTGGTTTTTCTGCATTTTTTATTGAGATTTCTCAGCAAAAATAGTAGTATTGATAAAAAGAAAATCCATGCACATGCAAATTAGAAGGAAAAGTGCAAACGATGAAACTAAATTTGAATTTGAATCCAAATTTGAAAAGATGATCCAGAAAGTAGGGTATGAGAATTTGCAACAAAAAATTTGCTAAACCAAAAGTCGGGTATAAAAAATAAAAGCTAAAAGGGCATTACATGATTTACTAAATTAAATCATGAGTTCAAGCTTCAAATGGAATCTAAGCTTAAACATCCTAAAATAAAGTAGAAGGGGAGCCATGATTAAAATGCAATGAATCCAAGGATTTATAACTATTTGCAAATTGAAAACCAACAAAAACTTGAATAAGGTTTCAATTAAAACCTTAAAGCATAAAAGGGTAATTTCCATATTAAATACAAAAAATTTGCCATTTGAAAGGTCTATGAATCATGGTGATATAACTTCATGTGTGACGTAAACCCTAATTCAATTACCCATGGCATAAATTAAAACCTAAATTTTAAAACCTTAACTCAATATTGAAAATCCAATAGAAAAAATCAAGATCAATTGTATTGAAAAAGAAAACCAATCATAGGTCTTATCACATTACCATCCAGCAAATCCTAAAAAGATTATAGGAAATTGAGTTCAAGGCAAAATCAATTCAAATCTGAATTCAAATGCATATCAACTTCAAAATTGAATTGGCAAATCAAATTAGCAATTCAACTAGAAAAATCCCAAAAAAAATTCAAGTTTAAATAGGAGATAAAGTGGGCCTAGTCCCTTTGGGCCTTAGTCCAATTCTATGGCCCACTAGGGCTTTGACCCAACCTGGCTCAGCCTGAGCCGGCTTAGCCGCTCCAGGTGTGCCCAATGCGTTGTATCTCCACACTGCGTGCTCACCGGCGTGCCATGCCATGTTGGCTGCTGTGTAGCCATAGCACATGCACGTCCCTGTCTGTGCACTGCATGCACGTCCCTGTCTGTGTAGCCATAGCACATGCACGTCCCTTCTCCAGCGCACACTATGCCATGTGTTGCCGCAATGCGACTTCTTTGGCGTCGACCATGCGTGGGTGTGCAAGCCATGCCTTAGTTGTCCCTCCTCACTTACCCTATTCTGACGACCATGCGCAGCTATCCTACCGCCTTGTGGGCATGCCAAGAGACGCCGATCATCACTGCCACCATATTGCCTTGTCGTGCCATTGTCATGCGCCCCTATGTCACCTAGTCGCCCGAACACTATAAAGCCCCTACCAAGCTCTCAGTAGAGTCTCCATGCCTCCCACTCTCTCTCCCTCCACAGAATCGCTTTTTGATAACCCATGCCTCGCCAAGAACACCTTTGCCCTCAAGTCCAACCAATTTGGGATTGGGCAATCTACATCTTCTCTGATCAATCCCTTCCGCTGTAGCATCCCCACGACACCGCTAACTAGACCCCACCATCAATTTGAGCTGCCATTGCCTGTACGCCACTGGTGTTGTGCTCACCTTTTGCACCGCCATGCGTCATCAACGTTGAGCCACCTCCATCATTCCCAAGCCCTACCAACACCTCAGGTAGTTTTCTAGTGGTCCCTATATGCTCCCAACACAAGGAATCGTACTCTGGTAGCATAGAACGCCATAGTGTCGTGCTCCCTGTATCATCGCTGCTCGACCAAATCAAGCTGTGATCGATTATTTAAGCTTTCTGAATATATGACATGTGGGCTCGATCGATTAAGAACGCTATTAAAAATGAATTAAAAGTATACGAGTCACTAACATGTGGGCCCAAATTCATTGTTTATACAGTAACTAGTCCCACCTATCTTTCATAGTGGCATTTTCTAATTAAAAGTTAATTAAAAAAGAAATTAAAATAAGTAGGCCCCACCTATCATACATAGTAGCATTTTCAATGAGATAATAAATAGAATTAAAATTAAAAACCCTAGTGTGTCCCACCTATCAGAGAGAGAAACTCTGTCCCTTTTTAAAATCCAAATTTAATGAAATTTATCTCTAAATTTTGTTAAATTAAGATCTATCCAATGAAACTAGAATAATGAATTTTGGAGTCTATTTGACTTTTTATTTGACTTTAGTTCTATTTTGTTGATTTTTATCCAAATTTTCATGCAATGTTTAAATAGCGTACAAGGCCCAAGAAGAAGAAGTTGGAGCAAGCCAAGATCCACAAGATCAATTAACTTGTGGACAAGGTGAGCAATACTTTAATCGTATTAAACCTACATTTTGTGTAAAATATTTCTGTTTAAATTATGGAATTTTATGCTGTTATTTATTATGCAAGTTATGTTTGCCCAAGGATATTAGATAAATGCCATCATTCATTACGTCAATACTATATCTGATTCCATGGCATAATTGAACAGTCAACCCTTGCCGCCCTATAGAATATGATGGTAGTATACTGGTAGTGAATCTACAATTATGCATTATGCTTAGCACTGCTTAGATACTCGGGGGGCACCAAACTGCCCCAAGCATCATTTTTAATCATGAAAACTTGTTCTAGGTAGTCTCTTGGGAAAATGGTTGGTATGTTGTAGCATGATTATTTTATGTTTTCAAAATCCCCAACATGCTTATTTATCTAGGCGAATGGTAAAGAAGGGTTGGGGTAATGGATGCACGAGAGTGTATAGGTTGTGGTAAAACCGCCCAGGTAACCCTAAGGATCGAATCTTGTCATGACCTCCCAATGTAAAATAATACTACCACAAGTCTGTAAAGTATAACTTGGCTTAGTAAATTTATCGGACCCTAGAGTTACCTCACTGGTGAAGGAGTAATGTAGTGCAAGTGCAGGATGTGTTCTTGCTTGGATGAGACACCAAGGGAGGGTGAAGTTTGCCAACTGCACTAGTCATTGTGAAAAGTTGTAGTCTAGCTGCGTTATTCATTGTGGCAAATATCCCGCATAATTTATGGGACCCATTTTGTGTGGGAGAATCCCATATGGGTGAGATGACAAAGGAGTGAGGTAATTTGAAACGTTATTGTGCATGACTAAGAAATCATGTGGGGTCAATGAGCTGATTGTCTCTTGTGGGTAAAGAGTACAACCTCTACAGAGTGAAAACTATTCAAACATTCGTGCCTATGGGCATGGGTGGGCATGAGAACTTACATTGATATAGTTTTATTTGAAAAACTTTATGGGTTGGATTGGAAAATTTTCAGGCAGTAAAAGCCTTGATTTGAGTTGCCCTGGGAGGTCAATCCTAGTGCTAGAGTTAAGCGGTAGTGATAGAATTAAGCGGATGTAACGCTAAAAAACTAGCATAAGGTGCATTAACCATATAATGGTGAATAGAATCTGTACTACTATTACTATTGAAATCTTTCACATATTTTAGAGAAACCTATTTTAGTTAAAGTGGCTAAGTCTCATGGATTCCTAGTTATTATAAATTTTCAAGGCATTTGGCAAATAATGCAACCTGAACTATCCTTTGATTAGCCATGCAGCTATATAATTGCATATTGTGTGTTGGCTCATGAAGCACAGTAGTTTATGCTCACACTCGCTCAATACAACTAAAAACAGGTGAGCAAGATCATTATGCCTGTGATAACATGCCTTGACCAGATGAAGGGGAAGACGAAGGAAGTTAGGATGATCTTCTATAAACTCTTGTCCCAGATAGGCAGACTTGATAGAGATTGTTTGCACGTATATTATATAGACCTAGATAATATATGTCGTTCACTTTTATCCCCCTAGTCGCTTGTTTGTGGATATTAATGATCCTACCTTTTTAATTTACTCCTTCCGATTTTATGTTGTAAATTTTTGCCCTGATCGGCCCTTATGTGAACTATCACTAGCATGGTGTATTTAAACTCTTATGTGTATTATTATTGTATGGTACGGTTCAAGCAATGTATGGAATGATTCAACAATGTATCTATGAGCACTATCTACTGATCCAGGGAATGGTATGGTGGGATCACATAGACTATTGGATTGAAAAATCTGGGTCCGGCAGAGCTGGTATTAGAGTGTATGACTGTAGGATAAAACCTTAGAATGGTCATTAGTTAACATCGCATGACTTAATTTTGAAATTTAGAAAATAATTATTAAAACATAGTGTATTATTGCTTCTTCTTATCCCTCTTAGTTCAGGACTTGTCCTCCTTTTATATTTTAAAAGTGGTGACTAATACCTTGGCATTTTAACCTACACATAGCTTGAGCAGCAACTAACAGTCCATGGGACTACTTTGCCCACAGCCAGGATGAAGGTGATTTCGTGGATTCCTACACAAGCAGATGAAGTACTTGGGCTACGACCACCAGTCCATATTCCGAGAACACAGGACTTCAAAAGGAGTTAGGGAGGCTTGGATCATGGAAGTCTTTATCTATGCCAGGGATGGTGACCACCGCCCCACACCTTTAGGAGTCTGCACAGGAGGTGTACTGCCGCCAATGCCCTCCAGGATGCTAAACGTCTAGCTTCCACATGTCTATGTGAGATCCATGGGGCTACTCTGCTGTCATCCCCATTTTGCTTCTACACAAACCCGTTGGGAAGGAGCACACCACAACGAGGCACATGTCCTAGTGGCAGAGGACGATCGATAAGGGCCACATAAATCGAGGCGTTGGATGAGATCATCAACCTCTGCCAGCTCCTGGTCACCAACAATAGTTGAGTAGAGGCCCTTCTGACCAGCTCGCCAAATGCGAGAAGGTGCTCCCCGAGGTGGAGAGAGAGGGCCACTGCCCTCACTGAGCTTCAGTAGACAGCGGTGGCAATTACGATACACATCCCAGCATCTACTAGATCTGTCATTGTCTTCGCTGATCCTGCTCCACCCCGACCGTAGCTAAGGGACCTCACTTGAGGGTCACCGCCTGTAAGAGCATGCGACTCCCTAGCCCGCCTATGACCGTCACTCTTGGTGGGACTCGCTAAGGGCGCAGTCGCAGTCGCAACCACAGCCACACTCGTTCTCGTTTCAGCTCACCTGTCGAGACCCAAATATGCAAATTCGGACTCTTTGTGTAAACTGCACTAGTCCAAAATCACGCTAATGCACACAGTCAAACATAGATGTAATCACAACCATACACACGCTAAAACAAAAGGAAACCTTAAATATTGATAAATATCCAAAGTACGACCTTATGGTCAAACTTACAATATCACTAGCTTGAAGGGCTCAAATCTAGCAGTGAAAAACCAAAACAATGCGTAGTAGCCAATCAATAAGCCTATAGGCTATCGAGTGGAGAACGAAGTCTTAATCCGTGAAGTCGCTGAAGTACTCCCCTTCTGGAACCTTCTGCTGATAATACTCCTCCTCCTCAACTAAGCAACATAGGCATAAAGTCATGAGTATATTGGTACTCAGCAAGTCGTTTGTAACAAATAAATGCAATATAGTATGCAAGGTTTACCAATAGAGGGTTGGAAGGTTAATTTGCATAAATGATATTTCAAGATAAATATAATAAATATATTAAAAGCGAACTTTACTGAAAAACAATAATAATAATCAATGGATTTGAAGTAAACCACTTGAGGACATCCTATCCACAAGCTAAACCAATAGTGAACTACCTGTTCACTAACAAACCATAAACCACAAGTTTTAATGAAATCACTACCCCTTGTGTGAAATCACCATACGTTATCCATGACCGAGGACACGGCTATTCGAATAGTTTTACACTCTGCAGAGGTTACACAACTGTACCCACACGATGTGATTAGCCTCGACCTAAGAAAATCACAACAAGGCCTTTACAAAGTTCAATTCCAACATAATCCCGCCCGCTAGGGTTTCGCATCACATCCCCCTTGCGCCACATGGAAATCAGCAACCATATTCATCACATTGGCGAGATTAAAGTTGAAACATCCCGAATTAATCAACCAGGTCTATCTCATACTAGCATGTGGTTTGCACGATAAAGCTCAAATCAATGACGCACAAAGTTAAGTCCTTAATACTACCTGGGTGAGACTACCACATCCCACAAAGTGAACCTGCACTTCCCCCTTTACTGCATGATCACTTGTCCGAGTGAAAAATCAAGTTTGTGTAACCACGCCAAAGACACACCAATGGCATGGCTTAAATTTTAATAATTGTGGCACCAACCACGGTTCCATATTTCCTTAAGTCAAGTTCAATGTTCACATGTGTGGATAAACCCTTTCGTAAAATAAGTACGGCTAAGCATCCTAATCGTATAACCCATGTGACATCTAGCATAGCATTACTAGTAAATTTCCCAACCTATGGTGACGATGGCATCATAGCATTCAAATTATAAAGGCGGGGTAATTCAATATGGGACGGTAACTACCATATACAAAGTTTGTAATTAAATAGGGATGCAGAATAATTTAGAACAAAATAATTAAATAATAGATTGCAAACTAGATTCAACATGATCAAAAGATATGATTTGCCTTAGTTATGCTCAACGAGGTACTCAGGGTCTTCTGGCATTGCTCCTACTCCTCCGGAATCGGAATCTAACGAGAGAGAAAATGACCGAAATAATAAAAATAAATCAAATAAAATTTAAATGAACTCCAAAAACCTTGAAACTAGAACCAAAAGGTAGATCTCGATTTTAGATGAATTTAGAAAAAAGAACGGGGTCAATCAGAGCTAGGACGGAGGAGAACGGGCTCTCGAAAAATTTAAATCTAAAGAAATGCTGAAATTCAAAAATTCTACTGTGGACCCGGCGCACGGAAAAGCAAGTTCACAGTGGACCTGGTCCGCGGAACAGTGCACACGTGGAGGTCGGTGCTGACGTGGTGGCTCGGGTGCGGCGGCGGCGTGGTTGAATCGGACGGTGGAGGGAGGGACACATGGCGGCATCTAGGCCGTCGATCCAGATCTGGATCGACAGTGGAGATTGGGGGCGGCGGCCGTCGGATCTCCGACGTGTGGCGGGCGCAGCGTATGAGGCGTCGCGAACGCGGCGCGGGCATGGACACGGGTGATGGGACCAAGGCGGGGCGCGGGCGCACGCGGGGTCCAGCGCGAGGCGCGAGAGCAGGCGGTGCGGTTGGCGCGGGTCGCGCACACGGACCAAGAGACGGTGTGCGGGCGACAGCCGGGGCGACACGGCGGCGCGGTCCGGCGGGGCGCAGGAGCAGCGGCGGTGGAACTTGGAAGGGCGGTGGTGCTCACCGACGGGGATCAGCGACAAGGGCTCCGACGTCGACGGCGGTGAGGACCCGTTGAAAGTGCGGTACTACCGTTTTTTACTGTAGCAAACAGTAACGGCTATGTCAGGCGGTCAGAACTAGCTGTTGGATTTTAGTGCGGTACTACCACCGTTGAAAGTACGATACTACCGCACTGCGGTACTACCGCAGGTAGGTGCGGTACTACCGCACTGCGGATGTACCGCCGTACATAAATCGGTGCTACCGATTTCTTTGCGACTGAGTTCTTCTTGGGGAGCGTTCTAGAAAAAATGTTCCGACAATCGGTACTACCGCTGTACCATGCGGTACTACCGCCGTTTATATTCTGATATTACCGATTTGTTTTGGGTGAAGTCCCCAAGAGGATACTCTTCTGGAAAAATCATTCTGACAATCGGTGCTACCGCTGTACTATGCGGTACTACCGCCGTTCAATATCCGGTACTACCGATTTTTGAGATGGCTAAGTCCTCAAGGAGGAGCTCTCTGGAAAAATGGTACCGCAAATAAATCGGTACTACTGTGAGGCGAGTAGTACCGCTGTTTACATTTCGGTACTACCGCACTGCGGTAGTACCGTAGGAGGGTGCGGTGCTACCGATTTTCCTGAGAGACAAGTGAGTTTTCAAACACATTTTCAAATGCATGTATGACCCAAATATGCTATCAAGCTACTTTCAATGATCCATCTTAATAGTACGGCATCTAACCTATAATCCAGTCTTCCACCTTTTCTCCTAAGACCGGTAAACCGAAAAAGAGATCCTAAAATTTATGTACCTCAATCTTGATGCTTCTTGAGCTTCAAATTTCATTTGTAGCTTGTTCTTCACTTTTGCACATGTGAGACCTTAGCTATACAATCTCAACACACATGTTAGTCCCATATTCTTATTTTGTCATTAATTTTGCATGAAAGGTAAAATTGAATTTTTCATTGTAAGTTAATGAATACAAGTGATTCAATTTCATTCTAGAGTTTAAAAAGAAGAACACTCCCCCTATGTGTATGCAAGGGTTTGCAAGAGTGAAGAATGAGAGTGCGATAAAAATTTTAAATTTCACTTATCGTAAACATTCAACAATGAAGATTAAGAGCTGAAATTTGATAGCATTATCAACGGAAGCATTTAGTTCATTACAACTTACTGAGTTCATCACACATAGAGAAATAAATATTCAAAATGTTATTACACCACATAAACTATTACAATAATAGCAAAAGATAAAGCTTCGTCTTCTCTTCTTCTTCTAACACACTTCTCCCCCTTTGGCATCAAGGACCAAAAAGATCACTCTTCAGGAGCGGGGTCTTGGGCTGAAGGAGAGGGACCACGGCGAGGACGGGGTCTACGCACGTAGTGACGAGGCGCTACAACGTTCTCAAGAGCGGTCATCCGGTCACCAAGGGTGGTGACATGCCTAGAGAGAGATGAGATATCACCGGAGAGAGAAAAAAACTGCTCGGTGAGAGAAGTTATGTTGCCGCTCATTATGGTCATGTTATCAGTCATGGAAGTCATGCTGCCACTTAGCCCCATGAGCGCAGAATAAAGCTGGGCCATAGATATATCATCGTCTTGCGACCCTTGCTCCCCCTGAGGCTGAGAAGAGGAGGAAGCTCCAGGATGCGCACTTGGGCGAGGAGGCAACACAATCTCTCTGGGCTTATAAGCCTTATGCACTCCTCCTTTGCCGCCTCTGAAAGGACCAATCTTGTGAATGATAAGCTTCATGACATATGGTGCATAATTGATCCGTCGAGACCTATCATTCTTGGATTCGTCCATCCCATGAATCATCAAGTCAATAACATCAAACCGTGTCCCTGAGGTGATGTAGTGGATGAAGTTCCAGACATGGCCTCTAACAGCATCATAATTTCCACTTTTTGGCATGATGGTTTGATTGATGATCTTATTGATTAAACCGGGAATGGGAAAAAGATGATTGGCCTTGCCATGCACAAACCTCTGGCTTTGATCATAGAAGTGTGAGCATTGGTGAAGAGCAATCGCCAGGCTGTCAAGCACCTTGACATAGGCGCTTGAGAAAGTGATTAGGGCTGCCTCAAAATCCGCCTTGTTTGCGCTTATATACTGCTCTCCAGTCATCCATTTCAAATGCTCAAAGTTAGGGGAAATCCACAAGGTGGCACAAAATTGCCGAATCAACTCCTCGTTGTAGTCCGACTTGAGAGTTACAAGATGGTGAATTCCTGAATCTTGAAATATGCGCAAAAGGCCAGCATAAGCAGGAATGCCATCGATGTGTTCCCAATCCATATATTTGTGATTGGCAAACTTAGTGTTGAGGAAGAATTCTTCATACACTTGTTCCTGAAACTGTGTATGAAACCTTGGATTTGCAGTATTCTTGGGGAGAAGAGACTGCCATCGAGATCTGAGAACGGCATAATCATCACTATGCATGCTTCGAATATCATCTCTTCGGTCACTGATAAGAGGACCCTGATCCTCATCATCACCATCTCCTTCATCTTCCTCCCCTTCCTCAGCAACATCAGGTAATTCGCTCTCAGAGGAGTTTCCATAGCGGTCAGACTCGGTATCGGAACCATTGGGGGTTCCATTATCGCTGTCCTCCTGAGTTTGTTCCGGCATCTCCTCATCCTCTGGCTCAATAGGAGGAGGAACATGGGCAGGAGATTGACGAGAGGATCCCTGTCCTGCACTCCCACCACTAGCATATGTCTTTCTCACTGGATTTCTGCTTTCAGCCACCTTTCTGACGGTGTTCCGAGTCTTGGGAGCCATCTTGAGATAAACAAGAGGAAATAGGAAGTCAAGGAGTGCTGGAGAGAATGAAAATTTGGTTGAAATTGAATGAAGATTAGTTGCTGCAAATTTTCAGGGAAATCGGTAGTACCGCAGTTCAAGAGGCGGTAGTACCGGGGTGCGGTAGTACCGGGCTGCGGTAGTACCGGAGGCAGGTGCGGTAGTACCGCACTCTCGAGCGGTATTACCGATTTTCCTGAAGTTTTCTACGGCAGATTAATCTATGATTCTAAGTGATGTTTTTGATGGATATAATCCAATAGAAATATGTTAAAACATCAAACATCACTAATCCTAGCAATTTGCCCAAGAATATTGCATCAAAACATCCACATTTCAAAATTTAACCTAAATTCACAAAAGAGATCAAAGAGAGATAAAACTTCGGATTTGATTCGAAATACCTCAAGGAATAGAGGAGGAGGAGGACACTTGAGATGCAGAAAAACGTCCAAGAACCACAAGAATCCCACCGGATTTGGAGATCGGGGTGGAGGATTGAGAGTGTTCTTGGGGGTGAGAGAGGAGAGAGGAAGAAAGAGAGTTCGGGCGTTTGAAGTAATGAGGAGAGAGGGAACGATTTTTGAATGAGAGGGAGAAAAATCCGGAAGTAACTGACTACCTCAAGAAAAACCGGTAGTACCGCACTTACTCGCGGTAGTACCGCACTGCGGTAGTACCGCGCCTCACAGCGGTAGTACCACGCGATGAACTGCGGTAGTACCGATTTTTCTGGGACTTCCTGATTTTGAGGTTGAAAGAAGATTTTATGCAAATGATCCCTAGTTTTGCACACAAAGAAGAGTCATTCAGGATCATTTTCCATTTAAGAACCTAATTGAAGGCTAATAAAATAATTTGTATGAACATACACGATTTTGGCAACCATTTTTGATAAATCAACACAAAAAAAATACTCAAAAGACCAAAGTATCACCCAAATACATGCAACAAGGGTTCAAGAAACATTCGAGAAGTCTAATACATTTAATTCATTTCTCAACTTGCAAAAACGGCTTTCATCTAATGGTTTGGTGAAAATATCCGCTAATTGGTCTTCGGTTCTTATGTGGCTAATGACAATATCCCCTTTACTAATATGATCTCTCAAGAAATGATGTCTAATATCTATATGCTTGGTTCTTGAGTGTTGGACGGGTTATTGGTTATTTTCACCGCACTTTCATTATCACATAAAAGAGGCGTCTTATTGAATGTTATTCCATAATCCATTAAAGTTTGCCTCATTCATAACAATTGTGCACAACAACTTCCGGCGGAGATATATTCGGCTTCAGCGGTTGAAAGAGCTACGGAGTTTTGTTTCTTTGAGGACCAAGATACTACGGAACTTTCTAACAATTAGCAACTTCCAGAGGTGCTCTTTCTATCCACTTTGCAACCCGCATAGTCAGAATCCGAATATCCAATTAAATCAAAATTTACACCTTTTGGAAACCACAAGCCTATACTAGAGGAATGTTTTAAATATCTTAGAATTCTCTTTACGGCCACTAAATGGCACTCTTTTGGAGATGCTTGAAACCTTGCACATATGCACACACTAAACATAATATCGGGCCTAGATGCAGTAAGATAAAGCAAACTACCAATCATGGATCTATAAAGCTTTAAATCTACCGACTTACCTCCTTCATTTAAGTCCAAATGCCCGTTGGTTGCCATAGGAGTCTTGATGGGCTTTACCTCCTCCATGCCAAACTTTTTTTAGTAAGTCTCTTGCATACTTGGTTTGGCTAATGAACGTCTCATTTTTGAGTTGTTTGATTTGAAGTCCAAGAAAGTAACTCAATTCTCCTATCATTGACATTTCAAACTCCCTAGACATCATATCACCGAATTCTTTGCAAAATTCTTGGTTAGTAGAACCAAATATGATATCACCAACATAAATTTGACAAACAAAGAATTCATCATCAATAATTTTAGTAAACAATGTAGTATCAATCTTCTCGATTTTGAATCCTTTTGAGATTAGAAAATCTCGAAAACGCTCATACCAAGCCCTAGAGGCTTGTTTGAGTCCGTATAACGCCTTTGAGAGTTTGTAAACATGATTAGGATTATTTGGATCCTCAAATCCGGAAGGTTGCTCAACAAATACAAGTTCGATTATTTTTCTATTTAGAAACGCACTTTTAACATCCATTTGATAAAGTTTAATATCAAAGCATGATGCAAAAGCAAGTAAGATTCTAATTGACTCAAGTCTAGCTACGGGAGCAAAAGTTTCATCATAATCTAGTACCTCGACTTGAGTGTAACCTTGAGTAACTAACCTTACTTTGTTTCTTACCACAATTCCGTTTTCATCTTGTTTGTTGCGGAAGACTCATTTAGTACCAATTACGTTTTGTTCCTCGAGTCTTTCCACCAAACTCCATACTTTATTTCTTGCGAAGTTGTTTAGCTCCTCATGCATGGCATTAACCTAATCGGGGTTTTCTAATGCATCATCTACCACCTTTGGTTCAATAGAGGAGACAAACGAGTAATGTTCGCAAAATGCAACTAATCTAGAACGGGTTTGAACACCCTTACCCACATCACCCAATATTTGATCTATTGGATGATCTCTAGATAATGCGTTGTGAACTCTCAATGGTTGAGCTTGCTCATCTTTTTCTTCATCTAGAACTTGAATAGTATTTGGAGTAGAAGATGTAGGAGGTTGAACTTGAGTTGATGAAGATGGATCATTTGAATCCCCTTTTGGCTTGATGCTTCCAACTTGCATATTTTCCATAGCCTATCTTAGTCCCTCATCACCTACATCATCCAAATTTTCTTACTCTTTTTGAGAGCCATTAGTCTCATCAAATTAAACATCACAAGATTCTACAATTACACCGGTATTTTTGTTGAATATTCTATATGCTTTGCTATTAGATGAATAACGTAAAAGAAAACCTTCATCACAACGACATTGAAATTTTGAGAGCCGAACACCTTTTCTTAGAATAAAGCATTTGCATCCAAACACTCTAAAATAAGATATGTTTGACCTCCTTCCCATGAGGAGTTCATAGGAAGTCTTTTTCAAAAGACGATGTAAATAAAGGTGATTTATGGCATGACAAGCGGTATTGATTGCTTCCGCCCAAAAGATGTCGAAAGTGTTATATTCATCAAGCATTGTCCTAACCATTTCAATTAATGTTCGATTTTTCCTTTCTACAACTCCATTTTGCTCCGGAGTATATGTTGAAGAAAATTCGTGCTTTATTCTAAGTTCATCACAAAAATCCTCAATTTTTGCATTCTTGAACTTAGAATCATTGTCACTCCTAACTTTCTTTATTTTAAAATCAAATTCATTTTGAGCCCTTTTTGCAAAACTTTTGAAAATCTCGGGGACATCACTCTTGTCATTTAGGAAGAAGACCCATGTATATCGGGAATAATCATCCACAATGACCAAACAATAGTTGTTGCCCCTAAGCTCTTGTAGGTTGTTGGCCCAAACAAATCCATATGTAAGAGCTCTAATGGTCTAGATGTTGACATGATACTTTTGGAAGGATGAGAATTAACCACTTGTTTACCGGCTTGACAAGCACTACAAAGCTTGTTTTTCTCAAACTTCACATCCTTCAAGCCAACGACTAAATCATTTTTGAAAAGTTTTTTGAGTTGAACCATGCCCACATGACCCAACCTTCCATACCATAACCAACCCAAAGAGGTTTTGGATAAAAGACAAGTTTTCAATCCTGAATCATTTAAGCTAAAATCTATTAAATAAAGATTTCCAAAACGAAAGCCTTTAAAAACAATTTCATTATCCTTTTCTTTTGAAATTGATACACCATCTTTTGAGAATGAGCAAATTAAGCCTAGATCACATAATTGAGCAATGAATAGCAAGTTGAAATTTAATGTTTCTACTAAAGAGACATTAGAAATGGAAAGGTCATTGGAGATAGCAATTTTACCCAAACCTAATACCTTTCCTTTGCTATTATCGCCAAAAGTGATCTTCTCATTGCTCCCATTTTCAAATGTGGTGAACATCTTCCGGTCTCCGGTCATGTGTTGAGTGCACCCACTATCTAGCACCCAATGTCGACCACCGGTCTTGTAATTCACCTACAAAATAAAATCAATTTCTTTTAGGTACCCAAATTTGTTTGGGTCTTTGGAGGTTAGTAACCAAGGTTTTGGGCACCCAAATAGCATTCTTTTTAGCGCCTAAAATTGAAGTGCCAATGAATTTAGCAATAATCTTCCCACTAGTAGATTTCTTTAGCAAATAGTAAGAATCAAATAAATGAGTAGAAGCAGTTTTTATTTCTTGATTTTCCTTACCAATTGGCCTCACAAACCTTGTAACCGGTTTTAAGAGATTCTTACCTTTCTTAGGCACATACCCAAGTCCCTCCTTATTGAATGAGCATCTTTGCTCACTCAATAATTTGTAAAGGGTGGCCTTATCCTTGAAGCATCTCTCTAAACTTTTGTTCAATTGATTAACTTGATCTTTTAATTTGCAATTTTCAACAACAAGTTCTTCATCACATAAATTAACAAAATTATCAATACTTGAACTACAAGACATAGCATTTAAATCATCACATGAAGTAGAAGTATTAATTTTAACATTTTCTAACCTAGGCATATCATTCATAATGTCACAAGAAATTTCAATGCTAAAATTAGATTTGCTTGATGTTTCTTGTATAAGTAAGGCATGAGTTTCAATTAACTTCTCATTTAACTCTTTAAGAATTTCATGCTCTTTCTTGAGCTCTTTGAATTTAGCCTTATCTTTTCCAAGAAATTCATTCAAGTCAATAAGCATATCCATTAACTCATCATATGAAGGCTCATCATCATCATCTCAAAGTTTTACCTTTTCTCCCTTGGCCATGAGGCCTGTGCGAGTGGAGAATAGTGATGGTGCTTCCTTGATGGCTATACCGACAAGTCCCTTGTTTTTGAGTGACTTGCCCTTGTCATCCTTCTTTGTGGGGCATTGTGAAGCGATGTGTCCCTTTTCATTGCACTCATAGCAACGAATGTTGCTATATCGCTTCTTGTTGTCGAAGGATCGTTCCCTTTTGCTTGATCCTTATCCTCCACTTCGGTGTGGATATCTTCTCATGAACATCTTTATTCTCCTCACAAGGAGAGCCATTTCCTCTTCGGAGTCATCTTCCTCATCCTCGGATTCTTCACTTGATACCGCTTTGGCCTTGAAAGCGATGACCTTCTTGCACTTGGAGGAGAATTGCTCCAAAAGTTCCTCCTTGTCCTTTTTGTACAACTCATTGGTAATTAAATTACCCAATAATTGCGTTGGCGTCATCTTTGGCAAATCGGGCGAGTTGAGGAAGAGGGTCATCAACATCTCATATTTTTCCGGCAACGCTCTAAGCATTCTTCTCACAATATCAAGATCGGTTAGTGACGTACCGAGGCCCTTGAGCTCATTTACAATATTGACGTACAATTTGGCTTCTTTGACCATGGATGTTCCTTCATGGATTTCCGAAAGGGTTGTCCAAATAGCATGAGCGGTTTCTAAGTTGCTCACCCTATTGAACTCATCCGCGTTCAATGCTCCAAATAATGCATTCATTGCTTGGGCATCTAAATGAGAGTTACGAGTATCTTGATCCGTGAGGTGTGATGGATCAAGTGGCATAACATAACCCTCATTTACTATTTTCCATATGCTCGAGCTCATGGCTTTGAGATAAATTGACATTCTAATTTTCCAATACGAATAATTTGTGCCATCAAATTGTGGTGCCTTGCCTATTGCAATCCCCTCGTTAGCCATCCTTTTCTCTCTAGACGGTTAAGTCTAATGAATGAGAGACCAAGCTCTGATACCACTTGTAAGATCAAGGATAACCGACTAGAGGGGGTGAATAGAAGGTTTTAAAATTTCTTTACTAAATTAAACAATTATGGGCTAGATAACACTAAGCAATCAATTAACCTATGAGCAATTCTACACAATAATAAAGAATCTAGGCAATTGAAAATAAGCAATAATAAGCAAGATAAATTACTATAAAGAACAAGAGACAATCACGGAGACACTTGATGTTTTTACCGTGGTATCAGAAACTTGCCGGTTTCCACTAATCCACGTTGAGGTTAGCTCAAAACGAATGCTCAAGAGTGCAAAGAGAGTGGAGTGAATGCTCTAGGGCTCAAATGAGTTCAATGAACATCAGCAACCTGCCCAAGTGTAGGTGGAGGTGTATTTATAGCCTCACCAACCAAAACTAGCCGTTGGATAAAATTAATCCTGAAAAATCAGGGAAATCGGTACTACCGCCGTTGAAAGTGCGGTACTACCGATTTTTTACTGTAGCAAACAGTAACGACTATGTCAGGCGGTCAGAACTAGCCATTGGATTTTAGTGCGGTACTACCGCCGTTGAAAGTGCAGTACTACCGCAGGTAGGTGCGGTACTAACGCACTGCGGATGTACCGCCGTGCATAAATCGGTGCTACCGATTTCTTTGTGACTGAGTTCTTCTTGGGGAGCGTTCTGGAAAAAACGTTCCGACAATCGGTACTACCGCTGTACCATGCGGTACTACCGCAATGCGGTACTACCGCTGTTTATATTCCTGTATTACCGATTTGTTTTGGGTGAAGTCCCCAAGAGGATACTCTTCTGGAAAAATCATTTCGACAATCGGTACTACCGCTGTACCATGCGGTACTACCGCAATGCGGTACTACCGCCGTTCAATATCCGGTACTACTGATTTTTGAGATGGCTAAGTCCTCAAGGAGGAGCTCTCTGGAAAAATGGTACCGCAAATAAATCGGTACTACCGTGAGACGGTACTACCGCATTTTACATTCCGGTACTACCGCACTGCGGTAGTACCGCAGGAGGGTGCGGTGCTACCGATTTTCCTGAGAGAGCACAGTGAGTTTTCAAATACATTTTCAAATACATGTATGATCCTAGATTGATCCAGTGTGTACCCAAATATGCTATCAAGCTACTTTCAATGATCCCTCTTAATAGTACGGCATCTAACATATAATCCGGTCTTCCACATTTTCTCCTAAGACCGGTAAACCGAAAAAGAGATCCTAAAATTTATGTATCTCAATCTTGATGCTTCTTGAGCTTCAAATTTCATTTGTAGCTTGTTCTTCACTTTTGCACATGTGAGACCTTAGGTATACAATCTCAACACACATGTTAGTCCCATATTCTTATTTTGTCATTAATTACCAAAACCCTAAGATGGGGGCCTAGATGCTTTCAGCGGCGCGGCACTTGGAGACGACGGCGGGGTTCGGAGAACGACAACGGTGGGTGAGGCGCACGAACCGAGGCGGCGGTAGGCTTTTTAACACGTGAATCGAGGTGTCCGATCCGGAGATGGCGCGGCATGAGGGAAAACTTGGTCGGGACACATGGACAGCTGAGATTGGCGACGCGTGGGCGAGGTAAGGATCAGGCGGTGGGGACCGAATCGAGGCGCGATGGCTAGGGCAACGCGGGGCGCGGGCATGCGGATACGGGTGCGTGGCGAGGGCGGCTGATCGTACAACGCAGACTGGGGCAGGGCGCGGTGGTACGGCCGACCGAGGGGAGCTGGGCCGAGCCAGGCAGGTGCGAGCGCGCGGGCGCGGGCGCGGGGCGGTCGACACGTGGCACGGTCGTGCGGGGGTGTGCCGAGGGTTTTGGCCCAAGAGGATTTTTGGGGTTTTTCTTCTAATTTCCTTTTTATAAATTCAGAATAAAATCCAAAAAAACTCTTGAAAATAGCAGATATGTCCCAAAAATTTGCCGAAACTACCAGAAAAATCCTTGAGACACAAGGAACTCAAATAAAATATTTTTAGCTTATGTTAAGCTTTATTTTAATCATATTAAATCATTTTAATTTCCAAAAATTCATTTGGAGCTTGATTAAATTCCAGAAAATTCCAAAAATTGAATTTTGAAAATTGGGTCTTAAATTCTTCGAAAAAACAGGATGTTACATCGCCTAGCTTCAGCAGTAGCCGTTCCCGCTCCTACTCACCAAACTACAGTCCTACTTGTCCAGGGACTAGCTTTATGGAGGAGTAGCTGAATTAGGCTAGTAAAGTGCTTACTAAGGATAGTATGTTAGTGGTAAGCACTAACCCCTATAGTAGATATTAACTTGTAACATATATGGTATTGTATTGTAGCCATGGTAGACGTTGTGAAATTTGGTATTGTATTATATTGTACCCTCATAACTCAGCATGGCCTAGTTGCTATGCGCTTAAGTCATGTAACCCCTTATTATGTATGGCTTATGGCCACAATAGGCCTTATATTGTATTACGTTTAGTCATTTATCTTATTTGAATGGATTTTCTTCTGCATGCTTACAAGGGTTCATTGACCCACCTATCTAGATATTAGTGATAAAAAGAATACTCCCCATAGATGGCCACCATGAGAGTCACCAGGGCTCAGGCTAACGCCAACCCTGAGGTGGAAGCCAATATCAATGCTAACCAGGAAGCGCCACCTATGGGACGCGAGAGAGGCCGTGGTCAAGGAGTCAACCTCCCTCCCCTGCCAGTCAACCCCACCATGGCACAAGTCATGGCACAACAAACACACATCCTACAAACCATCTACACTAGCCAACAGGTGAACACTGGCAACCACAGCTCTAAACTGGCTGATTTCATAAGGACTTGGCCTTTAACCTTTTCTTCTGCCGACGAGCCACTTTAGGTTGAGGACTGGCTTCATGGCACCGAAAAGAAACTATGACTTGCCAAGTGTGCCAAGGAGGACTGAGTAGTTTTTGCCACCATCAGCTCAAAGGGGCAGCAACCGCTTGGTTATCTAGCTGCCAGCGGTAATGGAAGTCTGTGACTGAGGAAGAATATGAGGAGGAAGCCGAAGAGCAAGGGGGAGCTAGAGAGGAAGGCACAGAAGCAGAAGGAGGAGTGGTCAACCAAGCTGGCTAGGCCATTCCTTGGAGAGAGTTCAAGGTGGCATTTAGAACCAATTTTGTTCCCGCATGAGTCACGCGGATGAAGAAAAATGAATTCCGCACCCTAAAGCAAGGAAACATGTCAATCGGCAAATACCTTACAAAGTTTAACCAGCTAGCCTGCTATTCTCCAAAAGATGTGGCAGATGAGGAGGAGGAGATTGATTATTTCTTTGAAGGCATGAATGAGGATCTGCGTGTATAGTTGATTATCCAGGACTTCTCTAGTTTCCACCATCTTGTTAACAAACACTTATCTTGGAGAATGAAAGGAAGAATTTAAAAGCTAGTCGCAAGCACAAGCAAGCTGTCCAAAGTCCACAAGAGAGGTTCATTTAGAAGCTTTTCAACAATTCTTCCATTCCAAGGCCAATTCAACCCTCAAAAATTCCAGTCCCAGTACCACGCCCAAGTAGTAGCTCATTCCAAACTCCATGCCTTGTAGGTTAGTCTACTGGGCTAAACCATGCTACTAATCTCAACTACTTCTGATGCAGAGAAAAACGGCATTTTGCTAGCTGATGCCCTCATAAACATATTACACCTGTGAAGTTTATTCTAGGAACCACTCCATTCCATGGTCAAGCCTCAGCACCCGACAAGGGATATCAGACCCCTCTGGTCAGCAAGGTACCCTTGTCACCCAATCATAGCTGTGTGAACCATATCACCGTCGAAGAAACTTACGAAGCTGCAAGAGTCCTCATGGGTACGTTCCGGATTGACAAAATCTAGGTCCAACAAGGGGTCAAGGAATTTTGTGGTAGTGTATATTTCAGGTTAAATGACAACATGGAAAAAATGCTCCCCTTCCGATTAAGGATGCATGATGTGACTATCAAAAGGAGTGATTTTATTCCAAACTCCCTAGAGGTAGTCACCTCAAATTCACTAGGAATGCTCCTCCAATGTAGGCAACACAAGATAGTGAAGAAGATAAGAAAGATTTAAAATTAACAATTGAAGAGAAGAGTTAGCTATTGCAGTTCTCTCCCTAGTTGCAGCCAGACTAATTGGTCGACAGATTGTGTACGACTTCCTCCAGCACAAGATCGACCCTCTAAAGAAGAGGGTTTGCTAAGTTTGGATCTTTGAAGGGGCTGAAGACTCAACCAAAGATAGCTCTAGAGGTGTGATTATTCTTTGAATTTTTAAAGTTACCATTTTTTATTTAGTAGCAAATGTGTTACTAAGTTTATTTATATTTTTGCTTTACAATTGTCACAACAAGAAGTAATATAGATGACTTCAAAAATGTTGAGGACTATAAAAGATGGTTCAGAACACATCCCTCTTGATGACCAGCCTTCCAGCCTTATTGGGGCTCTAAAAGAATTTTAAGATGATTGCATTCTGGTATATAAGGAAGACATTTTCTTAATCTTGAATTTTTACTAAGATTATAATTGAAAAGTATTCTCTCTATTTTTTAAATGCATGGCAGAAAGAGGCCTGAAGACTAGGCTAGATCGAGTGGTCAAGCTCCTCCAGCCAAAAAAGATAAGACCGTTGTGGCTAGACCTTCACAAGTGATGGTCAAGAAACCAACGACCAAATCTAGAGCCGTTGTAGCGACCCCTATCATTATTCCAGCTACTGCTCCATCGACCAGTGCCCATGCTATTATCGTCCCAACCAATACTTCAGCTGCTACTACACTAACCAATGCCCCTTCTCCATCTCGTGCCATCTGGTCAAAACGCTTCCACGATCAACCTTAGGCGCAAGAGAAGTTGGCTAAGGCTGCCAAAGTTGCAAAGGCTGCTAAGGCTGTTGAGACCAAGACAACTACCCAAGTGCGTAAGACAAAACACAAGATCCAATATTAGAATCCATCTCATCGTCACCTTCCTTCATTCCCATATGTTCAGGGTGAGAATTATGATGTTGAGGAACAAGAGGAAACCCCCTCTAATTAGAGTGAGGGTACCTAGGATAAGTGATCCTAGTGTAAATATCTCTCAAGATAAGTTAGGCGATGATAGTTGTACACTTGTTGCCACCCTTGCTTTACTTTATTTGGAGATTAGAGTTGGTATACGTTTTGATTAAGTTAACAACTTGACTATTTCTTTAATTATTTTTTACATCATCTACTTAGGTAAATTATACTTTTATCTGTATTAGCCCCTTGACCACTTCTCCTAGTCCAATTGTTGGAGCTCAAGGAGAAGAGATACAAGTTAAAGTGGAGCCATTGCCTACTTCCTTGGTTGAGCTGGCTCCAACCAATTTAGAGGAGATAGAAATGCCTATGGCCATGGTGGAGGAAGTGGTCAGAGATGATCTAACCTTCCCAAGGAGAACATCTGCAGATGAAATCATCTCCAAGGAAGTGGTTCTATAGGCTCTAACTACAATGGAAAGAAGCGACAAGGCTAACAACAACGGATGTGGTGGTTGCGTAGGCTCCGACTACAATGGAAAAGACAATAAGGTTAACAATAGAAAATGTGGTCGTTGAGCAAGCTATAACCACTGATATTTCACTTGTCATCGAGGAGCCACTCAAAGTTGTTCCCGACTAGGAAGTTGCTCAAGATGCAACCTATGAAGCAATTGTTCAAGTAAGTAATTGTCGAGACCCGGATATGCAAATTCGGTCTCTCTGTGTAAACTGCACTAGTCCAGAATCACGCTAGTGCACACAGTCAAACATAGATGTCATCACAGTCATACACACGACAATAATAAAGGAAAACTCGAATATCGATAAAATATCAAAGGTACGACCTTATGGCCAAGCTTACAATATCTCTAGCCGGAAGGGCTTAACAAAATAGCAGAGGAAATCCAAAATAAAGCGTAGCGGCCAATCGACAAACCCACAGGCTATCGAGTGGAGAACGAAGCCTAATCCGTGAAGTCGTCGCAGTACTCTCCTTCTAGAACCTCCTGCTGATAGTACTCTTCTCCCTCAACTGAGCAACATAGGCGTAAAGCCATGAGTACATTGGTACTCAGCAAATCGTTTGTAACAAATGAATGCAATATAATATGCAAGGCTTACGAAAGGAGGGCTGAAAGGTTAATTTGCATAAAAGCATTTCACAATGAAATATAATAAATAACTTTAAAGCGAAAGTTAACTGAAGACAGTAATAATGAATAATCAAAGGATTAAACATGAACCCCTTGTGAACACCAATTCACAAGCTAGACCAACAGTGAACTACCTGTCCACCCCCAACATAAACCACCAAGTTATAAGTGAAACGCTAACCATCGTGTGAAATCCCCGAGCAATGTCCATGACCGAGGACGCGGCTATTCGAATAGTTTTACACTCTGCAGAGGTTGCACAACTGTACCCACACGATGTGATTAACCTAGACCTAAGGAAATCACAACAAGGCCTTTACAATGCTCTACCTCAACACAATCCTGCCCGCTAGGGTTTCGCATCACACCCGCCCTTGCGCCACATGGATATCAGCAACCATATCCATCACAATTGCAGAATTGAGTTGAAATATTACAAATTAATCAGCCAGGTCCATCCCATAATAGACATGTGGTTTGCACGATTAAGCTCAGATCAATGGCACACAAAGTTAAGTCCTTAACATAACCCGGGCGAGGCTACCACATCCCCGAAGTGCAACTGCACCTCCCCCTTTACTGCACGATCACTCGCCCGAGTGAAAACCAATTTGTGAAACCAAACCAACGACACACCAACGACGTGGCACAAATTTTAATACACGTGGCACCAACCACAGTTCCATATGTCATTAAGTCAAATTAATAATTTAACATGTGCTGATTAGATCAATCGTAAATATAAGCCAGCTAAGCAGTCTAATCGTACCAACCCATGTGACAAATAATCTAGCATCACTAGTAAATTACCCAACCTATGGTGACAATGGCATCATGGTATTCCAAAGTATCAAGGAGGTATAATCTCAATTGGGACGATAACTACCAGTGCAAAGGTTTGAATAAAAATAGCAATGCGATGTAATTTAAAACGAAATAATTAAATAATAGATTGCAAAAATAGGTTCAACATGATCAAAGGACACGACTTGCCTTCGTTATGCTCAGCGGGGTACTCCTGGTCTTCAGGCGCGAAACCTGCTCCTCCGGAATCCGAATCTAACGAGAGATAAAACGATCAAAAACAAAGAAACACATAAAATGATAAGCAAATGAACTCCAAAATTCAAAAAACTAGAACCAACAGCTAGAGCTCGATTTTAGATGAATTTAGAAAAAAGAACGGGGTCAATCGGAGCTAGGACGGAGGAGAACGGGCTCCCGGAAAATTAATTCTAAAATTAATTCCGGAAATTCGAAAAGTGCACTGTGCTGTGAACCCGGTCCACGGAATTACCGGTCCACCGTGAACCCGACGCACGGAACAGTACACACGGAGAGAGGGGCGCTAACGCGGCGGCGGGGCGGTGATGGTGGCAAAGATATGTCGCCACGCGTCACCGGCCGACGTGGCGGTAGCGACGTACGCCACATGGCTCTGGGACGGCCGGTCCGACGTGGCGGCGACGTGGCATGCCACGCCGGCTAGGGCTGACGTGGCGCGGCCGACGCGCACGGCGCGGCGCGGCGGCGGGCGCCGGATCCGACGGCCGTGAGGGCGACACGGCGAGATTCGGATCGCTGATCCAGATTCGGGCGACGGCGAGATGGGCGTCGCGGCGCGGCGCGCGCGCAGACGCGCCGAGGCGGCGAGGCGAGGGCGAGGGCGAGGTTCAGCGACGCGGCGATCGGGAACGACGCGCGACGGACGCTGCGGGAACTCACCAAAGAACGGAGCGGCGCAACGGGTCGGCGGCGACGGCGACGACGCGACGCGCAGCGACGGCGCGAGCGGCTCGGAACGGGCGCGCGAGCGCGGGAGGCGAGGAGCTAGGGTTTTATCACGCGAACCGAGGTAATCCAATCCGGCGATGACGACGGTCGCAACGCGACAAGTTTGATGGTCGATTCAACGCGAGAGATCGGACGGCCGGACGCACGCGAGGGTTAGGGTTTGATCGCGCGGCGGAACGGACGGCGGCCGAGGGCGCGGCGGGCGCGAGCGCGGCGGCGCTGCTTGGCGCCGCCAGCAAGGCATGATGCGCGACGCGTGGCGTGGGCGGATCGGGCGCGCGAGAGTCGGGCGCGCGGAAAGAGTACGGCGGCGGCGGCGAGCGCGGGATGGGCGACGCGTGGAGGAGAGAGGGACATCGGGCGGCGGGGGTTTATTTGTTTTCTTTTCTTTTCCCAGAAATTCAAATAAACTGCTAGGAGCTTTAGAAAATAGCAAATAAATCCCAAAATTCACCAAAAATACCAGAAAATTCCTTGACACCTCAAGAACACAAATAAAATATTTTCAACTTATGTTAATATTTATTTTAATCATATTAAATCTTTGAAAATTCTAAAATTCATTTGAAGCTTGAATTAAATTTAAAATTCCAGAAAATTCATTTTTAAATTCCGTGCTTTAAAAATCTTAGAAAACAGGATGTTACAAACCTTACCCCTTAACGAGATCTCGACCCTAGATCCGGGTCAACTAAGAGAATAGGTTCTGAACTCTACTCGAGATCCTCCTTGCGCTTCAGTGGCTTCCTCCTCGGAATGGTTGCTCCACCGACTTTGCAAAACGGACCACTTTGTTCCGGGTGACTCGCTCTGACACTTCCAAGATTTTGACTGGATGCTCTTTGTACGCATGATCCTCCCGCAGTCAACGGCCTCAATCGCACAACCTCCTCTCGTACACGCAAGCACTTCTTCACCGGGACACATGGAAGACGCCATGTACCCCATCAAGGACGGTAGCTCCAAGCGATAAGCAACCTCTCCCTGCGTTTAATCTCGAACGGACCAACATATCTCGGTGCAAGCTTCCATTTTAGCCGAAACCTCTTCACACCCTTGAATGGTGTGATCCTGAGATACACAAAATCATTTGGCGCAAAACTCAGCTCTCGACGTCTGGTATTTGCATAGCTTTTCTGTCTGGCCTGGGCAGTTTTCAACCTTTCCTGTATCAAGCGGACCTTATCCTCGCCTTCTTTCAAACGATCTGGACTAAAACCCGACCTTCCCCGTCTCTTTCCAATTGAGAGGGTCCTGCATTTCCTGCCATACAATGCCTCAAACGGTGACATCTGCAAACTAGCCTGATAACTGTTGTTGTATGAGAACTCTGCAAAAGGCAAGCAACTGTCCCACTTGGACCCATGATCAAGCACACAGGCTCTCAACATGTCCTCTAAAATCTGATTTACTCGCTCTGTCTGACCATCTGTCTGGGGGTGATACGTTGTACTGAAATTCGTGTGAGTTCCCATAGCCTTATGGAAACTACCCCAAAACGAGGTAAATCGCGATCCACGATCTGACACAATCTTCTTGGGCACACCATGCAAACTGACAATCCTGGACATATATAGCTCTGCCAATCTGTCACCACTGTAGGTTGTCTTAACTGGAATGAAATGAGCAACCTTGGTCAATCGGTCCATAATGACCCAAATCGAATCATAGCCCTCTTTGGTCCTAGGCAGACCGACTATGAAGTCCATACCAATTTCTTCCCACTTCCACTGAACTCTCAATGGTCAGAGCAAACCCGCAGTCTCGATGCTCGCCTTTACTCTCGACAAACATCACAAAGGGCTACATACTCAGCGATCTCACGCTTCATGCTTGGCCACCAATACTTATCCTTAATGTCCTGGTACATCTTGGTACTGCCTGGATGAATCGAATACAGTGACTCATGAGCCTCTTTTAACAACACATCCTTTAGCTCTTGCTTGTTGGGCACACACAAACGCTGCTTGAACCACAAGGTTCCCTGGTTATCCATTGAAAATCCTGACTCTTTACCTTCACTTAAGTTCTTTCTGATCCGCTGAAATACCTCATCATCTGACTGAGCCTGACGAATCTGACCATGCAAAGTATCCTGCATCTCCATAGCTGCCAAAAATCCTGGCTCAACCAACTCAATGCTAAGCTTCTGAAATTCCTCATGCAAAGCTGGCTGACTCTCTCGAACCATCACTGAATTGCAAGATACCTTTCGCCAAGGCATCCGAACAACATTAGCTTTCCTAGGATGATAATGTATGCCAACATTATAATCATTTATCAGCTCTAACCACCTCCTCTGCCTGAGGTTAAGCTCGGACTGGGTAAAGATGCATTTCAAACTCTTATGATCCGTGTAAATCTCACATTTATTACCCATCAGATAATGACGCCAAATCTTTAAAGCATGCACTACGGCTGCTAGCTCCAAATCATGAGTGGGGTAGTTCTCCTCATGCGGTCTTAACTGGCGTGAGGCATAGGCTACCACTCTTTTGTCTTGCATCAAGACACAACCCAAACCTTTGCGAGAAGCATCGCAAAATATCTCAAAATCCTTATTAATATCAGGCAACAAAAGCACTGGGGCTGTGGTCAAACTCTCCTTAAGTTTCTGAAAACTTTTCTCGCACTCTGGCGTCCAAGTGAATTTCTTTTCCTTCTTGAGCAACTGCGTGAGGGGTCCACCACACCGAAAATCCTCAATAAAGCGACGGTAGTATCCTGCCATACCCAGAAAACTCCTGACCTAGGTAACTGAAGTGGGTGACTGCCAATCCAAAACATCACTCACTTTTCCTGGGTCAACTGCGACTCCTTCTGCTGTCAACACATGCCCTAGAAAGGTGACTTTCTTCATCCAAAACTCACATTTGCTAAACTTTGCATACAATTTGATTATCCCTCAATTTCTGCAACGCTAATCTCAGGTGCTCCTGATGCTCTTTCTCATCCTTGGAATATATCAAAATGTCGTCAATGAACACAACGACAAACTTGTCCAAATATTCCATGAATACCTTATTCATCAAATACATGAAATATGCTGGGGCATTGGTCAAACCAAAAGACATAACTGTGAACTCATATAGACCATAACGAGTCGAGAAAGCTGTCTTGGGTATGTCCTCCTTTCGGATCCTCATCTGGTGATATCCTGACCTCAAATCAATCTTGGAGAACACTCCTGCTCCCTTAATTTGGTCAAACAGATCATCAATCCTGCGCAGAGGGTACTTATTCTTGACGGTGACCTCATTAAGTGCTCTGTAGTCCACACACATGCGCTAACTACCATCCTTCTTCTTGACGAACAACACTGGCGCTCCCACGGGATGAACTCGATCGATGTAACCCTTATCCAAAAGCTCCGAATTTACTTCTTCAACTCTGCTAAATCATTGGCTCGCATCCGATAGGGTCTCTTAGAAATCGGAGCGGTACCTGGCACAAGCTCAATCAAAAACTCAACCTCTCTCTCGTGGCATACCCGAAGATCATCTCGAAACACGCCGGGTACTTCGACAACCGTACATCCTCCAATGGATCACCTTGCTCGCAAACCATGATCGCTCGATCGACACTCGGTCGCGAATCGCACCTTAACCCCATCTGAATTGGTTAAGGTCACCGCTCGCTCCTACGTCTAACACTATCTCGCCGCTTCAAGCCAATCCATCCCCAAGATTATATCTAGGACCGTGATATCCAACAAAATCAGTCGGCCCCTGAACTCAACTCCCCGAATGGTTATCCGACTCGACAACCTAGGTTGGATCTCAACTCGGATCCGGGACTGAATTAAAAGAAAGATCCAAGAGCAACAGATTTTCAATTGTTGCTTTAAAGCAAAACTCCAGAAACAAACGAATGCGAAGCTCCGTAATCAAATAAAGCGTGGTGGTACTAGGCCGAATGTACTAGGAACATACCGATCACAACGTCCGTGCTGCTCGGGCATCCTCTCGCGTGACGTGGTTCACCTAACCTCTCACCACCGACGTCCCGCCGCTCGCCCCGATGCCGGAGTGCTCTCGCCCCGCTCCTAGGTAGGAGTATGACCGGGTGTGGCTCCCAAGTCGAAGCGAACTAGCATTGGGGCCTGTCTCTGAGGGCATTTACTAGCATAGTGTCCCACCTCGTGACACTTGAAGCAAGTGACGGACGCTGCTGAATTATTGCTCTTCGCCGCTGCGACCATCTGGAACTACCGTGACGCCGCCCCGATCAAATCGGCGAGGCGCCCGAGCTGGGTCTCAAAATCGACAAGCTGCTGCTGCTTCTTTGAGGCACCCGTGGCAGCCGGTAGGAACCAAAACGGGGTCTCTGCTGCTGGTGCGACTGCGATCCCTGCTGGATCATCCTCCTCTTGCGAGACTTCTCGAGCTCGCGACGACTCTCCTCAATGAGAATAGTCTTATCCACCAACTGCTGGAAACTGTCATAGTCGTTGCCTACGACCTGCACCTTCAACGCTGGGTTCAAGCCCTTCTTGAACCTCTTCTGGCGAGCTGCATCTGTGGCTATGTCCTCTGGTGCATAGCGAGCCAACTGAGTGAATTTATTGAGGTATTCACTCACTGACAGGTTTCTCTGCTGGAAGTCCCGAAACTCTTCCTTTTCATATCGACCACACCATCCAAGACGTGGGCGTTATGGAAAGCCTTGGCAAACTCCCTCCAAGTGATGTTATTCTGGTTCTCATGGGCGGCACAGTAGTTCTTCCACCACTCTGCTGCTGGTCCCTCAAGCTGATGTGCTGCATATAACACCTTCTCTCTGTTAGTGCACTGAGCCAAGTTCAGTTTCTTCTCAACTGAACGGACCCAATCGTCGGCCTCCAAAGGCTCGACGAATCGAGAAAACAGCGTCTCGCCTCATGAACTCGCATTTGGGATCACGACGAGGTGCCGGTGGTGGTATCGCTCTCGTGTTGTCGCTGCATCATAGTCGCATACTCGCATCATGGTCCGCATCATCCGAGTCCGACCACCAAAACCGATCGAGGCGGATCCAAGGTAGGTGGCACCGCTCCGCAAAGATCGCGCCTGGATCTGGTTAGCTCGCCGCGCCCGAGGAAGTCCTGGTATCAACCATCTTGCTCTGAAAAGAAAACAACTGCTGACTGACCAAAAGCAAAAAGACGAGAGAGAAAAGCATAGATAAGAGGTAAATGCGTCTAAGGGGTTTTGCTAATGGAAACCTAATCTAAACAAACACTTAGCCAATAGGCTAACAACAAAACTGAGCAAGAATAAACTCCATTAAAAGATTGACATGATTGCAATATAATGCTTTTAAGGGCAATATTTGCAGCTCACATCACACACAACTGCAAATAAGATCCAACGTGTCTACACGCACTATCTAATCTGAAGGCTCCCACTCGGATCCTGACAAATAGGGTACACTACTATCGTCCTCTGAATCGCTGTAGACAACCCACGAGTTGCGGACATACGGCGACTGCTCTCTGACCGGGACTGGGGTGAACCGACTGAGATAGGCTCGACGATCTCCGGTGATACGATGTCTCTGCTTTGGGCTCGGCGGTGTAGGCGACGGTAGAGGTATCGTGATCGCGGTCGGGCTCCTCCTGCATCGCTCCGTAGTCTAGGGGCGACTCCGTACTGCTCCTTGAACTTCCGGACGAGTCTGGCCATGTTGATCTTGTATAGCTTGCAAAGGCAACGGATGGCTTTGTGCGCAACTCCTTGTGCCGACATCTCTCCACTGGCACCGGCATTCTTGAAGCTGTGGTGTATAACTTGTTTGCCGACTCGGGTGGTGAAGTATAGCCTGGAGATACTCCCGATGCGTTGACCTTTATGCTTCTCATCCTTGGTGAGGTAGACGGGCAATCTCTTCAATCCGAGGCTCCGCAACAGAACGCGTAGAAGTGATCTCCATCCTCCTGTCGGGCTATAAGAAGTTTCGGACATCTAATGCAATTATAAAGGAAAGATCAGTTTATAACTTTATGAAAATAAATTTTGCAAGAATGGGGCGAGAGACAAGAATCCTTAAGAATGAGATAAGAAGATAGAGATATTACTAAATATCAAATTTAGTTGATTTGATTTAGAAAATAAATTTTTGGGCTACGACCATTCTAACTAGGGCTTCGTCCTACAGTCGATATGGCTCTGATACCATCTCTGTCAAGACTCGGATATGCAAATTCGGTCTCTCTGTGTAAACTGCACTAGTCCAGGATCACGCTAGTGCACACAGTCAAACATAGATGTCATCACAGTCATACACACAACAATAATAAAGGAAAACTCGAATATCGATAAAATATCAAAGGTACGACCTTATGGCCAAGCTTACAATATCTCTAGCCGGAAGGGTTTAACAAAATAGCAGCGGAAATCCAAAATAAAGCGTAGCGGTCAATCGACAAGCCCACAGGCTATCGAGTGGAGAACAAAGTCTAATCCGTGAAATCGTCGCAGTACTCTTCTTCTGGAACCTCCTGCTGATAGTACTCTTCTCCCTCAACTGAGCAATATAGGCGTAAAGCCGTGAGTACATTGGTACTCAGCAAGTCGTTTGTAACAAATGAATGCAATATAATATGCAAGGCTTACCAAAAGAGGGCTGAAAGGTTAATTTGCATAAAAGCATTTCACAATGAAATATAATAAATAACTTTAAAGCGAAAGTTAACTGAAGACAGTAATAATGAATAATCAAAGGATTAAACATGAACCACTTGTGAACACCAATTCACAAGCTAGACCAACAGTGAACTACCTGTCCACCTCCAACGTAAACCACCAAGTTATAAGTGAAACGCTAACCCTCGTGTGAAATCCTCGAGCAATGTCCATGACCGAGGACGCGGCTATTCGAATAGTTTTACACTCTGCAGAGATTGCACAACTGTACCCACACGATGTGATTAACCTCGATCTCAGGAAATCACAACAAGGCCTTTACAATGCTCTACCTCAACCCAATCCTGCCCGCTAGGGTTTCGCATCACACCCCCTTTGCGCCACATGGAAATCAGCAACCATGTTCATCACAATGGCAGAATTGAATTGAAATATTACAAATTAATCAGCTAAGTCTATCCCATACTAGATATGTGGTTTGCACGATTAAGCTCAGATCAATGGCGCACAAAGTTAAGTCCTTAACATTACTCGGGCGAGGCTACCACATCCCCGAAGTGCAACTGCACCTCCCCCTTTACTGCACGATCTCTCGCCCGAGTGCAAAACCAATTTGTATAACCAAGCCAACGTCACTCCAATGACGTGGCATAAATTTTAATACACGTGGCACCAACCACAGTTCCATATGTCATTAAGTCAAATTAATAATTAACATGTGCTGATGAGGTCAATCGTAACTATAAGCCAGCTAAGCAGTCTAATCGTACCAACCCATGTGACAAATAATCTAGCATCACTAGTAAATTTCCCAACCTATGGTGACAATGGCATCATGGCATTCCAAAATATCAAGGAGGGATAAACTCAAATGGGACGATAACTACCAGTTACAACGGTTGAATAAAAATAGCGATGCAATGTAATTTAAAACAAAATAAATAAATAGTAGATTGCAAACTGGGTTCAACATGATCAAAGGACACGACTTGCCTTGGTTATGCTCGTGGGTACTCTGGTCTTGGCGCAAACCTGCTCCTCCGGAATCCAAATCTAACGAGAGAGAAAACGACCGAAGACAGGGAAACACATAAAATGATAAACAAATAAACTCTAAAATTCACAAAACTAGAGCCAACAGCTAGATCTCGATTTTAGATGAATTTAGAAAAAAGAACGGGGTCAATCGGAGCTAGGACGGAGGAGAACGGCCTCTCGGAAAATTAAACCTAAATTAAATCAGGAAAATCAAAAAAATTACTGTGCTATGGACCGGGCGCACGGGAAACCAGGTCCACCGTGGACTCGGTCCACGAAACAGTGCACGCGGGGCGGCGGGCTGACGCGGCACGCTAGGGCTGACGTGGCAGCAGCATATGCTGCCACGTGGCAAGGCGCTGACGTGGCACCCGGGGGCGGGTTTCGGCTGACGTGGCAGCTGACGTGGCATGACACGTGGCTGCCACGTAGGCTTAGGGTTGACGTGGCTGCTGACGAGTAGGCCTGACGTGGCTCACGCGCGGCGCAGCGGCGGCTGCGGGGATCCGACGGCTGCGGGGGTGTCCATGCGGCGGCATCGGGGCCTTCGGCCCAGATCTGCACGGACGGTGGGGATCGGGCGGCTCGGGAGGCGGGACGGCCGCGATGGACGACGCGTGGCCGCACGGCGCGCGAGGCGTCGCGGACGCGCGCGGGAGCGGGGGAGATGGCGATGCGTGGCCGGCGCGGAGAGTGGATCGGCGACGCGTGGCGGCGCGGAGCGCGAGGCGCGCGGCGCGCTGGGTGCGCGGGTGGCGGGCGGCGACGAGGCGAGCGCGGGCGGGCGAGTGGCGACGGGAGGCGGTCCGGCGACGGGCGCCATCGGCGGCAGAGGCGCGACAGGAGGGGTCTCCGCGGCGGCGCTCGACGGTTGCGGACGGGGAGACGCGCACAGCGGCGGCGGGCAACTCGGCGCGCGCGCGCGCGAGGACGGCGAGGAGCAGCGGCGGCGGAGTTCGGGTCGTCGACGCGAACCGAGGACGAGCGGCCGGTTTTAACACGCGAAGCGAGGAGTTCCAATCGGATACGGTTCGGGGCGGCAGCGACGCGAGGTTTAGACGGCCGTGATTGAAACGCGTGGACGCATCCAACGGCATCACACGGGGCGCGGGCGGGCGTTGTCGGTGTTACACGCGGCTTCGCCAACGCATGCGGATGCGGCGCGCGAGCGCAGGATTAGGTTAGGTTCGCGCGCGGCGCGAGGCGGACGGCGGAGATCAGCGGGCGCGATCGGCGGCCGAGGCGCAGCGAGGCGCGCGAAGCGGCGAGCGGAGTGGTGCGCGCCGCGTGTTAGCGCGATGCGCGACACGTGGCGCGCGGATCTCGCGCGAGGGGCGCGGCGCGCGCGCGCGGAAGGGGCGACGTGCGCGCGCTGGCGCGGATGCGCGACGCGTGGAGGGAGGAGAAGATCGGGCGACGGGGAGATTTTCCCAAGGATTTCTTTTTCCAGAAATTCAAATAAACTTCTAGAGGCTCTAGAAAATAGCAAATAAATCCCAAAAATTCACCAAAAATAGCAGAAAATTCCTTGAGACCTGAAGAATCCAAATAAAATATTTCTAGCTTATATTAATGTTTATTTTAATCATATTAAATCTTCAAAAATTCTAAAAATTCATTTGAAGCTTAAATTAATTTCAGAAAATTCTGGAAAATTCATTTTTAAACTCCTGGTTTCAAAAATTACAGAAAAATAGGATGTTACAGTAATTTAACTTCTTGTTTATTGTATTGTAGAATTGTTTTTTTAATTCTTGCCTTGTGTTTTGAGTAGGAAAACACAACTCCTCAAAGGATGGATTTTACTGTTGAAACTAGTGCCTATTTAAATGCTCAAATAATAGAGTCATCAGTAATGTTCGGAATAGTATTGCGTACCTCTACAAATCTCTGAATAAATTGACACAAGTTTTCACCAGAAGTTTGTTGAAGATGATATAAATCATATTTTTTCAAAGTTTAGTGTAAAACTTTTAAAATTATTTAAAATAGCAAGGTAAAGGTTCTCCCAACTATAAATTGAACTCTTTGGTTGGTTAAACAACATGTATGAGTAGAGCCCTTTAACACATTGGATAAGTAGTTTGACATTACCTTTTCATCACTGCCCATAGCCTGGACGGCAATAGTGTAGATCTGGAGGAATTCATAAGGATTTGAGTCCCATCAAAGCTCTCCAAATGACCTGGCATGAATTTCTTTGGCCAAACCACCTCTCTCAGGCTAGGCATTGTCGTACATTAGGAATTCCATCACGATTATCAGGAGAACGTGGTCGACGACGACCAGTTATGCCATGATTAGTGCATTTACCTATACCAATCCTGTCGAACATGTTCCATCGAGGCAAATCATTTGCATGATGGGGTTGGTTGTCACTATCGCAATGATGACTTCTTGAGATACAATGCTCTACTCTCTACCCTGTTTGAGATCATGATGATTGCAAAAGACTTTGTACTTCTACAATAGCATCTTGTAGGTCGACAGCCAATGAACAAATGACCAAGAGGTCCTGCTCATTGATTTCTCCCGTCTGGTGGTTGAGGATCACAGTGATAGTATGCAAACATGATCTATTGGAGTTTCAACCTACAAAGGAGATGGTACGGTGTTAAGATCTCTTACTGACAACCTTGGGACAACCTGGGCGTGGTTGTTGAATGTTGTTTAGGGTGATCTCCACATGCGTTGGTATTGGGCCTCCTGGACATCCCTGGTGCATTACAGCTATACTAGCGATATGTCAAGACCTAAATATACAAATTCGGACTCTCTGTATATACTGTACTAGTCCAGGATTATGCTAGTACACACAGTCGAAACATAGATAAAATATCGACCATAATCACAATTAACAAGGGGAAACTCAAATATTAATACTTATCAGAGTTGTAACCTTATGGCCAAGCTTATAAGTAATAGCCTGAAGGCCTGAGTAAATTCTAGCAGCGGAAAATAAAAATAAACGTAGTAGCCACTTGACATACACACAGGCAATCGACTGAGAAGCAAAGTCCTATTCTAAGAAGTCATCAAAGAATCCTTCTCTAAGTATATTTGTCTAATATGGCTCTTCTTTAGCAACTGAGCAAATATGAATATAGCCGTAAGTATGTAGAGTGCTTAGCAAGTCATTTATAACAATTTGCAATATTTAATGATGCAAGGCTTATCAAAGAATGGCTAAGTGGTTATATTTACAGAAAATAATAATTTAAGATAAATACAATAAATAGATTGAAAGCAAACTTTAAAAGGAAGTACTAAGTAATTATATCCAAACAATTGAGTAAACCACAAGTGAACTGACCATTCACTCAATGAACCACCCCTAAACTAATCATTTATATAATGAACTACCAGTGAACTAACCATTCACTTCCTGAACTTAAACCAACCAGGTTTTTATGAAATATCTACCCCTCGTGTGAAATCAAGTATTATCCATAAACGGAGACATGGCTATTCGAATAGTTTTATATTCTATTGAGGTTACACAACTTTACCTACAAGATATTATCATCTCATATTACCATGCAATTAGCATACTTCCTTTGGTGTGCGGCAGATGTTCCATCTCAACCCAATTCTGTCCACTAAAGTTTCATGGTTGAGTAGACTAACCACCTAGTCGGAGAGTCCCTTCTTGCGCCCCATGGAAATGTCTAACCGACATTTACTTTCATCTCAAAGGCAAAACCAAAATTGAAATATTATAAATTAATTAACCATATTTATTCCATACTAGACATGTGATTGTACAGTAAAGCTCAGATCAATGATACACAAAGATAAGTCTTTAGACATTACCTAGGTGAAACATCCATATCCTAAAGTGTTGACCACACTTCTCTCTTAGGTTTAACATGATCAAAAATCACACCTTGCCTTGACCTTGCTCAGTTACCACTTCTTGGTCTTCAATTCTGGTTCTGCCCCGTTCAAGATGTTATCTAACGAGAGAGAAAGTAAATGAAACACAAATAAATTTAAATAAAATCTAAAAACTATAAAACTAAAACTAAAAGATAGAGCTTAATTTTAGATAAATTTAGAAAAAAAGAATGGGATCAATCAGAATTCGGACGGAGGAGAACAGGCTTTCGGAAGATTTGCCAAGAAAATAAATTATTGAAAATGAGAGAGAAACAAGAATATTCTCTAGAATATTCCCTTTAGAATTGATTTAATAAGAGGATTGAGATTGATAGGTGGGCCCTCTGGATTTTTGGGACTTCCAAAATAAAAATAATTCTAAAATTGAATTAGAGGCTGACATGTGGGAGATTGATAGGTGGGCCCTCTGGATTTTTGGGACTTCCAAAATAAAAATAATTCTAAAATTGAATTAGAGGCTGACATGTGGGCCACTAGTCTATAGACCATGTCTACGACTGATTTGTGTCTATGGTGGACTTGGTCCACAAAATAGTGCACGGGACTAGAGGCTAGGGCTAAATTGGCTGAATGACATGATAGACACGTGTGCAAGACTTGGTGAGGTGGCGATGACATGGTTGACACTTGGTTGCTGACATGGCATGCTGAGGTGGTAGGGTTGCGATGTGCTGAGGTGGCGATTTGGCTAACATGGCGCTAACGTGGGTGACACGTGTGCTCTATGCACTGATGTGGCAGCCACGTGGGAAGCTAACTAGAATAGATCGATGACCGAGGATGGCTCAACGCTGGTGATGGCAGCAACAGCTCGTCAGACTTCGGTGAGGGCACCAAAAGCATCACCGTGGCATGGATAAGCTTTATTGTGGCTCAGATTGGTTATGGGAGGGATGCACGGTGTTCGGCAACGGTGCAGTGCGGTGGTGAGGCATGGCCAGCAAGGAACTCTAGTAAAGGAAGCATAGATCGTCTTGGCGTGGCGCATGCTAGCTTCTGGAAGACAACACGAAGCTAAAGAAGTGGGTTTAAAGACCAATGGTCCACTGAGATGACTATTGCGAGCTTTTGGTGATGGAAAGATGGAGTCCACGATGAACGGGAGCTACAGCAACTCTCGAGCCTCGATGAAGGGTGGAAGGAGAGAGAAGAGAGTGGTGAACCTTAGGGTGAAGATGATGAAGGAGCTCTAGTGTGGGTGCAATTGCTCGCCGAAGATGATGAAGGCGACGGCACAAAGCTCCGATTCGGTGCTTGGGGACTTTGCGATGGCAATGTGGTGAGGGCAAAGGGCTGCGTTATTTAAAGGGGGTGGCTATTGTGGCACGCATGCCAAGAAATCGAGTCCCATACAGAGATGGCAACAACGTCCATGGCGGCCATTGTGCGAGGCGTAATCCGGCTCAAAGAAGAGTTCAAGAGGAAGACGGAAGGACTGACAAAGGGGCCTCGCACAACAGCGATGTAGAGAGAGGAAAAGGGTAGACATCGCTGATTTGGCTCGAGTGAAGGAAGCGAGCAACGATGAGTGATGTGTGGCTTAGCGTGGATGTGCGACATGTGGACAGGTGAAGGGCTGGCCAAGTGGAGTGGGCTAGCGCGCGGGGAAATAATGGGCCGGTGTGCTAGGCAGGCCGGGCTAGGGTAGAAAGTGGATCGGGTTGGGAAGGAAAAGGCTAGCCAAAAAGGAGAAGAGAAAGATGGCCTATAAAGAGAATTAGGCCCATAGGACTTTAAGGATTTTTCAAGAATGTTTGAATTGTAGAAATGGTTTAAATTAAATTAGCTCTAGAAAATAGCTAAAAACCCAGAAAAATCCAAGAAAAATATAGAAAAATTCCTTGCAACACAAGGAATCCAACAAAACTGGTTTTCATTTAATTGATATTTACTTTATGTATATTAAACCTTTTAAATTTCTAAAAATTTAAATTAAGCTTTAATTAATTTAGGAAAATCTAAATGGTTATTTATATTTTAAAAGCTTTAAAAGGCACTGAAAATCATGATGTTACATGATATGCCTGCTCCATTGCCTTATGCTTGGCGGCAAGAGCCTACTCCTAGGCTGAACGTTGTTCACATGCCACCCATTGTTCGTTGGTTTCATCGGCATTGATGACTGCACATGCACGTTAGTCGAAGCATATAGATAGTGAGAATGTCTCATCCTTGTCGGAGGAGGGGTAGTAGTAGATATTCTAATGATGATTTTGCCAGAATCTTAGCATTGACATCATCAGCGAGATCATCATTGGGAACCACAGTATTTACATCATGGTTACTTGTCCCTCCAGTTGAAACAGGAGTGGGACTGTACTCACCCTCAGGGTTGCATAGGGGTTGTAGCTTCGCCTCCGCCACCTCGGCCCCAAAGGATTGGGTTGTGGGCGACGCAGGTTCTTCCTTGGGAACATACTCGATGTAGAAGTCACTCCTGCACACCTCCTCAGGGACATAGTCCTCGTCCATGAGGTCGGCATAGTCGGCAAGGTCAAAGGTATTCTCCTCATCCATGCACGAGGACATGAAACATCACGGCGGTGACCTCTGGCTTGATGGCACCCTACTTCTAGCACCAAATATCGGTGATTGAGAACTAGGGTCCCACATTGAACTTACAGAAAAATGAAACAAGAGAGTACAATCAAACAAATACTTTATTACCATCACTACAAGGTTTTTACCCTAAAGCCACGCCTAAGAATGGTTGCAATATGGGCATTTTGGTTGCAATACGTAACAAATGCTTCGAAGTCGATTTCGTTGTGAGTCGTGGCATTTAAATATGTTGCAATAGGTTATTGCGACTCAATTTTGATGTGTTGCGATACTTTGACTTTCGCAACGAGCACAAAAAGCAAATGCCACGCACGATATGGTCGCAATAGGAGATATTGCAACCAATAGCATCGTTGCATTAGTAATTGTTGCCACGACACACGTTGTGGCAATAGACTATATTGCCACCAAACATTGTGTTGCAAGAACGAGCCAAGATTGCAACGCCATTGCTTCGTGGGAATAGAACTAATTGCCACGGACTATGTTCCATTGCAATAAAATCTTCTGCAACGAAAATCATTTGGTGGCTATATCCGTAATTGCGACGCACAATGTTTCATTGCAATAACTTATGTTGCCACGTAAATTTTTTGGTTGCACGTAAGTGGTATTGCAACGACACGTTGGTTGTGGTTACTAAGTCTTATGGCATTGCACAACCTACGTTGCAATACTATTTATTGCAACAATTGATGCATTTCAGTTTATTGCGACGAGGAGATTTTAAATCGTACGCCTATTTCGCTCGATATTTGTATATTAATTTATTGTTGCAACATAGATACAATAGAATTAAAGAAAAATTCAATCATCGACACACATATATGAAATCAATCCTTCAATAATCGGAAAATTATGTCCGAGCTGAATAAATATGTTTGCAATAACACAAATATCCTCTCAAACTACAAGTCTTGAACTATGTTTGCAATAAAAAGAAATTGTTCTTCATTCACTCAAGTATTGCTTCACTTATTCATCTCATGATGTTCCATCAAGACACGCCGCACGCATATTCCATAGTACTTTAATTATTTTGCCTCTCCATGCTTTCTCGCATTTTATAAGCGAGAACATAATTAGTCGATGTCTGAGAGGCAATGAAATTCGCAATGTCTGATGAGTCAATGTATAGTAGGCAATGTACAAGCAGGACATAATTCGCAATGAAATCAAGTCAATAGTACATGTAGCTTTTCCAATATGAGGCACATAATTTGATTGAAATGAACAAACAAAATTCACATATAGGCATTCATACATGTAGCTTTTTCTTTTGATTACGAGTTTTTGCAGCAGGCCTTATCTGTTGCTGCGAAGAATTTGAATCTGCTGGTGGGTCATTGTTGTTTGTTGGGAAAAGATTTCTTGTTACAATAGTATTAGCTGTAGCCATGGTGCGAGTAGGTGGATCAACTTCTTTTTCTGTGGTCATCACGCTTGCTGGTTGAATCTGCCAACAAACAAAATAACAACACTGTGCATTAATACACATGTGTACAAATGCATTTTGTATGTCGACATGCTGCATTTTTATTACCTCTTGTTCTTCATCTTCTATACGTGGTGGTGTGATGTCATTCATGCCCACAGCTATGCGCTATTTGGAGGTCATGCAGGTGGTGTTTCTGGGTTAGCTTTGCACCATATAAAAGGCAAGCAACATTAGGGGAAAAATCGACAAAAGACAAGCATATAATATATTTACTACTGTAATAGTGCAACTTGCAAACGAAGCTCTTCTCTAAGTTCCCTGCATTTGTCGGATACTTTCTTCCTTATCTCTTTCCCTTGCAAGAACTTCATTTGCAAGTTTTTGTTTTAAATCTTCAACCTCCTCTCTGTCAGAGGGTGCAAATGAGCTACGGGCTAAATTCTCTTCTCTCTCATTCAATAGAGCCGTTCGTGTTGGATATTTTGCCATATATCCATGACCATGACATCTCAGACGTTTTGGTCCCTATGGTTTCTTTGTAGTATTTCTCGAAAAGTGCATTTTCTTCTTCAATCAGAAGACATTGTTTATCTTTCGATAATTCTACCTCAAGCAATTTTGAGAGCATTTTCCTAAGCGAAACATAATTAACACATTAGAAGGATTAAAATTAGAAGTGTTCCAAAATTTTATGAAGCATGAACCAATTATAAAGTCGAACAATATATATATTTAGCACTCACATATACTTCCAGTGTATCCGGTTTGACCATTGCCCGCCCTTGGTGTGAGTAACCATCCAAAGATCCAAATCGAGGCTCCTCACCGCTTGTCCTGTCTCTCTAAGATGGCAACACATGTAGTATGAGGTATTGATTGTTGTAAAAATAACTAGGTCGATAAAGCTTGTCATTACTGATCATAGCTTATTTGGGAAAATGGTTTGGATCCCATGAGATGTCGTGGTCTTTTGCTTCTTACGGTTTTCAGATTCTTGGTGCTCTTCTTCAGTAAATGGTTTACAAATGATGTGATTAAAACACTGATTTGATCATTTGTAAAAAGAAAAGGATATTTAACCATTTTACAAACCCGAAGCTCTCACTTCCAAAGTACTGGATCAAGTAGTACCACTCAACATTGTCTAAATCTTGGGCTTATGTTTCATTCTTTCAGCGTCAGTGCGGTAAGCCCTGTATGTAGCACTAAATGCAGCACGCCATCCTTTGTACCTCTCTTGGCAATGGCCCATATCTTTTCTTTAGGTTCTTCAACATTCTCGTAAGTCCCAGTTAAGTTGCTCCAATGCAAAGACAAATAGAATACAAAATTTTAGCTAGTGATAACAAGACATATGGACAAAAAGATAGTGTCATACCAAGATGTCATGTGCTATTGACATTTTGACTTTTGGATGCACACCCTTCCACGTTTTCACTCCTATAATGGAGCCTTTTTCCTGGTAAACGTTACCACCTCATCCACAAACGACCGACGGTTCTCACCAATGGGGCCACCCAGCCTAGGATTAAATTCGATTTTTAATTTCTGAGTCCGATTCCTAATTCTCTTGTTGGTTACTGTCAGACCTTTGAGACATCCTCTTCCACGTGTTTTGGAATTTTCTCCTATTTGAACAATAAGAAATAATGGAACATCCATGCTTAGCAAAAGAGTTTTTAATATAAAATGGAAGGAGCAGCACATACCATCTCCTAGATTTTTTGGTTTCCTAGCATGACTTGGCCTATCATTTTCCTCCCCTTCAGTTATGTCATCATCATTTGTATTTTCTTCCAATAATGATACTACAAAAAGAATGCAACCAACACATGTTAATAATTATTTTATTGTTTGCAGAACAGTAAACATGTTTAAATGAGTAAAGATATTTAATTACGCATGTGTCGACGACGACCTGTATGCCTTAGCCATTCCTTGTATGTTTCGATTGTTTCATCCCTGAAGGCATCCCTTAAATCTGCGAGTGATGATGATTATACAATACCACTTGTCAGAGCAACACTTTGTTATAACAATTTGCATGAGTGAATCATCGAACAATCTTACCAGTGTCTAGATCCTTGGATTGCAGCTTTGTTAGCCACAACTTGTAGGCATCAATGTCTTCAAGCGTACTTGAGTCATCATTGTTTCCCTTCTCCCTTGGTCGCTTAATCGGTGTTATGGTGACATCTACCTCATGTTCCTGCTCCTTCGACAGTACCAACCTGATTTCCCTCTCAGCCTCATTCATACGTAGCACTATATCTGCATCTCGTGTATAACCCATGGCCTCAAGTTTTGCTACATCCCTGCCACAACGCATCTTGTAGTACATGAAGTCCCTAGGTCCGTACCCAAGTTGTTCTTTAAAAGATGCCAAGTTAAAATATGTGACATCAGCTTTATCTAAATGTACATCAACAAATTCGTTTTCTGGATCCTTCCCCTTGCATTGGAAATATATTGTCCAAACCTCTCCAGTCTTTGGTGCACTGCGTGTATATACATGTAGTTACAAATCAATAAAGCAGATATATCGCAGTAATAAAAAGGTTCATATTTGCCATTATCATTGTCGAAGTCTCTGAAATTACTATGACATAAACAAATGTGAGCTCACATCAATATGTAGGGGCCATTTTGTTTAATATATGAATCAACATGTACCCAATATAAAGTAATTAGCCTTCAAATGTTGAATGTAGCATTTCCTACTCAATTTCATCATATTTGCCGATGTAGTGCATGAGGTTCGAAATAAGAAGCAAGTAACAAAACAAAAATATCCAAAACAATCACGAATTTTCATACCAAGTACTGGTCGTACACTGCATTATATCGAGTATAGTATAGTATAACGAGTATCCAATCAAATGCATTATCATGTATTAAGAACTCTCAGAGAGAACATTGTACCATTAAGTTCGTTGGCATAAAACTAAAATGGGAGAACAATCCTCCAAGCAAAGAACGGCTTACAGAGCAAAAACAACTCATAGTTCTTGGTCAACTATGCATATGTTTTCACCACCAAGAAAACAACTCGTAAAGCTACTCGCGCATTTCGCCGAGCACTTTGAAGGCGGCGCGGCAGAATCGGCAGGCGCGGAGGCGCGCGCCGAGGACGGCGCGCGAGCGGAGGCGGAGGCGAGGCGAGCGCGCGAGGCGGATAAGGAGCGCGAGAAGGAGGCGACGGCCGAGGTGAAGTGCAGCGAGGCAGACACGCGAGGCGGGACATCGTCGCATACCGCCGCGAAACCTTAGTGACCGGTGTGTTCTTCATCTTCTTCCTCGACGACGGCTTGAATATGAGGATGACGCCGCCGCTCCATTGATCCGCGGGCTGTTTCTCGAGTTCTCGGCGCCATCGCGTTGTGAAGCGCACGGTGGTGTCCTCTTGATGAAGGCGCCGCCACGGCTCTCCGCCGAGATCTCCGCAGGCGACGTCCATAGAGGGATGCCCCGTCCCGGTGTCCGGCGGCGGCGATGCCATCAGACCTGAGCTAGGGCAAAAACGAAGGCACCCCTCCTCTCCCCTCACGGTTTTTGGAATAGATCGCAATTGTAGGAAACGCGCGTGGGACTAGTACTACTAGTATCCGGATTCGCAGAATGTAGTAGTATCGAGTCGATGCTAGGGATACAATACGTACGTACTCGAATGGATACGCACGATACGTAGTATTACCGCACAAAAGCTCATGTATGGTACATACGCAAGCACACATGCACCACCTAATTGAATAAGTACATAGCAGCTTCATGTACGTACGCAGGTTTAAACATATCATTCATCTAGTAGTATCCGATTCACGTGGAGTATTATCCCTTTGTTTTTCAAGCATACATACTCACATTCAGCAATATTTCCTTCGTATTCACGCACACATACTATCATTTTGCAATAGTATTCACGCAGTAGTACTACCTTCGTATTCACGCAAGAGTACTACCTTCGTATTCACGCAAGAGTATCCGCAATTAGGCTACGATTCACGTGCAGCAACATTCCTTCATATACAAATGGAATACTTGCCTTTGTTTTCACGCACACATACTCCTATCTATCAACACCGCCTTCTTATGCACAAGATGCTATAACATACGTATGTAAAAAAATTACTTTGTTTACCAAATTGGGACAGAGAGGTTGTCAATTTGGCACCAAAATATCGTAAATACTACATATTATGCGAAATTTCTACAGACCTAAAATTGGAAGGATGAGGATGACAAAACCGCACGGGTGAGGTCAAGGGGACCGTTAGATCAACCTCGACGCCAAACCCTTCCGTTTACATGCTCGTAGATAGAATGCTCGCTTGCTCTCGGTCTTTCTCGGACGAAGGCGGCGGATCCATGTATTTAAGCATGGGCGCTCCTATCTAAACCAGCGGTATGGTACTAACGAACCGGAGCTTTCTAGTTTGTGACATGCGCGTATGGGCCTTTTCCCATTCTTTCATTCGGACGGCCCATTGACATTTTCGGGTGGGCAGCGATAAGCTAGCTACTATTATCCGGATTCTCACCATGTAGTAGTATTGAGTCGATGCTAGGGATACAATACGCCTCAGATTCGGGATGGATACAAACGCTAACAATTATTACCGTACAAAAGCTTACGTATGGTGCATACTTCTACACACATGCACCACCAAATTAAATAAAATATAGCAGCTACATGTATTACGCAGTTTGAACATATCCTTTATCTAGTAGTATCCGAATTCACGTGGAGTATTATCCTATGTTTTCCAAGCATACATACTCGCATTCAAAGAATATTGCCTTCTTATTCACAATGAATACATACTCCCTATAACAGAGTACAACTAACGTTGTATAAAGTGCTATAACTGAAAAATATAATATTTTCACGTTTAATACTACATACTTCTTCTCGATTTTGAAAGTATGTTTACATACTATGTCTCCCGTCGTGAAAACTAACTTCAGGTCATACAAGGATGCGATAGAGAAGCACGGAAGTCACGAATGCTACATGAGCAAGGTAAACGGATAATTTCGTACAAGTAGTGTCCGAAGAAATACTACTCCGATACTTTTTGTTCCCTTACCATACGTGGATACTCCCTTCCGAAGGAAATCTGGAGAGATACTCCATGTACATGCATTTCTAAAATACTACCCCAATACGTCGATCATCAGATAGTTCTGCGTGCGTAACGATACTTTCAAACTTTCGTATCGATACTTCCTTCGTGCGTACGTCTTTTCATAAACGTGCTTCATGCATGCATGGATTTCCAAAAGATTGCACTAGATTCTAACGGCCATAAGAAGCTGCTTTAGGTAGTGATCGTTTTAGCGATGGCTTTTGGCTCTTGGCTGAAAAAACACTGTAGCTGGCTGAAAAAACACTGTAGCTGAGTTAGCTTTTTTGGCATAATTAAATTTAAAAAAATGTAAAAATAGAAAAAACATGTTAACCTATCTCGGACAATGCAAAGGAATACAGGAAAAAAAGAAAATACAAAAAACCTAAAATATCTTAAAAAATCAGAAAAAGACGAATTAGTGAATAGTGAAAAAGTCAAGCTAGAAGTCAAGTGAAAAAAGACAAAACGAGCGGGGCCTGCCAAGTTGCGATTCTTACGGCGTGAGGTTTGTGACGTTATGGGTTTCTTTGGCAATTAACGGATACTACTCTCCAAACCGATCCAATAATCAAAATCATCTGGTGATAGATGGACGGTAGATACTATAGGTGTAACTACACCCAGGTGTAGAAAAAAGGCTTCCTATATATATATATATATATATATATATATATATATATATATATATATATATATATATATATATAAAGACATATCGGATATCGCTAGGTTGTCGGGTACACCATGGTAATAATATCGATAGCCACACATCCGTCACGGCATGCACTGCACCCAAGGCAAAGACCTCTTCCCATGAAAAAGGCTAGCCTGAAGAAATTGTCTAACAAATTCGATAAAACTGTGGCAATAAGGGCATTCAGTGTGGCATCTCTATCAGCATCAGGAAGGATAACGACATGATTCTTTGCACCCATGTTACACTAAAAAGAAACAGAAACAAAGTATGGATTATGCTGTCTACAGGGAAACAAGCTAGTTTTTAGAACAAGCTAGTTAATGACCCCAAAACTGCAAAGGAATAGGTTAGTAAGTAACTAAGTATTGTGCAGACAGAGAAGAATATCTGATAGATGATTGATGGCAAAAGCGTATCTCAAATCAACAAACTGGCAGATCATTGGATCCACTTACTGTATTGGAACCAACAAAAGATACTGTCTTAATATTCTCATCATCACAAATGTTGTTAGTGTTACTGTATTGGTAGTGTTACGGTGATTTGAGGTGCTAGATTGGGTTAGTAATTTGGTAGGGTTAGCCTTTCTAATTTGGTTAGATTGATCTGCTAGGTTGGGTCAGGTTAATTGACAGCCTGCTTGTATGTTTGGTAACAATTGATGCCTGTATGACTAAATCACAGCCTGCTTGTATGCTGAATTGTGTTAATTCTGAATGTACAAGCAGCAGCAACCAAGAAGCAGAACAAGCAGCAGCATATACACAGCTACCAAGCACAAGAAGCTGAATTGTTCGGCACACATAGCTATTTGTCCTGCATATAAATTAAAGCCTATTACAAAACAAGGTGGTGCTTCCTAAATTCATATTTATACAAAGAATTCATCATCAAGACTGGTGCCTAAAGAGTTGACAGGTGCTACATGTCCATCATCAACGTAGGTGTCATTAGTATCATCATCTTCATCAACTAAGTCTTCATCACATGGTTCAGGCACTGGTAGCACATTTTCAATGACGGCTGCATCTCCAGTCACCCCTTCCAGGTCAGTCCTCCTCCAAGCTAACAAATCTTCATTCTGGCTTGAAATATTCACGGCTTCCACTCCCACCTCCAGTGAGTCAATATCAAGCTGTCCCTCATTTTCAGTGTCTAGTGGTTCAGGCATGGAAAACAAATTTCTAGGCTTCATTCTTACAACAGTGCTCCACTCTGATTTCTTTGCACCTTTCACATAAAAAACCTGCTCAGCTTGAGTCCCCAGGATGTAAGGATCATTTAGATATCGAAAACGAGTTGTATCGACATCTATAATCCCATATTGATCCCTACGGTACCCTCTGCTCTTGTTCTTACTAGGAGCAGGTACGTCGTACCAATCACACTGAAACAGTACGACTTCTTTTTGACCAGGGAAATCAAGTGTCAATATCTTTTTAATGACACCATACCACTCCATACTTGCAGAACTATCAGCACCCTTAACTGCAACCCCTGAATTTTGTGTATTCAAGGCACTCTCTACAGAAGCCGTTCGAAAAAATAAACCGTTGATGACGGACCTGTTGAAAACACGAACCCGGTGATCTGGTCCTCGAGAAAGGGCATATAGTGTATCACTAATCCCCCCTTCTGCATAAAGTTCGTTCATCTGCAATCGATTTGAAAACAGCAAAATAAATAAAGACAGTAGCTATTTTCTGTAAGCATGCAATTGACAACGTTACTCACCTTACGTTCAAACCAACCAACAAATTGCTCCCTGTGACGTCTCTCAACGCCGTGTGTAGTAATCTTTTTGAGTTCCTCCTTATGCAAACTACATATGATCAAAACAAAGGTACTCAATTAGAAAACATTAATCATGAGGAACATTAAACACACACCAGTTGTAATTTCAACTTACTCAATCCATGGAACAGCCTCATCACAGTTTGTTATTATGTAGTGCCGCATCTGCTTCAACTCTAAAGTAGGAATAGACTCAACTTTGCAACCTTTCATCAGTAGTCAATGGTCCGAAATACGCTAAGCCCAGACGGTGGTTCATTATTTGACCGCTTTCATGATGCTCTGGGCGGTTCAGCTCCGTATCAATGTCTTCTAGGAACCGAGAACAAAATGTCATGCACTCCTCGATATATCCCTCTGCCATAGAACCTTCGGGTTGTGCTTTGTTCCTCACATATCCTTTCAGCGTACGTAGATACCTCTCGACTGGATACATCCATCTATAACACACAGGTCCTCCAATTCTAGCCTCCTCAGCTAAATGAACTGGCAAATGCATCATAATATCAAAAAATGCTGGTGGGAATAACATCTCTAGCCGACATAAAGTCTCTCCAATCGAAGAGGTCAGTTTTTCAAGGTCACTTTCCACCAGTTCCTTTGAACATAATGAACTCTGAAAAAATTACTTAGCTGAATCAATGGGATAGCAACATCTTGAGGCAATATGTCGCGTACTACTAGTGGTAATAGTTTCTGTAATATAACATGATAGTCATGAGTCTTCAGTCCAGAAACCTTACATCCCTTGACGTCCACGCATCTCTTTATATTTGTTGCAAAACCATCAGGCATCCTCACTCCTTGTAGGAATTTGCATAACATTTCCTTCTCATCCTTGCCTAAGTTGTACAACGCGATGGCAAAGTATACTGCCATTCTCCACCACAGATGTTGATCCTTCCTAATCCCAAGATTCGCAAGTCAAGGCGAGCCTTCCCACCATCCTTACATTTACCATCAATGTCCAGCAATGTCCCCAATATGCTCTCACCAATGTTCTTCTCGATGTGCATGACATCCAAATTATGCCTAATAAGCAATTTTTCCCAGTACGGTAGTTGGAAGAATACACTCTTCTTCCTCCAATTGTGCCACCTAGTTTCTTCTTCCATTTGCTTCCTCTTCCTTGTGCCTTGCCCAAATTTTGGTTGCTCAAAAGTGTCATCTTGCTGCAAAACCTCTTCACCGATGAAGTGGCACCGAGCCTCCTTGTTTCTACCTTGTTGTTGAAGCTACTTTTATTCTGCGCCATCTATGGTTACGTGGCGTAAAGCGGCGATGACCTGTAGCAATGCTTGCGACCAAATTTCAACCATAAGTATTCTCGTATACTTATGACAAGAAGGACATGCAAACTTGCCTTTAGTACTCCAACGCACAAACATGGCATATGCGGGAAATCGTTTATGGTCCATAGTAGAAGCGCACGTAAGGTAAAATTTTTCCTAACCTTTGCATCCCATGTGAGAACACCCTTTTCCCAAAGATCCTTTAGCTCATCGATCAGTGGCTGCAAATAGACATCGATGTTCATTCCAGGAGATTTGGGCCCTGGTATCAGCATTGACATCATCCAATACGATTGTTTTAAACACAACCAAGGAGGCAAGTTATAAGGGATTATGATGACAGCCAAGTAGTGTATGCAACATTCAACATCCCAAACGGATTGAAGCCATCAGATGCAAGTCCAAGCCTTACATTGCGAGGGTCAGATGCAAATTCCTCCTCCAGGGCATCCAAATGCTTCCATGCCAACGAGTCCGCAGGGTGACGCATTTTCCCATCACGCACGATCCTTCCTTATGCCAACGCATAAGTTTTGATGTCGACTCCTCATAAACAATCTTTGCAGCCGAGGAGTAAGTGGGAAATACCGCAAGATCTTACATGGAAAACGCTTTTGTTCGCCACAAGTGCTAGAGGACTCGGCATCTTCAGAAGAGTCGGTCCCTTTCCACCTAGATCGACCACAAAGTTGGACATGTATCCAAGTCGGCATAATCCCCACTAAATAATACACAGTCGTTCACACATGCATGAATCTTTTGGTAGTCGAGTCCAAGATCTCGAACAACCTTACGCACTTTATCCAAGGTGTCTGGGATACCAGGGTGGAACAATGCGAACAGATCAAGGATCGACTATATTCCATTGTTACTAAAACCATGCATGCACTTCATCTGAAAAATCCTGATAATGAAAGAAACCTTTGTAGCCTCCTTGCGGCTGGATACGATTCCTTTTGTGCCTCGGTTAATAACTTAAAGAACTTTTTTGCACTCTCATTTGGCTCTTCATCTCCACTTCCTGTGAGTTCGCCATGTATAGCTCCGCGGATTAGTGCAGAAATCAGTTCTTTGCTAGCAGGCGCATCACCTGTTTCGCCATCATCGTATTCTCCTTCAGCAGGGTTATCCTCCTGAGGACATGCAACTAAATCTTGAGCATTACCTTCTCCTTGGATGAAACTTTCATCGAACCCTCTAAGTACCAAATGACTTCGAACATCTTTTTGATTTCTGTAGGACATGCAACGGCAACGAGCACATGGACATGGAGCAGTTTCTTCTTTAGATCTGCCTCCAAAGGTATTCTGAATGAAGTCCTTAAATCCTTTTTGCCATTCAGCAGTATACTTCGCCATGCGCATCCAGCTCCTATCTTCAATCGACATGTTGCTTGCCTTGCCTCTGGAAAACAGCCCACCGACTCTTCACCACGGACCCAACCTTCCCAACAACACGGCTATATTATCCGATTGCCCTGCATGCTTCCGCTTGACACCTGCATTAAATCGGTACAGTAAGGTTAAAGTTCCAGCTAAAGCAGACATAAAAAATGGTAATAGGATACTGTAGGATCGTCGATAATCTGGCCCTGTGCTATTAGAAGGAGTTGCATTTGTATTGATATTGATAATTGATTCATCTCACTTTTTGCTCGTGCTGCAGATTGTGAAATGTCAAGAAGCTCAGCTAGCAGCACGCTGGAGGCGGGCGTGAAGATCTACTCGCTGCATGTTGATTCGGTGCACTCTGCGTGTCAATTTAAGTGTAATTTAAATTTTAAGTGAGTTAGTATCGATTGCAAATTACTCTTATTATGCTGGATGCCACTAATTGTTGTTTTCATTTTTTAATGGTAAAAGTGGAAGTATTTATCTGTTTCATGCTTTTGTCATAATCTTACAATGTCTTTATTTGGTGATTGCCATTGAAGATTTGGGAGAAGGCGCGATCTGAGCTCGCACAAGAAGAAGGCACCAACAAAAGGATGTTGATAGGAGGGTACATCTCTTTGAATGGATCACCGATTTTCTTTTTCTTTTCACTTCAATTCGCTTGATTATTGCTCATCTTCGCTTCATTTGTGCAGATTTCACCGGCCGACATTGGAGTCGTCGTTTGAGGCTCTTAATGTACGTAAGTTTGATGGTAAGTTTCAGTTTTCCCCCTCATTGTGCTTCTATGGAGACTTTTTCTGTCATGCGCCCAAAAGTATAATATAATTTTATTACACTTTACGCTAGTTGCTTTCACGGTGGATCCATTTTGTCGCTTCTTGTAACATCAGAACCCAAGAAATACTTGATCTGGGACAAACCAATTACAATTCTTTGAAGTGTAGTGAGGCATAGTTGGCTTATTGGTTCACTTTCTTGGGATATATATTTCTTGAGCAGATATATATTTCTTGGGATGACAAGGGTAAATTAGTTCACTTTTGCAGGGACAACAACCCACATCCCCGTTATAAACTTCCTAATTGAACCTTGGTATATCTTGAACTGCTTGTACCCTTAGTTTGACCTCATAAACTACATGCTAAACTGAAACATGTTAGAGAGGAAAATTAGCATGAACTGAAAATATTTGTTATGGCATGCTAAACTGAAACATGCTAAACTGAAAATTAGCATGCTAAACTGAAACATGCTAAACATGCCAATTTTTTTGCTTTTCTAATAGCACTTTCACTATTGTCACAGGGCTGTTGGTCATCTTTGAAAATATTTGTTATGGCCTCTGTGTAGTCGATGTTTTTGTGACCTGGAGACAATCTGTTGTGGTATGAACTTGTTTTTTGTTGTGGACTTGTGGTTGTGGCCTGTCATGAAAATTGTATGGTCTTGGTATGAACTGGTGGACATTTATACTATAATTGGTATGTGCTCTATGGTTGCTGAATATGGTCTTGCATGACTTGCTGGAGACGGAGGCCCTTTTCTTCCTCTTCAAAAATCACAGATCGGAACTCGCCAACGCCGTTTCTTTTCTAAACAAACACGGCCAAATTGTTTCTAGCGCTACCTTTTCTTGAAATCTCGGCGCTAAAGCAAATAGCCACGAGCTCAAAGAAATTTTGCTCGTCTCTCTGCTTGTTACTTCTTTCCAAAAGCTTGCGCGTACACAAAACAACCGTAAGCCAATCTTTTGCAAAGTCACTACGGCCAAAATCACAAACCAGCCACAACCCAATTTATTATCTAGTCACACTTCCTCACGTTACGCACATGTCATGGCATGCATGCATTGCCATGCAAAGCCATTATCTTCTTGGCCAAAAAGCAATGTATGCAAATCAACCGAACGTACTTTGTTTTACAGGATTGCTCCTACGCCTTTCTTGCCTCGTACGCGTCGTATATCTGTAAATCTTCCAGACCTTCGTGACGGACAGAACGACGAGATGAGCGCCGCCGTATTCTTCTAAAATCGGGACGCAAGAATTCACGGCCAAAAAGCGATCATTGCGGCGCGGCCTAGACTTCTTTTATTTCTCAAAGTACTCGGCCAAACAAAACCGAGCACTTCCTTTTTCTTTTCACGTGAATCGCTCTCTCCGCTCCACGAAATACACACGCGGCAACTTCTTTTAAACTACCCACGGACTCCTATTCCAACACGGAATCGCCCACACGCCACCGAATACGATTTTGTTCTTTCTCACGCAACCGTATACGACTCATATACGTATGCCATACATGCAACACAAACTTTTCATATACGATCGATAACACAAGCCCCAAATAAATTTTGGACTCTCCAAAATTACTACATATCGTAGCCTCGGACCGCACTCCGTAGCTTCAACACGCATCATCCACCTTTGATCTTCACGTGTCCAAGCTCCTCTGAAAATCAAAATTTTCTTTGGTACCTTCGCCGAGGAGTAGTGCCCAAGCTCATCCGAAAATCAAAAAAATTTCTTTTAAATCATAGATGCATGACGAGGCTTTGCTCGATCCTTTGCTATCTTTCAAGCGCACGACGATTTTTCACGGAGACCGAGGCGAAAGAAGAAACCGTCGTGTGCGATTCCAATGGACAAGAAATCGCCAACGATTTTTGCTTCTTGCTTGTAGAGCGGCGGCGCGGATTCTATCGGCGGCGGGGATTTGCGGCGATGCGTTTTTTTATCAATGCCGGCGATGTGCCTGGTGGTCGCTCGGTGTATGAAACCTTTGACTTTGGCCCATGCGTTCGTAGCCTTTCGCCCATGTGTAGGAGTAGTTTGGGCCACCAACAAATTTGTATGGCAATATGACTAATAATTTGCAACCAAATGTACTACACTATTGCAACATATGTTATGAGTAGCAATAGAACATTATGCCATGCAACGAACTATTTTTTCGATGCAATATAGCGCGACCTTTCGCGACGCATGCCAATTCTATGGCAACACAGTTATTTCGTGGCGATATTGAAAACTACTCGCAACCATCGTTCAAATGGTGGCAACAACGACGTGTTATCGCAACGCAAATTTATTATTAACACAACGCAGCTTAATTTGTTGCAATATTTAAATGTAATTGCAATCACAGTTTAATCGTGACCATAACACCAACCTGTCGCAACGAAGGTTAGGACTAACACAACCCAATAATTTAGATGCAATAAGTGCCACGTATCGCAACCATTATAGTCCATGTTGCAATAGAGCCTCCTATTGCGACTAAATTTGTGGCGTTGCGAATACAAGTGGTTGGATTAGGGTAAAAACCTTGTAGTGCATGGACAAAAGTAAAATTACAAGAATAAATTTGATGTATTTTGGGGCACGTAGGCCACACTATTTATGCTTATCTGAGTGGTGGCAACAGCTAAAGACTCCTTTTGTCTTCGCGCACATGTCTTCATTGAATCTTGAACGGTCACATCCCTTAGCCAACTATCGTAAGTTGCCAAATGTGCCAATAACCGTTCTCACATTAATCACGTGGAGAACTACCATATCTCTTGACCAGTTAAACTGGTTGGGGCTAATATAGCTGACGAGGAAACTATCATGTCTCTAACAACAACTGCCATGCGATTATTACCCACGTTCGTCTCCCGTTAACAATAGCCGACGATCAGACATTTTCTCTCTAACAATAATTTTATCCTCGACTAGACGCGATGGTTCCAAAAGGCATTTTCCCCGGTGGACAAACATGCGTCTCATCGTGGTATTTAAGACTGGACGAGAGAAGGCTAGAGGACGATCAATTCACACACTGATGAGGGTATCCCAACTACACACTCATCTTCCACTCCAACCCCAAGTGTGGATGGTAATGAAGCTCCAAAAGGTCCTATGACAAGAGTAAGAGCCAAGTTATAAAGCTAACATGTGCTTTTGTTTCTTTATGAATCTCCTATTGATATTAGTGTTAGTGATATGCCCTAGAGGCAACATGGAGATGTTGTATATATATCACATACTATGTTTATGATACATTATTTTGTTCCTTGGAATAGACATCATCATTATTGATCAATGAGTATGTGACTTATTCATGAGACTCTTAAATACTAAGATGTTGCTATTTCTAAATGATCCCTGATCGTATATCATATGAGGAACAAATATGATTCAAAGACAAAGATCAGCATATGTATTGATTGATGATCATGTCTCATGGATCATGGTATGGTGATACCAAATCAATAATATGGACATGTGTTAGTGAACATATGTTGGATAGACCTGCCATGAGACACTGCAGAGATTCCATGTGTCATCAGTTGGTCTCAAGTAGTGTTTATGTAGAATCCTTAGACTTGAGATCATCATGGTTCCCAACATGAGTAGTAGCTTATTTTGGGACTACTAAACACTACTCCGTAACTGGGTAGTCATAAAAGTAGTCTTCGGATTTGCAATGAAACATGTAGTGGGATGTGAATGATCAAGATAGAATTTGCCCCTCCTTATGGGAGAGATATCTCTGGGCCCCTCGATGTAATGGATTATGAAAGTGCATGGCCATGCCAAGGTGATTGAGGAATCAATCACGAGTTTATAATCCATCACGAATCGAGAGAGTGATTGAGCTATTAAGAGGATGACACGAGTCTCGCTTGAGCTCAATCTATATCGTGAGGCAAAGGGATTCATACATGAGAGAACATTACAGTTCAGTGATATGATCTTTACATATACTTTGGGGTTAATATGTCTTACTAGAGACCGCTATTAATGTGGTGACCGGAAGGCGTTTAGGGTCACGACCAAGTATACGTGAACCTCTGTGGTCGCACGCTTAACGGGTTGGAATACCGATTCGAATATGATTCGGATATGGGCTCAATTCGGATAAAGATCCGAATAGACTCCTAATGGGCCTCGATCCGCAAGGCCCACGTGAGGAGGTCTATATATGGAGGCGAGGGGTGAGGGATTCGTCCTGTTAACATCTAGCAAAACCTAGCCGCCACCTCCCGAGCCAAACCCTAGCGCTCACGAGTGCTAGTACACTCGCGATCGGCGCCCACCGGGCGTGTGGATACCGGTGGAGGCGCCGCCGTTGCGATCTTGATCGGCGTGCGTGGAGGAGACGATCTGTTCGGGACGATCGGCTACTTCCACTACTACCTCGACGCGCGTGATTGGATCGGTGTCCAATTCTTCTTCCGCTGTGCTGCGCGTCTAAGTGGTAACGATCCATGATCCTTCCTTAGTATGATGTTCTTGGGTGCGCGGTAGAAAAGTTTTTGTTTTCTGCTTCCGTAGCCTACGCGTATTCCGTTAATTAGTGAGAATGGAATGCTACCTCATGGCAATACTTTTTGTGGCCTTAGATTTGAAGGAGTTGAAGCATTAGAAAATGCCTAGTAGCCAAGGAAGGACTTGCTATGTGCCAAAGGAGAGGAAAGCAAGACTTCATGCGGCCAAGAGGAGAGGGAAAGGCCCATGCGACCAAAACCTAGAGGAGAAACCCATAAGGCCGAAAAGGAATTCAAGCCCAAGAGTCACTTGGGCCATCCAAGACTGAAATCCCCTGATATGCAAATATTTATACTTTTGTGAACTCATATTTTTCATTTTGTGAATTCTGCCCAATATGTAAATGATTGGGCCAAATAAACTGAATAAGGCCTTAGGCCTAGAGTATACATGTGGAAACCCTAAAGCCCACGTGTGGGGGCGTGGGGCCCAAGTATTTGTGCGCAAGGGGGTGCGCACCCCTTAAAGGTAGCCGCCACCCCTTGGGGATGCGCACCCCTTAAAGGTAGCCGCCATCCCTTGGGAACCCTAGACCACCTTTTGAGAAATCAATCTACTAAAAGTTCTTACTTGTGTTCTTTCTTGTTGCCAAAATTCCATGGAGAATTAGAGAGTGTTCCTCAATCAAGATCATTCAGCCTTTTCATTGGGAATTGGGTGCATGATAGACCTTCGCTTGGTGATTGGCGAAATTGATGCGTGTGTGTTGTAGCGGATTAAATAGAGTTCATCCCTTGCACTGGTATTGAAGGATCACTACGATTCATCAAGACTCATAGGAGTATCTAATCATATGTCGAGAAGATTAGGCGACCCCGTATCACATGCTATCAATCAGTTTTAATCCCAGATGAATTGATATATCATTCAATTCGGTGTAATTAGGGCTAGACTCATATCTTGTTAAAGATATTTTATAACCAGTTTATAATAATAAAGAGCATCTCTATTCTCTCTTAAGGATTTTAGCCATTTTCCCCATATCATTTTGGAAAATCAGCGATTACGATAGCTATATGATTGGTCGTTATTGCCCATGACTTGTCTCTTAGTCATAATTGGTTATCATTATCCTCTTGCCAGTTTGTCACTAAAGGGATGGGGTTTCCTTTGAATCATGGTCATAGACATAATCGTTATGTTAAGTGGCTCTTTAATATGTGGGCCCGGTTTTCGTATGAAAATATTAATTCAGTCAAGAATCCTTGTCAGTGCTAAGGGGTGCCAAGGTAGCAGATGAGAACAAAATCACGACACTGTTATGTTTGTTGTTAAGGTTGTAAGAAAATTATGTTGTATTGACCTTGATGATATTCGCCTTTAAGCCATTAGGAAGAAAATAAATTTAGGCCCTGTTCTTTTGCGGCTTCTAAAAGCCGCTTTTGGCTTTCGCTACAGTAACTAACTTTTAAACGGAGTATATTTTTAAAATGAGGTCTACAAGTTAATTGTAGTACATGTTAAAAAACTAATATCTGTACCATCAAAAATCACAAGCTAGTATCTCTCTTTCCGCAATATCTGTCGCAAACAGCTAAAAAGCCATCAGTCGCAGCCAAAAGCCATCAGCCGTAGCAAAAAAAAACATGCCCTTAGTTAGATGAAAAGAAAGCCAACATTCAAGTAAACATTACTAGATTCGTTTAGCAATTTATGTTTGGGTAAAGATGATTAGTAAACATTACTAAATTGTATGGTGAGCTAGAAATTAAATGTCAGTGTTGTGTAATGCACGGTGTAACATGTGACAAATCATGCCTCCTAGGGCGAAGATGTTAGTGATATGCCCTAGAGGTAATCATGGAGATGATTGTATCACTTCTATGTTTATGATCTTTTGAATAATATGTTGTTTTGTTCTTTAAATAAATATCTTTTATATTAATCAATAAGTATGTGACTTGTTTGTGAAAATCTTTTTTTATGTTTTGATGTTATTCTAAATTATTCCTATTCTTATATCATTATGTGGGACAATTATGATTTATAGATCAACACATGTATTGATTGATGACCATGTTTCACGGATCATGGATATGAGATATCAAATCAATAATATGGATACATATTAGAGAACATGATGTTGGTTTGACCTACCATAAGACACTGCGGGTATTGTTATATTCTTAAATGTCATCAGTTGATTTCATACTTAGTGTATGTAGGATCTTTAGAACTGAGGTCGTCATTATTTCCTACATATGTAAAAGTTTACTTAGGGGTTACCAAACACTACTCCGTGACTGAGTAGTTAGAAAAGTAATTTTCGGGTTTACTATGAAACATGCGGAGGAATATGAGCGATCAAGATGGAATTTTTCCTTCCTATCTAATAGGAGAGATATCTCTGGACCTCTCAATGTGGCTAGATTAAGAAAGTGCATGGCCATGCCGAATGTAGTTGAATGGTTAATCACAATTGAGTAATCTACTATAATTTCGAGTGAAGATCGAGCTATCATAGGATGACACGCTTCTTGCCTTGAATTCAATTTGGTATCATGAAGCAAAGGGATCGATACAAAAGCATTATATAGGTTTATCTGATATGATATTTATATATGTTTGGGAGTCGTTATGTCCTACTAAGGACTGCTACCAACTTACGGACCGGAAGAAGTTTTTGGCCCATGGCCAAATATACATGAACCTATAGGGTCACACACTTAATGGGCTGGAACGATAAGGGTTCAGATGATAGTCTCCGAGTGGGATACAATCTCTATTCGTATCGGATAAGGATTCGATTGAAGGGTATATAAGGAGAAATGCGGGGGCTGAGAGAGGCATCCCAAGACACACCCATCAAAACCCTAACCGCCACCTCTCATAACCCCTGCTGTGCGCGCTGGTGCTAGCACACCGACGCACGGTGCTCCCTCCTTGGATGTGTGGATCTTGGTAAAGGCGTTGCTACGACTGCAGCGCTGATCGAGATGATCGTAAGGAGGAGACGGTTGGCTAGAGGACGATCGACTGCTTCCACTACACCGATGCGCTTTTCGTTGAATCGGCTGCTTCAACTCTACTTCCGCTGCACTGCGCATCTAGTGGTAAAGATCTATGATCTCTTACTTGCATGACTTTCTAGTTTACACGGTAGAAAATTTTTAATTTACGCTAGTGTAGCCTATTTATATCCCAACAAAAGATGGTGCTAGCTTGTTTATAGCATGGGCCTGCAGTTGTAAATGGTAGGGACTTCCAGAAAGAAACATGGACTAGAAAATAATAATAATAATAACTAGTAAGGTGCCCGTGCGTTGCAACGGAAAATCAAATAAAAGTGATTACCAAATATGCTACATAATTATGAATATTTAACTAAGAACTTGACTTATCATTAACCAGAAACTCTATTAAATCAATTTGTGTAGGTCTGAGGGCCAAAAATATATTCACTGGACTCATATAATGAGATCTATAAACAAAGTAACAGTTTTGTCATCCCCTTTCTGAAAGTATCGAGATCCGTGAAAGGTTTAGTCATCGACTAACCTGGCGTTGTCTCTGTTCAAGCCTCAAGATCCCAAGAGGTAACACCACTTAATGTTGGACGGTCTTTTGAGGATATCCATGAATTAGAGATGGAATCAAAACTTTCTTTCCCACCATAGCGTAAAGTGTCATCAACTCCACCGAGTGGTCACCAAACTTGCACAAAAAACCAAACAAGCCAAGCATAGTTCAAAGGTTAGAGACCCATTTATGTGCTTTGCCACAAAGGATGTCACCTAAACCACAAGGAGACAATGCCTGACATAGCATCAAGGGATCATGTCAGAATCAAATTGTAAAATTATATGAAACAAGATCACAAGAAGTCAAGATAATATTTCTTAGATACTTAGGGCTCTACAAGCCACAAGAAAAAGGAATTTGCAGGATTAATAGCTATTGCTATTCGAATGCCTGAAGTAATCAACATGTTGCGGCTTGAATTTATAACTCCCACAAAGATAGATATTGGCTGAAATTTGCTTGCTTAATCCATAGTCTAACTATGAAAATACAAAGCTTAATCTCGAATCGTAGTTGTCCTTGTGCAATAGTACAAGCGTGGCATACTCAGATTGTTTGAATTAGACATACCTAAATCAGAGGGCTTTTACCTGTGTTTTCATATCGACAGAGAAGTATGCCTCTGAACAAGCTTTGAAAACCATGTCACAGAATGATGCACATATAACAAGAGGTCCAGGCCTGACACCAACCCGAGGATCACAAATGGAGCACTCAAGCAGTTCCCACAAATGGAGGCATTCTTGATCGCCTTCACCGGTGATGCAAGCTTTCACCGAGAGCAACAAGCGAGGAATGTTTGTGTCACATCGCAGCATGTGTTCGACGAAATACCCTACATAGTGCGGATCTCTGCACCCTTTGCCGCTCTACCAGGAGTCTTGCCTTCAGATGAGAAGGCACGGAACCTTCCATCAAAATACATACTCCTTTTGGTTGTCCTGTACAGCAAGAAATTTGAGAAAAAGAGTATATTACTATATTATACAACAGATAATGTCAAATGTCGTTCTTTAATCACAAAAGTGCGATGAAATTCATGGACACAATCGAAAATCATATTATTCACTTGGAAACATAAAAGTGGATGAAAGAAGGAACCTTAAGGACCACATGCACGATAGACTTGAATTAAGTTCTTGAAACTAAATGTTGTTTTCTCATGTTCATGGACCTATATGGACTGCTCATGCCACAAGGACTGTGGTGCAATTTACTCAAAAATATAGGGTGTTGTCTTGATTGTAGTATTTCGCTTAGGTGAGACAACAAATTTTTAACACATCTCACTAAGAACCGAGCAAAATTAAAGTTTAATTGTTAGTCATCAAGCAACCTGCTCAATATAATTCTGAAACAATAAAACAAAGGTTTGCTTATGTGTCATTAAATAACCACCAGTGTAACTCTTGAAACTAAACAGTTTGTATAACACTACTCCAAAGAAGAAGCATAAAGCGTAATCATCGAATACAACCTAAATGATCAAACCTACATCTAGTCCTAAGTTCTAACTATGTACAACTCAAGATCACATGAGAAATCAAGGGAACTCCTCACGCAACTGTGGAAACCATTGTTTGTAGCACTTTTAAGCGAGTTTTGATATTTGTGCAAGTTAGATCACGAAGCGATAAAAGCACATTGTGCACTAACATCCAACAAACAAGCATATTATACTATTTTTGTGGACCTTGCTTACAATAGTTACTGCATTTAAATCATGAAATTATATTCTAATAGCCTATGGACTAAAGAAAACGAAGCTATGAATCGTTAAGCAAAGCATGAACCCATCTCCGAGCACAAGCATTCTTTCCATGTTGAAAGAAGTATAAACCAGAAAATGCATACCGAGGATCTACTATCCATCCATGGCATAGTGGGATATCCAAAAGGTCAAATATGGCACATTGTCGGGTGAACTCAAAGTCATCAATCCCGCAATGTCCACATCCAAGACACATGGGAACAAATGGAATACCACATACACACACGCATAAACCACCAATCAACAAACTGAAAACCTCAAACGCACTTCCCGAACATCACATTCACGCCGATGCCGAGCGAGGCGCCTCGAGATGTTCGCTCCGATTCACGGACGTACTCGTCGTCCTTGCCCCGCAAATCGCATCCCAAACAAACTCGTTCACAAATGAACACAACAAATAACCGCAACCTAATTAGGCGAGAATCGATCAAACTCGCACACCGCTATGGAGTCAATGAGGCGCTCGGCGACAAGTGAGAGCGACCTGCTGCGACACCTCGCCCGCATCCAGTTCGTGGTGATCACATTCTTGGCAAAGAAGAAGACGTTACTCGCAGCGCGCGCGCGGGTGGGGAGGAGGCGAGGCGGCTGCGGTGCGGGGTGGGAGGGAGGAAGGAGGCGCCGAGCGGGGGGGGAGGAGGCGGTGCGGTGGCGTGGGTGGGAGGAGTCGGTGCGGCGGCACGGGGTGGGAGGCGGAGCGGAGTGGGAGGGAGGGGAGGAGGGCGCGAGGTGGGAGGCGGGCGCGGAGGTGGGAGGAGAGGAGGGGCGGCGGCATGGGGTGGGAGGAGGAGGAGGAGGAGGAGGAGGGGTGGGGGAGGAGGCGCCGGAGTGGGGGGGGAGAAGGCGGGCGGCGCGGGTGGGAGGAGGCGTGTGGTGGCGCGTGGTGGGAGGAGGAGTCGGCGCGCGGCGCGGGGTGGGAGGCGGAGCGGAGTGGGAGGAGGGGGAAGCGCGCGCGGGTGGGGAGTCAGAGAGGAGGCGGCGCGCAGAGGTAGGGAGGCGGAGCGGAGGGAGGGGAGGAGGCGGCGTATGGGGTGGGAGGGAGCGGAGGGGTGACACACGGATCGGATTTTAGGGTTTAGAGAGGCGGCGTGCGGGGTGGGAGGGAGGGGAGGTGTGAAAGACGGTTCGGATTTAATTTTGTAATCAGATCGAATGGTTGAGAAAAGAGGAGTGACGACGGATCAACCACTAACTCCTTCTTTTATAACAGTAAAGATAATAAGCTTGAATCCGTTCCCTGGAAGCCGCTGTGGATAACTTTGCCCGTTTCCCCCCTTGCAAACACTAGCACATGGATCAGCTCCCATCATCATGGTACAACCCGCAAAGCCCCGAGCGCACTCGCAGGGCTACCAGCAATAGCAGCAGGTCCAGTTTGGTAAGCCGCCGATCGGTCAGAGCGCGCCCAACGCAACCAAAAGGCAGCAGGGGAAGGAAAAGCAAGAGGCCGAATCCAAAGGTACACGCGCGCTTTTTTATCGAAAAGGAGAAAGGAGCAAGACAGACACAGGGGAGAGAGCAGAGCCGCGCGCGCGCGCACATGCCGGAAGGAATCGCCATCATCGGTGGCTCGCTCGCTCGCAGTCGCGCCCAATCATAGATTCGCCGGCCCCGTGTCAGCGGCGGAGGCCCCGCACGGGCCAGCCCAGCCCCCGTGGCCGCAGAGGATCCTCCGTTAGCCCACGTGCGCGCTCCGGGGGGCGCGCCGCCGCCGCCGCTCGATGGGGCTCCGACGGTCGGATGGGATGGGAGCCGGTGTGGGGGCCCCAAACTGGTGCGCTTTGTGGAAAGCTGAGCTGGTCCCGGCGCTGCAGCGTGGGACCAGATGAGTAGAGTAGGTGACCCGACCGATTTGGGTGGTTAGCTCGGCCGGTGACGCCGTCGATATGCTCCTGTGCAACTTGTTCCCTTTCCGTGAAAAAAAGCAAGGCAGCTTCTTTCCATTCCCCGTGTGCGTGTGTTTTATTATTTCCCAGTTCACTGAATTGCTTTACTGATAATTTACCTGGAGAGGCTATCTCTTGTAACCTCAAGGTCTACTTTCGTCCATGGCGCTCTTTAAATTTTTCCCAAGCATACATAATTTACCTAGGATTTACACAACAATACACATCGAGTAAAACGAGCTTTGTCAAGATGTGCCGTGGGCTAAAGCCGAAGTAGCTTGAGGCTTGGCCCCGTCCTTGGCTTCAAGGGGCGCTCCATATTTTTTTGATATATTTCTTTTTATATACATATATGAAGGTATTTACAAAATACGTTAAAAATTATGGATTCTCTTACAATTTTTTCATGTGATTCACATTGAAATATCTTGTAATTAGTATACGAGTATATCCAAAATGATAAAAGAGTATTTTAAATTCATTTAAATGGTATATTAGAGGGGGGTATAATTACACTCGGGTGTAGAAAGTATTTTTCATATATATATATATATATATATATATATATATATATATATATATATATATATATATATATATATATATATATATATATATATATATATATATAAAGCCTCTTTCTACACCAGTGTAATTACACTCTATATGTCGTATCTCACAATATAGAGAGTATCTCACGTAACGGAGAGTATGTACGTGTAGTATATGAGTATTTAAGACTATCTAGATGGTATGAATAATTTTTCAGAGGTGGTATGTACATTTTTTTGACATACTCCTTTTTATATGCATATATCTTTACAAAATACGCTAAAAATTATGAACTATCTTGCAATTTTTTCATGTGATTCATATTAGAGTATTTTATAATTAGTACATGAGTATATCCAAGATGATAAATGAGTATTTTGAATTTATTTAGATGGTATATTAGAGGTGAGTGTAATTACACTTGGGTGTAAAAGATATTTTTCCTATATATCATTTTGTCTTTCAAATTGTTGAGCCCTTGCAACTATGCTATAGCTACTCATGTCTACAGTACTCACCATGGAGACATTATTAGGCATGCTGTTAGCGTTGCACATGCTCCTATCATTTTACTTATCAACAAAAAGCCATCGATTTAAATTAAACACTGCAAAAGTAAAAAGAGAGGATCCATCAATCTAAAAGGAAAAAGAAAGAACTGGAAAATTAACAGCCACCGCACTGCCAATTTTAATCAAAACCCACGTAGTTTAGAGGCCGCTCAATTGGCCTGAAATTTGGTAGCTTATGGCTAAAATTGCACTGTAATTACTGAAATTACACTATAACTGACGTGGCTTATTTAGTGTAATTAATTTTTAAAAATCTAACAATAGAAAAAACAGATTAGTACATCACGTATAATGCAAACGAATACGAAAAAACCGGTAAAAAACTAAAAAATACCAAAAATCAGAAAAACAAAATATAAATAGTAAAAAAATAAATAAAAAAAATCAGAAGTTTAAGTTTAAATAAACGGGGCTATTGAGACCGGTCCAACCCGTGTACGGGCTGTACATAGACTGGGTGCTGTAACCAGCTGTCTGTCCCTCTGCCCCGTGGGGTGCACCTAGCAGCCAGTCAGGCAGGCTAGGATAGGCTAGCACAGAGGAACACCCAGACGGATGGGCCCCACCCACCAGCGTAACCCAGGTCACGCCCCGCTCGCCCCTGACCGAACCCTAGGGTTAAATACCGCACCCACGTTTTGATCCCCCCTCCCTCTTGTCTCTCTCCCGCACCCCGCCCCCTCCCGAAGACCTCGCGACGCCAAAAGGAGACCACACCCTCCACTCGTGCTCTCTCCACCCCCGTGCTCTCGCGGCGGCGGAGCCCGAACCCTGCCCCGAGCTAGGGTTTGGTCCTGGTCTCCTCCTACGCCCCTCGCCGGCGCCCCGCTCCGCCGCCGCCGCCGCCGGCGACATGGATCTGCCGAGCCTCGCCGTCGTGCTGCGTGCCGCGCTCAGCCACGTCCCCGAGGAGCGCAAGGCCGCCGAGGAGAGCCTCAATCAGGTGAGCAGCTCCACCCCCGGCTCCTCCCCAGTAAGACCACCGCTCCTTCGTGGAGCCCAATCTTTACTGTTTGATCGCGAGTCGCGGTGCGCTTCGCGTGAATTGGGGTTTGTTTGGGGGCCGGTGATCTGCGCGAATCTGAGAGTTGCCGCGGCTGCTGGAGCCTGAGATGAGCTTTGTGTGTCTAGTTTTTTTTCCGGGCGTTTTTGGGAGTTAGCGGAGGGGCTCTGATTATTCTGATTGGTACAGGGTGTGTGTGTGTGTGGTGTCGTACTCGTACTCGTGCAGGTGTTGCTATGGTAACTGCGGTGATGGTAATTTGGTACTGTCATATACTGTTGGAGCTGGTTGGGTTGTTAGGGGCATTAAGTTCCGGGCCACCAACAGTAATTTTAGTTACATCTCGCCTTAGTGGGAGCCAAAAGGGTTGGTAGCTTAATTAACTGTTCAATCATACAAACTGGCGGGTCAACAGATTCAAGTGGACTAGATAGGCAACTGAAATATGTGAAAATCTATCCTTTTTTCGTCCGTGTAAGCGTCGCAAAGTATTTGATATTTTTAAGTATTCATATGCGGATTAAATGTGCAAATAAGCAATGTTTAAGAAAGCTGTCTCTCTGCCTTGGTTTCCTCGTTTAAAGGCTACACCATATTTGGAGTTGATAGGAGCCAGAGTGGATTTATGGTGTGATGCCAAAAGGTTTTGGTAGCTTAATTAACTGATTGTTTAATCAAGTAGACTATAGCCGCCAAAAAGGCGGCTGCCTGCCGCCAAAAAGGCGGCCGCCTAGGCGCTAGGCGCCCCCTTGCCACTGCGATTTTACCATAGTCGGCTGGCTGGGCGCTAGGCGGTCCTAGGCAGTTACTAGGCGGCCCTAGGCTGTCAAAGGTGCAGCTACATTATTTGACTTGTTTATTATGAAGAATTGAAGATAGAGAAACATGCATTCTTGATGTTTTGCTCTGTTGGAAAATAAGCTGTCTCAACTCTATTTGTCGAATTTCTGTTATTTTAATACATTTCTGTTGAAACCTGCAATTTGCACTGTCTGTTAGGCTGGTGGCAGCAGGGCGCCTAGCACTTTTTATAACACTGGTTAGTCAACAGATCTATAAACGTTATTCAGCTGAAAATATGTAAAGATACAGTTTTTCTCCATGCTAGTGGAACATAGTGTTTCTTTATTTTTTTTTAAGAAGTAACTTTAAGAAGTAACATAAAATTTCTGACATGAGCAATTCTTGTGAGGAAAAAGGATCTATTTATTCTGTTTTCTATTTAAAATGCTATTTTTTGTTGGCAGTTGCCGAGGGTCAGTGAGGCTCGCATATGAGCAATCATATATATTCACCGGTTCTGTTGTGACCTTTTTTTTCTGACTATGTAATAGTAAATTTACAACCAAATATTTTATTTGAACTGTGGCAACTAAGCAAATCTGCTATTAACTTTTTTTGCAAATATGTATTAAATAAACTGCAGAAGTGTGCATGCTTTGTTCATATTAGTAATTGAAATGGTGCTCTGGGAAGGCACTACACGCGCAATGCTCTGTTTTGGCCGATGTTATTTTGTGAGCTAGTCCATTCAATTCAGCGCCATCTTTGAGACTGTGTTGCCACTTATTGGGACCATAATACCAAACATGAATCTATATCTTCTTTCATATATTTTCATTTTGGCAAGGTTGTTGTATTGGTCTGTTTCCCTGATCCTCCAGACAAGTCCTGTATCGGTACCTGATCTGACTTGTCGTAATGGTGATGCTTACCAATTTGCTTCATCTGAAGACAGAAGGGAATGTAGTGCAGTGTACCACCAGCTAATATACTAGAGTAATGGCATGATAAGGTTAATTATGGAGAGGATTTATTCTTGTCCAGTGTTCTTAGTTTCTTACTTTAATTACCCCCAGTCCAAATTACATACTGTTTTAGCAAGAGACATGTGTACACAAGTAATAGGGGCAAGCATATACCAGAAACTAGGGCCATTAGCTCCTGTTTTCTGTGCATGGAGCTAAAATGACATCTAAATCAGAAAGTAGTTATTTGTCATAGGTAGTATATTGCACTTCCCCTTGCTTTTCATTTGTCATTTTGTTTTGAGCACTTGTGTTGATACTTCTGCGATTCGTACAGTTCCAGTACACTCCACAGCATCTGGTTAGATTGTTACAGATCATTGTGGATGGAAGCTGTGATATGGCTGTACGACAGGTTGCAAGCATTCATTTCAAGAATTTTGTTGCGAAGAACTGGTCTCCTAATGATCCCGGTATGTAGAGGTTGGTGGTTGACCATTGAATTGCTTATGCCTTCTAATAATTTAAAACTATATTATTATTTTTTCTATAGATGAGTCCCAAAAAATTTCCGAAAGCGACAAGTCCATGGTCCGTGAGAACATACTAGGTTTTATTGTTCAAGTACCCCCTCTATTAAGGTAAGTAGCTATTTTCAGCCCACATTTCTTATTGTGCTAATGGTTGTAAAGGTTTTACTTTAGTGACTGGCTTTTGGCTTTTGCATTTATAATGATAACACCTTCAGCATATGCATTACACGTCTGCAATCAGATTGTTTTTTAGGCATCCTATTTTGAATTTCCTTTTCTGAACCTTTTAGTGCATGGTTCTACCAATCACCATAATAATCCTTGATTTCTGTTCCCTTTTAGCATATGTGATGGATTATCCTATTAGGGAACGGTTCTGCCAATCACCATAATAATCCTTGATTTCTGTTCCCTTTTAGCATACGTGATGAATTATCCTAAACTATACCTTGAGCAAGGTTCAAAAACCCAGAACCGGAGGGAATCCCGGCCGGCGGTATCGGTAACCAGCTGGTTATGGGAAAACCCAAAAAAACCGTTCAAAATTTGTGAATCAAATTTTGAATTTGAGTGGTTTGAAAACTGGTAACCGTTCCGGTAACTGGAAAAACCGCTTAAAGAACCGGGAAAACCGCTAAAAAAACCAGGAAAACCGCTAAAAAACGAAAAAACAAAGTTGGGAGTATAATAATAGGTAATCTAGCACCAAAAATATCTAAAAGGCCCTAAACTAACTTAGAAAATGCATTAGACTTAAAAGTAATGCGGCCGGTTTTGTTTTACCGGTTCTCACTTGTAAATCCGGTTATCGGCCGGTAACTGCCAGTTTTTTGAACCTTGACCTTGAGAATTGTTGTCACCATGGTTATCCAAGGTGCCCAGGAAAGGTGAGGCACCTGAGCGCTGTGAAAACCCCTAGGCGATGCCTTGGGTGCCTCAGCAAGCCTAAAGAAAGGGAAATAAGGGAAACTTAAATGGGGAAGAAAAATAAAAAAAAGGGGGAAGGAGGAGAAAGGGGTGGGCAGGCCCAACACCCCTCTAACCCTACTCCCTTCTTGTTCCTCCCCCTCTCAATCCTAGCAGTCATTGCTTCCACCTCTCCCTCGTACCACCCTACAGATGGTGCCTCTCTTTCGCGGTCGTGGGGGCTGGTGACGAGAGGCAAAGATTGATGGTGATTGCTAGGGTGAGCTCTCACTCTTGATTTGCCTGTCCAGGTGCAGTGATTGGCCATGGCATGCTCCCCAAGCTGCTTGGACGATGGTTATAGAATTAAATCATTATCCATTTATTTGCAGGATTGTCCAGTATATACCACTCCAAAGACTGGCGTATCTGGTGTATCAAAAAATTCAACTCCATGTCTACATGCCAGTGAGGCATGGATAGCATATCCTGAAATGACAATCTTTGGAGTGGCATATGCTCAATTTTCCCATTAATTGCAGTCTGCAATAAATATGTACTTAGGGCCAGTTTGCGGATGCTGCACTGTAGAATCTAGTTAGTTATAGGATCCTTTACTAGTTCAAGTAAGATTTTGCTGTTATGGTTAAAACATTCTTTCTACTGTCATATCCAAAAGTAGAAAAAATTATTTTGAAAAGCCACTGCAATGTCAAATGAAGCCTTATGATATATGTTTAGCTGATGAGCCTGATTGTACAACATATAATGAAAGGGATGTGAGTATTCATTTTGTAATGGCTCAATGTAATATTTACACTACATTTGTTTTCCACTTCACATGAGCATAACGTTAATACCTGTCTGGTTTAGTTTATTTAGGAAGTTTTGTTAAATTATTTAGTAGAACTGTAGAAGTATCATTGGGTAAATTGTTTTGTAAAAGTATTATTTCAAGCATTTTTGAACTACAATATTGTAGTACATGCCTTCGCATTTCTCTTAATGAAATTGAAATTCTGTGCACTCTTGTGGTGAAAATTCTACAACTCTGTCTTATTATTTATGAAAGCACTTCATTGACATGCTGAGACACCTTTTCATTGGTTATTTTGTAGAGCACAGCTTGGAGAAAGTATCAAAACAATAATACATTCAGACTATCCTGAGCAGTGGACAAGTCTCCTTCATTGGGTTACACACAATCTAGACTCACAAAATCAAATTTTTGGAGCTTTATATGTGCTAAGGGTTCTTGCCAGGAAATACGAGTAAGTATGCATGTTGCTGTGTAATTCTCTTTCCTTTTGTTTGTGTTTTAGACTAATTCTTGTTCTGCACTTCTGCCCATTGTTACTGGCTAGTTTATTTATTTTGCCGTTTTGCTTCCCATTGTGCAAGTATTGTTCTGATCTGTGTGCTTCCTTTGTCATGAATCTGTTTTATTCTTTATCATTTGCTTCATTCTTGTTGCGTTATTTTGATTGTACTTGTACAATGACCCTCATGTATTTTGTATAACATTGTCAAATATTATTCTTTATTTTTTTTTGTAAGGGATAATAAGAGAAAACCCATATTTCTCGCCAAAAAAAGAGATAACCTATAAGTTTTCTAAAATCGAATTCTATAAAGTCTGAGATAAAGGAAGTGCGAAATGTTCGAAGGCAGAACCACAAACGACGTTATACACTTTCCCTGAAAAAAGAACTTGAGGGTTTTGTGTTTCCTTATTGTTGTGCTGTCCTCGGACAAAACCATTGCTTCTTGTGTTTGAAGTTTTGCATTGCCAGTTGTACCGTTCTTGACTGATACCTCCAATCTCCATTTTGTTTTGAAGGTTCAAGTCTGAGGAGGAGAGGATACCTTTATATCACATTGTAGAGGAAACATTTCCTCGCTTGCTAAGCATATTTAGCAAACTTGTTCAGATTGTCAATCCTCCAATTGAAGTAGCTGACTTGATCAAGTTGATATGCAAAATATTTTGGTCCTCAATTTATGTATGTTATATGCTTATTATAATTAAACGTTTCTTATCAATTACTGTTTTCTGTACTTGTTTACATGCGCAGTTGTTTTCCTTGCTTTATGTTGTGTAGTTGGAGATTCCGAAGCAACTCTTTGATCCAAATGTCTTCAATGCATGGATGATTTTGTTTATAAACTTATTGGAAAGGCCAGTTCCAGTGGAATGCCAACCATTGGATCCTGAGATCAGGAAATCTTGGGGCTGGTGGAAAGTTAAGAAATGGACAATACATATCTTGAACCGCCTGTACACCCGGTCAGTATTCGATAAAGCTCAATTTTACCTTAGGTTATCATTCTATTTGCTTACCTTTCCGTTCACTGTTTACAGATTTGGTGATCTGAAGCTTCAGAAACCAGAGAGTAAAGCTTTTGCTCAAATGTTTCAAAAGAACTATGCTGGAAAAATTTTGGGATGTCACTTGCAGCTGCTGAATGCAATTCGTACTGGTGACTACTTACCAGATAGGGTTATCAATCTTATTCTTCAATACCTCACCAACAGGTTTGGGTTTGGAAGATGGGCAAAAAAAATCATTTTCAACATCATTTTGTGCTTGTAAATTGGTCTTCTGTGTTGCTAACATCTCACTCCTTTTGCTTGATCCTTTATTTGTCTCTGCATATGTTTTTCTGCATGCATACACAATGCCCAATAATTTTTCATTGAGTTCAGCTCCATTAAAATAACGTGCGGCATTCTTGCTCTATCATTATTGTGACTTTTTTCTTGATTTGTAGCTTTCTCATGTGCTTACTGCTATAAGCATTGTGCTGTAATACTTCACTTGGTTGAAATTTGGATCTAACTGGTTGCATTTGACTAGAGATTGTTTGGTTGCTTTGCCTAGACAGGCAATTTTCCAACTAGCAATGATTGGCATTGGCAAGGAAATGTGTCTGATAGTGTCCCCAAAAGCTTACTGCCAGACAAGCTAGTGATTTGGGCCTGTTTGATATGGCTGCGGCTTAAGGTTTTTGGCTGAAATTTTTGAATTTTAGCTGTTTGCGACAGAAATTATAGAGAGAGATACTCGCTTGCGATTTTGCATGGTACAGATGTTGGGCTTTTAACGTATGTTATAATTAATTTGTAGACTTCGTCTTAAAAAAAATACTCCGTTTGAAAGTTAGGTACTGCAGTAAAAGCCAAAAATCGTTTTGAGAAGTCAAAAAGTACAGGCCCAAAAGCATGAATAAACTTGCCCAAAGCATGGAGCTAGATTAGTACATCCATACATGTGCGCACACATTGAATCTCCCAAAAGAATTGTTTTTTACCATTTAAATAACATTTGCCTAGCAAGTTAGTCACATTTTACCATCAAAAGCAAATTTTTGATCAAGGAAACCAAAAACAGACCATGCTGCCTTGCTTTTAAAAGCTAAGGATCCAAAGAACCTACCTAGGTACAGGTTTTCCCAGATGGAGCAACAACAAAAGTGGAGGTCCAAATGCGCCTGCCTTGGAGGGACAAGTTATTATGAGGGCCATTTCAGTTGTGGTTTTGTGATTTTCTTTTAGTGCAGTGACTGCAGTCATTGTGTCCATTATTTTGTTAGGTCACGAAGCTTGTACAAACTTGATTTATACTGTTGATGTCCTGCTTTTGATCCTGAGTTATTTGACTAATTTAAATTTTGTTGGAAGGCTTATCAGTAATTGTATAGTATGTACCTTGCAGTGTTGTGAAGAACAGTATGTATCAGATGATGCAGCCTCAAATCGACATCATTCTTTTTGAGATAATTTTTCCACTTATGTGCTTCAATGACAATGACCAAAAGTTATGGGATGAAGATCCTCATGAATATGTTCGGAAGGGCTATGGTGAATTTACATGACCTCTGTATTTCTGTCTCAATTAGAGTTGGCTATTTTCTCATAATGACTTATATGCCCTTTGTTTCTGTCTCAGTTCAGTAGCATAGGCTTTTTACTTATATTATTGTCTTCTGTCTGTAGATATTATCGAAGATTTGTACAGCCCTCGAACAGCTGCTATGGATTTTGTGAGTGAATTGGTAAGAAAACGAGGAAAAGGCAACCTCCAAAAGTTTATCCATTTCATTGTGGATATATTCAGGAGGTAAGTTTTGCTTGTCATTTGTATTGTGTTTGTCAACTTTATACTCTTTCTACTTGACGAAATATTTAACAGATATGATGAGGTATCCGCTGAAGTCAAACCATATCGCCAAAAAGATGGTGCGCTTCTTGCTATTGGGACATTATGTGATAAGCTGAAGCAAACCGATCCATATAAATCTGAGCTGGAGCGTATGCTCGTCCAACATGTCTTTCCTGAGTTCAATAGTTGTGTTGGACACTTGCGTGCAAAGGTACCGTGCTCTGAGAGTTATTTTTGCTTGTTTCTATGTTACTGTGGATGCATTTTTTGCATTATGAATGAGTATTATTAAATATTAAGGTTTTTCATTTATATCATGGTCATTTTGTAAAAATATGAGTTGTTCATTTGTCAATAATGGATATAAAAGATTGAATTCAGTTTAGAGTATAACATACACAATTCAGTTTAGATGAGTCGTTTATTGTTCTATAATGGATATAAAAGATTAAATTCAGTTTAGAGTATAACATACACAATTCAGTTTAGAGTATAACATACAAACTATGAAATATCTGCACTTTTCAGTGGCATATAATAAAAATCTTAGCTGTAGTTTTAATCTAAGCAGGATTTTTTTCTCCACTGAACCATCAAATGTGATCTAGAGTTCTAGACAATTATTATTTTCTCTACTTGGTGATAATTGGATATTGTTGTGCTTAAATTCTATCTCATTGTTGATTCTGTTCTTTATGACATCAATCTGATGTATTCTATCTAATAGGCAGCATGGGTTGCTGGGCAGTATGCCCATATTAACTTCTCGGACCAGGACAATTTTCGGAAAGTTATGCACTGTATCGTTGCTGGAATGCGTGATCTAGATCTTCCTGTCCGGGTTGATTCAGTCTTTGCACTTCGTTCTTTTGTTGAAGCATGCAAAGGTAAACTTTCTTTGTCCACTAAATACCTTAACATACTACTAAACTGTGTGCATTACTGCAAATATTTGGTTATGATTTGTCTATGCAGATCTGAACGAGATTCGACCTATACTTCCTCAGCTCCTTGATGGTATGCAAAAAAGTTACCTTTGTCAACCTTGTAATTTGATGGTAGATTAATCTTGTGGCTGATCATGTATCGTGCAGACTTTTTTAAACTGATGCATGAAGTTGAGAATGAGGACCTTGTGTTCACACTCGAAACCATTGTTGATAAATTTGGCGAAGAGATGGCACCATATGCACTAGGGTTGTGCCAGAATTTGGTCTGTTCTTCTTTCTTTAGTTTTACACTCTATTATTTTGTGCTGCCTTAGTAAAACATTTTGCCTATTACTTCTGATAGGCTGCTGCCTTCTGGAGATGTATGGCTAGTTCAGAAGCTGATGATGAAGCTGACGATTCTGGTGCTTTGGCAGCTGTTGGTTGTTTACGAGCCATAAGCACAATTCTTGAGTCCATTAGCAGTCTCCCACACCTTTTTATCCAAATTGAGCCAACTTTGTTGCCTATAATGCGTAGGATGTTGACTTCCGATGGTCAAGGTATTGTACTGTTCGAGGATAGTTTTCAGATGCTTCTATTAAGATTGTAGCTTATATTTATTTCTTGTCGACCAAACGCAACCTACTGTACACCAAAAATGCATGTGACTTGTTGCAGGTCACAGTTTCTGGCTCAAATAAAATTATATTTTGGAGTAGGAAAATAATGTTAATTGCGTTATGTAGTTGTGCTGCACAAATTTCTTATGGACTCACTAGTGACAGTGTAAATGATGATTTACAGAATTAGTTCTGCTGATCAAAACAAATGTGAACTTATTTGCCTCGTTTGTGTGTATATGCGCCATGTATATCCTTAGTTAGTGGCACTTATTCCATTATTAGAGGTTTACTGTTAGTCAAACAACCAGTCAACCATTACTAGCACAAAAATGCCTGGATCAGGGTTGCAAATTTCCTCTCCAAATTCCAATAGGCTCGTGTGGGGAAGGGCCCAAGCCCAACTATCTGTGACACTGTTGGAGGGAGAAGGGTATTGTTTTTGAAGTTTGTGTTAGATATACCAATAACTAAATAGAAGATTTCAGATTGAGAAAAACCTTTCTTGGAAGAGAACCAAACTTTCTTTTGGCAAATAAGAGGCTGTGGGTGCTAAAAGTGAATTCTTTTCCTTGTGTAATAAAGTATGCTTGATTACACATGTAGGTTTTTTTAACAAAGATTACACAAGTAGTTATGACTTGGAAAACTCAATAAAAGCAATTTTTGGACAGAAATGCTTCCAAAAATACCTTGTCCATTTCATAAATTAGCTGGAGTTAGAATTGGCTAAATTGCCTTGTTAAGGCAATTTTCCAAACTAAGATAATGTGAACATTATATTTACATGGTTATGGGTTCTTATGCTGACATTGTGTTTGTAATAATTATTTCGTATGATTTGTTTTGGTATTTTTTGTTCGTACACTTATTCTTCTCCATTCCTTGGCAGATGTTTATGAAGAAGTCCTGGAAATTGTTTCCTATATGACATTTTTCTCACCAACGATTTCGTTGGACATGTGGAGCTTATGGCCGTTAATGATGGAGGCTCTTAATGATTGGGCTATAGATTTTTTCGAGAGTATGTCAAACTTTATAATACCGTACAATTAAATTTTATCCTTACCCATTTAGAAGGTTAATTTTTATTTAAACTTCCTGATGCCCTTCACTACATGCTTTTGCATCAAGGTTATGCTTATCATCTTTGGGTATATTCTCCTTATGTTGGTGCTATTTCCAAAATATTCTTTCATGGACTCTCCATATGCTTCGCACATGGAAACATGCATGCATTGGTTAATATTTGCTGAAGCAAGTAATTGTTATTCTGTTCTTGGTAGATTGATATATTGCTTTTCGTATTTAACAATCTGCATATTTTCATCCTTTTAGGCATTTAGTCTTCTTACGCAAGCTTTAGATTACATGAAATATTTTTGGGGTTCGTATAGTTGATGCCATAGTTATTAAGGCGTCGTTTAAGCGTCGCCTAAGCGGTAAGGCGGCCCGGGGGTTCAAGGTGTCGCCCCCGCCTTGCCGTCCGTGCCCAAGACATATGCCGGAGAGGCCCCAATCCGGCGCGGAGAGGCCGGATCTGGCGTCGTCCGGGTGGAGGTGGCGGCGTCGTCGTCCGGGTGGAGGGCGGCGGCGCAGGACCGGATCCGGTGGCAGGGAGCCTCGATCCGGCACGGGGAGGCCGGATCTGGGCTAGTGGAGGGCGGCGGCGTAGGACCGGCTCCGGTGGGGGGGGGGGGAGCCTTGATCCGGCGCGGAGAGGCCGGATCCGGCGTCGTCCGGGTGGAGGCGGCGGCGCAGATCCGGATCTGGGTTGGGACGGTGGCTAAGCTAGGGTGGAGGGTCCGGGGTGGAGGAGGCGACGGCCGATTCGGAGGGCACGGGGTGGGGGATAAGAGATGTGACGAATATTGTGTGTATTGATATGAGGTCTAAGGGGCCATATATATAGAGGAGTACAGGAGAATATGCCATATAGAGATAAGGCATATATGGAATAGAATACGGACTCTATCTCCTAATATGGACTCTATCTTCTTAACACCCCTTTTCAAATGCAAAGCGTATGCAATAGCATTGCATTTGGAAAGAGTTGATACTAAAACAAAATTCGAATACTTAAATGGATGTAAACGGAAGACTCAAAATCCTAAAAGACTCGAAATACTGAGCAGAACCGAAAACGCCGAAGATCTGACAAAGAAGAGCCGCGACGGGCGGCTGCCCTCTCTGCAGCCGAAGGGATGGATCTGACGAGACGTTGGGCGGTGGACTTTTTCTTTCTTTCCTCCTCCTTTCTTCTTTTTTTTTTACAAGTGTGAACCGGTCAAAAAGACCACCGGCTGGTCAAAAGGACCAGATGCACTCACGAAGTCACGAGGAAATGGACCAGACACACTCACGTTCTTCCCCAACACAAAGGGAAAGATCCCACCGAGAGAGAGAGAGAGCGGGCGGCTGCTCGGGCAGGCGACACCGACGGCGGCAGAGCAATGGGCGACGGCGGCCTAGATCGGCTCCCCAAGCGGGCAACTTCAGGCGACGGTGGAGCTGACGATGAAGTGTCCGTGACGGGCGGACGGACGGCGGTGAAGGGATGGCGGCCGGCGGCGGCGACGCACGGCTCGGCGAGCGGCGGCGGCAGCCCCCAGCGGATCGGACGAGGCGACCTCAGCGCAGCCACGGAGCGCCAGATGGCGCGCGGGCGGCCGACGGAGGCGACGGGCGGATAGCCGGCGAAGAGAGGAGAAGCGGATGAACAGGCGGATGGGCGGAAAGCCGGATCAGCGGCGTGGTGCCGGATTCGGTGTCGATGGCGGCGGCAACGGCGTGACCGGCGGCGCGCAGATGCGGCCCGGCCCGAGAAGCCTTCGGTGCGGATCTGACGAGGGGACACCTCCAGGCGGCGGCGCCGAGCGGTGGAGATCCGAGCGCCGGGCGACGGGGTGCCTCCACCGACGGCAGCGGCTCCGTGCGATGAAGGTCCGTGATGGGCGGACAAAGAAGCCGCGACGGGCGGCGACGACGAGCGGACGCGACGGGCGGCCGACTCCCTGGATCCGCGACGCTACGACGGGCAGCCGCGGATCTGACGAGGAAGGAGCGGACGGTCTCGGGACGAGGCGATGGCGACGGGGCCGGCGGAGCAGACGAGGCGGACCGCGACCAGATAAGACGAGGTCGATGGAGCAGATGAGGCGGACGTCGGCGACCTCACCAGGCATCGGCCGACGAGGCCGACGGATCTGACGAAGATCTGACGAGGTGTATCCGAGGTCCCCAGGCGGCAGTGCGGGATCGGTCCGTGGTCGACTCCAAGCGGGCGGATGAGGTGGATCTGAGTTGACGTTACAAAGAAGTTGCCGCCCCCTGGGAGTAGAAATTGATCCTCCCGGGGGTGGCGGTGGCGGAAGATGTACGGAACTAAATGTTAGAGTTTGAACCTTAGCTCTGATACCATGTGACGAATATTATGTGTATTGATATGAGGCCTAAGGGGCCATATATACAGAGGAGTACAGGAGAATATGCCATATAGAGATAAGGCATATATGGAATAGAATACAGACTTTATCTTCTAATATGGACTCTATCTCCTTAACAAGAGAGATCGAGGGTGCGGCGATACGGGGTGGGGGAGAATAAAAAGGGTTTGGCAGTTTTACAATTTAGTCCTTAGAGTTCTATAAAATTGCAATTAGGTCTTTCTCTTTAGAAATCTTCTAATTTAGACTTCTAGAATTCCATTTTTTTCGCCTTAGGATGCGTGTAAGGTGTCACCTCGCCTCGCCTTACCGTTTAAAAGTTGTGAGAGGGGTGGGTCGCCTCGCCTCGCATTACCACCTTAATAACCTTGGTTGATGCCTTGATGACAAGGGGAAACCATGTGGTCTAGTCTATTATGATGTGCGAACATGTTTTCTTGCTTCTGTTTTCTGGTTTACTGTCTTTAACACAAATTTTTTAAATAGATGAGGCTTCCTAGTTCCTACCACGTATAAATTTTTTAAATAGATGAGGCTTCCTAGTTCCTACCACGCTAACTGATAACTGCATACTTTTTGTTAGACTAAAGTGTAACCTTGGTCCCTCAACTTGCATGGGTGTGTCAGTTGCAGTCCCTGAATTAAAAGGACAGCATATTTAGGTTCCTAAACTTTTATGGAGTGACTCATGATATGTCCAAAGTCCAAACCTTAACTAGCAATTAGTGATGGAGTGATAATTTGATCCTATTTAAGCTAAAATTTGACCACATGTGCGCCAAGTAAGATAAATGGGAAGCTTGTAAAATTTGTCCAGAAAGCTAAAATTTGGGAAGCTTGTGCATTTCGTCAGTAATTTTACGAAGTTGAGTGGCAGAGTTATTTTAATTCCACAAAAGCCTCTCAACACTGGCTTATAGCTTGTAGTTATAGAAGGCTTTTGGCTTTTCTATAAGCCCGGTTTAAAAACCTCCTATTTGTTTAGGCTCTGTTTTTTTTGTTTTTAAGCCAAAAGAAAAGCCTAAACAAACAGTGCCTATGTCTATCTAATCGTGGCAAGCATGATCCAATTCCATTAAATAGTACTTCAATTTTGAGTCTCCTTGGTATGTATGTGTACTTGAAAAATATTGTAAAGGGAGGTAGTAATTCTTATTGGTTCTCTTGTTTCTAAAAGAAGGCTGTGAGTTTGTTAAAAATGGATTAGAGGGAAATTTTAACAGGACACTACAAAAGATCTACATTTTGCTACAGGACTGTTGTCTCATGGCCCATGGTCCACTTCTCAGCATCACATTTAGTATCTTAGCAATGCACAAGTTTTTGCAGTGTGCCCTAGTCAATATCCCCAAATTTATCTGAGACCTTTGGAAATCATAGATCTATGCTTTCAACAGTATAATTTTTGCACTTTTATCTGTCCCACCCATCCTTTGTGTTCATGCCTTCATATTCAGGATCCAAGGTTGGAGATTTCCATTGCATCAGTATAATCTGCCAGGGTGCATGTGCACTTGTGCAGCAGCTAGTAAAGCCCTAGTAATACATGTAATTGTTGGTTTGGCTGTCATCTTGAGTGAGGTTTCTTGCATTTATCTCGGTGAAAAACATCTTCTGCTGTTCATGTTGTTTCTTCCATGCTATCAAGTTGTTTAAAGGACCTTGCACTTACTCTTCTGCCGTTCATTGTTTCTTCCATGCTATCAAGTTGTTTAAAGGACCTGTTGTCTGCAAATGAAACCTTTTTAAAAGGGCATTTTATGTTTAAGAGAAACTGTTTGCAGCTTGGTCTTAGCATTTTTAATCTTGCCCAACAGATATTCTTGTTCCATTGGACAACTATGTTTCCCGGGGCACTGATCATTTCCTCGCCTGCAAAGATCCTGATTATCCGCAGAGCTTGTGGAATGCACTATCATCTGTGAGTGTGGCTAAAACTTCCTTGTGAAGTTATTATGCATGGTATTAGCTTTTGTTGATAGTCATCAATACTTGTAGATTATGGTGGACCAAAACATGGAGGATTCTGATATTGAGCCTGCTCCCAAGCTTATCGAAGTGGTTTTCCAGAACTGCAAAGGCCATGTGGATCAATGGGTTGAGCCTTACCTCAGGCTTACAATTGATCGGTTGCGTCGAGCACAGAAACCATATTTGAAATGCCTCCTTGTGCAAGTGGTAAGATGCAACTTGAACGTGCCTTATTTATTTATTTCTGACTCACGCTAATCAGCCAAGAGCCCGATTGTTGTATTGAATTTTCAAATTCTGCTATACTTTGTATGGGTGTCAGCAAACTTCCACGTGGATGGGCTGGGATGGCCTGGGATCCTGGCCTGTCTTCTGTGTGGATTGGCTGGGATCTGGGGCCATCTCGGTCCCATCCAAACGAGGCCGAAAGGAAAGTCTCTAGTGCAAACTTGTCACCCAAAGATGGATTTGCAATAAGATATTTCCTTGACAAGTTCTTTGAAAATCGTGTCTCTGCATTTGAAACTGGTTATCACTAACACCTGCCAGTTACCAGTGGTTATTGGCCTGGTTTTTAGGAAGTAAATGATCTAAATCTCAATTCTAGATGAACCAATTTGTTTATTATGCATAACGGTCAGGTTCAATGAAAATTGGTGATCGACACTAACCGCCAACCGGCTTGTTACCGCCAAATTGTTCCCTGCTTAGAACTAAGTTGGTTAACAAAGAAAAGTAAGATACAAATGATGTCGAAATCATAACCAAAGTACTAGTACTGCAGAACCCTAAAACCCAAGTTGTAAACCATAAACTAAGCACTATTAGTTCTCAAATTTTAATTGAATGCTCTAAATCCTGTATGATAAACTGCAAAATCAGAAAAAAGAGCAGATAGTCTGGAATGATAGTAAATCTTTTTCATTCACAAGACCACAATAGTTTAAAAACATGTCCATAATATTTAACACTGTTACCGAAACACTAGCAGTTCCATAACTGTCACTAGCTTGCTGTTATATCAGACTGCAATTATACTACGATAACATTTGTAGCTGTGTTAGCGCCCTTGTTTTTGGGCATGAAGTAGCTTATAAGGTGGCAAAAAGTCCATTTTACTCCCCTGAAGAATCCCATTTCTCCGCTTAACCCCCTGATCTTCCAATACCTGTTCACTGAACACCTGAGACACCAGTTTTGCTTAGCAGTTTTGAGAATGTGGACAGTGGTATTGGCGTATTGCCACATGGGTTACCATATCACCTGATTTTGCCACTTGGAAGCACACATGGATGCTGAAGCTGATGTCAGCATCTATGTGTGATGCTATGGTGGCAAAACGGGGTCACACGGTGTCAACAGTGGCAAAGATCATTTATGTTCGCATTTATATATTAACATTCATAGGGTTCGCAATTTCACATTCAAGATAGGGTTTAGTCATCAGGGACTGAACTTTTTGTGTTATCTGTTTACTACACATATACCTAATAACCTGCATGTGCTACTTGCAGATTGCTAATGCGCTCTACTACAACCCTTCATTGACACTTGCAACTTTACATAAACTTGGGGTTGTGACAGAAATTTTCAACCTTTGGTTTATTATGTTACAACAAGTCAAAAAGAGTGGCATGCGAGCCAATTTCAAGAGGTACAGTTTTTCCAAGTTATGTAAGGTCTTCTTTCTTCCTCATATGGCCTACAGTGAACTGAGATTTTTGTATTGCTTTATTTGCAGAGAGCATGACAAGAAGGTTTGCTGCTTGGGGCTGACCTCGCTTATTGGCCTTTCAGCAGATCATATTCCAGCAGAAGCTCTGGATCGTATTTTTAAAGCAACACTTGAGCTGCTTGTTGCTTACAAAGATCATGTTGCAGGTGGAGTTTGCATCTGTATTACTGCATTTTGTTTGTTTTCGATGTAGTGAACTTGGTCAACTTACATGTACTATGCGTTGGTTTAATTTGATTTCGGTTAGATTAAGCTGTTTTGTTATTGTTTTGCTTATTTTGCTGTGTGTGGTGCCCAGATGATAGTTTTACTTATTTTAGTGGGGGCATCAGTCTCTCTCTCTCCCTCCCTCCCTCCCTCCCTCCCCATTCTATGGTTATTCTGTTATCTTCAATGTGCTTGCTTACGTTTGTGATTTGTGTTGGTCTTTTTTTCCTCAATAAGTAGAATCTAAGAAGCAAAACGATGCTGCTGGTGATGATATGGATGGCTTCGATGCTGATGAAGACGACGACGATGAAGTTGAATCTGATAAGGAGATGGGTCTTGATGATGATGAAGATGGTGATGAAGTAAACAATCTTCATCTTCAGAAACTAGCTGCTGAGGTCTGTTGCAATCTTTGACTGCTAACTCACGTATCACTGGGCTCAACACTATTCTTTCATTTATTTTCTTGTCATAGTAAGAATCGTTTGCTACCTAATGTACCTGTTTGTTTGTGTAGATATTCATTTCCTGTTCAGATTCATGGCTAGTGTAAAATGACAGATCATAATGTATTGTTGAGGATATATTGTCTGTTCACTTCTGAAGTTGTGATTTCTTTTGTTGATGCAGGCTAGAGGCTTCCAGCCAGCTGATGAGGATGATGACTCGGATGATGATTTCAGTGATGACGAGGAGCTGCAATCACCTATTGATGAGGTGGATCCGTTCATATTCTTTGTTGAAACCGTCCAAGGTAGTGTGTCTTTTGCTATCAAATGCTTCTTTTCTCCCAAAAACATGTGTTGCAGTTCCTCACAAGCGAGCAACGTTTGGAACAGGTTTGCAAGCATCTGATCCGTCCAGGTTCCAGAACCTCATGCAAACTCTTGATTTCCGCTACCAGGCGCTTGCTAATGGCATAGCTCAACATGCTGAGGAAAGAAGAGCTGAGATTGAGAAAGAGAAGTTGGAGAAGGCAAACGGACAGTGATGAGGCATAGGTGGTTGTCTTGGCTATCGTGTTTGCCATTTCGACGGTGTGTAGAAGTGGTGGGTCAGTATCCTGTGATTTGGCGATCGCAGGTAGAGTTTTGGAGCCTTAGTCTGTACCGTCCAAGGCAGGCCAATTTTAGTCTCACAAAATTTTATCCTTGCGAGAGGTGAAGCCGATGATAGAGCCTTCTTGGATAATCTGTCACCGGTAGTCGTTTTCCCGGTTGCCCGTTGTCGGTCTCAGGTTGTGCAAGCGTGACACTGGAAAGTTTCTCCCCTTAAGAGGACGCTTGTTTGTCATGCTGTTTGGGCCACTAATTTTTTTTGGGGGGCTTATAAGAGCATTTGTTGGGGGAGCCCCCGTGGTGGTGGGGTGCATCTCCGGGTCACAAGTTTTTAGGACGGTTCGGAGTTAAAACAGTAGAATGTATATGGCTTGGTGCTTGTCTAGGCAATACTGTGCGGTTCCAGTGCGGGGCTGCGCTATATGGTTTCTTCTTGCAAGAGGTGATGTATCTTTGATTTTTGGCAATTTATTTCGAAGGGCAAACAATTTGTCATTTTTTTTCTGCTAGCTGCATAATTACCTTGATTCTTGTATGATGTTATGTTTCGTTAGGTTTTGTGGATTTTAGTCGAGGAACGGGGGTGGAGCTTGTCCGGTTTTGGTTTCGCTTGCATTTACAGGATCTGAATCGAAAACAGATGTTGAGTACTTCGTATGTGACGTCGTCATTTAAGTGTAATCACCCGTTTAGAATGAAGTTGGCTTGGATCCAGGAAGAGAGCGCTCAGCGGAGCGACACGTGCTAGCAGCCTGCTAATGTGGGCGCAGCATCTGTTATGCGTGAACTTATTATCCAGAATAGTCCTTTTCTATCTTTGCTGACCGTCTTCAAGAACGTGTATTATCAACAGTGAAAATATGGCTAATGTCCTACTCCAATAAGCGCACTTCAATTTTTTGGTCAAGAGTGTAGCCTTCGTGGTTACGTACCAAACAAAAATTTAGAACTACGTTACGAAGTTTCCACTCATCATCCACCCAATGCACTGTCAAGCTCATATAATTCATATTCTGGATGGATGTCAGTGTCAGTTGTTAGATCGGGTGACGCTTCAAGATACGATTCAACTTCCCCTCTAGGTACATCTTCAAGCAATCCCTAGCAACTGCGATTCTGAAAGGACTTTTCAAATCGTGGTTGAAGTGTTCTTGAGTTTTCCTTGAAGCCTTCAGCTTCGACAGCACTAAAAAGGCAACTCATAGGTAATAACCATCTTAGTAAGGGCTTTGCGACAATCTTCAACACGAAAATGAAGTGATCCCAAGCATCTGAACTTGTCTTAGAAGCTCCTCTATATCTTCAAATGCTTGGGGATTTTCACTGGGGATATGTTTTGGTAGAAGTGCTACTTGACTGCCTATCTTTCTGAAATTGTGACAAGCATAAATAAATTATCATCGCAGTCTAACAATACGTCGGGCTAGAAGTATGAGAAATCACAATACTTACAAGGTAATATAAAGGCAGCACAAAAAATAGGAAACAAATAATACCTCATTTTCAAGGCAGGTTTGGGCCCTGGTTGCCGTTGTAGGATTCTTTGCTATCCTCTTAGCCCATGCTGATTTTGTTAACCTGGTTCGTGGTTCAGATCTTAGCATTGTCGCTACGGAAGGATGACCTCTGTAGCAAACTTATCGATACTGTTCCATTATGGTCGGTACAGGCTAGTATATACTGTACCGACACCTAAATCAATATAAAATACCTCTACGTACCGTATTGACCTCAATATCGATTGATACTGGTCAATACTGACTTTAATACCAGTCGTACCGGTGGAATTGATAACACGTCTATTGAACTATATGATATATTTGATAATACTACTATGTATTTGGAATAATATTATAAGTGATATTTGATGTGCATATAATTAGACAAATATATACATATAAATGTATATACTCGTATTATTATATTAAATCCGAAATGGTATGAACCAAACTAGTATAACCTCCGGAGCCAGGGGCGTAGCCAGCGGAGGGGCTTAGTGAGGCTTAAGCCTCACCTCCCCCGCTGGCAACCAACAAACAAAGCTGACACTATTTTGCACATTTACTTGTTACCCTCACATTGTTTGCTGCTTGCCATTTTGCTTGAGCAAAGCAAATCAAAAGCCTTCTACCATTGGTAACAACCAACAACCTACTTTTAGTAATGCTTGCCAATTTGCTTGCTGCTTGCTTACTTCTTACTTTTCTCTCCGCTCTAAGTGTTTTCGTTGCTCGAGAGCAAAAGTTACTGCTGCTTTCCACGGTACGATTCCTTCCTAGTTTGTAAGAACCAAATCAAAATCATGATAAACTTGTTTCAAAAACTGTGCTGCCCACCATATCAATAGGCATCACCCACAAAAATAGCACCACTGCACATTGTCTCCTTTATCTTATTCTATATTATCTCCTCTGGCAAATCTTCCAATGACCCGTTCTCTGCTATCTAAACTCTGAATCAAGTGGTTTAAAATTTTAAATTCATCTAAATTCATAATATACTTCCGAGTACCTATTTTCACTACTACAAAAAGGTTTATATTAGACGCTACATTACAGACGGTTCATAAAAACATCTGTATTAAATGCAATCACAGATGGTTCTTATTAAAAACTGTTTGTAATAGTGGATTGTAATCTTATGATGTTGTAATGGTGGATTGTAATCTTGTGATGTTGTAGTGGTGGATTGTAATGGAAATAAAATATTCTCTGCTATGTTTAATATCGTATTTGCTTGTTTTCAATAAACATAGCTAACATTTCCTGAGGCTAACTGAAAAATAAAAAAATTTAGGTATAAAATGAACTATCATAGACGGTTTTGTAGTATAAATCGTCTGTGATCACACATCACAGACGGTTCTAAGTTTAGAACCATCTGTGATAGTGTTTTTTACAGACGGTTCTATATATAGAACCGTCTGTGATAGTGTTTTTCACAGATGGTTCTAGTTACAAACCGTCTGTATTGTATTTATCACAGACGGCTCACAAACTGTCTGTGATAACTTTTGATTATCACTGACTTATAAATTCAGACTGTTTAAAAAACCGTCTGTGATGATGTTTTAGAACCGTCTGTGATGATGATTTCTGTAGTAGTGTTTATACTTTTTTGATTTCATTTGATTTTATTTTTTGGGCCACTTTTCACGTATAAGCTACGATGTTTTCGAGTATAACTTCGCTGATGTTTCTCATCACCAGTATGCTTTGAGTCTACCCTCTATTTTCTTTCTGGCTTTGTCACTGTCCGGAACGGTATTAACAGTATGCTCTGTAGGCAAGGGAGGGGGTGGAGTTACAGTTGAATCAAGTTCAGTATCCATTGTCGAAGGGCCCAACATTGCTAACTCATTTGCATGATAGTTCTTCCCCCAATCTGTCTCCATGGAAGGAGGCACATGGAGACCATCCATCTAACGAGACAATGCAGTAGTCAGACAACAGTAACATCTCAAAAGCATTGCTAGCTAGAAAAACATTTCTGTACTAACAAGAAGAGAATTTTGTTCTAGCTGCATGCATGATTATAAATTTATAGTTAAACTTGTTCAGAAACTAGCATTTTCTATACTGAAACAGAGGTCAGCACTACAACACATTTTTTTTCCTAAGGAACAAATTCACCGCAGTAAATCTTGCTATGGCAGAAACTGATTTTGCAACAAATAACCAATGAGGAGTGGAGGAGGCGAAGCTGTTGCGCTCACCTATGCCATGCGGAGCTTCCTTGGAAGAGTGGCAGGGCACGGCAAGGATGGTGAGCAAGAGGTAGATCTCACCATCGGTGCTGGACGTCGATGCGCTGCCATGGTTCTGGCTCAGGACCCTAAGCGCACCTGGGCCCAAGCATGGTGGCTGCACGTGGTTGTTGATGGAGATAGCGAACGGGATGGCGGGGACAGCGGGGAAGATGGCGGCAATGCCCGGGCGAGGGCGGTGACGACCCGATGTGATCGGGATCTTCTGGTTCTGGATGCCCATGACCTCCGGCCAACGGTGGCAGCAAGTTAAGCTAGAAAGGGAGGCGACGACGGCGATGCAGCGTCCACAACCGGGCCTCCTCCTCCCACTGTTGCCTACCGTGGCTGTTTGCTCGGCTCCATCGCCGTGCGACCTGGATTCGGAGGCTTGTGGCTAGATGTAGTCATCGGGAGACGATGGCAAAGATCCTGGTGCCCATAGACACTGAGAGGAGGTGGCAGGTGTAGGTGTGGTTGGGGGTGAGGCCGCGTGTTGGTCTCGGATTTTGCCAATCCAAAATTTTATATGATTTTTGTGGTACTATTCTGTATATCAGTAGATAGTGTTCATAGATACATTACTATATATTAAAATCATATCTTACGAAAGCATAATAATACAGTAATAAACTTATACATGGACTGGTCAGGCCGAATTCATTAGAAAGCAGCAGCGGAAACAGGAACTTCATATAGGTGGGACCCTTAGGACACACTCACATGCAGCAAACTAGGATTTGCGATCTAGTTCTTAGCCTTATCGTCTTCCAACTCTGTTGACTCCTATCGATGACCATAGGGCTTGACATTATCTTTTTTACTAACTAAATAATGGTAATTGAATAAGAATAAGTACAAAAGTACTCAGCAAGCCACCACATAGAATACAATAATAATAGATGCAAAGATGTCAAGAGAGGCATGAGGTTCTTTTAGTTGCGAAAACATCGTTATTTTGATATACAATTATAGAAAATTCTCGAAACCTAGCATTTTTACTAAACCATGTTTTTAAATATTGCACGAGTATACAATATTAATAGTAGTACATGTTCTATCCATCTATTACAGAGCATGATTCTATCTACCAAATGCTAGTTTTATTATTAGGGTTATATCCACTTAGGGCAATTCAAATTTAGGGTTACATCTACCTGACGAGTTTTTCATTCCATTCACAAAGTTTTTAGAAATTGATACTGACTCGAGCAAATTTCCATGCTCATGACCGTGGGCATAGATGTTCGAACAGTTTTTACTCTACAAAGGTCGTATACTTTACCCATAAGAGATAATCAACTCATTATGTTTCACATATTTTCTTGGACATGTGAATCAAGAAGATCACCATAAAGTCTTTACAATGCATCACCCAGTGTAGGTTACACCCGTCAAGGTTTCATCTGAGTGAGGTTACATCCACCACGCCTAGACCCCCTTTTGTGCTACATGGTGGCTTACACCAGTGACACGACCCGTATATACGAAGGCTTAAAACTAGCGACACGACTTGCGGGTCACTTTAATGGTGCAATCTGTATTGGACGCAAATTAGTTAGCCAAGTCGTACCTATTATAGACTTGTGGTTGCATTATTTTATATTGAAAAGTCATAACAGGATTCAGTCCTTAGAATTATGTAGACAGTGCTATCACAAATCATAATTTCTCATGCTACATCTGCACCAACATATCTTACCATCTGTCTATAAAGCAAGATTTAGTGTTTTAATAAGCATAAAATACTTTAAACTAATGTATCAGTCACTTCCCTCCAGTGATTGCCCAAATCATGTTTGATATTTAAAATTGATGACAGGGCAATTTAGTGTCCCTGGGTATCTAAGCAAGGCTAAGCATGATACTTAGGTACAACTTTTAACTAGTATGCTTACTATTAATTCTAGGATGGTAAGGGTTTATGTTCAAAGCCAAGAACTAGGGTATAATTAACAATTATCCATAGGAATTTAACTATGAACAAGTGTGAATATAATTTGTATAAAAAGTAAAACATGAAATTAGATATTTTCAAATAAAATAATTTGCATTCAAAAAGTAGGTGTGATATGATCAAAGTAATGACTTATCTGGCTCAATTTATCATGGCCTTGATCTTACTCAAAACCTTCTCAGTCAATGATCTTGAAACTCTTGGTCTTCATCTTCATCTGAATCTTGATCCAAATTGAACTTGTCGCTTCTTCGAGACTTTAACTTCTAATTACGTGATAAACGATCAAAATCCAAATAAATCAAAAAACATTCAAAAGTACAAACAAATTCAATTGAGCTTATTTAAGTTTTTCTATGATTGAGGATATGATAGAAGATTTAGTGAATTGTGGGTTGCCTGTAACATCCTGTTTTTCTGAGATTTTTAAAGCCTGGATTTTAAAAATGAATTTTCTGGAATTTTCTGAAATTAATTGAAGCTTCAAATGAATTTTTAAAGTTTTAAATAATTTAATATGATTAAAATAAACATTAACATAAGTGGGAAATATTTTATTTGTGTTCTTCAGGTCTCAAGGAATTTTCTGGTATTTTTGGTGAATTTTTGGGATTTATTTGCTATTTTCTAGAGCTTTTAGAAGTTTATTTGAATTTCTGAAAAAAGAAAAGAAAAGAAATTAACCTCAGCCGCCCGATCTCCCTCTCTCCTCCACGCGTCGCCAATCCCGCGCCGCCGCGCGCGCCAGTACCCTTTCGCGCGCGCTTCGCCCGCGCCGATCTCGCCTCGCGCCACGCGTCGCGCATCCGCGCTGGCGACGCTGGCGGCACCAACGCCAGCGCCGCGCGCGCGCCGCGCGCCTCGCCGCGTCGCTGTCGCGCGCGCGATCGCAGCCGTCCGCTCCGCGCCCGCGCGAACCTAACCCTAACCTAATCGCGCGTCCGCCGTCCGATCTTGCCGCGTGGCGCATTCTAGCCGTCTAACCCGTCCGCGTCGCGACCGTCGCCCGTGAATCGGATCGAACTCCTCGGTTCGCGTGTTAAAACCGCGTTCATCCCTCGGTTCGCGTGCGTCCACACGAACTTCGTCGCCGCCGCCCCGCCGCCGTCCTCGCGCGCGCGCGCTGCCGCCGAGCCGCTCGTCGTCGCGTTGCCGCCGCCGTCGCGCCCTCCATGCGCCCGTCCCGTCGCCGTCGCCGACGACCTCGCCGGTGAGCCATCGCCGCCTCCCTCCTCGCCGTCGCTCCAGATCTGGACCGAAGGTCCAGATCGTGCCGCGTGCCCGCGTCCCCGCCGTCGGATCAAGCCGTCGCCGCCCGCGCCCGAGCCGCCAGCTCAGCCTAGCCACGTGGCAGCACCAGCGCGTGCCACGTCAGCCCTAGTCCACGTGGCATGACACGTGGCATGCCACGTCAGCGCCACGTCAGCCCGAGCCGCCCCCGAGCCACGTGGCAGCCACGTCAGCTGCCACGTCAGCCGGGTGACACGTGGCAGCATATGCGCGTGCCACGTCACCGCAGCCCCGCCGCGTCAGCACCCTCTCTCCCCCGTGCACTGTTACGTGGACCGAGTCCACGGTGGACTCGGAATTTCATGGACCGGGTCCACAGCACAGTAAGTTTTCCGATTTTCCCGAATTAATTTTAGAATTAATTTTTCGGGAGCCCGTTCTCCTCCGTCCTAGCTCCGATTGACCCCGTTCTTTTTTCTAAATTCATCTAAAATCGAGCTCTAGCTGTTGGTTCTGGTTTTATGAATTTTGGAGTTCTTTTGCTTGTCATTTTATGTGTTTCTTTGTTTTCGGTCGTTTTCTCTCTCGTTAGATTCGGATTCCGGAGGAGCAGGTTTCGCGCCAGAAGACCAGGAGTACCCCGCTGAGCATAACGAAGGCAAGTCGTGTCCCTTGATCATGTTGAACCCAATTTTGCAAACTATTATTTAATTATTTTGCTTTAAATTACATTGCATTGCTATTTTTATTCAAACCTTTGCACAGGTAGTTATTGTCCCAATTGAATTTATACCTCCTTGATACTTTGGAATACCATGATGCCATTGTCACCATAGGTTGGGAAATTTATTAGTGGTGCTAGTTTATTTATCACATGGGTTGGTACGATTAGATTGCTTAGCCGGTTTATATTTACGATTGATCTCATCACACATGTTAAATTTATAATTTGAATTAATGACATATGGAACTGTGGTTGGTGCCACGTGTATTAAAATTGTGCCACGTCATTGGTGTGACGTTGGCTTGGTTATACAAATTGGTTTTGCACTCGGGCGAGTGATCGTGCGAGAAAGGGGAAATACAGGTTGTACTTTGGGGGATGTGGTAGTCTCGCCCGGGTAATGTTAAGGACTTAACTTTGTGCGCCATTGATCTGAGCTTAATCGTGCAAACCACATGTCTATTATGGGATGGACCTGGCTGATTAATTTGCAATATTTCAATTCAATTCTGCCATTGTGATGGACATGGTTGCTGATTTCCATGTGGCGCAAGGGGGGGTGTGATGCGAAACCCTAGCGGGCAGGATTGTGTTGAGGTAGAGCATTGTAAAGGCCTTGTTGTGATTTCCTTAGGCTTAGGCTAATCACATCGTGTGGGTACAGATTGTGCAAGCTCTGCGAGTGTAAAACTATTCGAATAGCGCGTCCTCGGTCATGGGCGGTGCTCGGGATTTCACACGAGGTTAGTGTTTCATTTATAACTTGGTGGTTTATGTTGGGAGTGGACAGGTAGTTCACTGTTGGTTTAACTTGTGAATTGGTGTTCACAAGTGGTTCATGTTTATTCCTTTGATTATCTATTGTTACTGTTTTCAGTTAACTTTCGCTTTCAAGTTATTTAATATATTTCATCGATAAATGCCTTTACACAAACTAACCTTTCAGCCTTCCTTTGGTAAGCCTTGCATATTATATTGCATTTATTGTTACAAACGACTTGCTGAGTACCAATGTACTCACGGCTTTACGCCTATGTTGCTCAGTTGAGGAAGAGGAGTACTATCAGCAGGAGGTTCCAGAAGGAGAGTTCTACGACGACTTCACGGATTAGGCTTCGTTCTCCACTCGATAGCCTGTGGCTTGTCGATTGGTCGCTATGCTTTATTTTGGATTTCCGCTGCTATTTTGTTAAGCCCTTCCGGCTAGAGATATTGTAAGCTTGGCCATAAGGTCGTACCTCGATATTTTATCGATATTCGAGTTTTCCTTTATTATTGTCGTGTGTATGGTGTGATGACATCTATGTTTGATTGTGTGCACTAGCGTGATCCTGGACTAGTGCAGTTTACACAGAGAGACCGAATTTGCATATTCGGGTCTCGACAGAGATGGTATCAGAGCCATATCGACTGTAGGACGAAGCCCTAGTTAGATTGGTCAATAGCCTCAAAAATTTATTTTCTAAATCAAACCAACTAAATTTGATATTTAGTAATATCTCTATCTTCTTACCTCATTCTTTAGGATTCTTGTCTCTCGCCCCAACTCTTGCAAAATTGGTTTTCCTAAAGTTATAAACTGATCTTTCCCTTATAAATGTATTAGATGTCCCAAACTTCCTACAGCCCGACAGGAGGATGGAGGTCACTTCTACGCGTTCTGTTGCGGAGCCTCGGATTTAAGAGACTGCCCGTCTACCTCACCAAGGATGAGAAGCAAAAAGGTCAACGCATCGGGAGCATCTCGGGCTATACTTCACCACCCGAGTCGGCAGCGGTGCTACATCACGCTTTCAAGAACACCGGTGCGGTGGGAGATGTCGGCAAGGAGTTGCGCACAAAGCCATCCGTCGACTTTGCAAGCTATACAAGATCAACATGGCGGACTCGTCCGGAAGTTCAAGGAGCGACGGAGCCACCCGAGACTACGAGCGATGCAGGAGGAGCCCGACCGCGATCGCAAGTGCCTCTACCGTCGCCTACACCGCCGAGCCCGGAGGAGAGACGTCGTATCACCGGAGATCGTCGCGCCTACCTCAGTCGGTTCACCCCAGCCCCAGTCAGAGAGCAGTCGCCGCCGATCCGCAACTCGTGGGTTGTCTACAGCGATTCTGAGGACGATAGCAGTGTACCCTATTTGTCAGGACCCGAGTGGGAGCCTTCAGAGTAGATAGTGCGAGTAGACACGTTGGATTTTATTTGCAGTTGAGTGTGATGTGAGCTGCAAATATTACCTTAAAAGCATTATATTGCGATCATGTCTAATTTTTTTTAATGGAGTTCATTTTTGTTCAGTTTCTTAGTTAGCCTGTTGGCTAAGTGTTTGTTTAGTTTAGGTCTCCATTAAGCAAAACCCCCTTAGACGCATTTACCTCTTATCTATGCTTTTCCCTCTCGTCTTTTACCTTTGGTCAGTCAGCAGTTGTTTTCTTTTCAGAGCAAGATGGTTGATACCAGGAACTCCTCCAGCCGCAATCAGGCGAACCAGGACCAGAGAACGATCTTTGCGCAGCGGTGCCACCTACCTTGGATCCTGCCCTCAGTCAGTTCTTGATGGCCCAGACTCAGATGATGCAGACCATGATGCAGGGTATGCAGACTATGATGCAGCGACAGCACCAGGAGCCAGTACCACCACCAGCACCTCGTCAGCAGTCCAGCTATGCAGAGTTTATGAGGACGAGACCGCCTGTTTTCTCCAGTTCGTCAGAGCCTTTGGAGGCCGACGATTGGGTCCGTTCAGTTGAGAAGAAACTGAACTTGGCTCAGTGCACCGACAGGGAGAAGGTTTTGTATGCGGCACATCAGCTTGAGGGACCAGCAGCAGAGTGGTGGGAGAACTACTGTGCCGCCCATGAGAACCAGAACAACATCACTTGGAAGGAATTCGCCAAGGCTTTCCATACCGCTCATGTCATGGATGGAGTGGTCGAGATGAAGAAGGATGAGTTTCGGGAGTTCCAGCAGAGGAACCTGTCAGTGAGTGAATATCTCAATAAATTCACTCAGTTGGCTCGCTACGCGCCAGAGGATGTAGCGTCAGATGCAGCTCGCCAGAAGAGGTTCAAGAAAGGCTTGAACCCAGCTTTGAAGGTGCAAGTCGTAGGCAACGACTATGCGATTTTCAGCGATTGGTGGATAAGGCCATTCTCATCGAGGAGAGTCGCGCAAGCTCGAGGAGTCTCGCAAGAGGAGGTTGATCCAGCAGGATCACGGTCACACCAGATCCCAGAGGCCTCGTTTTGGTTCCTACCACCGCACGAGTGCCACAGAAGAAGCAAAGAATAAGCAGCAGCCTTCTTGATTTGGACCCCACTCGGACACGCGCGATTTGATTAGGGCGGCAGCGTCTGGTGGTTCCAGTGGACAGCAGCAGCAGAAGAGCAATAATTCAGCAGCATCCGTCACTTGCTTCAAGTGTCATGAGGTGGGACACTATGCTAGCAAGTGTCCTCGAGGCGAGCCCCGACGATTCGCTTTGACTTGGGAGCCACACGGTCGTACCCCTACCGGGAGCGGGGCGAGAGCACCCCGGCCTCGGGACGAGCAGCGGACGCCGGTGGTGAGAGGTCGGTGAACCACGTCACCGAGAGGATGCCCGAGCAGCACGGACGTTGTGATCGTGACGTTTCGTACATTCCGGCCTCGCCACCGTTTTATTTGATTACGAGCTTCACATTCGTTTGTTTCTGGAGTTTTGCTTTAAAGCAACAATTGAAAACTATTGCTCTTGGATCTGTTCTTTTAATCCAATCCCGGATCCGAGTTGAGATCCAACATAGGTTGTCCAGAGTTAGGATAACCATTCAGGGAGTTGAGTTCAGGCCGACTGATTTTGTTGGATATCACGATCCCTAGATGTAATCTTGGGAATGGATTGGCGTAAACAGCAGCGATGTTAGGCGTAGGAGCGAGCGATGACCTTAACCAATTGAGACGGAGTTAAGGTGCGATTCGCAGCCGGTGAGTGTTAGCGAGCTATCATGATTTGCGAGCAAGGTAATCCAGTTGGAGGATGTACGGTTGTCGAGAGTACCCGACGTGTTTCGGATGATCTTCGGGTTTGCCACGAGAGAGGAGGTTGAGTTTCGATTGAGCTTGTGCGGTACGCTCCGATTTCCAAGAGACCCTACGGATGCCGCCAATGACTTAGCGAGTTGAAGAAGCAAATTCAGGAGCTGTTGGATAAGGGTTACATCAGACCGAGTTCGTCCCCGTGGGGAGCGCCAGTGTTGTTCGTCAAGAAAAAGGATGGTAGTCAGCGCATGTGTGTGGACTACAGAGCACTTAATGAGGTCACCGTCAAAAATAAGTACCCTCTGCCTAGGATTGATGACCTGTTTGACCAGCTTAAGGGAGCAGGAGTGTTCTCCAAGATTGATTTGAGGTCAGGATATCATCAGATGAGGATACGTAAGGAGGACATACTCAAGACAGCCTTCTCGACTCGTTATGATCTATACGAGTTCACGGTGATGTCTTTCGGTTTGACCAATGCCCCAGCATATTTCATGTATTTGATGAATAAGGTGTTTATGGAATATTTAGACAAGTTTGTCGTTGTGTTCATTGACGACATATTGATATATTCCAAGAATGAGGAGGAACATCAGGAGCACTTGAGATTACCATTGCAGAAATTGAGAGATAATCAGTTGTATGCAAAGTTCAGCAAATGTGAGTTTTGGATGAAAAAAGTCGCCTTTCTAGGGCATGTGTTGACAGCAGAAGGAGTCGCATTGACCCAGGGAAAGTAAGTGATGTTTTGGATTGGCGATCACCCACTTGATTACCAGTCGGAGTTTTCTGGTATGGCAGGATACTACCGTCGCTTTATTGAGGGATTTTCCAGTGTGGCCAGACCCCTCACGCAGTTGCTCAAAAAGGAAAAGAAATTCACTTGGACGCTAGAGTGCGAGAAGAGTTTTCAGAAACATAAGGAGAGTTTGACCACAGCCCCAGTGCTTGTGTTGCCTGATATTAACAAGGATTTTGAGATATTTTGCGATGCCTCGCGCAAAGGCTTGGGTTGTGTCTTGATGCAAGACAAGAGAGTGGTAGCCTATGCCTCACGCCAGGTCTATCCCATACTAGACATGTGGTTGCACGGTAGGACTCAGATTAATGACGTACAAAGTTAAGTCCTTAGATGTTATCCAGACAAGACATTCATATCTCTCGAAGTGCTAAGTACATTTTCTCCTTTATTGCACGATCACTTGTCTACGTGAAAACCATTTTACATAACTAACACCAATGACACATCAATATCATGACACATAAATTTTATAACTGTGACTACAACATGATTTAATATCTCATTAAGTCAAAGTTAATTAATTGATTACATTTGTAACATCCCAAAATTTTATTCTCCTTTTTATGTGATTTATTGGAATTTAATTAGATTTTCTTGATTTTATTACAAGCCTAGAATTGAGAAAAATTAAATTTTGTATGTTATAAAAGTCAAAATCATTTCATTCTCCTAAGTCAATTATGTATTTATAATAATTTTCAAGAATTTATAAGGATTAAAAACTCACTTTTAAAGTTAATTTTATGTTTTTGCAGAAAACTAAATACTTTCATAAGTCAAAAATAATTTTCTTAAGCCCAAAACAATTCCAGAAGACTCTATGAATTTTTCTGGAATTTTTAAAGTTTATTTGGTATTTTTTGAGTATTTTAAAGCCCCATAAGTATTTCTGAAAAATCAAAAAGGAAATTTAAATCCTAAAACCCTCTCGGGCTGACATGTGGCGCACCGGATCAACCTCACGGCCGCCCGATTTAATCCGAGCCATCCACTCTCAGTTAAACCCCTCCCTGCCTTTCCTCTCTCCCTGGCCGACACGTGTCGAGCATCGGGCCGACTCGCCATCGCCTGATCTAATCCCGCCGCCCGTCCCCACTTACCCGTTCGCCCGCCTCCCCTCTTCCTCGGACTGACGAGTGTCACCATCTGGACCATTCGCCATTGCTGGATTGAAACCCCATCGCCCGCAGCCACTTACCCCTTCGGTCCTCACTCGAATGACTCCGATTAAATCCCCGTTGCCAAATCGAATCTCGACCCCTTCCTTCTCACTTACCGCTTCACTCAAACCTTAATGGCCCCGATCTTCCTCCTTGCCACTTGTCACTAATCCGGCCACCGCTCTCACCCCTTTCCTTCTTTCCTCTCTTGCTGACTGGTGGGCCCCCTTGTCAGTTCCGTCTCCCCCGCCACCTTCCTTCCTCCCGCGCCATCACCGCTGTCGCTACCGCCATTAGCGCCTGAAGCCGAAAATTTAAAACCTCCGTTTCTTCCACCAATTTCGCTCGAGCAATTGTGCATTCCCTCTCTCTTTCACTGCTGTACCCGAACTGCTCATTCTCCCCCACATTACTGCACTAATTGGCCCAAATTGATGCGGAGCCGTTACACCTCCGGCGAGCCATTACACCACCGTTACCAACCCTCAGCCTATAAAAACCCTCCCTGAGGTACCTCTCGTCACACCGCTCATTTTCCCCCCACCCAATTACCTCTCTCTCTGGCCATAAGCTCATCGTACTGTGCAATGTGCGTGTTCTTCATCGGAAGAGCTCCGGCGAGCGATCACCAACGCTTTGGAACATCTCGTGCCACGCCACCACTATCCCCAGCTTCGCCAGGACCGCGTGCATCACCTTGATCCCTTCCCCAAGCTTCTTCGTTGTTAGAGCGCCTCGCCGCCGATCGCCTCCCTCCGATCGCCACCCCTCGCCGCCGCCAGCCTTCTCCGACCGTCCTCAGACCCTCCGAAGGTACCTCCGCACTCCCCTCGACCCCGTCTGCCCTTTTGTACCGTCAGTCGACGCTGCCACCCGCCGAAACGTTGGTAGCCATCGGGCTTCGCGCGCCTCCCCCGGGCGGCCTTGCTGCGTCAGCAGGTCGGGCCGACAAGGCTGCCAGGTGGGTGCCAAGCACGCCACGGCCTCGCCACACCAGCGCCACCTCACCTCCCTGTGCACCGCGTGCCACCTCACCCCACTTCAGTCCGTGGACCAAGTCCACCAGTCACCGGGCCCGCGTGTCAGTCTTGGTTTTGAATTTTAAAAATCTCAGGGCTGACGTCATAAGCCCTATTTTTCGTTTAAAAATAATTTGGCCAAAAATTAATTAGGTTGCTGACATCATAATCTTATATTTCCCTCAGTAAAATAATTCTTGCTGACGTCATAAATGCTTTTCGGTTTAAAAATAAATTCCAGAAAATAGTATTTTGCTTTTTCTTTGTATTAAATCTTTAGAAGGCCATAACTTCTTCATTTTAACTCCAAATTGACCCATTCAAATTTCTAAATTTTTCTAAAATAATGAACTTTCATTTCTAGCCTCTATTTGAAAATTTGAATTTTATTTGTATTTCTTTTGTTTGGTGCTTCGCGTATAGATTTTGACAATTCAGGAGAGTTCGATTTCGACGATTTCCAGCAGTAAGACTTCGAACAAGGCAAGTTACACCTTTGATCATGTTGACCCTAATATTTTAAATTAAATTATATTTTTTTACTGTATATACATGCGTATCTTTATTCAAAGGTAATTTACCGATATTTTAAACTTTAGTTATACCCATGATCCCTTGAATATAGTCAATTTGATCTTGATTCCACATGCCTTGTCACCTTAGCTAAAAACTAGTTGGTGCATTAGTATTAACTAGCAAAATTTTAGTAAATTGCTTAGCCTGGATTAGAAAGATTTAGATGGGATGAATTATTTCACATGGAATGACAGTTTCTTTTAATGAATTCTTGACTTCGGTGAGTCAAGAAAAATTATGAAATGGTTTAAAAATGCAAACAGAAAATTGTGGTTTGGACTTAGGCTATTGGTTAGGTGGTGGGGTGCCGGCATGCTTCGTGTTTGGTAACACGTAGTTAATTGTCGAGTATGTGGGTATGTGGTTGAGCCTAAGTCAACTTAAGGACCATTTCTGTGAAATATTTTACGAAGTCACTTCGTACTACTACAAGTCCGGTATGGGACGGACCTGGCTAAGTAATTTGTGAAATTCCAATTATAGTCTCGCTATAGGCTGAAAGTGAGCATGACATAGGTGTGAGAAGTCTCACATGGCACAAGAGGGGGCTCCAACTCGTGGATTCGAGTTGTGGTGAAATCTTAGTGGCGGCGTGACTGTTTTGGCTGTGGATCATTGTAACAGCTTTGTCATGAACTCCCCGCCGCACACTTAAGGCAGTGTGCTGATCGCGTGGCTTAAGTGGGAGAACACGTCTTGTGGGTAAAGTTGCACACCTCTGCAAAGTTTTAAACCTATCCTGGATAGCCGTGTCCATGGTCATGGACATGCTGAGTAGAGTTTTCACAGATTAGATTTGGTTTTCACAAAACCTGGTTTTTGGACAAAATGATGATTTTGATAGTGGTCCGGATGGGATTCCCGTGGTTAGGTTAATGTAGGTTGGAGCCTACGCTAACGATATTACTTTGTTAAAATATTGTTTCATACGATGTAAAATTCAGCTTTTCATACTTACATTATTGTATTTAAAATTCAGTATTGCTTTTCCCGCACATTTACCTTATAAAACCTTCCTTTGAAATCCATTATGCATGCATCAATTCTGTTATAATTCCTGGTGTAACTTGTGGAGTACTTTAAAGTGCTCACCTTGCTTAAATCTGTTGCCAGAGTACGATTCCGATGACTACGATTAGAACTTCGACGAGTAGGCTACGTCTTACAGTCATTCGCCTGTGGGCAGGCCGGATGGGCTGATGTTCTGCTATTTATTTCCGCTATTTTTTCAGTTGGCCTTGGCCCCTTTTATTGTAAAACCTGACCATAAGGCCCGTACCTTTGCTTAATAATACTTTTGTGGTTGTTATGCATGATATGTATCACTGTTAACCCGGTGTGCACTAGTTTTTCGTAGGATAGTGCGATTTACACAGAGGGACTTGGAGTTATTGTTCCGGGTCCTGACAACATTTGATGATGAACATAACATAACTATAAATTTGGTTAAGCATATTAGACGTACAACCCATGTGACAACTAGTATCGTATCACTAGATAATTTTTTATCCTATGGTGACAATAAAATCATGGTATTCAAATTATCAAAGTGGAATTAATCAAGTTAGACAATAACTACCAGATACAAATGTTTGTAATAAAATAACAATGTATGATAATTTAAAATAAAATAATAGATAGATAGATTTGAAAACTAGGTTCAACATGATTAAAGAACATGACTTACTTTGGCCTTGCTCAGTTAAAATTTTTGATCTTCAGATTCTGCTTTTGCTCCTTCGAATTTGTTATCTATCGCGCGAACAAACACTAAAAAATTCAAATAAAAATCTAAATAAAATAAAAAAAATTACAAAGCTAGAACCAAGAGATTGAGCTTAATTTTATATGAATTAAGAAAAAAAGAATAGGGTCAAACAGAGTTTGGACAGAGAAGAACGAGCGATTGGAAGATCGGTTGGAAAGAAAATTCTAAAATGAGAGAATATTCCCTGGCATCTTGTTTTTGCGCTGATTTTTGATTTATTGTGTGCATGACGCATAGGGCCCACTAGTAAGTAACTCAAGACAAAACATGAACAAGATTACAGAGAGGAACCATGGAGGATACAGAGCATGGTTTGGCCATGGATTGCGCACGCGAGTGAGAGCTGAGGGAGGCTAGCCAATGAACAAAACAGAATCCCACGGTCCCAAGGAAAAGATGGCCGAATGCAACATTGGTTGGTGGGGCCCACAGCGACGGTGGTGGAGGCAACAACATGGGTAGGAGAGAGAAATAATACCTGAGCATGGAACGCAGATAAGTAGGGTGAGAACAGGCTAGAACACAACGTGATGAAGCTAGAAAAATTATCGGTTAAGCTAAAAACTCACTGGAGGCGACACAATAACATTTGAACTATGATGGTAGAGAAAAAAAAGGAAAAACTTAAAATCTCAGTGCTCGGTAAACAAAATCCAAATCCACTTGAAAGGTAGCTACCTGAGATAATTTGGCATGTTTTGACATGAAAGAATTGGAGAAAACATCATTGGATAGATGGGAACATGAAGTGCCCTAGGTGGCCATGGCTAGGTGTCGGAGGCAAAAATTTGTGGAGGGTTTTTGAGAAAAGGTGGGAAGCACCGCATACAACGCAATGAGACAAATCTAACAATGGTGGTGGCACAAGCTAAAACTCACCAGAGGCGATGGATCGTTGATGGGAAGCGATCTCGGCCTAGATTGAAAAAAAACTCAATTTCGGGATATTGGCTATACCAAAACCAAATTAATTTGGCAAGAAGTTGGAGGATACATAGGAACATGATGTGACATGAAAGGATCATGAAAAATCTCACCGAATAGCTTAGGACGTGGAGAGCAATTTCGAGACTGGTGGGCCTCGGTCCCGACGGTGTTTTGGGCATTGAGGAGACTTGGCACAGCTTGGGGAGGCATAGGAGGGGTCAAGTGGTAGTATTTATAGGATTATAAGAGATATAAATAGACTCCAATTCGTGAATTTTGGTTTAGAATCTATTTTGGATAATATGAGATGAAAGGCAAACGGATGAACAAAATGCAAAGAGGCTGGTTGGAATGGATTCCTTGCGTGATTTGGCATAACTTTCCTTTTGAGAGGACGTTGAGATAAGGTTTGGTTTGAAAGTTACCATGGAAGAGAGGAGAGAGAAGCACGTGACCTGCTCAGTCTGTTCTCTGGTGAAAAATTGAGGAAGATGAATAGTACTTCTAACACATGGGATAAAAGTACGAGGTGGTAAAAGAAGACAAGAAAGAGAGAAGTCAATGTGGTGTTTTGGCTGCTTGGAATGTTGGGGTTAAACGTGCTGGTCGTAGAGAAATTTGGGATGGGCGATCGTGCAAGAAGTCTTTTCTTTTTTTACAATTTTAAATTAAGCTCAAATAAACTCTAAAAAATCTAAGAAAATACAAAAATTCTTTGGGACACAAAGACCCCAAATAAAATAGGTTTTTAATTAATTCAAGTTTATTTTATTCATATTAAATATTTTTATTTTCTAAAAATTTCGGTTAAGCTTTAATTACTTAGAGAAAAATGCAAGTGGTTATTTTTATTTTAAAAACTTCAAAAGGCTCTAAATATGAGGATGTTTAACAACGTCAAATGAAATTTGAGCGTAAGGGGGAAACAGCGGAAGAGCTCTGTTGGGAAGGATATGTAAAAGAAAGATTGATGTCAAAGGAGCATCTGTGGGAATATAGCCAATCAGGGAATGCCAAGGCTTGGTCTTTAATTTAAAGACTTCTTTTATCATATGATATTTATTAAAGAAGTTTCAAGGGTTGGGTTAGACTTAGGATAAATATGGGAGTCTAAAAGAACATAGGGCATTATTTGATGAGTGTTAACAATTAGAGATTAGGGTGTGAGTTCAACATGCAAAGAATATAACTTTAATTCGTCAAGTTAATCTTAGAGTCCATATTTTACTAAAGTCCCCTCTTAAGGTTGTATCTTGAATTGTTGGTACATTAGTTATTCTTAATTACCATTGGCGATTTTAATTCCAGAGATATCAATCGGATGATTGTTGTTTAGGCAAGATTGCATTTTTGGAGATGTGCATATAATATTTATTATAGTTGCATGGCTAAAACTTGTATTACTTATTTTTGCATGATAATTGATTTGCTTGGCATGCAAATTATTCAAGATTAAAGCTCGACAATTTTTATCTTGCATGGATATTTTTCGTATTTTTGTTTATTATATTCTATGTTTTATCAATTCCCTTATTCGAATATTTCTTAAACTTTGAATTCTAAAGTTTATCATATTTTTATTTTGAGTTTTTCTAACACCTTGGAATTTCAAGACTGATCACACTAACTAGTGACTGCATCGAATGAGTTTTGTTTGCCTTAGGCCGACTTGCCATTGAGAGAGGGAGACAGCAAGCAACAAACAACAGAGAAAGGCAAGGCCAAACAGAACAGGGAAAGTAGGGGCGCATGGCCCACTACCCTTGGTGATGACAGCGTCGGTGAGGGGCATCTGGAGAGGCAAGGGCGATCAGCAAAATGGGTTTCCCAGGAGGCGAGGAAGCGATGTGACTTGGTGTTGCGGTTGGGGTGGCACCAATGCGGGCGGGCAACGACGTAGAGATGCAGGCATGGGGAGGGAGGATGGGGCGATGGTGTCGGAGGGGAAGGGAATGGAAAGGGAGGTGAGCACAGGCATGAGTAGGGTGCATGGGACTCACATGCAGCGACTGTGTGGCCAAAGAGGAGCCCAAGGTAGGCTGGCGGTGTGAGCCCAGGGGCGACACTGGTATGTCACCGGTGTCGGTGATCTGAGGTGAAGGAGAGCTCCCACCAGTGGTTGGGCAAGGTAGGAGACACCAAGGAGGTGCTCCAGGAGGAGGGAATAGAGAATAGGGCTCGGAGATAAGATGACGGCGTTGGAGGCAATTCCAGCCAAAGTTGGGGAAGAAGCAGCGTTCCAACGAGCTGCAGCAATGGAACTCCAATTAAATGGGAGTGGATGAAGTAAACACCTGAGAACACGATATGACATGCTTGGTTTGTGGAGAGGGTGTCTGGTGTGGGTGGAACGCAAGATGAAGTGACAGTCAGCGCGGGCTCAGGCATAGCTTGGCTTAGGGAAGAAGAAGAGGGAAAGGGAAGGAAGCTCTAGGAAGCTCAGGCCCTTTTATTGCCAAAGAGCATTGTGGCATTGCTTTTCTTCCATAGTGGAAGATGGCACACACGGACATGGCCGGTTGACACAGCACGAGCGCCATGCAACACGCGGCATGGGTACGTGTAGCGTGGTGCTTAGTACAGAGGGCGCAGGGCCAGGTGGTGCGCAAGGCATGTGTGGAGCGTGCATAAAAGATGAAGTGGGGATTGTGCGCATGTGGCATGGTAGAGATGGACACGTGGTGCAGATGGAGCGCACGTGCGTGTGCGGGTAGCATGGCCAACATGTGTGGCAGGCATGGCATGAAGGGCATAGACGGTGTGAGTGCGGCTATGTGTGGTTCAGCGGCTTCGCCAGAGTCAGGTTGGCCAGCATGCAAAACAAAGGAAAGGAAGGAGGGAAGAAAGAGGGAGGGGCCCGGCTGGAAGAGAGAGGAAGAGGCAAAAGAAAGAAATAGAAGGAAGTGCTAACAAATTTTGAGATTCAAAAATTTATTTGCATTTCCAATTTTTGAGATTTGAATTTTTCTTTAAATCTAAAATTTGAATTTCATTTTAATATTTTTTGATCTGATTTCCAACTGCTTTTGTTCTTGATCCTTGATTTATATTTTTATATTTACTCATTAGAATTTGTTTGCCAAATCCAAGTCACAATTCTAGTTAAATTCAAATAACACTGAAAATAAATAGCAGGTTTCAAAATTTTCAATTTTTTTTGACAAATTTCCATATTTGGGATGCTACATGGTGAATCATCAGGGATGGATGCTGGTAGACGGTGTCGGGTGGTCACCGGTTAGATAAAGGGACGTAAGGAGGGTGGATGCTGCTGCCTGCCTAGCGTCGAGGTGTCAAGCCGTCAATTGATTGGGATGATGATTGGGATGGGTTGAGACGGTTTCCTAATTCTAACACATCTACAGCCTAGCCCATTCACCAGTTTATGAGTTGAAACCAAAAACTAATTAACCTTGATGAAGGACCATGCGAGAAGGTCCTAAATATTGTTGTGATGAACCATGGCAATCTGGAGAGTTGGAAGTTTGGAAATTGTTGTTGACTCACTGCATGTTTGGAGTTAGTTGGAAGTCAACATGCATGCACAGAGAAGGTGTTAGACCATGTGGATGGTCGTGAATAAAGTGATGATGAATAATTGGCATTTAGATTGCTTTAGATTTTGCGTTTGTGAAAGTTTCAGTCGATTGCAGTAAAAGGTTTCAAAATCAAGTGGGTTTTTTTTGTCTTCTCTAAGTTGTTTTTGTTCTGCTGCAAGTGGTGTCGGGTTTGAGCGGTTAAGTGGCATTGGACAATTGTTGAGTAGCAACAGACATCGGATGACGCTCTGCATCAACGATGTTCGGACCAGTTTGATCGGTTAAGTGGCATTAGACTGCTGTCGAGTAGCGATAGACATCTCATGATTCTCTACTTCAATAATGTTTAGTCCAGTCCGATAGGTGAAGTGACATCGAATGGCTGCTGAGTAGAGACAGAGATCGGGCGATGCTCTGTTTCAAGAATGTTCGAACCAATCCGATCGGGTAAATAACATCGGACGGCTTTTGAGTAACATCAAAGCATCAGATGTCTTTCGAGTGGCATTAGAGGATCCAATGACTTCGACCACGACAGCCTTCGACGACGTTCAGCTTTGACCACATTCGATTTTGACCACGACCAGCTTCGACAACGATAGGTAATCATAGATTTTGATCATGAACAGTGAACCAGTTGTTAGCAACATTCAACTAGTTGAAGGTCATAGCTACAATACTTTTTCATGGTTGTAGCTTCAGTACTTTTTGATGGTTGTAGGCTTTATTGGTCGATACTCAATAGTCATAGACTTTACTGGTTGGTACTCGATAGTCGAAGATTTTCCTTATTGATGGTCATAGACAAGGTGGACTGATGTAGACTTTGTAGTCTTGTTTTCTCAGTCGTAGACTTTGCAGTTTGCTATCATTGTCTTCGGTAGTCAAAGGCTTTACAGTCGGTACTCATAGATTTTATGGTCGACGAGTGCCTCATTTCTTGTGATCTTCGAGTATTTCAAGTACTCATGTTAGGCCAATGGTATGACTAGCTGGCGCATGATGGTCGATGATTGGGGGTTGGAGTTATAGTACCAGGTAGGTAAAGTGCATTTTAAGATATCTTTAGTCAACTTTAGAATTTGGTTTATGGTACTCCTCTTCATGTTGTCTTACCCTTAGAGATTATTTATATGCAGATTTTGAGGTTTGTCGAATTGATAGGAAGAATACTACTGGCACTTATCACTTTTTGGGCACATCTCTTGTTTCATGGGCTTCTAGGAAAAAGTGTCTGTTGCACTTTCAACAATTGAGACTGAATATGTAGTTGCTGCTTCTTGTTGCTCTCAATTACTTTGGATGACAACTACTCTTAAGGATTTTGGCTTAAATCTGGATAGTGTTCCACTTTACTGTGACAACACTAGTACGATTAGATTGCTAAAAATCCTATACAACATTGAAGAACTAAACATATTGATATTAGTTATCATTTTCTTAGAGATCTTGTAGAAAAGGGAGATGTTGTTTTGCACTTCATTGAGTTTGATTTACAAGTTGCTGATATTTTTACCAAACCTCTTGATTCTTCTCGTTTTGCTAGGCTAAGAATTGAGTTAGATGTATTGCATTTAATGGGATTATTCTGAGGGGAGCTTGGTCTTTGAAATTTTGGAAGTTTTGTTTATTATTCTTATAAACAATTCATCAAATCCTAGCCATTAAAATCAAATGAGTTGTAGAACTCATTTTATCATATTTACTCGTATGCTGTATAACTTTGATCATGACTGGTTATAATTAAATTGTTGTACTTGTAAGTTCAACCTTTATTAAATTTTGTTTTAGCGATAATGACAAATATAATTATGAGACTAATATGCTTATTAATTATGATATTGCGTAGTCTCATTTGGATGTAATAAATGACAAATGCAATTGTGAGACTAATGTGTATGATTGATTATGATATTACTTAGTCTCATTTGGATAAAAAGATGAAAATCATAGAGATATGCATTCTACATCACATTCCTACATCTTAGTGTATTTCTCGGATACAGAATATAGATTGAACTCCACCAAAAGTCCAAAATGAATATGTGCATATGTTTTTATTGTATATTCTTGTATTCATACATTTAGGGGGAGTTCACTCTATGTTTTGTGGTTTCAATAGTATTCACTCTACTTTGAAACATATTCTTTGAGTATATAAAACTTGTGTAGTTCATATATACTTACATTAACTTATATTGCTTTATACTCAATTATTTATGTATAAGACTAACATGATTATCAAGTATTTGAAAGGTTTAGTCTCGGATTTTGCTTGACTATCTGGAGATGCATGCAAAGATTGATAAGAAGATCAATATGGCTCGAGACAAAGGTCAGCATGCATTTGAATTTAAATTCTAAAGTCAACTGTACATTGATAGAAAAATCGGTAGTACCAGTGTGTATCTAGCGGTACTACCGCAGTGCGGTATGACCGGAATGGTAGTGCGGAACTACCGGAACCCGGAAGTACTGACGTGTAGTTGGTGGAATATTTTTTCAGAGAGCACCCCTTGAAACACTTAGTCTCTCTAAAAACAGTAGTACCGGAGTTTGAATGGCGGAACTGCCGTAAGCGGTATGACTGCAACTCCTGAGCAGTACTACCGGAGAGCGGAACTACCGGACTTATAATGGCGGTAGTACTACACTTTAAATTTAATAGTTTTATATTCAATTATTTGTAATTGTGGTGGTTATCATCAATTACCAAAGGGAAGATTGAAGAATCTAGACACACCATTATGAGTTAATGGTATGTTTTGGTAATTAATGATAATCACATTATGGGACTAATATTTTTCATGAGTTGGATGAATAAGTTATGTTCTGAGATGATGAAGATTTTGGATGGCTTCATATGTTGAAGATCATCAAGTAAAGGTTCGGGATATAAAATGGCTTCATGAGTTGAAGGTTATCAAAAAGAGAATGCATCATGTGTTAATGCATATCAAGATCTCGAAAAGGAGATGATCATGAGTTGATCATCAAGTCAAGAGAAGACAATGACCTAGACTTGAAGTGAAGATGTGCATCATCAAGCTTTAAGGGGATGTTCAAGGCAAAGGTATGACTAGTTAGGGTTAAGGATATGTTCCTAGTTTTCTACCGATCTTGTTGTTTGGTTGAAAGACCGGAGAGCTAATATATGTTTGCTGTACTATTAAGAGGGGTCTTTGTCTAGTAGCTTGAGTCTCATCATGTGTTTATAGCTCAATCTTGCTTACTCTTGCTCTCCATGGTATGATATTATTATTTGCGAATGTGTTTTGCGAATAGTTGAGGCTTATGCATCTAATCCTTACAACATGTAACTATACTTTACAAATGATTGAAGTCCACATATCTTTTTCTTGTTATATGATCTAAGTTTGTAAATATGTTTTGCAAATTGTTGGAGATCATACATTATCCCTTGATATGGTCTAAAATTGTTTGTTACTATTTTCTTGGACTTAGACCGTGAAAATGACTCCTTGGATATCTTATGAGTTGTGTATCCCTCTAAATAAGCTTTTCATAGACTCTAAGATCACTCAATTCCGACACCGGAGTCAAAAGTTATGACCGTTTTTTCGAGTATCGTCTATGTTGAAAGCACGAAAATGGTAGTACCACAATTATAACCGCGGCAGTTCCGAAAATCAGTAGTACTGCAAATTACGTAGCGGTAGTACCGCAGATACTGAATGACAACTATTTTCTAGCCGTTATAGTGGAAAACGGTAGTACCGTATTTTACATAGTGGTAGTTCCGATTTTCTTGATTTTTTTAAGGGTTTCGCTCCAATGGCTAGTTTTCTTGTGTGGGGTATAAATATTCTCTTGTTGCCGGTTGGAGAGCAATCTTTGGCACCTCATTTCACTCTCTTGAGTTAGTGTGAGCTTCTCCACTCAAATGTACATGTGTTGCACCTTGTGAGTAAGGAGAGAGGTCTCTAGTTGCATATGTTGCATCTAGAGGTGGATTTTGTATCCACTTGAGCTTGTGCATTCATTACACGTGGTGAGAGTCAAGCAAGGGGCTTGGTTTATTACTGTTGGAGTTTGCCGACTCCTAGACAACGTTGGAGGCGTCGTGTCCGGTGATCTTCTCAAAGAAGCTTGTGAGAAGGTTTGACGTATTGTAAAGGTTGGAGCTCACCTACCCGGAGCGGGGAAGAGCTACCACTAGTGGAATTGAGGTGTTTGGCTTAATTCGTGGAGCTGGTCCAATTCGTTTGGACTTACCTCAACGTAGACTAGAGGAAACCGGCAAGTCTCTGAACACCACGGTAAAACATCGTGTCAATTGTGGTTTGTTCTCTTATGCTCAATTTACATTCAAGCAATTTATATTCATAGAATTAAATTAATTGCTTGTCACCCTAGGATTGCAAATCTTTGACATAGACTTAGATTGTTGGTGCAATTAGGTGAACTTAGTTGATAAACCGAATTGATTTATACTTCTGCATTATATACTTGGTTTAGCCAAATAGAAATTGTTTTTAATTGAAAGAGAATTTTTAATACCACCTATTCAGCCCCTTCTAGTCGGCCTCCTTGATCCTACAGTACTTGAACTAAAACATGACATGGCTGAAGATTTTGACTAGATGGATTGTAGATAGTGGTTTGTAATGTTCATCTAAAAAGATTAGCTTAATTGTGAGTCTTATTTTAAATCTTGGCTATGTAGCTAATATGTTTCATATTGCAATCACTTTATGATCACTCAGTTGATATGTTATTAAAAAAATAATGAGGAGACAAGTTGAAAAGATGTATACTTCAGGTATGCCATGGTTATATAAAAGAAAAGCACAAAAAGTGCATAAATGAAAAGAAGTATACTTCAAGAACGCCACCATTTAATAAAAAAATTGCTACATACTTATCTTCATGAAAAGAAGTATGATACAGGCATGCTACATGCTTAAAGATTTGAGTATAGAGCAATAGGGCGTTGCATGAGATTGCTAACTCGCATAGACTTAAAGTTTGCTTCACTTTTAGGCTTGCTCTTTTTATTGTGATATCTTATTGTACGCTTTATAATTAGTTTGATTAATGTTGAGATGCCTGTCATTGATATAAATTGCTTAATCATGTTAAAGACTAGTTTTGACAGTGTTATGTGACACTTGAATTTATATGATCCAGAGAGCTCTACTCAAAACGAAGGATTGTGTACACTCTTAAATTAATGACTTGGATAATCGTCAAAGCTTTTGGATGTTTACTTTCTTTGCTCCTTTTTAGACTTATCCTTTCTTTAGAACCCTTGATGATTTCATTGCCAAAGGGGGAGAAATTAGATAAAGGGAGACGAATTGGGGATAAATTGGAGAAATTCGATACTCTTGTGTTGAGGGAGAGTTTTATGAGTTTTGCTGAGTGTTTGCTAAGTTTTGTAAATTTTGCATTTCTTTCAAAATACAATTCATTCAAGAGATTTTGAGGTGTTGTCAATTTATTCATCAAGGGGGAGATTGTTAGACCTTGTGGATGGTCGTAAATAAAGTGATGATGAATACTTGACATTTAGATTGCTTTCGATTTTGCGTTTGTGAAAGTTTCGGTCGATTGCAGTTGAAGGTTTCAAAATCGAGTGGTTTTCTTGTCTTCTCCGAATGGTTTTTGTTTTGCTACGAGTGGTTTTGGGTCTGCGCAGTTAAGTGGCATTGGATGGCTATCGAGTAGCGATGGACATCAGAAGATGCTCTGCTTCAACGTTGTTCGGACCAGTCTGATCGGTTAAGTGGCATAGGACAGCTGTCGAGTAGCAATGGACATCTGATGATGCTCTTCTTCAATGATGTTTGGACCAATCTGATCAGTGAAGTGACATCAAACGGCTGTTGAGTAGAGACGAAGATTGAGTGACACTCTGTTTCAAAGATGTTCGGACTAGCTCGATTGGCTAAGTGACATCAGATGGCTTTCAAGTAACATCAAAGCATTGGACGGCTTTCGAGTGGCATGGAAGGATCCAATGACTTCAACATGGCAGCCTTCGACCACGACTAGCTTTGACCACGGCAAGTAATCGTAGATTTCGATCTCGAACAACGAATTGGTCATTAGCAACATTCAACTGGTCGAAGGTCGTAGCTACAATACTTTTGATAATCGTAGGTGTTGTGGTTACAGACCAAACAGAGAGAAGTGTAGTGGGGAGTCAGGTGAGATGTCCCTCTCACCGTGGCTAGCGTCACATATATGTCTCCTTTAGAGGAGCGTCTTTACAAGGATGCCCTCCGGGGCATTTACGTCCCTACACATCTAATAGGCTGGTTGGGTTAGGTGGGGGCCACCCCTACAACAGTAGGCTTTATTGGTCGGTACTCAATAGTCATAGACTTTACTGGTTGGTACTCGATCGTCGAAGATTTTCTCGGTTGATGGTCGTAGACATTGCAGACTGCTGTAGACTTCATAGTCTTGTTTTTAGACTGTTGTAGACTTCATTGTCTTTGTTGTCTATTGTCGTTATCTTCGATAGTCAAAGGCTTTATGGTCGGTATTCGTAGATTTCATGGTTGGTACGAGTGCCTCATTTCTTGTGATTTTTGAGTACTTCAAGTACTAATGTTAGGCCAACGGTATGACTAGCTGGCGCATGATGGTCAGTGATTAGGGGTTGGTGTTATAGCACCAGGTAGGTACTTGGTGATCGGTAAACAGTACTCGGTTGTTGGAAGGACTTGGTTCTCGGTAGTCGGAAGGACTTGGTTCTCGGTAGTCGGTAGCGATGGTTTTCCTGAGTTTTTGAGTGAAGCGATAGAAATTCCCGAGTACTTGTTGTTTTTGAGTACTCGTTAAGATAACGATCGTAATGAATGGTCTAAGGCTGAGTTTTCGATAGCGATAGAATAAGTGGTCGTAATAAGTTATCTAAGGGTAATTTCTGGGAGCGATGGAATATGTGGTCATGAATGACCGAGTTGATAATCGCGAACATCCTAAATGATGGTCGTGGAAGGTTTGGTTCTTGTCTGTGGATAGACATGGGTGTGTGTGGTTTGTGAGTGTGCTGATGATAGTCAAGTTATGAAGAACTTGTGTCGAGGAATTATTTCTTTGGTCTTTGCAAATGCAGGTAAGTGTGAAGACGATCATGGTCGGTGACGAGGAGGACCGGAACTAGGATAGGGAGATCTGAGTTCCAGATAGTTGAGGATGTCACACGAGATGATCTGGCTAATGTTGGAGCATGTGGAGATCGAAGGTGGTGATGCATGGAGAAGCTATGGACGGTGCGGTCCTAGAGGCTTAACATGGAAGTTGATGAGACGTGATGAAGATACGAGAGGTGTGATCCTGGGGGATTTGTCATGTGATAAGATCAGAAATGTTATGGAAGAAGTCCATAACAGGAAGTTTAGAGATTGGAAAACCTGTTTGTGGAAAGGTTTTGGGTCCCTTGATTTGAGGAAGAGATAGTGTCGGGACCCGAAACAATGACTCCAAGTCCCTCTGTGTAAATCGCACTATCCCAGGAAAAGCTAGTGCACACAGGGTCAACAGTAATGTATATCATGCAAAAATCACCATAGAATATTATTAAAAAAAATACAGCCTTATGGCCAAGTCTTACAATATAGGGGCGCAAGGCCAACAAAAGAAATTAAAGCAGCGGAAAAACGGTAAAAGGTAGTAGAACAGCCCATCCAGCCTCCCACAGGCGAATGACTGTAAGACGCGTCCTATTCCCTGAAGTAGTCCTCACCGTCGTAGTCACTGTCAAGGTCTGGCAACAGATTTAGCAAGGTGAGCACAAAAAAGTACTCCAAAGGTAAGCACACTAAGTGCTTACGCAAGTTACTCCGAGAATATAACAGAGTTCATGCATGCATAGGATTAACAAAGGGAGGCTTATTAAGTTTATTTGTGCGAAAAGCAGTATTGAATTTAAATACAATAGCATAAGTATGAAAAGCTGAATTTTCAATACATCAATACTAACATCATTTTTGCGAAGTAGTATCGTTAGTGTAGGCTCCGACCTACACTAACCTAACCACGGGAATCCACCCGGACCATTACCAAAAACCATTGAGTTTGCCGAAAACCAAGTTTTATAAAATTCAAGTCTAAACTGTCAAGACTCTACTCAGCATGTCTATGACCGTGGACACGGCTATCTAGGATAGGTTTTAACTCTGCAGAGGTGTACAAGACATTCCCTCTCACTTGAGCTACGCGATAAACACACTGCCTTAGGTGTGCGGCGGAGAGTTCCTGACAAGGCTGTTCCGATGATCCATAGCCAAAATAATCACCCCGCCACTAAGGTTTCACCACAACTCGAATCCACGAGTTGGAGCCCCCTCTGGTGTCATGTGAGACTTCTCGCGGCCTACGCCACGCTCACAATCAGTCTATAGCGAAACTATATTTGGAACTTCACAAATTACTTAGCTAGGTCCGTCCCATACTGGACTTGTGGTAGTACGAAGTGACTTCGTAAAATAATTCACAGAAACGGTCCTTAAGTTGATTTAGGCTCAACCACATCCCCACATGCACGACAATCAACCAGGTGTCACCAAACACGAGGCATGCTGGCACCCACCACCTAACCATTAGCCTAAGTCCAAAACATAAGTTTCTATTTTCATTTTTAAACCATTTTATAAACTACCCTTAACTCACCGAAGTCAAGAATTCGCAAGGACTGTTATTTCATGTGAAAGAATTTATCCCACCTAAAATTATACTAAGCCAGCCTAAGCATTTCGATAAAATTTCTAGTCAATACTATGGTACTAACTAGTTTTCAGCTAGAGTGACAAAGTATGTGAGTTCGAGATTGAAATTGGCCATATTCAAAGGATTATGGGTATATCTAACATTTAAACTGAATTTGAATTAAATTTGAATAGAAGTACGCATGCATATACAGTAGAATAACATAAATAAATTTGAAATATTAGGTTCAATATGGTCAAAGGTGTAACTTGCCTTGATCGAAGTCCTGCTGAGAACCGTCGAACTCGAATTCTCCAGAATCGTCAAAATCTAACGTGAAGAGCCAATTCAAAAGAAATTCAAAAACAAAATTCAAATAAATTCAAATATTTAAAATTATGCTAGAAATGGATATATCATGATTTTAGAAAAAATTAAAAATTTGAATGGATCAATTTGGAGTTAAAATGAAGAAGTTATAGCCTTCTAAAGTTTTAAAACAATTAAAAAGAAAATACTCAATTTATGGAATTATTTTTAAACCGAAAAGCATTTATGACGTCAGCAAGAATTATTTTGCTAAAGGAAAATCTGAAATATGACGTCAGCAAGATAAATAGGTTTTCTGCTGAATTATTTTTATATTAGAAAATCAGTTTTATTGCGTCAGCATGACGTCAGCAAGAATTTTCATATTTATTTAAAAACTGGCAGGGCTGACATGGAAGGGGTGCTGACATGGCCTCCACGTGGCTGCCACTTGGCACCACGTGGCCGCCTCGTGGCTGCCACGTCACGGCAATATGTCGATGTGGCTGCGCGCGCGGGTGGCGAGGCGCCGGGTGGCGGCGGCGTGGCGCCTGGCGGCGGCCATGTCTGCGCCACCTCGGCCGACAAGCCGACGGGCAGTGGCGGCGGCGGTGGCGCTCGAGGCCCGATGGTTGCCAGAGCTCCGACGGGCGGTGGCGCCGGCCGATGCGCGGGAATTGACGGGGAGGGTGAGGGAAGTGTCCTGGTACCTCACACGAAGTCCAAAGGTGGCCGGAGAGGAAGATCGGCGGAGAGGGGCGGCGGTCGGAGAGGGCTTCACGGCGGCGGAGGGGCTCCGGTGGTGTAAATGCTCGGGGCAGAGGTCGTCGAGGATCACCTGGGCACCAGCAACGTCGGGGAGGCGTCGGTGAAGCTCGGGGAGGCTTGAGGCGACGGCGATTGCTCGCCGGAGTTGTCGGTGCCGTGGAGAGGAAAATCGGGCTCGGGGAGGCTTCGGCGCTCGGATGCTTCGATTGAGAGGTGAGGGAGAGGCGGTGTGGGTAGAGGGTGCTCGGGGAGTCCGTTTTATATGCGGGGAGGGGTGATAACTGACGCGCCCAACTCACCGGTTTTGGAAACGGCCGGGGTCTTAATGCGACGGTGAAGGAGGGCGAAATTGGGGAAATTTATGCCTGCAACGGACACGGTGGAGAGGTAATTACAATTTGCAGTCGGCGCGGGGCATCAATTGGGAAGGAAACCGAAGCTTTAAAAGCTTAGGTTTTCGGCATCAATGGCGGCAGCAGGCGGAGATCGCGCGGAGAAGAAAGGAAAGAGATCGGGGACGATGGATCTGACAGGCGGGGCCCGCCGGTTAGCGAGAGAGAAGAAAAGGGAAGGGGCGGGGTGACAGTCAGATGCGCGACAAGTGGCAAAAGGGGGAGGAAGCGGGCTGTTGGATCCGAGCGAACCGTTAAGTGAGAGGGGAGGACCAGGATTCCATCCGGCAACAGGGATGAAATCTGGGCCGTTGGGGTCTCGGCGAGGGGTTAAGTGGCTACGGACGCGTGGGATTGAATCCAGCAACAACGGACAGCACGGATCGCTCCACGCGTCGGCCAAAGCGGTAAGTTGGCGTGGGCTGCTGAGATTGAATCGGGCGAGGCAACGTATGGCTCGATGCATGACGCGCGTCGGCTCAGGAGGAGGGGAAGGTGTTTTGAAACGGTAAGAGATATCGGACGGCCAAAAACAGATCCGGCGATGGGAGAATCGCTCGATGCTTGATACTTGGCGGCCCGAGGGAGGGTTTGGGATTTTTAATTTCCTTTTTGATTTCCAGAAATTATATTAAGCTTTAGAAAACTCAAAAAAATAGCAAATAAAATTTGAAAAATCCAGAAAAATTCAGAGAACCTTCTGGCACTATTTTAGACTTAATAAAAATATCTTCAACCCCTTTTGATAATTGATTTTTACACAAACACAATTTGACTTTAAAGTGAGGGTTTTAAATCTTTATAATTTCCTGAAAATTAAAGCAATTATAGATTTGACTTTAGTAAAAGTATTACATTTATTTTGACTTTCATGAGTGCAATAAATTCCTGTTGGCCTTTATAAAATAAAATACTTTTGTTTTTCTCAAATCAGGGCTTGGAATAAAATCCAAAAAATCCAATAAACATTTTAATAAAGGAATAAAATTTTTGGGATGTTACAAATCTACCCCTCTTAAAAGAAATCTCGCCCTTGAGATTTGCACTGGCTAGCAAAAGAGATGGGGATGGTTGGCCTTCAAATCTTCTTCTCGCTCCCAAGTAGCTTCGTATTCGGTGTGGTTGCTCTGCTGAACCTTGCAGAATCTAATGGTCTTCCTTTTAGTCTGACGTTCTGTGGTCTCAAGGATCTTGATCGGCTGCTCCTGATAGGTGAGGTCGTCTTGAAGATCCAAGGTTTCCAATGCGGCTTGCTCTGCGGGTACTCAGAGGCACTTCTTCAACTGAGAGACATGGAAGACGTTGTGTACTCCCGACATGTTTGGCGGCAAGTCTAACTGATAAGTGACTTCACCTCTTCAGTTCAGAATCTTGAAAGGTCCCACATATCTTGGTGTTGGCTTTCCTCTGACTTGAAAACTTTTGACTCCTCTGAGTGGGGACACTCTGAGATAGATGTAGTCCCCGACCACAAAGGTCAAATCTCGACGACGGTTGTCCGCATAACTCTTCTGTCGAGATTGGGCTATCTTCAGTCTATCTCTGATCTTCTTAACTTTATCCTCGGCGTCTTGAAGCAGATTTGGTCCAGCTTCTTGAGGTTCTCCTTGCTGATCCCAAAGCAAGGGTGTCCTGCACTTTCGTCCATACAAGGCTTCGAAAGGTGTCATCTGCAGACTGGCTTGGTAGCTATTATTGTACAAGAATTCCGCATAGGGCAATGAACGGTCCTAACTGTTCCCAAAGTCCAGAGTACAAGCTCTTAGCATATCCTCGAGTACTTGATTCACACGTTCCGTTTGACCATCTGTTTGAGGGTGGTAAGTCAGATCAAACCGAGCTTACTCCCAACTCTTCATGTAGCTTTTGCCAGAATCGAGAAGTGAACTGACTGCCTCGATCTGACACTATCTTCTTGGGAACGCCATGTAGGCACACAATCCGGGACATATACAGTTCAGCCAACTTACTTCTGGAATAAGTGGTCTTGACTGGAATAAAGTGAGCCACTTTAGTCAATCGGTCTATGATTACCCAGATTGAATCATAACCTGATTGCGTCCTCGGAAGTTCGGTTATGAAATCCAAACCGATTTCTTCCCATTTCCATTCTGGAATTGGCAATGGTTGCAACAATCCAGCGGGTCTCTGATGTTCTGCTTTAACTTGTTGACAGGTGTCACAAGCCTCAATAAATTCTGCTATCTCTCTTTTCATACTAACCCACCAATATCTTTCCTTTAGGTCCTGATACATCTTGGTACGACCTAGGTGGATTGAGTATGGGGTGTCATGAGCTTCTTTCAGGATCATGGCTTTGATCTCCTGATTATTTGGCACACAGATGCGGTTCTCAAACCAAACCGTGCCATACCCATCTTCACTGAATCCTGGTGCTTTGCCTCTTCTCATATTCTTTTTGATTTCTTGAATATCCTCGTCAACTTTCTGAGCCTCCTTAATCTGATCAGGCAATGCAGGTTGTATTTCCAGTGTTGCGAGAATGCTTGGTCCCATCGGATTTAGGCTTAGACGGGCGACTCCCTCCTGAAGTCGGGTTTGGTCTTCTTCTGATAAAACCATATTTGCATAAGACTTCCTTCTCAAGGCATCAGCTACAATATTAGCTTTTTCGAGGTGGTAGTGTATGCCAATGTCATAGTCTTTTATCAACTCTAACCACCTTCACTGCCTTAGGTTGAGTTCTGCCTGGGTGAAGATATACTTCAAGCTCTTATGGTCCGTGTACACTTCACAATGGTTACCGATAAGATAGTGGCGCCAGATTTATAAAGCATGCACTACGGCTGCTAATTCCAAGTTATGAGTAGGATAATTGCACTCATGAGGCTTGAGTTGGCACGATGCATAGGCTACTACCTTGCCTTCTTGCATCAAGATACAGCCTAAGTCAAGGCGAGAGGCATCACAGAAAACCTCAAAGCCTTTATGCATATCCGGCAACACAAGCACGGGTGCTGAGACTAGCCTTTTCTTGCGGGTCTGGAAACTCTGCTCATAAGCTTTCATCCATTCGAACTTCCTTTCCTTTTTCAACAACTGAGTCATGGGCTTGGCCAATTCTGAAAACCCTGCTATGAACCGACGGTAATAACCTGCAAGTCCAAGGAAGCTCCTGACTTTTGTCACGGTCCTTGGTTGCTTCCACTCCATCACTGCTTCTATCTTGGTAGGATCCACAGCTATTCCTTCAGCTGTCACGATATGTCCAAGGAAGGCAACCTCCTTAAGTCAAAATTCACATTTACTGAATTTGGCAAAAAAACTTATGCTCTCGAAGCTTTTCTAAGGTGATACTGAGATGCTGCTCGTGTTCTTCTTCATCCTTGGAGTAGATGAGGATGTCGTCGATAAAGATCACCACAAACTTATCCAAGTATTTTATAAATACACTATTCATCATACTCATGAAATAGGCTGGTGCTTTGGTCAGTCCAAACGACATGACCGTGAACTCATAATGTCCATATCTGGTGGAGAAGGCAGTTTTAGGAATATCTTCTTCACGGATCTTCAACTGGTGATATCCTGATCGTAGGTCAATTTTGGAGAAGACGCCAGCTCCTTTTAACTGATCAAACAGGTCGTCGATCCTGGTTAGAGGGTATTTGTTCTTGATGGTAACATCATTGAGTGCTATGTAATCCACACATAGCCTCAAACTTTCATCCTTTTTCTTGACAAACAAGACGGATGCTCCCCAAGGTGATGAACTAGGTCGGATGTATCCCTTGTCTTCCAATTCCTTATGCTGCTTCTTTAACTCTGCTAATTTGTTAGCAGGCATCCGATATGATCTCTTGGAGATTGGGGCGGTGCCTAGGACTAGGTCAATCACAAACTCGATTTCCCTATCCAGCGGCATCCCTGGTAACTCCTCGGGAAATACATCTGGGTATTCCCGCACTATTGGCACTTCTTCCAAGACTTGGAGGTGGAAGAGGGCACACTCTTCTGCTTTCAGAATTTGGGGAGAGAAGATCACTTCTACTCCTTGGTCATTGGTGAGGGTGATGGATCTGGTAGCACAATTGATCTGGCCTTGATTCTTGGCTAACCAATTCATCCCAAGAATAACATCTAGTCCTTGCGATTCCAAGACCAATAGGTCGGCTAGGAATCGGGTTTCATCTATGAGCAAATCTACTTTTGGGCACAAGGTCCCTGCTCTCATTTCTGCTCCAGGGGAGTGAACTATCATAGGGTTGCTAAGAGTTACCATGCCCAACCCATGCTTATCCACAAAAGTTTTTGACACAAAAGAATGCGATGCTCCGGAATCGAAAAGAACTGATGCTGGTACTAAGTTGACAAGAAACATACCCAACACGATGTCCGGTGCAGCCTAAGCTTCTTCCACTGTCACGTGGTTCACTCTCCCCTTGATGAAGGTTTGCGGCTTCTGCTGCCCTTGGTTCTGACTTCCGGAGGCTCCTGGAGTTGCTGTCGCTTGCATCTTCTTGGGGCATGCCTTGGCGTAGTGCCTTGGTTCTTTGCAGTAGAAACAGGTCACTCCATCTGACGGTGGATGCTCTTACGCACTGCCTTTGGCGATTGGGGTGTGGTTGGTGCAGCTCGCTGGCGGTTGGCTTGGAACGGCGGACGACTGGTTGAGGACTTGAACTTGCCCAACTGGGTCTTGAAGTTGCTGCCCTGAGGTCTAAACTTGTTCGTGTGTGGAGGAGCACTACGAACTTTGTGAGAACCTCCAGAGTTGTTCATCTGATCCGCCATTCTCCTCTTCCGGGATTCCATCTCCATATGCTTGCCCTCCTGGCGGATGGCCTTGCTGACTAGCTGGTGGAAGTTGGTGTAGTCACCCGCTATCAGCTGCACTAAGATGTTGACGTTTAGGCCCTCCATGAACCTTTCCTGCTTGGCTTTGTCGGAGGCCACATCCTCTGGCGCATAGCGGGCCAGCTGGTTGAACTTCTGCATGTACTCATTGACAGTACGGCTTCCTTGTCGCAGAGCTCTGAACTCTTTCTTCTTCAAGGCCATGGTGCCGGTGGGAATGTAAGCTTTGCGAAAGCTCTATTCGAACACGTTCCACGTCACCACTGCGGATTGACATGTGAGACGGTGAAAGTATCTCACCATTGAGACGCATGTCCATTTAACTGATGAGAGGCGAACAGGACTCGCTCTCGATCAGTGCACTACAAAATATCCAGCTTCTTGCCGATTGATCTTAACCAGTCGTCGACGTCCATGGGTTCGACACTGCCGGTGAAGGTTGGTGGCTTAATCCTCAGAAATTCTGAAAGCCGATTGGGAGGTGCTTGGGCAGGTTGGTGATGAGCTTGGGGGTTGTTGATGGTTTGAGCTAACAACTGGATCAACTGATTCTGATTGGCCATCAACTGTGCCCAATCTGGCCCTGCTGCTGGCGGAGGCGGTGGAATGGGGGCTGACTGGCTCCCTTGAGCTCCGGGGTTGGCATTGTCGCTGGGGTTCCTCCTCGTGTTCACTATTTGTTGAAGCTTGCAGATTTAGAGGAAAGAGAGAACTAAAGGAGGGGTGCTAGTAATAATCCCACAACCAAGAACACACAAAAACAAGAAACCCACAAATAAGAGCCAAATAAATTTTTTTTATTTTATTATAATAGTCTCGCGGCTGTTAACAAGGGATTACAGCTCGCGGATAGAGTTTTAAAGCTAAGACTCAGGGTTTTCTAGACACTAGTGCTACGCTCGAGCCTCCTTGGAAATGGCTCGGAAGTAGTGGAGTCTGCATCCTCGGCACGGAGCTTGGCCAGTTCTTCTTCTACTGCACGGAGCTTCTGGGTCGCGGTGTGTAGCTCATCCAGAGTGGTCTGGTACATGTGATCCATGGACTTGGTAAATTCCACCTGTCGTATGAGACGGGGGTTGCTCTCGTACTCCGTAGATGAGAAATCGCTGGCAGCACCAAGAGGAGTCTTCATGGGGAAGTAGCAAAAATCTGTGCGCTGTAGGTCTCGGGCGTAGATGTTTCTCAACTGGCGAATGGCCTCCCTGGCTGCATCTTGCACTCCGCCGAAGAAGGTAGCTTGAGGTAGGGGGCGTCGAAGATGTAAATGGCCTCGTTGGCTGCAAAATATTTGAAGATCTTCACTTCCACCCTCCAGCGCTCCTCGTCTCCGTACATGCCAACGTACCCTTGGTAGAGGGGATACAGACGGAAGTTGAGCTCCTGCATGAGGTTATGCAGTCGTCATGAAGAGTCCGGCAAGGGTTCCGTGGGAGACGCGGGTAGGTTGCTCCATCTAAAATTTTGAAGAGGAGAGGAAGTTAGTAACCAGTTTTGATAAGAGACTGAGCAAAGAAGGGATAATTTTTAAAAGAGATAATTCTTATCAAGATATATCCTTAGGGTTGGTCTCTAGCTAAGGTCACGTCTTAGGGTTATTATTGCTCTGATACCACTTTTGTCGGGACCCGGAACAACGACTCCAAGTCCCTCTGTGTAAATCTCACTATCCTAGGAAAAGCTAGTGCACATAGGGTCAACAGTAATGTATATCATACAAAAATCACCACAGAATATTATTAAACGAAAATACGGCCTTATGGCCAAGTCTTACAATATAGGGGCGCAAGGCCAACAAAAGAAATTAAAGCAGCGGAAAAACGGTAAAAGGTAGTAGAACAGCCCATCCAGCCTCCCACAGGCGAATGACTGTAAGACGCGTCCTATTCGTTGAAGTAGTCCTCACCGTCGTAGTCGCCGTCAAGGTCTGGCAACAGATTTAGCAAGGTGAGCACAAAAAGTACTCCCAAGGTAAGCACACTAAGTGCTTACGCAAGTTACACCGAGAATATAACAGAGTTCATACATGCATAGGATTAACAAAGGGAGGCTTATTAAGTTTATTTGTGCGAAAAGCAGTATTGAATTTAAATACAATAGCATAAGTATGAAAAGCTGAATTTTCAATACATCAATACTAACATCATTTTTGCGAAGTAGTATCGTTAGTGTAGGCTCCGACCTACACTAACCTAACAATGGGAATCCACCCGGACCATTACCAAAAACCACTGAGTTTGCCGAAAACCAAGTTTTATAAAATCCAAGTCTAAACTGTCAAGACTCTACTCAGCATGTCCATGACCGTGGACACGGCTATCTAGGATAGGTTTTAACTCTGCAGAGGTGTACAAGACATTCCCTCTCACTTGAGCCACGCGATAAACACACTGCCTTAGGTGTGCGGCAGAGAGTTCCTAACAAGGCTGTTCCAATGATCCATAGCCAAAATAATCATGCCGCCACTAAGGTTTCACCACAACTCAAATCCACGAGTTGGAGCCCTCTCTGGTTCCATGTGAGACTTCTTGCGGCCTACGCCACGCTCACAATCAGCCTATAGCGAAACTATATTTGGAACTTCACAAATTACTTAGCCAGGTCTGTTCCATACCGGACTTGTGGTAGTACGAAGTGACTTCGTAAAATAATTCACAGAAACGGTCCTTAAGTTCATTTAGGCTCAACCACATCCCCACATGCACGACAATCAACTAGGGATCACCAAACACGAGGCATGCTGGCACCCACCACCTAACCATTAGCCTAAATCCAAAACATAAGTTTCTATTTTCATTTTTAAACCATTTTATAAACTACCCTTGACTCACCGAAGTCAAGAATTCACAAGGACTGTCATTTCATGTGAAAGAATTTATCCCACTAAAAATTATACTAAGCCAGGCTAAGCATTTCGATAAACTTTCTAGTCAATACTATGGTACTAAGTAGTTTTCAGCTAGGGTGACAAAGTATATGAGTTCGAGATTCAAATTGGCTATATTCAAAGGATTATAGGCATATCTAATATTTAAACTGAATTTAAATTAAATTTGAATAGAAGTACGCATGCATATACAGTAGAACAATATAAATAAATTTGAAGTATTAGGTTCAATATGGTCAAAGGTGTAACTTGCATTGATCGAAGTCCTGTTGAGAACCGTCGAACTCGAATTCTCAGGAATTGTCAAAATCTAACATGAAGAGCCAATTCAAAAGAAATTCAAAAACAAAATTCAAATAAATTCAAAATTTCAAAATGATGCCAGAAATGGATAGATCATGATTTTAGAAAAATTTAAAAATTTGAATGGATCAATTTGGAGTTAAAATGAAGAAGTTATAGCCTTTCAAAGTTTTAATACAATTAAAAAGAAAATACTCAATTTTTGGAATTATTTTTAAACTGAAAAGCATTTAGGACGTCAGCAAGAATTATTTTCCTAAAGAAAAATCTGAAATATGATGTTAGCAAGATAAATAGGTTTTCTGCCAAATTATTTTTATTTTGGAAAATCAGTTTTATTGCGTTAGCATGACGTTAGCAAGAATTTTTGGATTTATTTAAAAACTAACAGGGCTGACGTGGCCTCCACGTGGCTGCCACTTGGCAGCACGTGACCGCCTGGTGGCTGCCACGTCACAGCAATATGCCGACGTGGCTGCGCACGCGCGGGGTGGTGGGGAGGCGCCCGGGTGGCGTTGGCGTGGCGCCCAACTGGCGGCCGCGTCTGCTGCCACCTCAGCCCGACAGCTGACGTGGCAGGGCGGCCGGCGGTGGTGCTCGGGGCCCGATGGTTGCCGGAGTTCCGGCGGGCGGTGGCGCCGGCCGATGCGCGGGAATTGACGGGGAGGGTGAGGGAAGTGTCCTGGTACCTCACACAAAGTCCAAAGGTGGCCGGAGAGGAAGATCGGCGGAGAGGGGCGGCGGTCGGAAAGGGCTTCACGGCGGCGCACGGGCTCCGGTGGTGCAAATGCTCGGGGCGGAGGTCGTCGAGGATCGCCTGGGCACCAGCAACATCGGGGAGGCGTCGGTGAAGCTCGGGGAGGCTTGAGGCGACGGCGATTGCTCGCCGGAGTTGTCGGAGCCGCGGAGAGGAAAATCGGGCTCGGGGAGGCTTCGGCGCTCGGATGCTTCGACTGAGAGGTGAGGGAGAGGCGGTGTGGGTAGAGGGTGCTCGGGGAGTCTCTTTTATAGGCGGGGAGGGGTGATAACTGTCGCGCCTAACTCGCCGGTTTTCAAAACGACCGGGGTCTTAATGCGACGGTGAAGGAGGGCGAAATTGGGGGAATTTATGCCTGCAACGGACACGGTGGGGAGGTAATTACAATTTGTAGTCGGCGCGGGGCATCAATTGGGAAGGAAACCGAAGCTTTAAAAGCTTCGGTTTTCGGCATCAATGGCGGCAGCGGGCGGAGATCGCGCGGAGAAGAAAGGAAAGAGATCAGGGACGATGGATCTGACAGGCGGGGCCTGCCAGTCAGCGAGAGAGAAGAAAAGGGAAGGGGCGGGGTGACGGTCAGATGCGTGACAAGTGGCAAAAGGGGAGGGCTAGGATTCAATCCGGCATCGGGAATGAAATCTGGGCCGCTGGGGTCTCGACGAGGGGTTAAGTGGCTACGGACGTGTGGGATTGAATCCGGCAACAACGGACAGCACGGATCGCTCCACGCGTCGGCCAGAGAGAGAGGGAGGGCGGGCGAAGCAGTAAGTTGGCGTGGGCGGCTGAGATTGAATCGGGCGGGGCAACGGACGCTCGATGCGTGACGCGCGTCGGCTCGGGAGGAGGAAAAGGCGGGATGAAACGGTAAGAGATATCGAACGGCCGAAAATCGATCCGGCGACGGGAGGATCGCTTGATGCTTGACACTTGGTGGCCTGAGGGAGGGTTTGGGATTTTTAATTTCCTTTTTGATTTTTAGAAATGATATTAAGCTTTAGAAAACTCAGAAAAATACCAAATAAATTTTGAAAAATCCAGAAAAATTCAGAGAACCTTCTGGGACTATTTTAGACTTAAGAAAAATATTTTCAACCCCTTTTTATAATTGATTTTTACACAAACACAATTTGACTTTAAAGGGAGGGTTTTAAATCTTTATAATTTCCTGAAAATTAAAGCAATTATAGATTTGACTTTAGGAAAAGAATTACATTTATTTTGACTTTCATGAGTTCAATAAATTCCTTTTGGCCTTTATAAAATAAAATAATTTTTTTTGTCAAATCAGGGCTTGGAATAAAATCCAGAAAAATCCAATAAAAATTTTAATAAAGGAATAAAATTTTTGGGATGTTACAGATAGGATTTCATGTTCATGTTTGAGTTGGATATGATTTAGGGCACTAGCATATAAAAGTAGGTAAAAGCTAAGGGTTTTAGTATGTGGCTTGGAGAAAGCTTTTTGTGCTAGGATTCTTAGGGGTGCTTGTGAGAGCACTTTGTAAATCTATGAAAATCCAGCAATAAAGAACATCTTGAATCAATCTAGTTCATTGTGTGTTGAAGATTTCTGGTGATTGCTGGAGTAGCTATAATGTACGATTATGTGCAACGCTGAGCATCGGGTTCTTATTTTTGAGTAGTCGAAGAGATCGAGTAGCTGAATCTTGCAAACGGAGGGCATCTTCGATCACGTGCTAAGGTGATCATAGCGAGCAATCGAACAAGTGTTCGTAATCGACGTACGATAATCGAGATGGCTTTCTTCTAAATTGAGATTTGTTTTTTCAGGTGTCAAAAAGTGGAGGCAATCATTCACCCTTCACTGATTACGCCATATGATCCTACAGAAGGCCTTGCTGAGTCAACGCATGCATGTACTTGCCTTCTGATATGCATACACATGATGTGTTGAGTCGTTTATCTAGCCATGCATGCACTGATGCTAGCATGCATGTTTCGAGTTGGAGGTTTTTCGACATTAAGGGCATGTTTGGATGGAGGCTAGATGGGATGGTCCCATCCAATTTTTGCATTTGTCCTTATGTTTGGTTTGTTGGATTGGATGAAACCATCCTAGATCGACTCATCCACCCAGACCGACTATTCCTCCTAGATGCCGGATGGCGCAGTGCAGGAAACACCAGACGGGGTCATCCATCTGACTTAGGTGCACTCATGTGGCCCATCAATTCCACTCACCTCTCTCCTAACTCTCTCTTCCATTCAGATCCACATTTGGCAGAGGTGACGACAATGGAAAGAGGAGGCCGGGCGACGACGCTGGCAAGTGGACTCTGGGCAACGGCGCTGGTAGTAGACTTCGAGCGACGGTGCTGGCGAGTGGACTCTGGGCGACGGCGAGTGGATGCTGGGTGACTCTAGCCGATACCTGAGGCTAGTGTCGGCACCAGTGCATGGAGCCAGGCAACAGAGGTTGTGATCAGAGGCTCGCCATCGCTGCCTAGAGTGGTGCCTTCCAACAGTGCTAGATTTTGCCATCTTTTCTTCTTCGTTATGTCGTGAAGCTAATTAACATCAAGCTTGCAGCTTATTTCTTTTCCATTCTATATGGTTCTATCCAGTTTTTGTTATACATGCTTGACATCAAGATGCCTTAAGGACTTACCTTTGAAATAAACCAAATAAAATGCAAAAATGTTCCTTAAGATCTTTGGAGACCAACCATACAACATTAAGGAAAATAAGAGATGCCAAAGTAGTCTTGGAGACTTGGAGAACCATCCAAAAAGTATGATACACATATCATCTGGTACTAGTCTGGAATGATGCGGCATTTCATTTAATTTGTTGGGTTTGGTATGCTCTGTGATCTTCCTGTTATTCCTCACTCACATAGGTCATTTGAAATGATTTAAGTATGTATTATTGATTTAAGTAAACTTGAAGGATTACAAAATATATGTTGTGCTAGCTTTTTGCCCACAAGCAAAGAATTATTTGCAGGAGATGAAGGATGAGTTGATTGTAGTATGCAATGAACTTATTGATTCTTGGTTCTACTGATTATTATTTGCTTGTTTGTTAAGTATATCTGTTTTACCATCATTAATGCTGATGTTTGTGATGGTTTACTATGTAGAATGCATGTAAAGAAACAAACTCAGCTGCTTGAGGAGTATATTCAGAAGTTCAAGTTTTCCAAACCAAAACTAGTTGTTGTTACAGTTCTTGTTTTCCCTGGTATATAGTTAGATTCTCAGTTGTGTCGTTAGCTCACTCGAGTGTGTGTGTAATATTTGTTGCTTTAGTCATGTGCTGTGTGTTAAACTAATCAAACTTTAGACTCGGGCAAGTCCTTCAATGATATTTATTTTTAGCACGTATGGAATTTGCTGAGATAATACTCTCATCCATATGATAGGAAGGAGAGTTGTTCTTTGATGGTGAATTCCTGAACTTGGAATTAATATCCTCTTCTTTTAGATTTTTGTAATACAACATGGAGAAGCTAGGCTGTTGTTTTCTTATTTCACATTGTTTTGTTAGGCCTTGATCCTTATTGTTTTCATCTTTGGCCTCCATCAGTTGAGTTAATCCAACGTTCTAAGGTAGCAGCTAGTTGAAGGTGTGTAAATTTTGCACAACATGATGGATTAAAAACCAAGACATTGTAGAATCTTGGAGTATGTGTTGTGCTAATATTGTAGGCCTACAGTGAACTTTGTGTGAGGTAATCTTACCATGGGTTATGCTAACCTATCTTATCCACCTTTATACATCTAACCAAACATAAAAATGGCTCATACTACCCACGCTATCCCACCAACCAAACAAAAGTCTATACCATCCCATCCACCCAACCAAACAGGCTCGTGGATCATCACATCTCATCTCATCCAACCAAATCCTGGATCATCCTATCCCATCCACTCTCATCCACCCAACCAACACACCCTACTAACGTGGATCAAGTTGTGATGAACTTATGCTCAAAATGATTTTTTTATTATTGGATTTGCAGGGTCACTTGGAGTTAATCATGGTCAATGGCGAGGATCGAGGCTACGTTCATTGAGGAGCCGAGGCCTAGAATGATCGAGGATGCTGGGTGAGGTGATGAGCTCAAGCATGGCACGAGAATGGTGGGAAATATCGAAGGAGAATTTGAACAGCAGGATGCACCATATAGCTTGGTCAGTCCAAGTAGGGCGTCGTCCGGTGGAACTAGAAAGGGAGAAACTTGCCGACGCGTGGCAAGTCAGTAGTGCACATTGCTACAGACAGTTTTATCACAGACAGTTCGAAACCGTCATCACAGACGGTTCTCGAACCGTCTGTGTTTATATGTCAGTGATAATAGGTGGTTATCACAGACGGCTCCCAAGCCGTCTGTGATAACTTACATTACAAACGGTTTTTGAGAAAAAACCGTCTGTGATAGTCGACTTTCACAGACGGTTTTTATAAAAAACTATCTGTGATACTCGACTATCACAGAACGGTTAATAACAAAGACCGTCTGTGATATACACAATATCACAGATGATTTTTGTTACTAATCGTCTGTGATATGAATCATATCACAGACGGTTCGAAATAACAACCGTCTGTGATATTGCGTATATCACAGACGGTTAATAACACAGACGGTTTTCAACAATGAACCGTCTGTGATAGCAATTGCAACAGCAATTTTATTTGCCCTTTTTTGGCTAGCCTCAGGATATGCTAGCCATGCCCTCTGAAAGCAAGCAAGCAAATTACAGATAATGATAGATAAGTTAATTGCAACTCAAAGTGAATTACGAATGTAACAAACGGCCAGCAGATCACATACATATATAGAATGAAAATCGTTACATAGATCTAACAAATGAATTGTTTGATTAAGTACAATTGAGTGATTTGTACAATTGAATCCAATGTTTCAACATCTAATTATCACCATTGTCGGGGTAGAACTCTCCAGCCTTATTTATGACCTATGCTAATAAGAATTCGGAAAGTTTTCCACAAATTTCAATGAGTTGGTCAAGATCATATGTACTTTCGTCGAAGTCCACCCGCTGTCGCTAGGAGCAATGTTAAGTTATTAATTAGCATGTGTGTGTATATATATACATATATAATCAAAAAATAATAATTATTGGAAGGACCTGACAAACCTCTGGATCATTGATCTTAGTATCCACGATTTCCTTCGTATGGCGGCAAACATAGAATCCACATACGTTGCTCTGTAGCTGCTGGTGGCATTGCAAAAATAGAATTACATACATAGGTATTGTCAATTCTAGAGACATTATAACAAAGTGTGATATAGGATTGTTGTGTTGTAGCGGGTACCAGAAATCGCATGTTGTGTCACAACGTGTCATTGGATTTGTTGTGTCTTCCTCCTAGGGCAACATAAGTGGTAAAGGACCTATGTGATTCAAAAAATTTAGCCTCGGCTGTTGCAAATGAAGGAAATATTATAATAGAGTTATGTATGGAGGAAATGAGTTTACCTGTTAATTACTTCTTGCACACGATTGAAGTCGTAGTTGCTCCTAACTAGGGAATCAAGGTATATTACCTTGCTCCATTTTGGTACAATCACAATCAAAATCCAGTGTTGCCTAGTCATGTGTGTCGCCATAGTGATTAATCCTAAGTTCATGCTGCATGTAAAGTACAAATGAAACATGTGTGGCAACTAGTGAAGCACTTACCCTTGGTTGAAGGGTACCAGACGTACTCCTTGTCGTTGTGAGCAATCAATCCCTTCGTTATGTAATCTTGCACGAAGGATACATTTTCGTTGTAGCTTGCTCGAAGACCAAGTGAGGGTCAAGGAAACCCAGCGGTTGTCACGATTGCCAGACTTGTTGGATCATGCTCCTCCATATATCTCAGAGTGAATGCACTCTACCGGTTTGGCTTCATGTTGGACTTCTGCATGTACAAGGCATGCAATAGTCCAAACCAAACCAAGTCGGGGTAATTGTGACTCGGGGACCAACGACACTCCTAGAATGAACTTCCTTGGTCCAGGACGCGCCTTAATTTTCTTCGCTTGAGTCTTAGAGCCTCGCTTACGATGCGTTTTCGGTGGCATCTTGGCGGGAGTCGATGCAATAGGCTTCGGAACCGAAGTTAGAGGTGGAGCTACCAGAGCCGATGTGATAGGTCAAGGGCGATGTCCTTCTTGGGACACTGGATGTGGAGATCATGACACGAACAAGTCGAGGGTAATGTCCCTCTTGGGCCACTTAATGAATGTGTGGACAGCATCCCCTAATGTCTTAATCTCTTCATTTGGGGGCTTCTCAAGAGGGACGGTCTTAAAAACATCATTAATCATGTCCACCAGGACCTTTATGAAACCGGTCTCTACTTATACACCGTGCACCAGTGTCTCTGACAACAATGGATACGCCATCCCCCGCCCAACGTCAACGGGAATAGAGCCAACAAGCCTGACTATGAGGATGTAAGGCATGGGCTCCTACATAACGACACAAGATGAGTTAAGGTGTCCACTAGAGAGATCTATGTAGCATTCTAAAGAGGTACATTACCTGAATGTCATCGATAGGTAAGTGAGCGTCGCTATGTTCAGTAATTGATGTGGACGCACAGCTACTACGATGTTGAGGGGGACTAGGTACCGCAGTAGTAGGGGTGGGTTGCGATTGGTTGCGGACTTGTCTTAGTTCTTCCCTCAATGAATCTATCTCTCCTCGAAGTGATGCAGTCTGCTCTTGAAGTGAGGCAGAAAGTTGTTCCTGAAGTTGAGCACGAAGCTCTTGTTTTATTTGTTCGTTGCAGTACGCATTGGATATCTTCCTACTCCTATATGTCTCGGAGTAATCTGAAAATCCGTGCCTCCAAAATACGTAAACCCCCAAGCCTCATGTGCGACCTGGGTGCTCCTTGTTTTCAAGGCCTGTGATAGTAAATCTCTCTCCCTGTATTCCTGAAAGGAGCCATGAGAAGATTCGGTAGTCAATAATTGCTGCAAGAGGAAATTAATCATGTTATTTTTGAACCCATGAAGTTCAAGAGGTGTTAACAACTATGTAGTTTAACATATCTTACCAGGTGATGGGACATTTCCTCATCTACGGGGTTTTTGAAAGAGACACCCGAAGATATGGTTGATGATCTTGCTATTAACCAGTTTTGAGCGCGCTCGTTTGCGATCCCGGCAAATGGCGGGGAGGCCTCCGATCGGAATGCGACCTTGTCCTGCATCGTCCACTGCGGGATTTTACCCGCGTACCCAGCGGTACCGAGTCTGCGAGAGTGAGTGTTTTGTGACTGGAGAACCTTATGTGCCGCACTTTGTTGTTCAAATTCAGTTGTTGTCTTCATCTGCACAAAGGCCTCTTTAACACCCTAGGACCCACATTACCCTGGAATGCTACTAAACCACTCTACAGCTGGCCCAAAGTTTCAAGATAATTTATGCCGGCAACAATTTCTAGACATGAAGCATTAAGCGGAAGCATAATCAACTAAGCGAATATAGATAACGATAACAAATTCAATAATTGAAACAACCTCTAGCAGATTAATCAAAGAGTAGATCACAAGTTCATCATTATTAACAAAAATAATCATCCACGGATAGCTAGGCATTTGGCTAGAATTCCATCGACTTTATTACAACATGAATTGATGAACCAAGTGCATTATTGTGGTGCCGCTCTATTCATCCTATGAATGCTCAAGAATCACCTGTAGGGGGGAAACAAGGGTGAGATAAAAATCTCAGCAAGCAAACTATTTAACGGGCTATTCAGATTACAAACAAATATACAACATCATTAAGATATCCACATGTCCACATCCACAATGTGCATCCATATTCATTAACAAGCTAATTAAACTACAATGATATTAAGCATCAATATCCATTTCCCATAATGACCACAATTATAGCATCAACCATATTTACTACCAATAATAGTAAAATATTAGCAAATGAATTTTGATTAACTACTTCATATCATCCACCACTACCACTACCAATGACAATAAAGCATTAACATGTTTTACCTCACTAACTTTATTATTTCTCGCATCCACAACTGCTATCAACAATTACTATAAGAGAAAAGAATCTCATACCACAATCACAACCCTTACCATACCACAAGGGATGAACCCCAATCCACGACCACAACTACTTTCCTCATACCACAAGTGACTCTCATTAACCAATTCCACATTACAACTATGAAGTTGTAGTTGTTTGTAAAATAACTTCACCACAATATATTGCATAAGTATGCAAATAATCTTTCCACAATGCAATGCATATGTATGCTATGCTCCACTACACCTTTACCCAACAAGATAAAAGTGTGCATCATGCTACGGCAATGCACGATGCTGTACCGGTACGGTCGCGGCTATAAGCGGCGATATCAACGATGCAAATGTCATGACATGTTTATGAATGATATGATAATCATAAACCACAAGAACTTTAACCACGAAGGTCAACATGTAACCCACATTCGGTTTACCAAGATCATAATCAATCGATCTATAGTGAATCCTACCACATAGACCACAATATATTCATCAAGATTGCTACCCCTATAACCACAAGTATTCACTAAGATTACTACCACCAAGACTACAATAATACCAACTTCAAGGGCATCAATATCATCATATCCACCATGCATTTACTTTCATATACCACAATTGGCTTATTAAGCAAATTACCACAATACTACCAAAACTCATCCAAACATGGCAATTGATTAATATCTTGCTACCACATTCTTACTTAGAAAACATGTAACCATGGCATATCATTTAACATTACGAAAATCATGCATATTGCAAGTAGTAAAAATAATGGATTAAACGGTAGCACATCCGCTACGTTTACTTGCCTCTACCGGCGAAGCGACGAAATCACGCGCGTTTAAGAAGCAAAACCACCTGTCCAAAAAGGTACCTCTCAGCACATATTACAACAATAAAAATGCGACTCTCGAAGAAAAGATATCGCTAAGCCACAAAATCCCACAACATCCTTCTCTGCGTAACGGTTCTACAATCTTTCCACTACAGCGGTGCTGCTTAACATTTTCTTATCTTTAAAAATATAAAACTAATCACAACAAAAGACATATATCTGGATTCCTCACTTAAATGCCTACACTTTTCATGTAGATCATATATTTTTATTTTGTTTTTAGCAAGGAGTAACATAATACACAAAACAGAGGATGTTCTCTGTTATGGCAATCTGGGCAGCCAGATTCTAACGGTCCCAACCACAATGTAAGACTCTAAAAATTTTGAATTTTTTTACTGCAACTAGAATACTAAATTTCCCACATTTTTCTCAATTGTGACCAAAAATATAAAATTCATCTACTACCCCTAAATCACACCTGAACAGCAATCTGCCACAATCTGCACCCCCTGACAGATAGTAAGATTCCCGACCTTGCTGCACCCAGATCCCGTAGCAAAAAAATCTGAACAAAATACAGAGATGCATTTTGATGTCCTCTACAATTTTCTTTTGGGAAGACCCATAGGAAAAATCGTTTTGGGGGTATAAACTGTACGAACAGTAATTCTGCGCGAATTGATCTACAGGCAGACAACAGGTAACCACTAATTGGAGAATCTAATTGCTAATCCCCACCAATTCTTGGTCTAAGAACCCTAATTACAACAGAAATCAGAGGGATTGGGATGAGGAAAAATTACCTAGCCTTGGGATCACACCTTTTCTCTTCTCCTCTTCCTCCTCCTCTCTTCCTTCCCTTCCTCTTCTTCCTCTTATCCTTCTTCTCCTTTGCATCCATGGGCAGCAGCAATGGGGGAGAGGTGGAGGCGCAGGGAGGAGATGGGGGTGGCGGCCAGGTGGGGAAAAAGGGGAGAGGAGCCAAGGGAGGGGGTTTATAAAAGGGGTGCTAGGGTTTGAGAGGGTACGGGCCACCTTTGGGCTGGCTGGCCCACTCCTCCGGACCATCTAAAACATTCAAATTAATTATTTTAATTTATTTTTTTAATTTTGGATAATTCTGCAATTTAATTTTCACCTCTCGCGATTCACCAAAAAAATCGAAAAACTCCGCGATTCCGCTAATCATTCATAGGGACGCCGTAAAGACGTTCAGGGTATTACAGCCTCCCATGTTTTCAATGGCACGAAAGGATACCTCGTGAAGGGCGTGAAATCCTTGGTCATGTACTGCGTCACAAGAGTGCTCTTAAAATTCTTCCATGCTTTTCCCATTGCGAGGACTAGCTATATATACTTACACGTAGACATGCATCTATATATATTACGTAGGTATATAGCTAGCTAACCACGTATTCATGATATAATAATGTTAAGCAAGAATATATTGAAACTAGTGAACTACGTACCAGCACTTACCCATTCTGAAATTGAGCAAACTAACATTATCTGTCTAAACCTAGCTAGCTAGCTAGATCTAAATTAAACAAAAAACCTAGCTATCATCTCTGGCCTTCCATTACAAAAATATGTATGCATATAAGTTATTAAAAGTAATTGAGTACTAACCTCTGATCAGATCACTAAGAAGACGACGATATGTTTTCACCTCGAACTCCCTAAAGCTGGCCGCCTTGCTCCACCGATGCAGCGCAATGAAGACAGATTTGTGTCGACATCGAGCAAGTACACCAAATAATTAATAGTGCAGATTATCACTGACGGTTCCAACCACAAACGGTCTGTGAAACCAAATATCACAGGCAGTTCGTGTTATTAATACGAACCGTCTGTGATAATTAATATCAGAGACGATTTGTTATACGAACCGTTTGTGATGTCTCGATTATCACAGACGGTTCATATTAAGAACCGTTTGTGAAAGTTCACAGACGGTTATCAACACGAACCGTTTGTGTTATCTCGATTATCACAAACGGTTCGTATTAAGAACCGTCTGTGAAAGTTTACAGATGGTTGTTAACACGAACAGTCTGTGTTGTCTCAATTATCACAGACGGTTCGTGTTAATAACCGTCTGTGAAAATATCACAGCCAGTTGGTAGTATGAACCGTTTGTGATAGTTTAAGCACAGACGGTTCTGTATGAATCGTCTGTGATGTACCCGTCCAATATAGCCTGTTTTGTAGTAGTGGCACCTACTCATGGAAGGGTATTTTGATAGTTTAATGAAAATACTGGAAACAGCTTTAGAAAAAACTTGTGACACACGAGCGGCACTTCAAAAGATTGTTTATGTCATGAAGAAGCTGGTATGATCAAGTAGGATCAAATCTTAGGACTTAATAGATTCGGACTTATGCACTTTGAAAAACGTATATAAGAGTAGTATATGAGTTTAAACCCGTGTGTGGGGGTTATCGAGCTTTTTCTATTATGCTAAGTGAATAGTATCCACTAAAAGTTAGAAGTGGCTGGCTAGCCCATCTATTTAATAGGTTGGGATAGAGACTTGTAGTTAAATATCCAACCTTCCTCTCTTAAGACCAAGTGTCCATGTATTAGGGTTATTATTTGATAGAAGAGTACTTAGTGTGCTCTCTATACTCCTTAAGTAGCAATATATTAATCTTTGTTCATCTCTCTGACTATCTTTTGTGTTAATTGATTTACACTTTGTCTTGGTTTTTTTCCTCTTTTCTTTTCCCTTCTTGATCTTGCTGTGTCAATGATGTATAAGAGATAGAGATAACATTTGAAAATCAATCTCCACACATATAGACACCTTGGTAGCAAGTTTATGGAAACCCGGTTTTGCTTGATTTGACCTCAATGTGTGATTTCGTGATCCGAGGGTTTTTAACTTGATTTCTTCGATATTCTTGATATGACTTATGAGAATGTATCTAGAACCATCTTGCCATCTCTCACCTACGATCAAGTTGTATTCATCGTTTTCGTATTATGCCCATTTTGGTGCAATCTTATTTCAATATAAAAAATGTCTAAATTTTTATATGGATTTCTGTCATCCATTGATGGAATAGGTTACTGAGATCTTGAGCAAGGTGTGTATAAATTTTCATGGCTTTTGATATTTGGATCAAAAGTTATGTGGGTTTTAAGTTTCACAACAGTGCTAAAATCACTATTTACTTATCTATTTTTTTACTATTTATACCTGTTAGACCGCTAAGAGAGGTTAGATCACCCCTTGTAGAGGTCAAACCTCTAGATTTTGGATTTTCACCGAGTTTGATTTTTTGAACGATTTTATTTGGAATTTTGGCTGTAGATTTAATTCTTAATAACTCTATAGTTATTTGAGAAGAGAATATAAAATACTTGTAAAAAAATTTTAGATAGCATTATTTATTTTCTCTGTTGTCTTTCTGTCCTGCACTTGATCTAAACTTTTTTTTTTGTTCAGCTTGGATCGGGTTGGCGGGTCGGGTGAACAGCCGTACCAGCGGCGCTTGCGACGTGCGAAGGGGGTTCATTCCCGCCTGTAGCTGTTCGACTTTTGCAGCTTTGCGCAGCTTTCTTCCTTTGCTCTCTTTTCTGCAGAAAACAATCAAGAGATGTATGTATGCACACATACCCCCAATTATTCGGGTCGAGTCGCATTGCTCGAGGCCAAGACCTAGCTGCTAAAGGTAAAGTAGAACTTGCCAATACAGCGAGCGGCCCCGTCGGTGTACCGCGCTGTGCGCGTGATGATCATACGCAGCTTTCCAACAGTTGCATGCAAGTTGCACTGCTGCTGCTGCATAGCATAGCATAATGCACGGTCTAGTCTACTCCATGTGGTGGTGTGGAGAGTGAGTGAGAGAGAGACTTAACGTAACCAAACAATGGACGATGGAAAACATAACTGACTGATTGAGGTGACGGATCTCCACAGCGGCACAGTCTACTCCACATGCGTGCTGTGCTGTGCAGTATAGTGCTGCATGCCGTTGTTTTATAAATACAGTAGATTGTAATGCACACGGTTGTCCCGTCTAGCTAGCTGCTTGCTATTGTTAGCTGGTTTAGCGAGGCTTTGACAACTAATTAGGGTGCATTTACTTAGACGGTGGCTTATAATTTTTGGTTTAATTTTTTGAATTCTAACTGTTCGTAAGAGAGAGTACGGAGAGATACCCGTGTGTGATTTTGTCCAATATAGATAAACCCAGAACAATGTTTACTACAATCGACTTATAGATCCTGTCTTGAAAAAATACTCTATTTGAAAACTAGTTATTGTAGAAAACCAAACCATAAGCTTAAAAGAACGCATCCTAAATTTTCAAGTTAAGAGAACTTTGTATTAACCACATAAGTTAATGCAATATTATGGTATAAATATATGGCTTTGCTTGGTAGGAACATGATCACAAACTACAATGAACAAAGTGACATACAATTGCATTTGTTGTAGGGATGATCTCCATCTACAACCATTAGGTTTGCTGGACCAAGAGGTCCAATAAGGCATGTAAAAAGACACATGTACCCCGAGAGTTCGTACACGTCTACGAGACGGCCACAGAAGCGGCCTGGTGTGATGACTCGACAAAGGCGAAAGGATTGCCACTTGCCCTTCAAGGAATAGCGCTCTCCTGGTACTTCACCATTATGCTAAACTCTATATACGCGTGGGAGCAAATCTGGGACCGTATATACAACAACTTCTAAGAAAATTAGGTCGAACGAGTGGATGTAGACCAGCCTTTTGCCATCAAGCAGAAGCATTCAGAGAAGCTCTGGGAGTATTTCAAGCACTTCGCTAACATCCGTTGCCAAGTCAAGGGCGTAAAAGAGACCACCATCATCAATGCAGCAATACAAGGTCTTCGCTCGGGGCCATTGGCCAAGTACAACACGCGTAAGCCCATAAAAATGGTCGCAAAAATCTTCAACAAAATGGAGGAGTATGTAAGGGCGTAAAAGGATGTGCAACGATGCTGGGGCAATGCTTCCGAGTCAAAGCAAGCGCCTGATCCTTCGAAAGATGGCTCCGGCCGAAAGCAGCAGAAGGGTCAATGGGCCAAATACATCCTCGACATGGAGTGTGGTGACAACAGAAACAACACCTCGACTAGCCGGGGAGTGGCCGCAGAGGCTACGGCCGTGAAAGAGGCCGTGCCCGTGATGATGGTGAACGGGGCTATGAGGATTGAGAATAGTAGGGGCTATGGTGCAAGGTGCACAGCCACAGTGGCCACCTCATGTGGCACTGCCTGACCATCTCAACGCTCTGAGAGAGCGTCGTCAAACGACAGAGCCCTCAAAGCAAGAGCATCGGTGATGGAACATGAGCAATATCCCCTGGAGAGCCAGCTAGTCCAATCTGCCCCACTGCTCTACACATACAAGCCCCTGACGGCGGATCATGCGGAGTCATCAACGTCATCAAAGGTGGTTCATCATTAGAATTCTCATCCGAACGACAGTGAAAGGCTTACACCCGTCGGCTACACCATGTCGCCGCCTATCCCACCCAAATGCCTATAAGGTGGGCATAGGGAGGATGACTTCTCTCACTAAGATCCCTTGGTGGTCTATGCTAGTATTGCAGGATGTGACGTCAAAGCGTGTCCTGGTCGATGTAGGTAGCTTCGTGGACATCTTGTTCGCCAGTGCCTTCGACAAATAGGCATCCTTGGGAGCAGATTCGAGCCTCTAGGTGTCCCACTCTAGGGCTTCGGGGGCCAACCTCTGCGGGCCCTTGGTCAGGTGCAATTTCAAGTGTCTTTCGGGCAGGGCGACCAAGCAACAAGCGAGGACATAACCTTTGACATCGTCGATCTTCTCTACCCATACAACGCCATCCTTGGAAGGGCGACACTTAACACTTTTGGAGCAGTCCACATCATAACTTCTTGTGCATGAAGCTGTCAGGCCCACAGGGGATCATCACCATGTTCGGAGACCAGGATCTCACTCACCGAATAGAGCCTGGCGTGTGAGGTCTCCTCCGCAAAGTGCACACCGTCAGCGAGACTCTCGCCACACCCACACCATTGTCGTCGTCAGCTCTAGGGTGGATGCCCAAGCCCAAGCCAGACAGTGAGGTCAAAAGGGCCCCCCTACACGGCACAGATGCCTCTCAGCAAGTCTCCATTGGTGAGGGCCTCACCCTAGAGGCCGAGCAGGAGATCTCCAGGTCCTTTGAAACAACATAGACATCTTCGCGTGATCACTGGCCGACATCATGGGAGTAGACCGCTCCATCATTGAGTGTAGACTCGCGGTGCGGCCCAACATCAAGCTAATTAAACAAAAGCTAAGATGCATGTCCCTCGAGTGCCAGCAAGCTGCCAAGATGGAGGCCACTAAACTACTCCAGTCTAGCATCATCCATAAGTGCACCACCCGGAATGGCTCACCAATCTGGTGCTGGTCAAGAAGGCCTGTGGCATGTGGCGCATGTGCATCGACTTCACGAACCACAACATGGCGTGCCCAAAGAACAACTATCCTCTCTCACGGATCAACCAGCAAATGGATGCCATGGCAGGGTGCGAGTTAATGAGTTTTTTCTGGACGCATACTCCGGCTGCCACCAAATTCATATGGCCATAGAGGATGAGGCCACCAAATGCATATGCCCTCACCACCCAGCTCAGGAGGAATGTTGAAGCTTACGTCAATGACGTAGTGGTTAAGAGTAGGCGAGCCGTATCCCACAGTAAAGACCTCCAAGAAACCTTCGATAACTCTGATGGGCTGGCATCAAGTTGAATCTAGACAAATGCATTTTTGGAGTGCAAGCAGGGAAGTTGTTTGGGATTTTGGTATCGGGATGAGGAATATCGGCGAACCTGAAAAAAGTTGATGTGATCCTCTCCATGGAGTCTCCCAAGATGACAAGGGAGATCCAAAGGCTCACAGGTCGCTTGGTTGCTTTCAGTAGCTTCCTGTCCAGAGCAATCGAGTGAGGTATCCTATTTTTTAAAATGCTTTGTGGCTGCGATGGATTTCATTGGAACGATGTCTGCGCGGTGACCTTTGACGAGCTAAAAAACACCTTGCCAAGCTCTCAACTCTAGTGTCCCCAGCACCAGAGGCTCTAGGGCGGGTGTTGGAGTGGTCATCACTACACCCGAATGGCGTGCCTGCTCTACTCCGCGCACCTTGATTTCCCAGTGATAAACAACATAGTCGAATATGAGGCCCTCCTTTTCAGCCTTGGCAAGCTGAAGGCCCTCGGCGCACGGAGAGTGTTGGTGCATACCGACTCACGCAAGGAATGGCTGAACTAGACGACCCTCTTGAACTATGCTGGCTCCACCAGAGCGCCAGGACCTCTTATTACTATTACAGAAAGGGTCATCACAGACGGTTCAAAACTATCATCACAAACTGTTTCTGAACCGCCTGAATTATGTGTTTGTGATAACCACCTGTTCTCAAACCGTCTATGATAAGTTATAACATAGACGGTTTTCAAAATAACCATCTGTGATATGTCTAATATCATAGACGATTCTACAAAATAATCATATGTGATATCTTACATATCATAGATGGTTAATACTAGTAATCGTCTATGACACGTAAGATATCACAGACGGCTAGTACCAAAAACCATTTGTGCATGTCCAATATCACAGGTGGTCCATAAATATAGCCGTCTATGATATTGGATATATCACAGATGGTTTGGTGTTACAAATCGTCTGTGATAGCTATTTGAAAAGCTAAATTATTTTCTGTTTTTCGGCTATTCTCAAGAAATGCTAGCTATGCCACCTAAAAACAAGTAAGCAGATCACATATATAGCGCACGATAATCATTACATAGATCTTACAAATAAATTTAAAAAATGCAAGCAAATCACATATATAGCACACGACAATCTTTACACATATTTCACAAATAAATTAAACAACTGAATGAAGTACAATTGATTAATTGTTTGATTAAGCACAATTGAATCTAATGTTAGAAGATCTAATCATCTTCATCAGGGTTGAACTTTCCATTCGCTAGATGTGTTAAAGTCATTAGCATATATATACATATATCGAAATTGATAATCACAAAATAAATATTGGCCGGTTAACAAACCTCTGGATCTTTCATCTTAGTGCCCATAATTTCCTGCATATATCTACAAACGTAGAATCCATATACGTTGCCCTATAGCCGCTGGTGGCATCATAAAAATAGAATTACATACATAGATATGGTTAGTTCTAGAAGCATTATTATGAAGTGTGATATAGGGTTATAGTGTTATGGTGGGTTCTGAAAATCGTGTCCTGTATCGCAGTGTGGGGCAGGATTCCCTGTGTCTCCCTCATTGGGCAACATAAGCGTTGAACGACTTACATGATTATGAAAAGTTAGCCTAGTCCATTGCAAATGACGAGAAGAGTACAATAGAGATATGTATAGAGGAAACTAGTTTACCTTTCAATTAGTTATTGCACAAGGGTGAAGTCATGGTTGCCACTAAGTAAGAAATCAAGGTATATTATCTTGCCCTACTTTTGTACAATCACGATCAAAATCTAGTGAGCCCTAGTCATGTATATCGCCATAGTGAGTAATCCTAAGTTCATAATACGTATAAAGTATAAATGAAACTTGTATGACAACTAGTGCACTTACCCTTGGTTGAAGGGTACCATGATGTAGTCCTTGTCAATCTAAATAAGCAATCTCTTCATTATGTAATCTTGGACGTCGGATGCATTGTCCTTGATGCATTGCTCAGAGACCATGTGTGGGTCGAGGAAACCCATAGGTTGTCGCTGGATTTGTTGGATCGTGGATCTATATATAAGTAATGACTTGTGACATTTATCGGTATTATGTGAATGTAGAACGTAATTGTACAGTACACTTACAGTGTCTAGCATCATAGAACTGAGATGCCAAGTTCGCCGAGGTTAAATAGTAAGAATAAATCATCGAAGGTCACGACGAAGTAGCCCGAGTCATGGAGAAAATGCGCCTCTGTGTATCTCACAATGAATCCACTTTGGCAGTTTGACTTCTTGTTGGACCTCTTCATGTACCAAGAATGCAAAGTCCTGCAAACCAGTCTAAGACTAGATAATTGTGATTCGGAGACCAATGACACTTCGAGCTTAAACATCCAGGGCCTAGGAAGCATCTTAATCTTCTTCAGTTGGGCCTTAGCGTGGGCCTTAGCATCTTGCTTACGATATATCTTTGTCGTCGTCTCCACGGGAGCCGATGCAACAGGATTCTAAAGTGGAGCATGAGGTAAAATCATAGAGGGTTCTATTTAAGAGGGATGGTCGTGTGGAGATCGCGCTACGGAAGGGTCTAGGGCGATGTCCCTCTTGGGCCACTGGATGAATGTGTGGACGGCATCCTCTAGTATCATGATCTCTTCGTTTAGGGGCTTCTCAAGAGGGACAGCCTTGAAAACATCATTAATCATGTTCACTGGGACCTTCATGAAACCAGCCCCTAGCTGGGCACCGTGCACCAGCATCCTTGGCAGGCATGGATATGTGTCGGGACCCGGAACAACAACTCCGAGCCCCTCTGTGTAAATCGCACTATCCCAGGAAAAGCTAGTGCACACAAGTTTAACAACAATGTATATCATGCAAAAATGACCACGAGATATTATTAAACGAAAATACAGCCTTAAGGCCAAGTCTTACAATAAGGGCACAAGGCCAACAAAATAAACAAAAACAGCGGAAAGATAGTAAAGGTGGCGGCCTGACCCATCCGACCTCCCACAGCGAATGATCAGTAAGACGCGTCCTACTCGCTGAAGTAGTCCTCACCGTTGTAGTCGCCCTCGAAGTCTGGCAACAGATTTAGCAAGGTGAGTACAGAAGTACTCCCAAGGTAAGCAAGTAATTGCTTACGCAAGTTACACCAGGAATCATAACAGAGTTGATGCATGCATAAGGGATTTCAAAGGGAAGCTTAATAGGGCAATGTGCGGAAAGCAATACTTGAAGGTAAATACAATAATGTAAGTACGAAAAGCTGAACTTTTAATATGGTATAGGAAACATTATTTTTAACAAGTATTATCGTTAGTGTAGGCTCCAACCCACACTAACCTATCCACGGGAATCCACCCGGACCAGAACCAAACCATCTTGTGTTTGCTCAAAAACCAGGTTTATAAAATCCAAGTCTAATCTGTGACAACTTTACTCAGCATGTTCATGACCGTGGACACGGCTATCTAGATAGGTTTTTAACTCTGCAGAGGTGTACAACTTTACCCACAAGACATTCCCTCTCACTTGAGCCACGCGATAAACACACTGCCTTAGGTGTGCGGCGGAGAGTTCATGACAAGGCTGTTCCGATGATCTATAGCCAAAATAATCACGCCGTCACTAAGGTTTCACCACAACTCGAATCCACGAGTTGGAGCCCCCTCTGGTGCCATGTGAGACTTCCCACAGCCTACGCCGCGCTCACATTCAGCCTATAGCGAGACTATGTTTGGAATTTCATAAATTACTTAGCCAGGTCCGTCCTATACCGGACTTGTGGTAGTACGAAGTAACTTCGTAAAATGAATCACAGAAATGGTCCTTATGTTGGTTTAGGCCCAACCACATTTCCCCTGTGCACGATAATCAACCAGGTGTCACCAAACACAAGGCATACTGGCACCCACCACCTAACCATTAGCCTAAGTTCAAATCATAAGTTTCTATTTTCATTTTTAAATAATTTTCATAAACCATTCTTGACTTATCGAAGTCAAGTCTTTATTTTTATATTGTCATTCCATGTGAAACATTTGGTCCCACCTAAAGTTATACTAAGCCAGGCTAAGCATTTCTAAAAAATTTTCTAGTCAATACTATGGTACTAACTAGTTTTTAGCTAGGGTGACAAGGTATAGGAATTCGAAATTCAAATTGGCTATATACAAAGGATCATGGGAATATCTAAGTTTCAAATCCAATTTGAATTATACTTGAATAAAGATACGCATGCATATACAGTGAAACAATATAAATAATTTAAAATATTAGGTTCAACATGGTCAAAGGTGTAACTTGCCTTGATCGAAGTCTTGCTTCGATTCGTCGAATTCAAACTCTCCGGAATCGTCAATATCTAACGAAAGAGCCAATTCAAAGAAAAATTCAAACCAAAATTCAAACGAAATCCAAATAACTTCCAAAAATTATAAAATAAACTAGGAGACAGAATTTTGAATTTTGGATGTGGACTAACAATTCTTGGAAAGGAATTGAGGCTTTTAAAAGAAATTGGAAATTTTAATTTAAATTTAAATCTTGGGATTACAAAATATATTCAAAAAAAATTTAAATAAATTTCAAAAATTCAAAATTATTCCAGAAATGGATAGATCATGATTTTAGAAAAATTTAGAAATTTGAATGGGTCAATTTGGAGTTAAAATGCAAAAGTTATAGCCTTCCAAAGTTTAAATTCAAAATAAAAGAAAAGGGGTATTTTCTGGATTTATTTTTAAACCGAAAAGGATTTATGACGTCAGCACGAATTATTTTTCTAAAGGAAATCACAGTTTATGACGTCAGCCCTAGGATTAATATATTCGGGCAGAGGCTGACATGTGGGGCCCGGGTGTCATGGACCGAGTCCATGGACCCGAGAGGTGGGTGAGGTGGCAGGCGGGCGCGCGGAGGCGGGGGTGGCGCTGACGTGGCTTCCACGTGGCTGCCACTTGGCACCACGTGGTCGCTACGTGGCTGCCACGTCACGGCTTTACGCCGACGTGGCTGCGCGCGTGAGGTGGCGGCGGCGCGGGTGGCGCTGGCGTGGCGCCGTCCGCCGCCACCGCCGCCACACAATGGCGCCAGTCGGCCCGACGGTGGCGTGGCCCGACCGGCGGCGGCGCTCGGGCCCCGATGGTCGCCGGAGCTCCGGTGAGCGGCGGCGCCGGCCGAGGGTACCAAAATGAAGAGGGGGACGCGGGGAGCACTCGGGTACCTTCTGCGACGCTCGGGGATGACCGGAACGGAAGATCGGCGGGGAGGGGCGGCGGTCGGAGGAGGGTTCACGGCGGCGGAGAGGTTCCGGCGACGCAGCAGCTCGGGGGAGGGGTCGCCGGTGTTCGCCTGGGCACCAGCAAGGTCGGGGAGGCACCAGCGAGGAGCGGGGAAGCTCAAGGCGGCGGCGATTGCTCGCCGGAGTTGCTGATGGCCGGCGGGGAGAAACAAGCGCAGGGGGGCTCCAAAGCTCAATTTCGCGAATTGGAGGCACGAGGGGTGGCGGTGTGGGTAGAGGAACCTCAGGGTGCGGGTTTTATAGGCTGGGGAGGGGGTAACGGCCGTGCACGACCCGCCGGTTTTGAAACGGCCGGGAAGGATGAATGCGCCGGTGAAGGGGGGCGTAATTGGGGGACTTTATGCCTGCAACGGATCGGGGGAGGGGTTAATTTGAATCTGCGGTGATGTGGGGGAATGAATTGGCAAGAAACCGAAGCTTTCAAAGCTTCGGTTTTCAATCAATGGCGGCGGCAGCGGCGGCGATCGCGCGAGGAAGAAAGGAAAGGGGTGGGGACGAAGGGCCTGATAGGTGGGGCCCGCACGTCAGCGAGAGAAGAAAAACGGAAAGGACGGGGGGCGATGGTCGGATGAGCGACAAGTGGCAAAGGGGAGGCGCGGCGGTCGTTGGATCCGAGCGAACCGGTAAGTGGGAGGGGAAGGCCACGATTCAATCCGGCAATGGGGGAAACATCTGGGCCGCTAGGTCTTAGGCAAGGGATTAAGTGACTGCGGACGGACGGGATGTAATCCGACAACGGCGAACGGCCCCGATCAAACCACGTGGCGGCAGGAGCGGAGGGGGGAGCGGTGAAGCGGTAAGTTGGTGCGGGCGACGAGGATTAAATCCGGCGTGGGAGTGGATGGTCCGATGCACAACACGCGTCGCACGTGGAGAGAGAAGGCGGGATGAGGGTTTAAGTCAGATCGGACGGCTGAGGGGGTATCCGGCGGCGCGGGGCGGCCCGATGGGCGACACTTGTCAGCCCGAGGAGGGTTTTAGGATTTTTCTTTCTTTTTGATTTTCCAGAAATGCTATTAAGCTTTAGAAAACTCAGAAAAATACCAAATAAATTTTGAAAAATTCAGAGAACCATCTGGAGCTATTCTAGATTTAATAAAAATATTTCCCACTCATTTTAACAAGTATAATTGGTAAAAGTACAATTTGATTTTAAAAGGGAAGGTTTTAATTCTTTCTAAAATCTAGAAAAATTAATATAATCTCATGTTTGACTTTAGGAAGCTGAAATACATTTGTTTTAACTTCCATTAATGTAATAAATTCATTTTTGACTTTTACAAATTAAAGTTTATAATTTTTCCTAAATCAGGACCTTGACATAACTCCAGAAAAATCCAATAAATTCCAGATTTAATTTTTAATAAAGGAACAAAATTTTAGGATGTTACAATATGCCATCCTTTACTTAGTGTCAACAAGAATGAAGCCAAAAAACCTGACTATGATGATGTACGACGTGAGCTCCTACATAATAATATATGATGAGCTAAGGCGTCTACCAGGTCTATCTATATAGCATTCTAGAGAGGTAATTTCCTGGATATCATCGATAAGTAAGTGGATGTCGCTATGTTCAAAAATTGGTATGGACACACAGCTACTCCGATGTTGAGGGGAATTCGGTGCCGCAATAATTGGGGTGGCTTGCGAGTGGTTGTGGACTTCTCTTAGTTCCCACAATAACTATAGACTCAACATATATTTTTGGTAGTTGCAGATTCAACATATATATATTCAGCAAAGCTTAACAATAGCAGTAAGCAATACTGAGCAGGGAACTGAGCATAACAATTGACAGAGCCACGAGCTACACTCCACAGAAATAAACAATTAGCATATGAGAGATCAAACTAGCAGAATAAATCTAGATTGTCATTGTGACTTCAATTTTGACAAAAAAAAATCCTCATCGAGCAATCAAAAGCCCACAATCTATCATGTAATAGTTCTCCCAGTACCGCCACTTCCTGGCTCCCTCCTCTTGTGTAGAGCCACAACATTTCTACTCATCTACTAAATTCACCATGATCTATCTCCTAAAAGAAGTGGGATTTGGGATCCATACCTTCGGGAGGAGAGGTGAAAGGGAGAAGAGGCGACATCGGGAGGAGAGGCGGTGTAAGGAAGGAGAGGCAGTGTCAGAAGGAGAGGTGGTGTCGGGAGGAGAGGCTGCATCGGGAAGGAGAGGCGCCATCAGGTGCATGAGTGTGGAGTGAGAACAAAACGTAGTAGGGGGCGAAGATGGAGGGGTGCATGAGTAAGGTGTGAGAGAGCAAAACCTAGGAAGGGCCTATTTATAGAAAAACTATCACATACGATTCCATAATAGAACCGTCTGTGATATTAGTATCACAGAGGGTTACATAATTGAACAGTCTGTGATATGCCACATACCATAGACGGTTCAATTATGTAACTGTCTGTGATAATATTAGGGGAGCAATCGGGTCGGATTCAGACGGATATTGCTTATACCATATCCTAACCCATATTTTTCCCAGATTTGATATCGAATACGGTCAGCTCGGATACAAATATGAATTCAGAATATGCAGATTTTCAAAAACGGTAACATCGGGGCGGATACTTGACGGATTTGAAATGGACAACGGATAATATAAACGGATAGCATGCTTATACAAAACGATACATTCAACATAAGTTCTCAGTATAATACAAGTTCAACATAAATGGTAAATTGATATATAATTCATTAAACAACAGTCTAACACAGCATAAATTCAACATAACAATTAATGGACCAAATTATTAGATGATGCATTGTTGAAAAAAAGTAGGATGATTAAAAGGGTGCATTAGAAATTTTCCCTTGTGACAAATTTCTCACTGTTCCCAGATTTTCTCCAATAAGGCATTGAAGTTAGTATACAGCTTCTTCACTGTGAACTCATAGTAAATGGATAATATTATTAAAAAAGCATTTACCAATATTAGTAAATGGAACATGAGAAACTACAATGCCATCAGCCTTCAACAAGCACATTGTAGGAAAGAAAACCTATTTAAAATAACTATTACACTAAATAATATTTGACATGAGTGCATGCAAAATAATTGTTATTCGAATATTCGACCGGATAATTATCCGATATCCGGATTCGGATATTTGACCGGATAATTATCTGATATCCAGATACCAACACTATTCGGTCAGATAGCAGCTCTTTCGATTCGTTACCGAATTCGACATGAACTATCCGGTACCGAATCCGAATCCGATCGGATACCAAATTCCCTTCTCGAATCCGGAACCGACCGGATTCGACACCAGATTGATCGGAATTAACCCAATCCATTTGCACCCCTGGATAATAATATCACAGATGGTTCTATTATGGAATCGTCTGTGATACATATATTACAGATGGTTTGTTCCACTAAACCGCCTGTGATAGTTCCTTCACTATCTACAACAAATCCTATTTTTCAGCTAGCCTTAGGAAATGCAAGCCATGCCTTATGAAAAAAAGCAAGCATAATCACGGATGTAATTGTTTCTTAATTATTGAATTAATTACAATGGAATAGTTCCATAATTACATGCCGAGTTTCTTATAATTACATAACAAAAATTTTCAAATAGGTGTTTGCCGTATGGAATCATTAATTACAGTTGGCTATTTTATTTTAAATAAAACCCTTCACGATGATTGGCACACATATAGCTTGCTTCATCGCCTTGTTCTTCCTCAAGCCTAATGCCACTCTAAATGGAAACAATTTGTCAAATTGATTGTACTATTCCTCATCCATGACTTTATCAACTCTGACAATCCTTCTTTTTTCATGAAGAACTAAGTGACACTTCTTATTTGTCGGGTCGGTTACATAAAAAACTTGAATAACTTGCCTCGCGAGAACGAATAGTTCATCTTTGTATCCTACATGTTCAAGATCCACAGTAGTGATGTCGTACTTGTTGAGTTTTACACCATGTGGTAGTTGGACCCAATGGCACCGAAATAGAGAGATCTTGAAAATTATGTAGTCGAGCTCCCAAATCTCCTCTACAAGTCCGTAGTATGAACTTGGGCCAGCAGTACTGTAGTACACATAAAATGCATCTATGCAGACACCTGAGTTCTACACTATTCTCTTTCCATTCTGATCTGTTGTATAAAATGTGTACCCATTAATTTCGTATCCTTGCCTCATTACAATTGTAAATTTTGACCTTTTTGCCAATCATTGCAGCATTTCACTTGACGACCTCCTAGTGAATTACACCTTCAACCATTCGTTGAACCAATGGTTGTATTGTCTCGTGATTCAAACCTCTGACTGCCCTGGATTCTTTTTGCATAGTATGTCCTTGTGCTCTTCAATATACGGGGATACTTCAATCATGTGTTGCAAGATCGTGAAATAGGCTGGAGCATACATAGTTAGATTCGGAGTTATTGCTTTCTTTTCAGTGGTCCTGATACCCTCTAGCGTCCCCCTGTGATGAGATAAAGGTACACCTATTGGTTCGACTGGAGCCATGTAATAGATGTAGAACTCAGTGACCCCTCCGGTTGTATAACCTTCGATGATACTACCCTTACGTACATAGGACTTGATAATTCTTATGTACCTCTCGAACGGGTACATATGACATAGAAACACAGGGCATATATCTTTATCTCTTTCACAAGGTGGACGATGAGATGTACCATGATATTAAAAAATGATTGAAGGAAATACATTTCAAGATGACATAGAGTCGTCACCACCTTGAGAAGTCCTTCGGGATTGATGACCTTCTGAGCAATTGCATTGAAGAAATAATACAACCTCATGGTTATCACTCAAACCTTATTCGGCAAAATACTTCTAACTACAACAGGAAGCAATTGTATTATTAGCACATGATAGTCATGATATTTCATGCCAATTAGTTTCAAATCTTTCATGGAAAGAAGTTTCTTCGTGTTGGCGGAGTGACCGGATGGAACTTTCATACCATGCAGCACTAGCACAGTTCAATTCTCTTAGACATATACAGAGTGTAGCAAGCTGGGGGAAGATACGTCTGGCCTTTATTGGTCACTATCGGTGCTAACTCAATCTTGATATTCGTAGCGACCAAGTCATGCCATGCGTTGACAACATCCATTGTTTTGTTACAAATGTTCAGTAAGAGACCAATCACGTTATCACACACATTCTTTTCTAGCGCATGACATCGATGCAATTGCGAACTTCTAAATGCTTTCAACAAGGTAAGTCCCTAAATATTAACCTCTTCCTCCACATGTTCTTCTAACGAGTCCTCAATTTATGTCACTTTTCAAGCACAACATCGATATCCTTTATCATATCATAGATCTCTTTCTCGCTAAAAGGCTTTGGTGCTGAGTCATCCTCTTTTTTTCATCAAATTATTTTTTCATCTTACAGTATAGGTGATACCTTAGAAGGAACCTACGGTTACGCATATACACAGTTTTGTACAAGTTAATCAACCACACACGCTCGGTATATCTAAGAAGTGTGGATAGGATTTGCCTCATTTTGTACTCAACCCCAGAAGGTTACTAATTTCTCTCGTTTGTCACATCCCAAACCTGTACCCTTTCGTTTTACAATGTCACAAGATCTTTCATCAATGGTGCTAGGTACACATCAATATCATTCTCATGTTGCTTCGGCCCTTAGATAAGTAGTAACATCAAAATATACTTCTGCTTCATACATAGCCAAGGGGGAAGGTTATATATGCATACATTCATGGGCCAGGTGTTATGTCAGCTGCTTATGTTACCGAAAGTATTCATTCCATTTGTACTCAACCCAAACTTTATATTCCACTGGGCATAATCAACAACATGTCTTATCATTCTATCTTTCTTATGCTGCTCCGAGTGCCAACGCAGTAATCTTGCATCCTTTTGGTTTGCGAATAAACACTTCAAATAGGGAATTATAGGCAGATGCCACAACATCTTAGTAGGAGATCCCTACTTCACCTCGATTCCATCGCCATCATTAGAGTCATTTTTACGCTTGTAAGTTTGCATACCCTTTATAATAAAGGATACAATCATTCCGACATGTATGTATTATTTCCACTTCCATTTGCAATAGACAAAGAATCTTCTTGGCTTGGTAAGTGGTTCTTGGTATTACATTTCCCTCTAGAAGGGTGTTTGCTAGGAGGCCTAACAATGCTGTGAAACTCTTGTTGGACCAACCATTACTTGCCTTCAATTTTAGTAGTTCAAGAATGGATAACAACCATGTGTATTGTGGCTTGCAGTCCGAGAACAAAGATTTCTTTGAGTCCTCTATTAAGTCGTTGAATTTACCATACTCTCTCTCACTATAGTTCCCTTCTGCATCATGTAGTATCTAATCTAAATTATCATCATGCAACCTATCCTCACAGAAAGCATAGTCCACAACTGAAATATCATTATCTCTCTCGACGATGTTATAACTACCTTCCTATATGATCTTTTCTTCACCATGAATTCCAACATGTATACCCCTTTTTGAAACTATTTCGAATCAAGTGGCTTCAATCTCGCTGAGTTAGTAAATATTTTTCAGATTATCGTAATAAATGCATGGACAGTACATATATTCCATCCCCCTTTGCAACATATACTACTTGGCCGCTCTTCTAAAAGTAGACACACCATTAATGTACTCTTCACTCACACGGTTCTCAATGTGTATTTTTGGTCAATCTACGCTACGCATGTAACAAATTAGTATCAAATTATATATATATTAAGTAAGAATATATTTAAGTAAATTGTCCATATCTAAATAAAGTAGCTAGCCACGTACTATTTATGAAGCAATATATATATATATCAAGCAAGAATATAATAAAGTAAACTAGGAGTAGTGACCCATTCTTAAACTGGAGCAAACTACCAAGAAAACTAGCTAGATCTAAACCAAGCTATCATCTCTTTCTATTACAAAGCATATAATTAGAAACAATTACTAACCTCTAATATCCAAAACCAAATCGATCTACAACCGGTATGCTTTCACTAAATGCCCCAAAGCTAGCCGTCTCCTTCAATGCAGTGCAATGAAGACAAATCTGTCGGGACCCCGCTGCCTATGCATTTAATAACGCGAAGTATCCCAGGCACGTTGTCGGGACCCGGAACAACAACTCCGAGCCCCTCTATGTAAATCGCACTATCCCAGGAAAAGCTAGTGCACACAGGTTTAACAGCAATGTATATCATGCAAAAATAACCACGAGATATTATTAAACGAAAATACGGCCTTAAGGCCAAGTCTTACAATAAGGCACAAGGCCAACAAAATAAACAAAAACAGCAGAAAGAAGGTAAAGGTGGCAGCACACCCATCCACCTCCCACAGCGAATGATCAGAAGACGCGCCCTACTATTGAAGTAGTCCTCACCGTCGTAGTCGCCCTCGAAGTCCGGCAACAGATTTAGCAAGGTGAGTCTGTATACTCCCAAGGTAAGCAAGTAAATGCTTACGCAAGTTACACCAGAAATATAATGAGTTGATGCATGCATAAGAGATTTCAAAGGAAGCTTAATAGGTAATGTGCGGAAAGCAATACTTGAATTTAAATACAATAACGTAAATACTAAAAGCTGAATTTTAATACGATTATATGAAACATTGTTTTTAACAAGTAATACCGTTAGTGTAGGCTCCAACCCACACTAACCTATCCATGGGAATCCACCGGACCATTACCAAATCCAACATTTGTTTTGCCAAAACCAAGTTTTATGAAAGTTCAAGTCTAATCTGTGAAGACTCTACTCAAGATGTCCATGACCGTGGACACGGCTATCCGAGATAGTTTGTTACTCGCAGAGGTGTACAGCTTTACCCACAAGACATTCCTCTCACTTGAGCCACGCGATCAACACACTACCTTAGGTGTGCGGCGAGAGTTCATGACAAGGTGTTCGATGATTCATAGCCAACATAATCACGCCGCCACTAGGTTTCACCACAACTCGAATCCACGAGTTGGAGCCCCTCCGTGCCATGTGAGACTTCCCACACCTACGCGCGCTCACATTCAGCCTATAGCGAGACTATTATTGGAACTTCACAAATTACTTAGCCAGGTCCGTCCCATACCGGACTTGTGGTAGTACGAAGTGACTTCGTAAAATAATTCATAGAAACGGTCCTTAAGTTGATTTAGGCTCAACCACATACCCCCGTGCACGATAATCAACCAGGTGTCACCAAACACGAGGCATACCGGCACCCACCACCTAACCATTAGCCTAAGTCCAAAACATGTTTGCTATTTTCATTTTTAAATAATTTCCGTAAAACCACCCTTGACTCACCGAAGTCAAGATATCAATTTTCAAAGTCCGTCATTTCATGTGAAAGATTGATCCCACCTAAAATTATACTAAGCCAGGCTAAGCATTGCTATAAAAATTCTAGCCAATACTATAGTACTAACTAGTTTTCAGCTAGGGTGACAAGGTATATGAATTCAAGATTCAAATTGGCCATATACAAAGGATCATGGGTATATCTAAAATTCAAATCAAATTTGAATTACATTTGAATAAAGATATGCATGCATATACAGTAAAACAATATAAATAATTTAAAATATTAGGTTCAACATGGTCAAAGGTGTAACTTGCCTCGATCGAAGTCCTGCTGCGATTCGTCGAATTCAAACTCTCCGGAATCGTCAATATCTAACGAAATAATCAATTCAAAGCAAATTCAAAACAAAAATTCAAATGAAATCCAAATAACTTCCAAAAATTATAAAATAAACTGGGAGACAGAATTTTGAATTTTGGATGTGGGTCAACAATTTTTAAAAGGAATTGAGGCTTTTAAAAGAAGTTGGAAGTTTTAATTTAAATTTAAACCTTGGAATTACAAAATATATTCAAATCAAATTTAAATAAATTTCAAAATTTCAAAATTATTCCAGAAATGGATAGATCATGATTTTAGAAAAATTTAGAAATTTGAATGGGTCAATTTGGAGTTAAAATGCAAAAGTTATAGCCTTCCAAAGTTTGAATTCAAAATAAAAGAAAAAGGGTATTTTCTGGATTTATTTTTAAACCGAAAAGGATTTATGACGTCAGCGCGAATTATTTCTCTAAAGGAAATTATAGATTATGATGTCAGCCCTAGGATTAATATATTCCTGCAGAGGCTGACAGGTGGGGCCTGGGTGTCATGGACCGAGTCCATGGACCCGAGTGAAGGGTGAGGTGGCAGGCGGGCGCGCGGGGAATGGGATGGCGCTGACGTGGCGCCACGGGGCTGCCGCGTGGTCGCCGCGTGGCTGCCACGTCACGGCTTTATGCCGACGTGGCGGCACGCGCGCGAGGTGGCGAGGGGGCGTGCGGGTGGCGCTGGCGTGGCGCCGATCTGGCCGCCACCTGGCTGCCACGCCGCGCTAACTCGCCCGACGGCCGACGTGGCCGGCGGCGGCGGCGGCGCTCGGGCCCGATGGTCGCCGGAGCTCGGTGAGCGGCGCGCCGCCGAGGGCACCAAAATGAAGAGGAGGGTGCGGGATCGACGGTACCTTGCGCGAGGCCGAGGATGACCGGAGAGGGAAATCGGCGGAGGGGCGGCGGTCGGAGAAGGCTTCACGGCGGAGGAGTAGCTCGGTGGTGCACGTGCCGGGAGGTGGTCGCCGGTGTTCGCTGGGCACCAGCAAGGTCGGGAGGCTTCGCGAGGGGCGAGGGGCTTGAGCCGGCGGAATCGCTCGCCGGAGTAGCCTGGAGCCGCGGAGGGAAATCGGGCGCAGGGGGCTCGGGGCTCCTGTTGTGAATTGGAGGCACGGGAGCGGCGGTGTGGGTGGAGGAACCTCGGGAGGTCCTTTATAGGCGGGAGAGGCGAGAACTGTCGCGCGCAACTCGCCGGATTTGGGAATTAACGCGACGGTGAAGGAGGGCGAATCGGGAATTAATGCCCGCAATGACGCGGTGGAGGATCAATTGCGATCGGCAGTTGGCGTGGGGCATCAATTCGGAAGGAAACCGAAGCTTTAAAAGCTTCGATTTGCGGCAGCAATGGCGGCAGCGGGCGGAGATCGCGCGAGGAAGAAAGGAAAGGGGGCGGGGGAGACGGAGCTGACGAGTGGGGCCCGCACGTCAGCGAGAGAGAAAGAAAGGAAGGAGCGAGGGGGACGGTCGGATGCTTGACGGGTGGCACGGGGGAGAGATCGGGACCGCTGGCGCGTTGCGAAGGGGTAAGTGAAGGGGGACGGCTGAGATTCGATCCGACAACGAAGATCAGATCGGGGCCGGTCGGTGCTTAAGTGGGAAGGGGCGGCCACGATGAGGTACGGCAATAGGGGACGGCTCGGATGAAACCACGTGCCGATCGTAGGGGGGAATGAAGCGGCGAAGCGGTAAGTCGCGGGAAGCGGCGGGGATTGAACCGGGCGGGAGAGCGGACGGCTAGATACGCGACACGCGTCGCACGCGGAGAGAGGGGAGGCGGGGGAGAGGGTTTAAGTTAGATCGGACGGCTGAGGGGGAATCCGGCGGCGGAGGGGACGCCGATGCTTGACACCTGGCGGCCGGGGGGGTTTTTGGGATTTTCTTTCTTTTTTGATTTTCCAGAAATGCTATTAAGCTTTAGAAAACTCAGAAAAATACCAAATAAATTTTGAAAAATCCAGAAAAATTCAGAGAACTATCTGGAGCTATTCTAGACTTAATAAAAATATGTCCCACTCATTTTAACAAGTATAATTTGCAAAGGTACAATTTGATTTTGAAGGGAAGGTTTTAATTCCTTCTAAAATCTAGAAAAATTAATATAATCTCATTTTTGACTTAAGGAAGCTGAAATACATTTGTTTTAACTTTTAGTAATGCAATAAATTTATTTTTGACTTTTATAAATTAAAGTTTATAATATTTCTCGAATCAGGACTTTAACATAACTCCAGAAAATCCAATAAACTCCAGATTTAATTTTCAATAAAGGAACAAAATTTTGGGGTGTTACACACGTCCAACTACGAACCGTCTGTGATAGACAATTATCACAAATAGTTCATATTAATAACCGTTTGTGAATTATTACAGACGGTTATTCATAAGAACCATTTGTGATAACTATCATTATCACAGACGATTCATAAGAATAACTATCTGTAAACTATCACAGATGATTAGTAAGAACCGTCTGTGATAACTTCTATTATCACAGATGGTTTATATTAATAACCATCTGTGAACTATCACAAACGGTTATTCGTAAGAATCATTTGTGATAGTTGCGTATCACAGATGGTACACGGTCACACTTGTAAAATTGTCTGCGATAATTATAGCACAAACGATTCCCTATGAACCGTCTATGATGAGACATCTAATATAGCTTATTTTGTAGTAATGGATGTGCTTCAGGACATACTTTACAAGCGCAGGGTGTGTGGCCCGCTCCTGCGATGTCTCTTGCTCCACGAAGGACAACAGCTCCTAGCCAAAATTCGCACAGGACTCTATGGCTCCCATATAGATCCGAGAGCCCACATTAGCAACGCATTCAGACTAGGCATCTACTAGCCCACTATTGCCGTCAACGCTCAAGACCTCGTTAGGAAGTGTCAAGGATACCAGTCGATGGGAAGGATGATTCCCAGATCTCCCACCCATCTCCAACCTATCTCGCAGGTGGCGACATGGTTTCTGGCTCTATTTTCCCGTTTCCTTTCCAACGAATCAAGAAACGCCTCAATCGGAGGTCGTATGCAAAAGTTAGGGGTTTCTCTCTCCTCTTTTTTTTTTGGCCGCAGCTCTTTCTATCTGCGGCTGCCTTTTCCTTCTCGTCCATCTACTTTGCTCCCTGTGGATGACTCCAGATATGGTTCGGTCTACTATGATGTTGATTCGGACTCTAATCCCACCAACCGAGTCCTATTCCGAGTCCAATTCTGAGTCCAATTCCGAGTCCAATTCTGAGTCCTATTCCGAGTCCAACTAGGGCAAAGCCTCCCTAGAAACCGAGTCCCCCTCTTTTACTTCCCTCGACATGGCAGTTCGAAACCAACCGCAACGGTGAAACCAAGATGTGAACAGAACTCGAAACTCTAGAGGAACTAGGCACTAAGACCAGCAAAGGACACGACGATGCAACCGAAAGTTCAACAATGTAAAGTACTGAAAAGAAAAATTGCGAGGCTAAGATTGGTTTGGATCGGGTGATCTACTACTATTTTTTTTGGCTTTTTGTGTACTGTAGGTAATGAAAAGCAATCTAATCTATGAATAACTGGAAATTCTCACCGAGCAACCTTGAGCTCTGATACCACTTGATGGAGACGGGGTGCCCGATCTTTCGATGAGATTGATAACTATCGATTTGGTGGAGGTGACTCTCGCGATCCGACTACAACCGTACGACGTCACTTGCGCTTTAGCAATCGCTGAACCAACTCCGAGATGTTATTGATCTTGCTGGAAGCACGATCAACCTGAACACGAAGTTCAATCCCTGCAAGCAATCGAAGAACTAGCAAGAATAAGATGAAAGGCATTCTGATATTGCGAATAACAAAGTTGGTATTGAAAAACAAATGTGGGATCTCGAAGGTAGTCTTGACAGGTGGTCGTCTGACACAACTGAAGAACCAAAGTTTGCGCAATGGCTAAACCTAAACTCAACAAAATCCAAGTCCTAGCAGGGGCGGCGGCTCCTATTTATAGAGAAACGACCAGGGGGGCACCCTAGGGTTACAAGGCCCATGGGCCCAAGTGGTGGTGGCGCAGCACCCTTTTTGACTCGGACTCAGAAACTAATGTAGATTGTTTTGATGATTGCGGCCGGCTCGGATGGAATTTGAAGATGAGATTGGATCCGTTGGAAAGTAGACTTCATAAGCTTTCCATGAAGTACAAGAACGCCCCAAACGGAGTCTGTATAAAGAAGTTATGCCCGTTTGAATGTGGTTCCATCGCAGCAGTCCGACTCCGATTCCAGAACATGTCCAACTCGGATTCTTGCTTGACTTGGTCCCAAAGTGACATGGTGACCTCCATAATTCTGTCCTTGCATGTCCATGACTCCATGTTCCTTTCCTTCATCCTTTCCCAGGTTCCTAACCACGATTAAATCACTTGCATTAGGTAGCGGTCTATTCTCAGTAATATATGAACATAGGAATGAATTCACCTGGTAATTAAGTTGACAAGCATGAGCTCGAGTAAGTGGTCCTTATTGTGGATGAGTTGTATCCATGGAAGGGATGTCCTCATCACCCCAAGCTGGGCCACCGTCGGCGTACCCTGAAGCTCCCACATGCCAATCCGGAAAAAATCGGGGAAACTGAGAGGTGGTTGCGGCCCAAGGCGAGGTGGAGCGGGATTTGTGGCCGAGGGGGAGGGAGAGGTGTGGCCCAAAAGAGAGGGGACGTGGCCAGAGGACTCGGCCATGGCCGTTGCGGCCAGAATGAGAAGGCCGTTGTGGCCGAAGGGGAGTTGGGTAGATGGCCTGATTTTTGTGGCTAGGAGTCAAGGGGTGAGGAGGAGATAAGGTGACCGGCAAATTGCATAAAGGCCCCCGGTTTCCCAGAAATTTCAAGTATGTGACAATTTTTTGCATTTAGGCCCTCATTTTTTGGTTCAATTAAATTAATACAATGAAAACTAAAAATAAATTATGAAATGGGACCCTACATTTGTCATAATCACAATTTAGCCTAGTAGCCTGATTTTGTATTCCATATGCTTTATTTTTCTAGATTATTTTTAAAACTCTTAATAATCTAGATAACGTGTGGCATTATTGTTCTATTTTTGGAATAATGTAATTAACTTGTGGTATCATTGTTACATGTTTTCTGGATTTATTTTCTTCAACATGTTATTGCTGCTTTATAATAATTCTGAAAATTACTTATCCATTAGTAGAAAATTGGTAAATTGCTAGAAAATTCCAGAAAAATCTAGAAAATCTTAGAAAAATACAGAAATTTTTTGTTGAATAAATAGATTCAATACCTTGCTGATTTTGCAATATCCATGCTATTTACCTGAAGTAAATTTATAATTGCATATGGATAAAATAGGAAATGTCTAACATCGCTAAGAAGGAGTTCGCCGAGTTTGCCCTTGATGGTATTAACTACTTTACGTGGGCTATGGATGCTAAGATTAATCTGATGGCTAGATCACTTGGCGCTACCATAGCTCAACCTGCAGCTGTGGCTCCCGCCATTCCTGCCGTCGCCAAATGTGCGGCACTGCATTTCTTGAGGCACGACATCCACCCAGACCTGAAGTCTGAGTATTTTCTGGAAGAAGGCCCGTTGGCATTATGGAACTCCTTGAAGGAAAGATATGATTAGCAAAGATCCATCATGCTGCCTGAAGCACAGCGTGCATGGACCAACATCAGATTCCAGGATTTTAAAAAGGTGTCTGCATACAACTCTGCCATTCACAAGCTTGTCGCTAAGCTCAGATTTTGTAACCAGGAGATTACAGATGCTGAGATGATTGACAAGATTTTGAGCACTTTCCACCCTACTCACAAGATGCTCCAACAGCAGTATCATCAGGCTAAGTACAAGAAGTACTCGGAACTGATTACCACTCTTCTCGAGACAGAGAAGAATGATGAGCTACTGATGAAGAATTATCAGACTCGTCCTACTAGGTCACAGCCATTGCCAAAAGCACAAGCTTATTCTCGGAGGACCAGTGGTAGCCATGGCCGCGGAAAAGGCCCTATGCAGAGAGGTGGACAGTGGAAGAGGCAGAGTGTACAGAAGGATAATGGCAAGTCCCGCTGGATGGGCCGAGGTAGAGGCAAGACATAGAAGCCAGATTTGGACAACAAGAAGACCTACCCCCTGCACCTTGCTACAAGTGTCGTTGCTTGGACCATTGGTCCCGCACTTGTCGCACCCCAGCGCATCTGGTGGAACTCTACCAAGAGTCAGTTGCACTTGCAAAAGGCAGGAAGGCACTAGTGAAGAAGGCTACAGAGACACACTTTGCTGATCAACCTGATGCTGGTAATAGTGATGCTCTGAGTACAATGATGGACCTCGACACTACAGTCAGGGGTGATCACATGGAGGATGACTTATATGGCAACCTGCAGTAGGGGCCATAGACTGTCTCCTTGGGCAACTCTAACATGTCATAATTTTCTTGAATTTGCTTTATCAATTTAGGTTATTCTAGAAGAATAATTGATAGTTTATGTTCTTCTGAAGCATTAATTATTTAAGGTTTAAACATTATTTTGATGAATAAATGGAGTTACCTATTGTTTTAAATCTTTATTCCCGATGTATCATTATTTGATTATATTATACTCTATATAGAACCATTCATCAGACCTGATGGTAGAGGAAGAGATTTGTCTAGTAGACAGCGGAACCACAAACTTGATACTAAGGGAAATAAAGTATTTCCATATGTTAACAAGGAAAATAGGAAATGTTATGACCATCGCCAGAAGCGATGCTCTAATTGTTGGCACCGGAAGAGCTACAATTATTCTCCCTATGGGTACAAAAATAATAATTGATGATGCTTTTTTGTATCCTGAATCAAAACATACCCTATTGAGTTTTAAGGATATTCGATTGAATGATATCCATATCGAGACTGAAAAGGAAAGTGGTGCAGAATACCTCCTTCTAACCAAACCTGACGGCAATCAGAAAAGAGTGGTTGAGAGACTTCCCTCCTTCTCCTCTGGGTTATATTACACCTACATAAAACCTGAAGAATATGTGGCAATAAAATAGAGTACAAAGCATCGGAACCTTTTAAAATCTGGCATGATAGATTAGGGCACCCTGGGATAGGTATGATGAGAAAAATAGTGAACAATTCTGTGGGTCATAACTGAAAAACTCAATCCTTCCCTAAACCTGAAGATTTCTTATGCCCAGCCTGTGCCATAGAAAAATTTATTGCCAGACTTTCTTACTTGAAAGTAGCCACAAATTCACTTGCTTTTCTTGAAAGAATTCATGGAGACATATGTGCACTTATTCAACCCCTGTCAGGTCTTTTTTGATATTTTATGGTGGTTATAGATGCTTCTACTAGGGGGTCCGATATATGCCTGCTGTCTACTAGGAACCATGCCTTTGCTAAACTAATAGCTCAAATTATCAGATTAAGGGCAAACTTTCCAGAAGAAAGAATTAAGTCCATTCGGATGGACAATGCCAGTGAGTTTACATCCAAGGCATTTAATGACTATTGTTTAGCTTTAGGTATTAAAGTAGAGCACTCTGTACCATATGTTCATACTCAAAATGGCATTGCAGAGTCATTTACCAAAAGGATAAAACTCATTGCTAGACCTCTACTATAGAATAGTAGAGTCCCCACCAGCTGTTGGGGACATGCAGTGTTGCATGCAGCAGCACTAATAAATTTAAGACCAACTGCATACCATGAGTTTTCCCCTTATAATTAGTGCATGGAAAAGAACCAAGTATTTTCCATCTGCGTAAATTTGGTTGTGCTGTATATGTGCCAATTTCACCACCATAACGGACAGCCATGGGCCCCCACCAGAAGTTGGGAATATATGTTGGGTTTGAGTTCCCATCGATACTCAAATGTCTTGAGCCTACCACGGGAGACATGTTTACGGCCAGACACGCCGATTGCATCTTTGATGAGGATAATTTCCCAGCATTAAGGGGAGGAAAGTATCTAAATGATGATAAATGCCGAGAAATAGACTGGAATGTTTCAGGCATTCAGGCTTTGGATCCACGCACAACAGAATCTAAACTGAAAGTTCAGCGAATAATAAACCTGCAACAAATTACAAATAACTTGTCAGATGCCTTCACTTATCAGAAGTGAGTGACAAAGTCTTATATACCGGCAGCTAATGCTCCAGAGAGAGTGGAAATACCCCAGAAGAATATTCGAACCACTCCAACCCCTCATGTAAGGAAGAGGGAGAGAGCGTCGGAGAATGAGGCCTCAGTTCCGCGGAGACGTCCGTAGAAATCAAAACCAAATAAGAATAAGATATCTCCTATATTAGTTGAAGAAGCTCAACCTGAAGTTGAGAGAAAGCCTGAAGGGATTGATCCTGAAGATCGTAACACCAGTATGATTGCGCGCACACGAACTAATACTGGGACTTCGGAACAACCAGACTCTGTTGTTGTGGGAAATCAGAGGGGCTGGATGAGTTAAATGATGAAATATCCATAAATTTTGTTAAGTCAGGAGAACTATACAAGAGGAACACTACAGTTGTCGACATCTATTTCGCCTCAAAGATTGCTAAAAACTTTGAACTAGATCCAGAACCGAAGACCCTAGCTGAATGCCAGAAGCGTTCAGACTGGGGTAAGTGGAAGGAAGCAATTGAGGCAGAATTACTCTCACTAAACAAAAGACAGGTGTTTGGCTCGATAGCCCGAACACCGCCTAAGGTATTCCCCGTAGGATGCAAATGGGTTTTCGTCCGGAAGAGAAACGAAAATAACGAGGTGGTGAGATACAAAGCGAGACTTGTGGCACAAAGGTTCACGCAGAGACCCGATATTGATTATGATAAAACATATTCTCCTGTTATGAGTAGAATAACGTTCTAATTTTTATATCAATGGCGGCAGGTATGGATTTAAATATGCAGTTAATGGACGTAGTGACCGCATACCTTTTATGGGTCACTTGATTCAGATATTTATATAAGACTCTCAGAAGGAGTTTAGGTTCTGGACCAAGGTAAACTGAACTGGAACATGCATAGCGTCAAGTTGGAAAGGTCGTTGTACGGTTTAAAACAGTCAGGTAGAATGTGGTATAACAGAACTAGTGAATTCCTCCTGAAGAAGGGATACACTAATAGTGAAGACCATCCCTGTGTATTTATAAAGAAATCCCAGAATGGATTCTGCATTATATCGGTATATGTCGATGATCTGAATATCATTAGGACGACAGATGATATAAAGGAAGCAAATTCCTATCTTGTTAAAGAGTTTGAAATGAAAGAATTGGGTCGACCAAGTTTTTCTTAGGACTGCAGCTTAAGCATCTTCCTGAAGGAATCTTAGTACATCAATCATTTTATACTAAGAAGGTATTAGAGAAATTTAACATGGATAAGTCATATCTAGTGAAAACACCAATGGTGGTTCGATCCCTAAAAGCAGATAAAGATCCTTTTAAAGCAAGGATGGAAAATGAGAAAATCCTTTGGCTAGAAGTCCCATACTTAAGTGCCATTGGAGTACATGTATCTAGCTAACTGCATGAGGCCATATATTGCCTTTGCAGTAAAATTGCTGGCTATGCACAGCGCAGCTCCAACTCGAAGACATTGGGTTGGCATTAAAACCCTATTCAGGTATTTTTTTTAGGGTACACAAGATCTCGGATTATATTACCCGAAGAACAAAGATTTGACTATAGTTGGGTATACAAATGCTGGATATCTATCTGACCCACATAATGCGAAATCCCAGACAGGATTTGTATTTCTTTGTGACAGTACAGCCATTTCTTGGCGGTCATTCAAACAGACCTTGATAGCTACATCTACAAACCACTCAGAAATAATCACATTATACAAAGCCTCACAAGAATGTATTTAGCTTAGACAAATAGTTAGCCATATCCAGAAGTCATGTGCCATGAACACCATTACTGACCTCACTATTATCTATGAATATAATGTCGTTTGTGTCACACAAATGTAAATGGGCTATGTTAAGAGTAATATCATGAAGCATATTGCTCCTAAATTCTTCTATCCTCATGAGCTTCAAAGAAATGGGGAGAAAAATATTGAAGGTTAAATCTTGTGATAATTTAGCATATTTATTCACAAAATCACTACCGACCACCAGTTTTCATAAGTACGTTTGAGACATTGGTATGAGAAGGCTTAGAGAGTTACAAGATTCAGGAGGAGTAAATACCTGAACTACAGCTCATATGTAAGGCCAGAAAACCTACATGATACTGAAGATCTACAAGTTGCACTCTTTTTCCCTTAGTGAGTTTTTCGTAAAGTTTTTTCACACAAGGTTTTTAATGAGGCAACAAGTGTCACAAGTGACGGGTACAATGTACTCTTTTCTCTATCCTTTTTTTCCACTGGATTTTTAGGAAGAATTTTTAATGAGGTATATGCATACCGTAGTATTCGCTCAAGGGGGAGTGTTACGAAACTTTAGGGTTTCAGTTATGGACAAATACCCAAACTATCCTTGGTGATTTATGCTATAAATAGAGAGACAATCCCCCATGTAAAGAATTCTCAATCATTAATGGAAACTACATTATGGTATTCTATTCTTTATGTACCCGGTGTTCATCATTGATCGTCTCTGTTGATTATATTTGTTGATTACATCGCACATCTATCCTACATGTTTCTTAACACACTGGTCATGCTCGATCATGCATGCTCATCTAAGTCATCTGGTCGCCCTGATTGGTCACGAAGAGCCACGGAGGTTACAATATTTATCCAAGCGTAGAGGCCTAAATTTGTTTGTCTACACGTGTTACTACCTAACGATGGATAGGTTGATGAGTGGGATGCACAGCGCTCAATTTCTCATTCACTTGCACATCTATTTTTACTCGTGATATTCCATGGCAGTTACTGAAAGATAGCCATTTCCGAAATCTGTTCTTCGATCGTACAATAACGGGCTGTTCTTTTTTGGCTGGGCATATAATTTTTAGTTTCGATTTATAACTTTTAGACTGCTTGTTAGAGAGAGTTACTACTACAGAAAATCGTATCACAGACGGTTTAAAAACGTTATCACAGACGATTTTCTGAATCGTCTAAATTTATAGATCAGTGATAATCGAAGGTTATCACAGATGGTTTGAAAACCATCTGTGGAGTAAATATCACAGATAGTTTGTAACTAAAAATCGTCTGTAGAGTCAAAATTGTCTGTGATAGTCCACTATCACAGACGATTCATTAGTAAGAACCGTCTGTGATAATCCTTCAGCAGCACAGACGGTCTCCAAATTAAAACCGTATGTGATAGTGTACATTACAAACGGTTTCACAAAATCGTCTGTGATTTGATGTCTAGTATTAGGCTTTCTGTAGTAGTGAGTACAGAATAACAGAAATTTATGTGCAGTTTTGGCATATATAAATAAAGTCGTTACAGTGTATACTACAATTAATTTGTAGATCTCGTCTTAAAAAATACTCCGTTTAAAATGTAGTTATTATAGAAAAGCAAAAAAAAACTTTTGGAAGCTGAAAACACATGTTTAAGAGTACACAACTTATTTCCGTCTTCGTTGTAGAGAACAAACTCATTATTTCGACAAGTTCTGTTTTATATTACTACTAGTAAGGTGCCCGTGCGTTGCAACGAAAAACTAAATAAAATTGATGCATACTATGAAGCATCTTTTCAACAAATTTGCTTTCTTGGTATAGAGCCGGCAGATTACTCTCATTCTTCACAATAACGTAAGTGACCACTGCACGGAGAGCCGAACCCTTCGTAACTCAATGGTGCGGCGACCTCCTCGCTGATCATACTCGAGCTATCGGCGTCGCTGCTCGCTTCCTCTGGTAGTGTGGCATGGCCAAATTGCCTTTAGCAATGTTACATAGTCAGGTCATGAAGTGTACCAATTATTATTAAATATGATCAATGGCATCAATATATGTTTTAGTGCTGATAACATTGCAACTTTGCATTCCTCTAGAAAAATATATTCATTGCAAGGACAGTTTAATAAGCAAGCTGTTGGTATGAACAGTCAATACACGGCAGTATGGTAGTTTGGCAATCTGCTGCCTGCCTGCCACCTAATGCATATAACCAAAATGAAGCTTCTAGAGAATAGCACATGTAAGATGGTAAGTTAGGTTATTTAAATTAACTTTGTCTGAATTTGCTTGTAGCTTTTTACATCTCCATACTGATATACATGAACTGGATATTTATGTATATGTGAATATGTAGACTACTATATACTGACTAAGGAATCAATAAATGTGGAACAATTATAATGCATAGATGATCACAGTTGAGGCTGATGTGCCTAAGGCTTGTTCCTAGAGGGGGAAAATACCTTTTTGTAAGCAAATTGGAGTTCCATGGAAGACACCCTCTAATTTGTTCCCAGCTTCTGAAAACTTCAATTGATGGTCTGCAAGTACATATGAATCAATATGCAACAAATGAATTATAGCTACATATAGCTGTATAAAGATCATTGAGACCAGATTAATTAGTGCTTAACACACACATTTGGTATGGTATTGTGTGACTGCAGCAGAGCATGGTGTAAGCTTTCTTGTCTGAAGCTACCTTTTTCCATCCTATGACGCGTAATCGCAGTGATCTTCACGATTTATAAACACACGTTTGTTAATGTTGCTGCCAGTGGTTGCCATCAATTTCTGAAGGCTGGCCGGATGGTTACTGTTGTTGCTAGAGCTTGATCTGTACATCTGATCATTTTTAAGGAAAAATTTTGAAGCCAAAAAATGTGACGATCACAATGATGTTACAATAATCCACGTCGCAGATTGACAAGGGGGTAGCGGCAGGATGGGCAAAGGCGGCAGAGCTTAGGACGGATTTCAAGCTGTATTTTAACCGAAATAATTTAGACTCTTAACAAGGAGAAGAAAATGTATATGCAGTAAAGCAATCTACAACTCTTAACAGAAGAACATCACATCAATTCCAAGCTTGTAATTCAAGGTGAGTAAAGGTAGTACAACAAGCAGAGTAAGCTTTTTAAACAAAAACATGACAGACACACATCATGAACATGTACTCGCTTGCCTCAAATTCTACTGCAGGTCATCAATTTCATAGTATTGCATAGCATTTACAAGTCCTACTGCAGGTCTCGTCAGGTTTAGTTTGCTACATGAGAGCTGTTCCAAAAGGAACCACCAAAGGTTACAAATAGAAACATACCTTCAGATTTGCATAGCTGTTTGCAACTGCATACAATGATTCGTCTGTGATAAATGTTCTTGAAACCTGCAGGGAAGTTCGACAAAAGCAAAGAATGAGCTCTTGAAACCTGCAGGGAAGTTCGACAAAAGCACATTATTATTATAACAAATTAAACGTGTTCGTGGCAGTGTAGATTAAACTGTCAAAGTTTTTTTTGCAGATAAACCTGCTGGAGGATGCGGTGGCGCGGGGGTGGCGGTGGAGTGGCGGTGGCGCGAGGCGGGGTGGAGGGGTTGAGGGCAGGAGCGCGGGCGGCGGCGTGGGGAGCGGAGGGACGGGAGGATGCGGCGGCGGAGGAGGGAGAGGGGTGATGATATGGGGACGGACCTGCGCCTTGTCTGCAAGGCGGAGCGCGTGCTCGAGACGGAGCGCGCGTCGAGACGGCGTGGTTGATGCACTCGAGCGGAGGAATCGAGAGGACGCGCCGTCGGCGGTGAAGCCGGCGAGAGTGACCCCGGCGTGGTCGGCGACGCGGAAGACTTTGCACTGGTGGGAGGAGAGCTCGGAGGCGGCCCTGTTGGTGGCGGCGAGGACGGCGTGGGTGCAGGAGCGGAGGCCGACGCAGGCGGTGGTGAGGACGGCGTGGGTGCGGGAGTGGAGGCCAACGCAGGCGATGGCGGTGTGGGGTGGGAGGGAGGGGAGGAGGCGGCGGCGCGGGGTGGGGGGAGGAGGAGGGGGGCGGCGGGGGGAGCGCGAGAGGAAATCTGCGGAGGGGGAGGAGGGGGGCTGTGTAGACGAGGGGGAGGCGGGGGGCGGCGGGGGGATGAGCGAGGGGGAGCGGATCGGGGCGATTAGGACGGCGGGGGGAGCGCGAGGCAGGGGGCGGCAGTTAGAGCGCGAGAGGAAATCTGCGGAGGGGGAGGAGGGCGGTGGGATGAGGGGCGATTTTTATGGCCGGGAGGGGAGGGAGATCCGACGGTCCAGATCGAATGGAGGCTTCGGCAACCACCAACTCCTTCTTTTATAATAGTAAAGATTTAACATTAGATTACAACAAATTCTTCTATATCTCCATTATTTTGTATTCTGTAATTTTCTTTTTTGGCCAAAAAATTCAGAACAATATTGGCCAATAAAGTATATATACTACCGCTTGAAATGACCTCAATTTTTTTACAAAATACTTTATTGTTTTTGATAATTTTGTATGATCTATTTACACCTTTCTTCTATTTACATCCTTCAAATTTAAATTACAGCTCCATGCGACATGCATTATTCCCTTCCCATTAAAGTACACTAGATATGTAAAGATAAGCACACTAGCACAGAATCCATATTTCTCCTGACGGCTGATTCAGAATTACTCACTTTTCAGAAATGATATTATATTTTCGTCATTCAACTTTCACCACTTTTAGGGGGCGATCAGTTTGGCTTTTTGATCGCTAGCGGCAGCGTTTTTCATCAGAGCAGTGCATCGTAGCTACAGATACTGCTCTGATAAAATTTATTTTTTTTGTTTTTTGTTTTTTTTTGAAAAATTACTTATACTTTTTTTCGTTTTTTGTTTTCGGTTTTTTTTACATTTTTCTATATTTAATTATACTCAATAAACTAACTCAGCTACAGTGTTTTTTCAGCCAGCTACAGTGTTTTTTCAGTAAAATCTAAAAGCCATCGCTATTCCGATCACCCCCTTAGTATTTTGAAGTGTATCTTGTTTTTAGCCAATCCTTCAATTTTGGCTCCATTTAACTCTTAGTATTTTTCCACATTTTAGTTTATTGTATTTAAGATATGTTCCTAAATTGTTACATATACAAGTTAAGTGAAATGTCAATAATTTTATGGATTTTATACTCAACATGCGGTATTGAAAGAAATGCTGATACTTGAAATAAACATATATGAACAAGAACAATTAAGTTAGGCTGAACTTAAAAGTTATATTTAAGTTGATTCATTGTGAGTTAATTAATTTTTATTTTCATTCTTTGAATTCCATTCTAATACTACTATAGAAAGCCTAATACTAGACGCAAAATTACAGACGGTTTTAGTTTTGTAAAACCGTCTGTGATGTACACTATTACAGACGGTTTTAATTTGGAGACCGTCTGTGCTGCTGAAGGAGTATCACAGACGGTTTTTACTGAAAAACCGTCTGTGATACTGGACTATCACAGACGATTTTTAGTTAAAAACCATCTGTGATAATCTGAAATATCACAGACGGTTTTTACTAAAAAAACCGTCTGTGATACTGGACTATCACAGACGGTTTTTAGTTACAAACCGTCTGTGATATTCCAGACTATCACAGATGGTTTTTAAGTAAGAACCGTCTGTGATATTGACCTATCGTTAAGAACCATCTGTGATAGGTTTCCCACCTCACACATCTCTAAAATTTCATAATTTACCGCCTGAGTTCGAGTAGGATTCCGTTTTGACACACTTTCAGTAAAACGGACATAACTTTTGTATACGGTGTCCGTTTTCGACGTTCTTGTACTTGTTGGAAAGCTAACGACGAGCCCGATCCAAAACAAACGACCCACTTGCACCCATCGACCTCGAAGACCCTCAAAATCGGTCATTTGTAGCCTTAAAATCGAATTAGAAGCTTTTAAATTCTGTTTTTGCCAAAATTTTTGATCTTCCCTTCGAAATTTGGGGTTTGTCTCAACTGTAAAGTTGTAGATCTCGTCAAAACCTTTTAAATGAGTGTATATAAGCTATACAAAACTTTGCTATTTCATACTTTGAGACTAGTTGTTTATATTTTATCGGTATATGTATAGCCAATATCACAGACGGCTCTTAAGTAAGAACCGTCTGTGATATGTTTTCCGCTTTGTGTATCTCTAAAATTTCATAATTTCCTGCCTGAGTTCGAGTAGAACTCCTCTATAAATATTCACCCGAACCCATCCACCCCCTCCCTTCAAATGCGTCTGTGGGGTTTAGGTCTCCATTGTTTCCCGCTTCCTCCCTCTATTGTTTCTTCAAGTATTTAATTCTGTAGGGTTTAGGTCTCCATCGTAGCCTCCATTGTTGTCTGGGAGTTTACAGTGAGGCAGTTGTTAAGAAGGCCTACCTGAGCTTGTGATGGTGGATTGTTCTCTGCTATGTTACTTTCATTGTTCTCTTCATCGTAACCTCCATTGTTACTTCCATTGTTTTCTGCTATGTTCTCTGCTATTGTAATGGTGGACTGTAATCTTGTGATGTTGTAATGGTGGATTGTAATTTTATGATGTTGTAATGGTGGATTATAATCTTGTGATATTGTAAGGGTGGATTGTAATGGAAATAAAATGTTCTTTGCTATATTTGATATTGTATTTGCTTGTTTTCGCTTGTTTTCAAAAAGCATAGCTAATATTTCCTGAGGCTAACTGAAAAATAGAAAAAAAATTTAGGTATAATAAGAACTATCATAGATGGTTTTGTAGTATAAACCGTCTGTGATCATATATCACAGACGGTTCTCAGTTTAGAACCATCTGTGATATGTGAGTATCACAGACGGTTCTATTTTTAGAACCATCTGTGATACTCATATATCACAGACGGTTCTAAACTGAGAACCGTTTGGGATGTGCGAGTATCTCAGATGGTTCTATATATAGAACCGTCTGTGATAGTGTTTTTCACAGACGGTTCTAATTACAAATAGTCTGTATTGTATTTATCACAGACGGCTCACAAACCGTCTGTGATAACTTTCGATTATCACTGACCCATAAATTTAGACGGTTCAAAAAACCGTCTGTGATGACGTTTTAGAATCGTCTGTGATGATGATTTCTATAGTAGTGTAAAAGAGAAATATTTAAGTCAGTTTGTACCCTACCATTTGAAAATTCTTGATTCAAATTAAGACTGCAGCTCATCTCCAATTCAATTGTGTAATGTGTCGAGGAGACCTAAACACGGTTGGTGGAAGGCTTGTTAACGCTACTATTACAGTGGCCGTTGGCTGTCGTGGCTTCATGCGCATTTTCTGGATATCAAATTGGAAGAGTACTGCAATGTATAATGACTGATTATCGAAAGGCCTTTGTAAGTTTAAATGCGTTTTGCAATGCAAAAGAACAAATTAAAAGGGGCAAACGAGATAGGTTCAATTGTCACATTTTCTAGGGACTAGATAGGCATCACATGGAAATATCCACTTTACCCCCTTATACATATGGCCCCACCACTACAAAAAGACTTTACCCCCTTAAACTGTCGGGACCCGGAACAACAACTCCAAGTCTCTCTGTGTAAATCGCACTATCCCAGGAAAAGCTAGTGCACACAGGGTCACAGTAATGTATATCATGCAAAATCACCACAGAATATTATTAATCGAAAGTACGACCTTATGGCCAAGGTTTACAATAATGTGGCACAAGGCCAACTGAAAATAAAAGCAGCGGAAAACAGTAAAGGTAGCAGATCAGCCCATCCAGCCTCCCACAGGCGAATGACTATAAGACGCATCCTACTCGCTGAAGTAGTCTTCACCGTCGTAGTCGTCGTCGAAGTCTGGCAACAGATTTTAGCAAGGTGAGCACATAAAGTACTCCCAAGGTAAGCATATTAAATGATTATGCAAGTTACACCAGGAATTTAACAGAGTAGATACATACATAGGGATATCAAAAGAAGGCTTAACAAGTTATTTGTGCAAAAAGCAGTAATTGAATTTTAAATATAACCATGTAAGTATGAAAACTGAATTTTGATATAAATATACGAAACAATATTTAAAACAAGTAATACCGTTAGTGTAGGCTCCAACCTACACTAACCTAACCACGGGAATCCACCCGGACCATTATCAAAGCCACTGTTGTTTTGTCAAAACCAAGTTTTATAAAAACTAAGTCTAATCTATGAAGACTCTACTCAGCATGTTCACGACCGTAAACACGGCTATCCAGGATAGGTTTTACTCTGCAGAGGTGTACAACTTTACACACAAGACATTCCCTCTCACTTGAGCCACGCGATAAATACATTGCCTTAGGTGTACGGCGGAGAGTTCATGACAAGGTTGTTCCAATGATCTATAGCCAAAATATTCACGCCGCCACTAAGGTTTCACCACAAATTGAATCCACGAGTTGGAGTCCCCTCTGGTGCCATGTGAGACTTCTCGCGGCCTACGCCACGCTCACATTGAGCCTATAGCGAAATTATATTTGGAACTTCACAAATTACTTAGCAAGGTCCGTCCCATACCGGACTTGTGGTAGTACGAAGTGACTTCGTAAAATGAATCACATAAACGGTCCTTAATCCGACTTAAGCTCAACCACATACCCACATGCACGACAATCAACCAGGTGTCACCAAACACAAGGCATACCGGTACCCCACCACCTAACCAATAGCATAAGTCCAAATCATAAGTTTCTATTTTCATTTTTAAATCATTTTGATAAACCATCTTGACTTACCGAAGTCAAGATTTCAAAAGGAACTGTCATTTCATGTGAAAGAATTTATCCCACCTAAAATTATACTAAGTCAGGCTAAGTATTTCTATAAAATTTCTAGTTAATACTATAGTACTAACTAGTTTTCAGCTAGGGTGACAAGGTATATGAATTCGAGATTCAAATTGGCCATATTCAAAGGATTATGGGTATATCTAACATTTAAACTGAATTTAAATTAAATTTGAATAGGAGTGCGCATGCATATACAGTAAAACAATATAAATAAATTTGAAATATTAGGTTCAACATGGTCAAAGGTGTAACTTGCCTTGATCGAAGTCCTGTTGAGAATCGTCAAACTCGAACTGTCTGGAATCGTCAAAATCTAACGAAAGGAGCCAAATCAAAAAAATTCAAAAATTCAAAAGGATGCCAGAAATGGATAGATCATGATTTTAGAAAAATTTAGAAATTTGAACGGGTCAATTTGGAGTTAAAATGAAAAAGTTATAGCCTTCCAAAGTTTTAATACAATTAAAAAGAAAAATACCCATTTTCTGGAATTATTTTTAAACCGAAAAGCATTTATGACGTTAGCAAGAATTATTTTTCTAAAGGAAATAATAGATTATGACGTCAGCAGGGTAATTAGTTTTCGGTTGAATTATTTTTAAATGGGAAAATCAGTTTTATGACGTCAGCTGACGTTAGCCCTGGGATTATTAAAACTGGTTGAGACACTGACGTGTGGGCCCAGTTCACGGTGGACCGAGTGCATGGACCAGGGTAGGGGTGAGATGGCACGCGGCTGGTAATACGCTGGCGTGGCACTGGTGTGGCACCACGTGTCACGACGTGGCTGCCTCGTGGCTGCCACGTCACAGCGTCAAGCCGACGTGGCTGCGCACGCGCGGGGTGGCGGTCGGGTGCCTGCGTGGCACGCACGTGGCCGCCACGGGGCTGCCACCTGGGCGGCGGCGCTGATGTGGCCGGGGCGGCCGGCGGTGGCGCTCGGGGCCCGATAGTCACTTCGTACTACCACAAGTTAAAATCAGCGCCGCCGAGATGTCCGAGATGCAATAGAGTTCGTCTCTATGTGTTACTCAAGTTCAAATCGTGACTAATTTGAAGTCCGAGTACGTATATTAATAGAGTATTAGGCTATATATTAAGGAGGCTTGTAACCAATTTTGTATGAGTATGAGTAAGCAAAGGATAGAGAAATTTAGAAATTCTCCCATATTCTCTCCATTTATTTTCCTCCTTAGGTAAAGCCAATAGTCCCCTGACGTAGGCACGGTGGCGACAGATGGGTAGAAGCTTGTTGCAAGGGCTAGTCAATCAGGATAGGTGTGGATGACATGGGCTAGATCAGAACCATGACGGAGGCATCATGCTCTTTGGTCTCTTTGCTCCTCCGGCGTTTAGAAGGCCACCATGATGGTCATCGAGGGTGCGAGGAAGAGAGATGGGAGGATTCGAAAGAGGAGAGGATGATGAAAGAGAGGGATGGCGGTGGTTAACCATTGTTGGGGCCAAGGAATCTACAGTGTCATGGTGAAATGAGATGGCAGTGATAGGAGGGGAAGGAGAGAAAGGAGAGATACAGTGGGGAGGAAGAATGAGATGTATGAATTTGACAGGTAGGCCAATTGACTTCTTTTAACTTTTTATTTGCTAACGAAGTATGCTGAGTGTGATGCCACATCAACAAAAAACCATGTCATGTGGCAAAAACCATCAATAAAGCCAACTCTGGATGTAATTAGTATTTGTTTTACTAGTTGGGGTGGAAAGTGAATGATTTTGTAGTTAAGGGTTTTTGACCATAAGTTTAGAGGAGTAAAATAGACTTTTTTTCCTTTTAACTATTACCCCAGGAATAAGGCACATTTAGGCACCGCTTAATCTAGTTTCTAGCTTCTGCTTTTTTCACTATATATTCATTATTTTCGTCTTTTTCTAGTTTTTTATTTTTGGGCTTTTTGCCTTTTCTTTATTTTCAGTATTCCTTTATATTGTCCGTGATGGGTTGATATGTTTTTTCTATTTTAATTTGTTTTAAATTTAATTATGTCAAATAAGCTAACTCAGCTACAATAAAAAAAATAAATCAACTACAGTAAAAAAACCTATAAGTCAATGCTATTCTAAACATCCCCTTAATTTGTACAATCCTATTAAAATCCATAAGCCAATGCTATTCTGAACACCCCCTTAATTTGTACAATCCTATTACGTGAGGTTCATGCCGATTAATTAAAGACTAAAATCTAGGGTTGGGAGGGTGCATGAATCGTACAAACAAATGTGAGATTTAATTGGGGACCAACAGGGCCCTCCCCTTTTGCACTTGTGTTTCCACGCTAAGTCATTCAAGACTTGTTCAGCTGTTGACCTCATGCACCCCAATATCTGGGACTTAAGCATACACATCTTATCGGCATGAAAATTTCATTTTAAAAATTTTCGTGCAATGAAAATAGAATTTTTAGCAATTTGCTGATATCTCAGCCTTTTGAATCTGGATCAAGCTAGCTAGTTGACATGTGATCGATTGGCCTGTGGAACGCATGCACCAACTTATCTTTCTTTTCACCTTTTGTTCTCAAGCTAGCTTTGGCCCCTACTATATGAAAATTCAAAAGGCTTTTGGCTCCAACAGTGTGTAGCTCACTAGCTTGCCCTTTGTAGGTTCCCCCATATATTCATACAATGCAATATTGTTCCCCATGAGATGAGAAATCACAACATAGTAAAATGCAAATGAAGGGCCCAGCTGCACGTGCATGGCACCAACTACTGCAGTTGAGCCGTGCATTGCATGCATATATATATTATGGCTAAAGCTAGGAGACCTGTTCATCACTAGTACTGTTCATGAGGCGCTGTGTACTACTGTGCAAGCGTTGAACAGCTCCCACCGTGCACAGTGGGTTTTATTATATACACCATCCATTCCTTTTTATCGACACAGTCTCTGACATATACTTTTGATTGTTACTTTTTTCTAGTGATGTGTTATAAAAATAAAAAACATAATGCATGAACCGGAAGTAATTTCGACAGCAAATCTATTAAACATCGTTTTACTTGATAAATCTAAATACTTTTCCATGTACTAACGATCAAAGTTATAAAATTTCGACCATATTTAAGAATGGAGAGAGTATTATTGTTGTAACTGGCGGCACAGGGGCCGATGGCAGCTATAGAGACGGACGGCCATGCAAGTTGCCCCCGCACGGGGCACATGCACTGAACTTGGTCGACAGTACACCATGCATGCAGGTAGCCCAGCTTGCTGCACTCTCTCCTTCACATCGGAATTGATTCAAGATGGCTATCGAGATCTCATGATCGAAGGCGTTGAATCGAAAACTACTACTCTGTGGAATAGTTGGTGGTCCACTTATACATCGGACGAACACTCCCTAAGATTTGTTTGGATAGAAAGGGATTAGACCCAATCCTTTCTCGAATCGGTATGTTAGAGAAATTTACTAAAATCCCTATTAATCAAAAGGCATTGGACCTGATCCCCATCCATTGAGGCTGAGACTCGAGTACGGGCATCGTTCTCAGAGATCCAATCGTAAACACAATTTGTGTTGCATGTCTCTGCAAAGAAGAGAGATTGATACATAGGTACGACCACTATGCAATGAAAAAAGTGCTAATATGGTTATAAAATAAAGACATGAAGTTGACACAGATCATCACGCGCGACTCAAATTACCGCATCGGTTATCCATTTAAATAATTGTCATAAGTTTCGTACTTCTCTTTAATTGTCACATCTGTTGAAGTATATTGCACATATTTCTTCATTAGCTTAAGCTTAATCTTTTGGGTGAACTTGTAATACCCCAGCTTTTAAGTGTGTGGCCTATGTGGCCTATGTGGAGTTGTGATGGTGATATTAGTCTCATATTTGTTGTCTAAAGTGAATTGTAGTAGCAAATAATGCTTACCTGGTCCGAACGTAGCACCTTCATGTTAATCCTTACGCTCGAATCGAGAATGGAAAAGTAAGCAGCTTGCTATGTGTGCGTGGATCCACCCCCACAGTGGGTTGGACATTGCATGAATTTTGTGCCTATGGTCTTAAAGAACTAGTTGGCGCATGGTATCGGAATTAAGAGATCCTAAGTTCAATACCTGGCTAAAGTAATTTGAAAAAAAACCACGGCCCATTTTGAGACTATGTCTTAGTCCCAAGGGAGCCTAACATGAAAAGGAGTGTTGAAGTATATTGAAACAACCCCCAAAATTTCAAAATATTGAATTTATTTGATTTTTGCTTGAATTTAGAAGTTTTTGCCAAATCCAAAAAGTAACCAAGAATAAACCGCTTTCCTCTTTTGGAAATACGCTTTCCAAGCCTGGAGACACACTCAAGCCACTCGCCCCCGCCCTATTCTCATTGTCGCGTGTTGCGACCCTGTCTGCACCCACATGCACCACCTCGCTCATCCGTCGCTAGTGTCTGTGCTAGAGCTGCACCAGCACCATACCACCTCATATCGCCACCTCGCACAGCATTAAATGCCATCGTGCCATTGCCATCGATCCACAGTGCTAACTGCATGACACGCATCGCAGCGACCATGCTCACCCATGTCACCTCCTACATTGCACCGGTGAGAGGCAACGCCTCTCCCTCCACCAATACGCTCGCTTGCTCTGCCACTGCAACACGAAAACCGTGCAGCTGAGCCCACCTCAGTGCCATCCCTAGCACCACTACCTTCACCACCTATTTAGCCGAGCCCTGTGACATCCTCACCCTCTTTCTATACTGCCCTACGCTCACAGCAACCTTTCCTTCCTCAACTCCATCTGCGCTGCCCCACCAAGGCCGATGCCTAAATTGCCACTAGTGAGCCCAATCTTGATTCCTCTCCTCCACCTTCATTCAATCCAATTACTCACGTCCATAGTCTTGTCCCACCACCACGAAGCTAAACCCTAGCTTCTTGCTTAGCTTCACAACATCTTGCTCGTTGTCATTGTGTGCCATCGCTCCACCACCCATGGCTACCGTGTAAGATGAAGGGGGCTAACTAGAAGGGTGAATAGGCGGTTTTAAATTTCATTAGGCTACAACCAACTTTAACAATGCTGAAGCGTAAACAATTTGGTTTTGCACAAGTAAGTCCTAAATTATCTAAGTTCAACTAAGTGCATGAACAATATAATTCTTGATCAAGGTAAGCAATCCTAGGTTGCCAAGCAAATAGTTCAATTTCTGTAAATGTAGATTGTAAGAAGAGATTAAGCTCAACAAGGCAAACCACAATTTGACGTACGATACTTTATAGTGGTGTTCGAAAACTTGCCGATTTTCCTTAATCTATGTGGAGGTAAGCCCAAATGAATTGGATTGGCTCCATGAATTAAGCCTAACCATCTCAATTCACTAAGGTTACTCTTCGTCCACTCTGGAGATGGTGAGCACCACATCACTCACAACAAGCTGGGCCTTGTCACATGCTTTCTTGAGAAGATCACTAGACTACCATGCCTCCGAAACTGTCTAGGAGTCGGTAACCTCTAAGAGTAACAAGTCAAAGATCCTCACATAAATGAATCAAGTATCACAGCTCAAGAACACGAAGTCCACCACTGAGTTCAACACATACACAAGGTTATGCCTCTCCAAAACTCTCTAAGTGCAACACATGCACAAAATGGTGGAGAGGTCTTGCACTTAGCTCAAGGAATGAAAGAATGAAACAAGCCTTACTTCCAATTGGACACAAGGAGGTATATATACCTCACATAGGAAAACTAGTCGTTGGAACAAGAAGCTTGCTAGGAATGGCCCAAGGCCCGGTACAACCACCAACTAATGGCCGGTACTACCGCGACCTTCCCAACGACTATAAAACTAGCTGTAATTAGGGTCACCAATCAAACCTCCCACGCAGGGACCGGTCTGACCGCCAGGTTCAGTTTGATCACAAAAAATACTCACTACTATAAAAGGGTCATCATAGACGGTTTATAACTGTCATCATAGACAGTTTTCTAAACCGTCTAAATTTATAGGTCAATGATTATTAGAGGTTATCACAGACGATTTGTGAGCCGTCTGTGATAAATACAACACAAACAATTTGTAACTAGAACCATTTGTGAAGAACACTATCACAGATGGCTCAAACTAAAAATCATTTATGATACTCACACATCACAGATAGTTCTAGCTACCAATCGTCTATGATTGGCGAGTATCACAGACAGTTGGTATATAGAACTGTCTGTGATACTTTTCCATCACAGATGATTGGTACATAGAGTCGTCTATGATGGTACGAGCATCACAAATGGTTTTTGGTTCAAGCCGTCTGTGATAGTTATTCATAGACGGTTTGTACTACAAAACGATAAATGATAGTTCATTCTATAGCTATTTTTTTCTGTTTTTCGGCTAGCCTCAAGAAATGTTAGCTACGCCCTTTGAAAACAAGCAAACACAGTAGCACATTCTATTTCCATTAAGATTAGAATCCACTATTGTAGCATCACAAGATAATGAGCAGGTTAAAATTTTAACATGGCAAGAACATATCTCCTAATTCTTCGAACCCAACTGTTATACATGGCAAGAATATAGAAGAAGCAGAGATTCTAGCAGACAGTGGAAGCTCAACCATGCCGACGAGGCCTCTATGCCTAGGCCCTCTTGCCCCTGATGTAGCACATGAGTTAGATGTCCTTGACATCCACCGTCGCAGGTGCCAACTTGAGCATCGTCATGGTAGCCAGCTACTTCCGCGGTGTCTTGCCGCCCGTAGACTTGTGTGCCATCTACTTTGTAAGGGCCATTAGGGTCTGTCGAGACCTAAATATGTAAATTTGGACTCTCTGTATATACCGCACTAGTCTAAGATTATGCTAGTGCACACAGTGTAAATATAGATAAAATATCGACCACAAGCATGATTAATAAAGAAATAAACTTAAATATTAATAATTATCAAAGTACGATCTTATAGCCAAGCTTACAAATATTAGCTTCAAGGACTTAAAAAACTAGTAGCGAAAAATAGAAATAAGCGTGATAGCTATTCGACATGCCCATAAGCAATCGATTGGGAAGCGAAGTCCTAATCCACGAAGTCGTTGAAGTATCCTCCTTCTGGTACACCTGTTGATATGGTTCTTCTTCTTCAACTGAGCAACAATAGACATAAAGCCGTGAGTATATTGGTACTCAGCAAGTCGTTAGTAACACAAATACAATATAGTATGCAAGGCTTACCAATGGATGGCTGAAAGGTTATTTTGCAAAAAGCAATAATTTAAGGAAAATAAAATAAATAGATTGAAAGTGAAGTTTAAATAAAATGATAATAAATAACTAATCAAATAGATTGAATAAACCACAAGTGAACTAACCGTCCACCCTATGAACCACACGTGAACTAATCATTCACGTAATGAACTACTAGTGAACTAACCATTCACTTTCTAAAGTTATCCCAACCAAGTTTTATGAAACATCTACCCTTCGTGTGAAATCATCGAGCGTTGTCCATAACTGGGGGCACAACTATTCGAATAGTTTTATATTCTACAAAGATTGTGCAACTTTACCCACACAATGTGATCATCCTCGCGTTAAAAAAATCACAATAAGACCTTTACAATGCTCAATCACAACTCAATTTTGCCTGCTAAGGTTTCACCATTGAGTAGGTTAACCACCTAGTCGATAATTGCTCCCTCTTGCACCTCATGAAAATCAGCAACCATGTTCAACTCAGTGGCAAAATTGAAATTGAAATATCACAAATTAATTAGCCATGTCTATCCTATACTAGACATGTGATTGCGCAGTAAGGCTCACATCAATGGCACACAAAGTTAAGTCCTTAGATATTACTCACGAGACTTCCACATCCCTCGAAGTAAATCCACACTTTTCCCTTACTGCATGATCACTCGCCCAAGTGAAAACTAATTTTGTACAACTAACTCCAATGACGCACCAAAGTCATAGCACATAAATTTTATAATTATGGTTTCAACCATGATTCAATATCTCATTAAATCAAATTAATTACTTAACCACATGTGATGATGAACCCAACGAGACTATAAGCATTGCAAAACATATTAATCGTGCAACCCATGTGACAACTAGTGTTGCATCACTAAATAATTTTTCATCCTATGGCGACGATGAAATCATGGCATTCAAATTATCAAGTGAGGTATTAAAACAAATTGGACAATAACTACCAGATACAAGGCTTTGTAATAAAATAACAATGCATGATAATTTAAAATAATAAATAAATAAATAAATTTAAAAACTACATTGAACATGATCAAAAGAACATGACTTTCTTGGCCTTGCTCAGTTATTAAATCTTGATCCTCTGATGGTGCTCCCGCTCCTTGGAAGACACGATTTAACGAGAGAGAAAATGAACGAGGTATAAAATAAAATCAAATAAAATTCAAATTAGATCCAAAAACTTCAAAACTATAATCAAAAGATAGAACTCGATTTTAGATGAATTTAGAAAAAAAACAGGGTCAATCGAAGTTAGGACGGAGGAGAATGAGCTCTGGCAAAATTAAATCTAAAGAAAAATGCTAAAAATTAAAAAAGGTTACTGTGCTGTGGACTCGGCTCATAGAATAGCTAGTATACGGTGCACTCAACTCATAAAATAGTGCTTAGTCGACTGGCTTGCTGACAGAGGCTAGGGGTGACGTGGCACGACACGTGGACAGACATGTGGCATGCTGACGTGGCACTACCACATGACACTCAAACGGTTCAGGAGGCTGACGTGGCATTTATGTGGCCTAACACTTGGCAACCACGTAGGACTAGGACTGAGGTGGCGTGCTGGTGTGGCTTGGTTCATTGTAGACTCAGTCCACCGAGAAGCCGAAGGGTTGGCCGGCTCAGTGCGGCTGACATCACGAGGATCCAACGGTTGTCAAAGGTCCACGTAGAGGGATTTATTGGGTCAATCGAACGACGTAGGCTGTGATGCACGTCGTATAGCAATTGGCTGCTGATAGACGAAGCGTCGGTGGTGGCCGAGCGTTTGCGCACACAAACTGAGACAAACAGCGGGCGAGCGGGCGCGACGCTAGTCTACACAGAGCGAGGTGAGGCGGTAGGCTTTGGCCGGTGAGAAGGTACGGCGGAGACTCACCGGTGGTCAAGCACGGTTGAGACGAGGACTGAGTGACGCCGACGAGGAAGACGATGGTGCTCGGGTGTGGCGACTCGACACAGAGGGCGGCGGCTGCCGCGGCAGTCCGGATGACAGAGAGAATGAGGGTTACAGTGGTCGGCATGGACGTCGAAGGAGTGCAGGCGAGCTCAGTGGTGGGGTGCGAACAACGAGGGCGATGGCCGCTATTTAAGTACGGACATCGAGCTCTCCGTTTGTGGCCGACATGAACTCCGAAACTAGAACGAACACGGCGGTGGAGACGTGAGGAAGATGAACAGTACTTAGGGCGGTGGATAACTAACACGTGGTGCCTAGGGAGATTAGACGGTCACCGCATAAAGCACAGATGAACAGTAACCAGGCCGGTTGATGCTTGACAAATATATAGATCTCGATCCAACAGCTAAGGCCAGTGATGGCTTGGATGGTTGACACATGATAAGGAAGAAATTCAAGGCTGTGGATGAATGGGCTGGGATGAACATTAATGGGCCCCACCTATTACTGTTTTACGATTTTTTCTATTTCAAAAATTCAAATAAAATCAAAAGAGCCCTAGAAAATAGCAAATAAATCCAAAAAATTCTTAGAAAATTCTTTGAGACACAAAAACCCAAATAAAGTATTTTTAGCAAATGTTAGTGTTTTTTTATTCATATTAAATCCTTTTAATTATTAAAAATTTAATTTAAGCTTGTATTAAATCCAGAAAAGTGCAAATGGCAAATTTTCTTTTAAAAGCTTCAAATAAACTCTGAAAATCAGAATGTTACAGGGTCGAGGTCAAGGAGGAGGATGGTGAGGAGGCTGAATAGATTTTGAGTGAATGCAATTAGTAGGGGATGGGTTCCGGTGAGTATTTTTAGGATAGGGAGAGACGGGAGTTGAAAAATTTTTGGCGCGAGAATGGAGAGGTGGTGCTATGATATGTTGGGGGGTTGGTGGGTTTCTACATGCTGGGATTGGGTTGGGGAGGATCGACGGGCTGTAACAGCGTAAGTTTTTTTAAAAAAAGAATAATCAAATAAATAAAATAAAATAATAATTAATTTAGTTTAAAAAAAACTTAGTGTAATTTGTTTCCTTGAAAATTTTAAAATTTTAGCTAACCTAATTTTTTGTTTTAAACAAACGTAACATCCTAAAAGTTTTGATGTGCTTTTTATTTATTTTTCTGGATTTTATTTCAAGCCTTGAGTGAGAAATTTTAAATTCTCCATTTTATAAAGGCCAAAATAAGTTTATTTTATTTTCCTAAGTCGTTCTATATTTATGGTATTTTTTAGAATTTTCTCGAAATTAGAAACTCCCTTTTCAAAGATAATTGGTGTTTTTATAAAAACTAAATGCCATTATGGGTTGAAAATATTTTTTTATTAAGTCTATAATATTTTCAGGGATTTTTCTGATTTTGCTGGAATTCTTGGACTTTATTTGGTATTTTTCCAAGTATTTTTGAAACTCCCAAGTAATTCTGAAAAGTTTAAAAGAATTTAAACCCCTTTTTATTTCTCAGGCTGACACGTATCACGCCCAGATTAAATCCCTACCACCGAAGCAAATTCCCGCCATCCGTAGCCACTTACCCCTTCACTATCTATCCGACGGGCCCGATCCTTCCTGAACGCCACGCGTTTCAAATCTAGCCATCGTCCCTCCGTTCTTCCTCTCCCTCTCGCCGACAAGCGGGTCCCGCTTGTCAGGCCCGTCCCTTCCCCGCCTCCTTCTTCCCCGAAACGTCGCCACTGCCATTAAAGCTGAAAACCGAAGCTTTAAAGCTTTGGTTTCTTCCGCCATCTCCTCCCGTGCAAATGCACATTAATTCTTTCGTTCTCCGCCGCACCCGAACCGACCGTTTTCCTCTACATTACCTCATCGATTGGCCCGATCACATGCAGAAGCATTTTAAAACCGGTGAGCAATTGCTCAGCCGTTACTCCACCTCTCCCCTATATCAAGCCTTCCCCGCCATCCATGGACCCAGATCCACATTTCCCCTCACCTGATTGCCCCTTGTTCCACTCATAAACCTGTCGCATTGTGCGGCTTCTACTCTTCTTCGTCGGTAGGACTCCAGTGAGGAATCGCCGGTGCCTCAAACCTCCTCGTGCTACGCTGCCACCGTCCACAGCTTTGCTAGGACCGTGCGCACCTTCTCCAACCTTTTTCTGAGCAAGCGCATTGACGGAGGACCCCAGTCGCCGACGACCTCCCTTCGATCGCCACCCTCCACCGTCGCCAACCCTCCACCGTGAACTCCCCTCGCGCCCCTCTTGCTCTTACGCCCCCCGGTCGATGACGCCGCCCGCTAGAACGCCGGTGACCCTAGGGTCCCGTACGCCACCACCGACCGGCCATGCCACGTCGGCGACCGAGCCCACGTGGCAGCCGACGTGGGTACCATGTGGTGGTCACGTCAGTAGCAGCTGAAGCGACATGGCAGTTTTTGGCACCCACTTTTAAAGTAGTCCGATCGGACTAGTCTGAACATTCCTTTGAATGATCGGATGGTCCGAATGTTCCACCCCTTAGATCGGACGGTCCGAACATCTTTTGTCGTTCGGGTGGTCTGAAAGTTTCTTGGCCGATCGATCGTCCTTTGCCGATTGGACAACGAAAGCCCTTTGTCATTCGGACGGTCCAAACATTTCCTTGCCAATCAAGCCATCTGTTGCCGATCTGATGGCCGAAAGCCTCTTGCCTTCCGGACTGGTCCGAACATCTCCAAAGCAATTTCTTGTTTGCAAAATTAATTTGGCTGAAAATGTTAAATCTGATGCTGACGTCACAAATCAAATTTCCAATACAAAAATAATTCCATAAAATCAAGTTTCTCTCTTTCTTTTGTTTTAATCTTCTGGAAGCCCGTATTTCTTCATTTTAACTCTGATTGGACCCGTTCAAATTTCTAAATGTTTCTAAAATCCAAAACTATCCATTTCTACTGTCCTTTTTGAATACTTTAAGATTATTTGGTAATACCAAAATTTAAATTCCAAATTCTAATACCAGTTCATTTTCAAGCCTCAATTTCATTCCAAAATTTCAATTCACTTCTAAAATTTAAATTCAAACCTCTAAAATTCAAAATCTCTAAAAAAAATGTCAAATCCATTTTTCTGGGTCTACCCTATTTTGTTTCTTGACCTATCTTTTGTTTCCTTTTTCTATTTTCCTTCTCTTTCTTTTTCTCCTTTCTCTTTCTCTTTCCTGATCGACTGCTCACTGGCTTCTTCCTGGACCGAACAAAGCCTTTATGCAGGTTGCTTGTGTCTCTCCTATTTTGTTCCAGCCGAACAGCCCCTGCTTCTTTTTTCTTCTGCCAAAAACCACCACAAGCCATTGCATACATGTCAAAATTAATTTTCCACCCATTAAGGAAATTAATTACAATGAAAACATCTTCATTTACTGCTAGAAACCATTTCTTCTTCAGTTTCTTAGTCATTACTTTTGCTATTTCCATTCATGTTAATGCACAGTGAAACCTCAAACTCAAAACCGTTGCATCAATGTCATATGGCTAATCTCCTTTCTTCCCTTCTCTAAGGCTATAAATAGGAGTCATTCTCTCTACGGTCCATTCCATAAGCTACCAAAATCCAATTGTTCTTGTAGAATCTATGTGAGCTAGTTGAACACAGATTATGTGTCTGCTGTTCGGTGGTTTGTTCAATAGGAACTAGGAAGCAAGCTTCTATGCAAAACATTGCCAAAGCTCTAGCAGTCTTATTGCTGACTATTATGTTGAGTATTCTGGTGATTCATTGCATGTGAACCATTGCTTAGTTGGTTATGAGAGTCACATTCGTGCATGCACTCCTGAGATCTTGTGTTTAAATCCCCCTTGAACCCCATTTTTCTATAGCCTTCAAATATTTTGCTTAGCCAATGACAAATGGGCCCCACCTAACATAGGTTAGCAAATTCTCAAAAAAAAGAAGTCTAAAAAAATAAGATATATTCCTCATTTTGCAAATTTTTGGAATTTCTATTCCATTCGATCTTTCAATCACTCGTTCTCTACCGTCCGAACTCTGAATCAGGTGATTCAAATCCCTAAATTCATATAAATTCATATTCTATCTCCTAGTATATATTTTATAATTTTTAGATTTTATTTGGATCTTATTTGAGTTTAGTTTGTTCTGCCTTTTCGTGTGTGACTATGACTAATCCAGAGAGTATAACTTCAGCGAACCTCAGCAAACTTCGAAGCAAGGCAAGTTAAACCTTTGATCATATTGCTTCCAGTAATTTAAATTACTTATGTTGTTTTTTAAAATTATTATGCATATGTACTTTTATTCAAATCTAGTTTAAATTCGATTTAAATTCTAGTTATGCCCAAATCCTTTGTGTATAGCCAAATCTGACCTTGAATTCCTTATGCCTTGTCACCTTAGATGAAAACTTAGTTAGTACAATAATATTGACTAGAAATTTTATAGAACTGCTTAGCCAGGCTTAGAATGATTTAAGTGGAAATATTTGTTTCACTTCAGAACAATGATTTTTCTAAAATGTATTCTTGACTTCGATGAGTCAAGAAAGTATATGGAATATTTTAAAAATAAAATATAAAACTTGGTTTTGACCTAGGCTAAAGGTTAGATGGTGGGTGCTGGCATGCATTGTTGTTCGGTGATACAATGTTGATTGTCAGGCACAAAGGGGTATGTGGTTTGAGCCTAAGTCAAGTTAAGGACAGATCTGTGAGTTACTATTGCAAAGCCATATCGTACTACCACAAGACTGGTATAGGACAGTTCTGGCTGATTAATTTGTGAAGTCCCAACTTTGGTCTCGCTATAGGTTGAATGTGAGCGTGGCGTAGGCCATGATAAGTCTCACACGGCACAAGAGGAGGCTCCAACTTGTGGATTCATGTTGTGGTGAAACCTTAGTGGAGGTGTGACTAGGTTGAAGACTTAGCATTGTAAAGGCCTTGTTATGATTTCTCAGTCGTACGCCTACGGAAGCGTGTAATGGCCGACAATATGAGATAATCATATCTTGTGGGTAAAGCTGTACAACCTCTGTAGAATGTATAATCTATCATGGATAGCCGTACCCACGGTCATGGGCAAGCCGAGTAAAGTTTTGCATGGATTAGTTTTTGGTTTTTAAAATGATTTCTGAAAAGGCCTATGGATGGATGGAATCCATGGGAGATGAAAAAGCATATGGATGGATGGAATCCGTATGAGATCTTTTGGAAAAGATGGACCAGATGGGATACCGGTGAATAGGTTAGTGTTTGGTCGAAGTCTGCACTAACAATATTATTTTGTTAAATTGCTCTTTCTCTTTATTGTATTAAATTAAGTTTTTGAATCTACTTACTGTATTTACTTTAGTTATGCTTTTTTCGCACAAATAACCTATTATGCCTTCTATTGTCAATTCTTATGCATGCATGAACTCTATTAAACCTCCTGGTGTAGCTTGTGGATACTTTATATACTCATGTTGCTTCATTCACTATTTTCAGAGAATGACTTCATCAACTTCGGTGAGAATAATAACAAGTAAACCACGTCTTACAGTCATTCGCCTATGGGCAGGCAGGATAGGCTGTTTCTTTATCTTTCTTCTTCCGCTGCTTATATTTATATTTGGTTTATGAACCATTGATGTAAACTTTGGCCATTGGGCCCATATTTAGTTAATAAATAAATATCATTGTGCATGATATGAATCTTTGTTATCCACTGTGTGCACTAGCTTGATTCTGGACTAGTGCGATTTACACAGACGATCTAGGAGTCATTGCTCCGGGGTCTGACACGGGTCCAATGGTTAGTGTCCAAATTCTCATAGACGGTTTGAACCACAAATTGTCTATGAAACAAAATAATCATAGACGGTTTGAACTACAAACCATCTATGAAACATAATTATCATAGGCGGTTTGAACCACAAACCGTCATGATACATAATTATCAATATATATATATATATATATATATATATATATATATATATATATATATATATATATATATATATATATATATATATCGATACAATGTAAACAGGTAGTCTTAAAATATGAAAAAGCAAAGTTCTATATGGCTTATATATGCTTATTTGAATGGTTTCAACGAGATCTACAACTTTGTACTTGAGGTAAACCCTAAATTATGAAGGAAAGATAAAAAATTTTGGCAAAAATAGAAACAAAAAACTTGCGATGCAAATTTGAGACTAAATATGCAAATTTTGGGGGACTTGGTAAGAACCATCTATGATACTTCACAGACAGTGCTCATCGTGAATCGTGTATGATGCTATCTCTTCATAGACGATTTTTAACACTGGCATCAACACAAATGGTCTCTAAACCTAAACTGTCTGTTATTGCATTTAACACTGATGGTTTTGGTGAACCGTCTGTGATGAAACATCTAATATAGGCCTTTTTGTACTAGTGACTAGTCTAACCGTCAGCTGAATTTTCAACATAACATGTCTCTGGAAAAAATGTACTGCTACAAAAATGGTTGTACCGAAGAACCATTTAGACCACCATTAGGGTACCAGTCATATCACTATTCAAATTTTTATTAGACTACTCTTTGTGAACTGATCAGACCAGTGGTCGGTCAGACCACAACCATAGTACCGGTCTGACCACTACAACAGTCTGTCTACATGGGAGCACCGGTTAGACCTCTAGGCTAGTCTGATCACTACAACATAAAGTCATCGGACTAGTTTTCCAGGGCAAGCACAAAGCATGAATATTTCTTGAGCAATTTTCACAACAAGATTGCAATTTGAATATCATGCATTCAAGGTTGGTATGAGACTCTCAACAGGCCGTGGAACACATTCGCAAACCTTTTAGAATCATACCATATGAAATGGCAACATGGACTTGAATCGATTTCAAAACACTTTTGGTCAAACTCAAGTCGCATGTAACAACATAGTTTGTATGAGCTTCAACTATTTTCAAGGCACAATTGAAGACTCTAGCATCATACCACAAGGAGGGGGAAAACATGGACTCTAATAATTTGCAAAACTCATTCATAAATTTGAAGTCACATGTCACAAGGAACTTACACATGAGCTACAACTATTTTCAAAGCACATTAAAAAATATTAGCATCATGCCACTGAGAGAGCTAGAGCAAGTAAATGAGCTATCAGCACATGATACATTTAAGCTACTAGTCATGATCTCTCTTAATAGTATGATATCTTATACTAGTAATCCGATCTTCTAACCAAACATCAAAACTGCTAAAAGACTAGGAATACATCCTTAGCCCTGGCTAGTCATATCTTTGCCTTGCTTATCCTCTTGAAGCTTGATGACACGCATATCAACTTCAAGTTTGGGTCTTTGACTTTGTTCATCATCACATGACGTCTTTTCTTTGACTTAAGGACAATCAACCGCATGAAGCCTTCTCAAGTTATCTATCACCGTGGGACACATCCTATTCATCTATCTCAATGAAAATATTAGTCCCATAATTTAAGTATCATTAATTACCAAAATATGTCATTAACTCATAATAATGGGTCTAGATCCTTCGCACCATCGCCAACCCTACTCAGACCACCCCAAGCCAAGCTGACACCACCACCACACTCCCATCACTCACAATATGCTTATGCCATCACCAATTTGGCCACATCATGGTTGTTGCGCAACTGTGTTGTTCCCCTGTTCCAGCCAAGCTCTGTCGTCGTCAGCCTGCTTGAAGCCACCATTGCTCATGTATGTGCCTTGTTGTGGTTACTGACCAAACAGCAATGGTGAAAATTTCTCCCCCCGTTTCATTATCTAGAGAGTCTTTATATAGACTTACACAGCATGTTTACAGGAGTTACGTGTCCCTCTTTTTAGAGGATACACGTAGCATTAGCTTGCCTAACCTGACACAAATCTCATCAATCAACATGTTATCAAGGGTCATGACTCACCCCAAAATATCTAATTTACAACACCTATGGGCCCACTTGGACCAGAAAGGTAAAGGTGGAGATCGGTCCCTCAACATGCCTAAAATGGGTTGCCCGCATATTGTAGTTGCTCACCGAACCACCATTGGCTACCACCCGTCACTACTACAAAAAAGCCTAATACTAGACGGCAAATCACAGACGGTTTCACAAAACCGTCTGTGATGTACACTATCACAGACGATTTTAATTTGGAAACCGTTTGTGCTACTGAAGGATTATCGCAGACGGTTCTTACAAATGAACCGTCTGTGATAGTGAACTATCACAGACGATTTTTCGTCAAAAACCGTCTGTGATAGTCCATATTATCACATACGGTTGTTTACTAAAAACCTTCCGTGATAGTCCACTATCACAGATGGTTTTAGTCAACAACCGTCTGTGATAATCTGGACTATCACAGACGGTTTTTGACTAAAACCCGTCTGTGATAGTCCACTATCACAGACGGTTTTTCAGTAAAAAAACCGTCTGTGATAATCCTGCTATGTATTTATTGGCCGCTCAGACCGCATATGCATCTATATTTATTTCGATCCAGATCTAGCCAGTGCTGCAGCTGGAGGTGGCAAGGCTTTCAGGCCATTTTATTTCCATGGTGGAAGGAGGCTTATTTGGCAGGAGTGTTTTGAAGGTTCATTGAGTTCTTGGTTGCCCTAGATATGGTTAGTAATAAAATTTGCTTTTGGTTGCAATATCAAAATTGATCTAGCTAATTATTTTTCGGTGACTGTTATATATATACTTTGAAGATCTAGCTAATTTAGATTTAGCTAGCCTCAATGCATGTGGTATATATGTAGTAATAATTAATTAAATTATTTTTAATACTAAGTTGTTATATATGTGCATAATATAGGACCTGTCGAGACCCGAATATGCAAATTCGGACTCTCTGTGTAAACTGCACTTGTCCAGATTCACGCTAGTGCACACAGTCAAACATAGATGTAATCACAACCGTACACACGATAATAATAAAGGAAAAACTCAAATATCGATAAATCTCAAAGGTACAACCTTATGGCCAAACTTACAATATCTCTAGCCGGAAGGGCTTAACAAAATAGCAGCGGAAATCCAAAATAAAGCGTAGCGGCCAATCGACAAGTCCACAGGCTATCGAGTGGAGAACGAAGCCTAATCCGTGAAGTCGTCGAAGTACTCTCCTTCTGAAACCTCCTGCTGGTGATACTCCTCTTCCTCAATTGAGCAACATTGGGCATAAAGCCGTGAATACATTGGTACTTAGCAAGTCGTTTGTAACAAATGAATGCAATATAATATACAAGGCTTACCAAAGGAAGGCTGAAAATTTAATTTGTATAAATGACAGTTGAAAGTAAATACAGTAAATAGATCAAAAGCGAACTTTAAGTAAAACAATAATAAATAGATAATCAAAGGAATTGACATAACCAATTGCAGACCTCCCATCCACAAGCTAAACCAATCGCTCATGGACCTCCCATCCATAAGCTAAACCAACAGCGGATTAACCATCCGCTGTCCAACCACAATCCACAAGTTTCCAGAAATAACTACCCCTCGTGTGAAATCACCGAGCATTGTCCATGACCGAGGACGCGGCTATTCGAATAGTTTTACAGTCTGCAAAGGTTGCACAACTGTACCCACACGATGTGATTAGCCTCGCACTAAGGAAATCACAACAAGGCCTTTACAAAGTTCAGTCTCAACTCAATCCGCCCGCTAGGGTTTTGCATCACACCCCCCTTGCGCCACATAGAAATCAGCAACCATGTTCATCTCAATGGCAAGATTAAAGTTGAAACCTCCCAAATTAGTCAGCCAGGTCCGTCCCATACCAGACATGTAGTTTGCACGGTAAAGCTCAGATCAATGGCGCACAAAGTTAAGTCCTTAACATTACCCGGGCGAGGCTACCACATCCCCTGAAGTGCATATGCACCTCCCCCTTTACTGCACGATCACTCGCCCGAGTGCAAAACCAAATTTGTATCTCCCTGCCAATGACACACCAATGCCACGACACAAATTTTAATTAACGTGGCACCAACCACAGTTCCATGTGCCATTAAGTCAAATTAATGATTTACATGTGATGATGAAATCAATCGTAAATATAAGCCAACTAAGCATCTAAACGTATCAACCCATATGACGAATAATCTAGCATCACTAGTATGTTCCCCAACCTAGGGTGACAATAGTATCATGATATTCCAAATTATCAAGGAGGGATAGATTCAATTGGGATGATAACTGCCAGTACAAGGGTTTGAATCAAAATAGCGATGCAATTTAATTTAAAACCAAAATAAATAAATAATAGATTGCAAACTGGGTTCAACATGATCAAAGGACACGACTTACCTTGGTTATGCTCAGTGAGGTACTCTTGGTCTTCGGGCGTAGAACCTGCTCCTCCGGAATCTGAATCTAACGAGAGAGAAAACGACCGAAACAAGAAAAACACATAAAATGATAAGCAAATGAACTCCAAACATCATGAAACCGAGGGTGGGTGCGCGGCGGAGTCCGGCGAGGCGCGCGTGGGGCGTGCGAGCGCGATGGCGGCGGGGCGGTCTCCAGCGACCAGTGCGCACGACGGAGGGTCCAACGGACGACGACGGGTTCAGGCGACGACGAGGGAAAATGGGGAGGGGTCCGGCGACAGCTTACCGGCGGCAAGACGGCAGCGGGCTACACCGGCGAGGGACGAGGCGGAGGAACTCCGGTACGGCGACGATGGCAGCGAGGCAAGGCACCGGCGAGTTCGAGTCCGGCCGAGGCGCGGGCGCGGGTACGATGCCGACGACGGGGCACCGGCGACGGCGGTGCGAGGACGAGGCGAGGGCGGCGGTGAGGGAGGAGAAGGGGTGGCGGTGCGCACGCTTTTAAGCACGCGAACCGAGGACAAACTCAGGAAGAAACACGTGAACTGAGGCGCAGTCGGAGATGGGCGCCGCGAGGGTTCTGATCGGGGACGAGGGCATGAGCGGGCGATGCGTGGCCAATCGGACGGTGGAGAGGGAGTCCGGGCGGGGCGGCGCGGGTGCGGGGTCGCGGGATGGATGCCGTGTGGCCAGATTGACGGCAGGGAGCTGTTAGTGATATGCCCTAGAGGCAACATGGAGATGTTGTATATATCACATACTATGTTTATGATACATTACTTTGTTCCTTGGAATAGACATCATCATTATTGATCAATGAGTATGTGACTTATTCATGAGACTCTTAAATACTAAGATGTTGCTATTTCTAAATGATCCCTGATCGTATATCATATGAGGAACAAATATGATTCAAAGACAAAGATCAGCATATGTATTGATTGATGATCATGTCTCATGGATCATGGTATGGTGATACCAAATCAATAATATGGACATGCGTTAGTGAACATATGTTGGATAGACCTGCCATGAGACACTGCAGAGATTCCATGTGTTATCAGTTGGTCTCAAGTAGTGTTTATGTAGAGTCCTTAGGACGTGAACCTACAGGGTCACACGCTTAACGGGTTGGAACACTAATTCGAATATGATTCGGATATGGGCTCAATTCGGATAGAGATCCGAATAGACTCCTATTGGGCCTCGGTCCACGAGGCCCACGTGAGGAGGTCTATATATATGGAGGCGAGGCGGAGGGATTCGTCCCGATTAACATCTAGCAAAACCTAGCCGCCACCTCCCGAGCCAAACCCTAGCTGCTCACGAGTGCTAGTACACTCGCGATCGGCGTTCGGCCGGGACGTGTGGATACCGGTGGAGGCGCTGCTCGTTGCGATCTTGATCGGCGTGCGTGGAGGAGACGATCTGTTCGGGACGATCGGCTACTTCCACTACTACCTCGGCGCGAGATTGGATCGGTTTCCAATTCTTCTTCCATTGCGCTGCGCGTCTAAGTGGTAACGATCCATGATCCTTCCTTAGCATGATGTTCTTGGGTGCGCGGTAGAAAAGTTTTGTTTTCGCCTCGTAGCCTCACGCGTATTCCAATAGTGGTATCGAGCCATCTTGCTTAGTTTGCAATCGGATCGGCGCATATATGTTGATATGCGATAGTAGTAGATTGGATCTATTGCGTCTAGATAAGGTAGCACGGGTTGATGAGATCAATCGGTCATAAGGGGTTGAAATTGGTATGAGTTGATAGCATCACAAGGCCAAAAAGATTAGTTCGTGCTTCTTCTTTGATGTGCGCGCGACTTGCCCCTACCGGCTGGAATCACCATCGGGCTAAGCTGCGCGCACAATCGATAGATCGAGTCAACGGATCGAGGTCTTGTGTTGTGGTCTCCTCAAGTATATCGATCGCGATGATCAATATGATTGATCTAATGAAAATTGAGACATTTTGAATGGCTCGGATTTGGGTTGATTTGATCGGCTCGATAAGATTTTCATAGCGATTTCATAGATGCGATCTATGTAATCTCGTGAGGACCCCTCGACCCCGCCTCACGACCGGCCAGCGGGACCGCCGTGTGTATCCCCCCCTTGTATAGCGTCTTGGGTTCACATCGTTAGGTAGAATGCGATTCTACGTCTAACTTGTTTTTGCAGAGAATGATGTGAATAGTATGGCCCTATAGCTTATTTGAATGTATGAGATGTATGTGATGCATGTAACATTCGTTCATGGCCTGCGTGTCATGATTATTTCAGCTATTGTTAGCTATATATATTGTATTTAACGACCTGCGTGTCGACCTTAATGCTTGAATCTATCTTTGTAATCTTCAATTTCTAGCTATTATAGGTAGTAGCCTAATTTTGAGGTTACAAGCTTTTAAGCATGGTGGCCTAAAGGAGTGATGTGGAGGATGGAGATCGTCTACACCTACTTGGAGATGGATATCACCATTTTTGGGCCATACTACTTCACAGTTAAATGTGTTTATCTATGATGTTATCTATATTATTCTTATGCAATGATATATGTGATATGTTGCTTTGGTAGGATAGAATCCCTCTTAAAATTAGGTGTTAATGCCCTTCCATATGTTGCACCAAAAGATAATGATCACCGCATGGTAGGTCTACCAAAGTAGAGTGCCATCGGTTATCATCATCATTTGGGGTAGATGTCGGACATCTACATGCGGAAGCATTTGGCTTACTTAACAAGGTTATCAAAATAGTTTTGGACCTTGGGGCATAGATTGGGGCCGAGGCATACTGATGTCACCCAATGTAGAGTCACATAGGGATGTGATTAGCAAAGTGTTGCTTACCCATGTCACTAGTTTTCTAGCCGTGATGCCAAAGCTCACTAGGAATTAGTGAAATGAGGATCTTTACCCACTATGTAACTTAGAGGAGTTTTTGTTGCAAAACTCATAGTGGGAGTCTTTTGCTAAATAGTTTAATAAAAGATGAACATAAACATAGTGCTAAACTTTGCATATTCTTGTGTTGTAGATCATGTCATCTAACGCGCATCCAAGACTTTTAATTTGCGATCTGTTCTTTGAAAGAAAAACTCAATGGAACAAACTTTTTGGATTGGTATCGCAACTTGAGAATTGTTCTCAAGCAAGAGCGCAAGGAGTATGTCCTTGAGTCTCCTTACCCCGAAGACTTGCCTGATAATGCTACTATGGCTGCACGGAGAGCTTATGAGAAGCAAACGAATGATTGCCTTGATGTGAGCTGTCTCATGCTTGCCACAATGTCCTCTGAGCTTCAGAAGTAATATGAGAACACAGATGCCTACAATATCATTGTGGGGTTACGTGGTATGTTTGAGAACCAAGCAAGGGCTGAGAGGTTCAATACTTCAAAGTCCTTATTTGCGTGCGAGGCTTGCGAAGGAATCGTCCACCCTCATGTGATTAAGATGATTGGCTACATTGAGAGTCTGGAAAAGCTTGGTTTTCCCCTTAGCCAAGAGTTGGCTACTGATGTGATTCTCCAGTCGCTTCCCCCGAGCTTTGAGCCATTCATAATGAACTTTCACATGAACAACCTGGACAAGACCCTGGCTGAGTTGCATGGGATGCTAAAATCTGCCGAGGAAAGCATTAAGAAAAGCAGCAATCATGTGATGATGATGCAGAAAGGCAAGGGCAAGCCCTATGTCAAGAGAATCGCGGTCAAAAGAAAGAAAGCTCCGATGCGATCGCGAGCGGTTCTAAGGCCAAGAAAGACAAGAAGGGCGATGCTCATCGATGCGATTGTTACTCTGTAAGCAATCGTGACATTGGAAAAGGAACGCCCAAAGTACTTGGAGGATCTTGAGAAGAAGAAGGAAGTACGACTTCCACCTGTATAAATGTTATAGAGATCAATCTTGCTACTTCATCAACCGATTCTTGGGTATTTGATACCGGATCGGTTGCTCACATTTGCAAATTGTTGCGGGGCTAATAAGAAGTAGAAGTTTGAGGAGGAGCGAAGTGGATCTTCGCGTTGGCAATGGAGCAAAAGTTGTCTGCGGTAGCTGTTGGCACCATGCCATTGTCTTTACCTTCGGATTAGTTTTGGAATTGAATAATTGTTATTGTGTTCCATCTCTTTCAAAGAACATTATTTCTGCTTCATGTTTGCAAGCAGAAGGTTATGACTTTAAATCTATGGACAATGGTTGTTCTCTTTATTTCAAAGATATGTTCTATTGTCATACTCCATTGGTGAATGGGTTATACGTTCTTACTCTTGAAGGGTCACCGGTCTATAACATTAATGCAAAGAGGCAACGTCAGAATGATTTGAATCCCACGCTTATTTGGCATCGCGCTAGGTCACATAAATGAGAAACGCATGCAGAAGCTCCATAGAGATGGTATTCTGCACTCATTTGATTTTGAATCATTAGAGACATGCGAATCTTGTTTACTTGGCAAGATGACAAATGCACCTTTCACCGGTCAAGGTGAACGGGCAAATGACTTATTGGCACTTGTACATACTGATGTATGTGGACCAATGAGCTTAATAAACAGAGGTGGTTTTCAGTACTTCATAACTTTTACTGATGACTTTAGTAGATATGGGTATATCTACCTGATGAAGCATAAGTCCGAATCCTTTGAAAAGTTCAAAGAATTCCAAAATGAAGTGCAAAATCATTTAGGCAAGACAATCAAGTTTCTACGATCTGATCGTGGAGGCGAGTATTTGAGCCATGAGTTTGGCAATCATCTAAAGGATTGTGGAATTGTTCCACAATTGACTCCGCCAGAACACCTCAATGGAATGGGGTATCGAACGGAGAAATCGCACCTTATTAGATATGGTGCGCCCATGATGAGCCAAAGTGATCTTCCGTTGTCTTTTTGGGGTACGCTCTTGAAACAGCGCATTCACACTAAACAGGTTCCATCAAAATCGTGAGAAAAGACACCATATGAGATGTGGACAGACAACGCCCTAGCTTGTCTTTTCTTAAGATTTGGGGATGTGAGGCTTATGTAAAACGTTTACAATCTGATAAGCTCACTCCTAAATCTGATAAATGCTTCTTTATCGGGTATCCTAAGGAAACAAAAGGATATTACTTTTATAATCGAGGAGAAGGCAAAGTGTTTGTCGCGCAAGCATGGTGTTTTCTTAGAGAAAGAGTTTCTCTCAAGAAGGGATAGTGGGAGCACAGTGCAACTTGAAGAAATTCAAGAAACACACGATAACGTTTCAGCTCCTACGTAACCACAACAGATGAACAAACCGTTGAAGAACTCGTTGTGGACACACCAAAGACCACGTAGGTCGAAAGGTCACGTCGTGCACCGAGAGGTACATGTTCTTGACTACTCAACAACGGGACATATTGTTGTTAGACAACGATGAGCCTAAGACCTATGAAGAAGCAATGGTGGGACCGGACTACGAGAAATGGCTTGAAGCCATGAGATCCAAATTGAATCCATGCACGAGAATCAAGTTTGGAACTTGGTTGATCCACTGATGGTGTTAAAACCATTGAATGCAAATGGGTTTTCAAGAAAAGATAGACATAGATGGAAATGTTCACATCTATAAAGCGCGATTGGTGGCCAAAGGTTTCAAACAAATTCAAGGTATTGATTATGATGAAACTTTTCGCCCGTCGCAATGCTAAAGTCTATTCGGATCATTCTAGCGATTGCTGCATATTTCGACTATGAAATATGGCAAATGGATGTCAAAACAGCTTTCCTTAATGGAAATCGAGTGAGGATGTGTACATGACACAGCCCACAGGTTTTGTCGATCCGCAATCGATTGGAAAGATATGCAAGCTCCAAAGATCCATTTATGGATTAAAGCGAGCATCTCGGAGTTGGAACATTCGTTTTGATGAAGTAATCAAAGGGTTTGGTTTCATCAAGAACGAAGAAGAGCCTTGTGTTTACAAAAGGCTAGTGGGAGCGCACTCGTATTTCGGTCTTATATGTGGATGACATATTACCGATCGGAAATGACATTCCTTTCTCGAATGCTAAGTCTTCATTAAAAATAGTTTCTCTATGAAAGACTTAGGAGAGGCAAGATATATTCTGGGCATCAAGATCTATAGAGATAGATCAAAAGGCTAATTGGATTAAGCCAAGATCGTGACATTGACAAGGTGTTGAAAAGGTTCAATATGCATGATTCCAAGAAAGGTTTTCTACCTATGTCACATGGTATAAATCTTAGCAAGAATCGGTGTCCTAGTACACCGATGAGCGGGATAAAATGAATGCGATCCATATGCTTCGCTATTGGGTCCATTATGTATGCCATGCTTTGTACACGCCCGGATGTTTCAGATGCTTTAAGTGCTACGAGTAGATACTCACGAGATCGGTGAAAGTCATTTGGATTGCCGTAAAGAACATCTTGAAGTACTTGAGAAGAACTAAAGATGTGTTCCTTGTCTATGGAGGTGAGGAAGAGCTCGTTGTAAATGGTTACACCGATGCTAGCTTCCAAACCGACAAAGATGATTTTAGATCGCAATCTGGATTTTGTTCTCGCTGAATGGCGGTGCGGTAAGTGGAAGAGTTCCAAGCGCAGACGGTTGTCGATTCTACAACGAAGCCGAGTACATAGCAGCTACGAAGCCGCCAAAGAGGCCGTTTGGATCAAGAAATTTATTTCGAGCTTGGTGTGATGGCTAGTGCCTCCGGCCCAATGGACCTCATTGTGACAATAGTGGGGCCATTGCGCAAGCCAAAGAGCCTAGATCGCACTGTAAGTCCAAGCACATTTACGGCGATTTCATCTCATCCGCGAGATAGTGGAGAGAGGCGATGTGAAGATATGCAAAGTACAAACGGATTTGAACATTGCAGATCCGTTGACAAAGCCGCTCTCCACCAAAGCATGAGGCTCACACTAGGGCAATGGGTATTAGATACCTACATGGTTGACTCTAGTGCAAGTGGGAGACTCATTAGTGATATGCCCTAGAGGCAACATGGAGATGTTGTATATATCACATACTATGTTTATGATACATTACTTTGTTCCTTGGAATAGACATCATCATTATTGATCAATGAGTATGTGACTTATTCATGAGACTCTTAAATACTAAGATGTTGCTATTTCTAAATGATCCTGATCGTATATCATATGAGGAACAAATATGATTCAAAGACAAAGATCAGCATATGTATTGATTGATGATCATGTCTCATGGATCATGGTATGGTGATACCAAATCAATAATATGGACATGTGTTAGTGAACATATGTTGATAGACTGCCATGAGACACCGCAGAGATTCCATGTGTCATCGTTGGTCTCAAGTAGTGTTTATGTAGAGTCCTTAGACTTGAGATCATCATGGTTCTCAACATGAGTAGTAGCTTATTTTGGGACTACTAAACACTACTCCAGAATCGGGTAGTCATAAAAGTAGTCTTCGGGTTTGCCATGAAACATGTAGTGGGATGTGAATGATCAAGATAGAATTTGCCCTCCTTATGGGAGAGATATCTCGGGCCTCGATGTAATGGATTATGAAAGTGCATGGCCATGCCAAGGTGATTGAGGAGTCAATCACGAGTTTATAATCCATCACGGAATCGAGAGTGATTGAGCTATTAAGAGGATGACACAGGTCTCGCCTTGAGCTCAATCTATATCGTGAGGCAAAGGGATTCGTACATGAGAGAACATTACGAGTTCAAATTGATATGATCTTTACATATACTTTGGGGTTAATATGTCTTACTAGAGGCCGCTATTAACATGGTAACTGGAAAGGCGTTTCGGTCACGACCAAGTATACGTGAACCTGTGGTCGCACGCTTAACGGGTTGGAACACTAATTCGAATATGATTCGGATATGGGCTCAATTCGGATAGAGATCCGAATAGACTCCTATTGGGCCTCGGTCCACGAGGCCCACGTGAGGAGGTCTATATATATGGAGGCGAGGGGCGGAGGATTCGTCCCGATTAACATCTTGCAAAACCCTAGCCGCCACCTCCCGAGCCAAACCCTAGCTGCTCACGAGTGCTAGTACACTCGCGATCGGCGCCCACCCGGGACGTGTGGATACCGGTGGAGGCGCTGCTCGTTGCGATCTTGATCGGCGTGCGTGGAGAGAGACGATCCGTCGGGACGATCGGCTACTTCCACTACTACCTCGACGCGCGAGATTGGATCGGTTTCAATTCTTCTTCCATTGCTGCTGGGTCTAAGTGGTAACGATCCATGATCCTTCCTTAGCATGATGTTCTTGGGTGCGCAGAGAAAAGTTTTGTTTTCGCTCGTAGCCTCACGCGTATTCCAATAGGAGCGAGCGTGGCGAGGCGCGCGGTTCGGGTTAGGGTTACGCAAGGCGAGCGCGCGAGCAGGCACGAGCGGCGCGACGCGTGGCAGGGCGGCGCGATCGAGCGGCGGGGAGTGAGCGGGTGCGAGCGGGCGCGCGCGGGAGCGGGCCAGGCCGGTGCAGAGCGCGGGGAAGCTTCGGATGAGCGACGCGTGGGCGGGGCGGGGGATCGGGTGGCCGAGATGGAGACAAGGCGGGGTGGGCCGAGCCGAGGGAGGGAGGCGCAAGATCGCTGTCGCGTGGCAATCGCGGACATCGGGCGACGGAGGAAGGGCGAGGGTTTTTATTTTCATTTCTTTTTCTAGAAAATGTAACTAATAATCAAAAAGCTCTATAAAATAGCAAATAAATCCCAAAAATTTACCAAAAAATCAGAAAATTCCTTGAGACACCAGGAACCCAAATAAAATATTTTCAGCTTATGTTAAAGTTTATTTTAATCATATTAAATCTTTGTAAATTTCTGAAAATTCATTTAAGCTTGTTTTAAATTCAGAAAAATTCCAAAAATAAAATTTTAAATTTCAGGTTTTAAAAATCGCCAAAAATCAGGATGTTACAGGACTGAAGCTGGATGTATACGCAAACCGTGTGAGTGAAGAGTACATTAATGGCGTGTCTACTTTTACAAAGCTGCTGAGGAGGATATGTTGAATAAAGGGGTGGAATATATGTATTGTCCATGCACTGACTGCGAGAATTTAAAGATGTTTAAGAATCGAGAGCAGATTGAAGCGCACTTGATTTGGAGGGGTTTCAAAAAGGGGTATACATGTTGGACCAGTCATGGCAAAGTCAATGATATACCACCGGATGACAACGCCGGTGAAGTCAATGATATGCCACGGAGGACATCGCTGGTGAAGTCAATGATATGCCGCCGGACGACATCGCCGGTGAAGTCAATGATATGCCGTCGGATGATGATTGTGGTTCGGATTTGAATATGCTGCACGATGACAATCTAGATTAGATGCTTCGTGATGTAGAAGAGAACTATGATGAGAGAGAGTATATTAAATTCCGAGGCTTGATGGAGGACTCGGAGAAACCTTTATTCATGTGCTGCTTGATGAGAGAGAGTATATTAAATTCCGAGGCTTGATGGAGGACTCGGAGAAACCTTTATTCATGTGCTGCAGGTCAAAGTACACGAAGTTGTCAGCTGTGCTTGAACTGTTGAAATTGAAGGCAAGCAACGTTTGATCCAACAAGAGTTTCACGGCACTGCTAGGACTTTTAGCGGACATACTTCTAGAGGGAAGTGAGTTGCTTAAAACCACGTATAAAGCCAAGAAGGTTCTCTGTCCATTGGAAATGAAAGTAGAAAGAATACATGCATGTCCGAACGACTGTATCCTCTACCGTAAAGAGTATGCAAACATGCATGTCTGTCAGATGATGATGGCGAGGGAACAGAGGTGAAGAAAGGATCTCCTGCAAAGGTGGCATGGTATCTTCCTAGAATTTCCCATTTGAAGCGGTTATTTGCGAATCCAAAGGAGGCAAAACTGCTGCGATGGCACTTGGAGGAGCGCAAGAAGGATGGAATGCTGAGACACCTTGCTGATTCCACCCAATGGAGAAATATCGATATGTGTTTTGCATATTTCGGTGCAGAACCGAGGAATATAAGGTTTGGAGTGAGTATAGATAAAATGAATCCTTTTAGTAGCATGAGCAACCGACATATCACTTAGCCCGTGACTCTGTGCATCTATAAGCTTCCTCGGTTGTGTATGAAGCGAAAGTATATTTTGCTGTCGATACTTATCCAAGGGCCAAAGTAACCTGTGAATGATCTTGATGTGTACAGGTATGAGGTACAGGTATGGGATGCATATAAACGAGATAACTTCAATTTGTGCTTCTTATTGTTTTGCACCATAAATGATTATCCTGCCCTTGCTAACCTGTCGGGCCAGAGTACAAAAGGTGCCAAAGCTTGTACTCACTGCGTAGATGGTACCGAGAGTGTGTGTCTGAAACACTCACGCAAAATCGTGTACATGCATCACCGCCGGTTCCTTCGGAGGGTTCACCCATACCGCAAGATGAAGAAACAATTTGACGAGAGAAGGAAGACGGTTCAGCTCTAAGGCATTTAAGCAGAAAAGAGGCTTATAATATGGTTAAGGATTTAGACATTGTCCTTCGAAAGGGACGTAATGTGAGGGCTCGTGAAAAGAACATATGAAAGAAGAGATCAATATTTTTGGACTTACCTTATTGGGAGTACCTAGATGTTCCACACTGCATCGACGTCATGCACGTAGAAAAGAATGTATGTGACAGCTTGATTGGTCTCTTACTGAACATTCGTGATAAAACAAAGGACGACGTCAACGCACGGCTTGACTTGACTGATATGAACATCAGGCCTGAGTTAGCCCCGAGAAAAACAGATAATGGACGAACGTACCTTCCCCCTGCGTGTTACACTCTGTCCAAGGCCTAGAAAACAGAACTGTGCTAGTACTTGCATGGTGTCAAAGTTTCGTCTGGTTACTCCGGCAACGTGAAGAAACTTGTTTCGATGCAAGATTTGAAGTTAAATGGTATGAAGTCTCATGATTGTCATGTGCTGATGACACAGATGCTCCCTATTGCAATTAGAAATATTTTACCAATCAAAGTCCGAGAGACAATCATGAGACTATGTTATTTCTTTAACACAATTGCTCAGAAGGTCATCGATCCCGAAGGACTAGATGCTCTGCAGGACGAGGTGGTGATGACTCTATATCATCTTGAGATGTATTTCCCTCCTTTGTTTTTCGATATCATGGTCCATCTCATTGTTCATGTTGTGTGGGAGATAAAAATATGCAGGCCCGTATTCCTACGTAGCATGTACACGTTTGAGAGGTTCATGGGAATTCTCAAGTCGTATGTATGAAATCGATCTCGGCCTGAGGGTAGCATCATCGAAGGTTATGCAAGCGAAGAGGTCATTGAGTTCTGTGCCGATTATATGGCTCAGATTCAACCGATATGTGTGCCTCAATCTCGTCATGAGGGGAGCCTCAAGGGTATCGGAACTATCGGAAGGAAAGCAATCACTCCAGATATGGACACGTATGCTCAAGCCCATTTCACGGTCTTGCAACATATGATTGAAGTGGCCCCTTATGTCGACCAGCACAAGGATGTGCTTCGGCAACAGAACCCGGAGCGGCCGGATGTTTAGATCATGAGACAACACAATAGCCGATTCAACCAATGGTTGAAGGAGCAAATCGCTAGGAACTTGAGATGCTGACATGGTTGGCAAAAAGGCTAACATTTACAGTTGTGATATGGCAAGAATATGACATAAATGGGTACACATTCTATACACAGGCTCAGGATGTAAAGAGCACTAACTAGAACAGCGGTGTCCGCATAGATGCGTTCAGTACCAATGGGGTGAGAAACTCATACTATGGGTTCATAGAAGAGATTTGGGAGCTCGACTATGTGGTTTTCAAGATCCTCTTATTTCGCTGTCGTTGGGTGCATCTCCCACAGGTGAAGGTTGACAAGTATAGTGTTACTACCGTGGACCTCCAACGTGTCGGGTACAAAAACGAACCATTCGTACTCGCCAACCAAGTTGTTCAAGTTTTCTATGTAACAGACCCGATAAATAAGAAGTGCCATGTAGTTCTTCATGGAAAAAGGAGAATTGTCGGAGTAGAAAATGTAGTGGACGAGGAATAATACAATCAATTTGATGAGTTACCTCCTTTTGGAAATTGTCGAGACCCGAATATGTAAATCCGGACTCCCTATGTATTCTGCACTAGTCCCAGGATCATGCTAGTGCACACAGTCAAACATAGATTTCATCATAACCATATACACGATAAAATAAAGGAAAAGCTCAAATATCAATAAATCTCAAAAGGTACGACCTTATGGTCAAGCTTACAATAGATTAGCCCGAAGGGTTTAACAAAAACTAGCAGTGGAAATCCAAAATAAAGCGTAGCGGCCAATCGACAAGCCCACAGGCTATCGAGTGGAGAACGAAGCCTAATCCGTGAAGTCGTTCAAGTACTCTCCTTTTGGAACCTCCTGCTGGTGATACTCCTCTTCCTCAACTGAGCAACATTGGGCATAAAGCCGTGAGTACATTGGTACTCACCAAGTCGTTTGTAACAAATGAATGCAATATAGTATGCAAGGCTTACCAAAGGATGGCTGAAAGGTTAATTTGCATAAAACGACATTTAAAGGTAAATACAGTAAATAGATTGAAACCGAACTTTAAGTAAAATAATAATAAATAATAAATAATCAAAGGAATTGATATAACCACTTGCAGACCTCCCATCCACAAGCTAAACCAACCTCTTATGGACCTCCCATCCATAAGCTAAATCAACTGCTTATGGACCTCCCATCCATAAGCTAAACCAACAGCGGATTAACCATTCACTGTCCAACCACAATGCACAAGTTTTCAGAAATAACTATCCCTCGTGTGAAATCACCAAGCATTGTCCATGACCGAGAACGCGGCTATTCAAATAGTTTTACACTCTGCAGAGGTTGCACAACTGTACCCACACGATGTGATTAGCCTCAGCCTAATGTAATCACAACAAGGCCTTTACAAAGTTTAGTTACAACTCAATCTACCCGCTAGGGTTTCGCATCACACCCCCCTTGCGCCACATGGAAATCAGTAACCATGTTCATCTCAATGGCAAGATTAAAGTTGAAACATCCAAAATTAGTCAGCCAGGTCCGTCCCATACTAGACATGTGGTTTGCACGGTAAAGCTCAGATCAATGGCGCACAAAGTTAAGTCCTTACTTTTACCCGGGCGAGACAACCTCATCCCTCGAAGTGCTCCAACACTTCCCCCTTTACGGCACAATCACTCGCCCGAGTGAAAACTAAATTTGTATAACCACCGCTGATGACGCACCAACGTCATGGCACAAATTTTAATAAACGTGGCATCAACCACAGTTCCATATCTCATTAAGTCAAATAGTTAATTTACATGTGATGATAAACCCAATCGGAACTATAAGCAAAGCTAAGCAGTCTATCGTACCAACCTATGGTGACAAGGGTATCATGGTGTTCAAAGTTATCAAGGAGGGATGAATTCAATCGGACAATAACTACCAATACAAAGGTTTATAAAAATAGTGATGCAATGTAATTAAAAACAAAATAATTAAATAATAGATTGCAAACTGGGTTCAACATGATCAAAGGACACGACTTGCCTTCGTTATGCTCAGTGAGGTAATCTTGGTCTTCAGGCGTAGATCCTGCTCCTCTGGAATCCGAATCTAACGAGAGAGAAAACGACCAAAATAAGAAAAACACATAAAATGATAAGAAAATGAACTCCAAAAATCATGAAACTAGAACCAAAAGCTAGAGCTTGATTTTAGATGAATTTAGAAAAAAGAACGGGGTCAATCGGAGCTAGGACGGAGGAGAACGGGCTCTTCGAAAATAAACTGTAAAATTAAATCGAGAAATTCAGAAAACTACTGTGCTGTGAACTCGGTCCACGAGAGAACTAGTCCACCGTGGACCCGGCGCATGGAACAGTACGCGCGGGTGAAGGCGGTGCTGACGTGGCAGCTGCTGGTGCTACCACGTGTCCTACTGACATGGCGGCTGACGTGGCTACCACGTGGCGGTAGGGCTGACGTGGCTGGCACGTCGGCTAGGGCTGACGTGGCACTGGTGCGGGAGCGGCGGCGGTGCGAGATCGGACGGTTCGAGGACTGCCGCATGGCGCGATCTGGGCCTTCGGCTTAGATCTGGATGGGCGGCGGCGATGAAGCGGCACAGGGCGGGACGGCGACCGATGGCTAACGCGTGGCTCAGGGCGCACTGCGCGAAGCGTCGCATGGCGTGGGAGCGTGGCGCGGGACCAAGGGGCGGCGGTGCACGGGTCCGGCGACGTGGCGACGCGGGCGACGCGAGGCGGCGAGGGCGCTCGCGGCGACGGAGGCGATGCGGGCGAAGGGGCTCATCGGCGAGGTCTCCGGCGATGGCTGCGGGCACCGGCGACGGCACGGGCGCGATGACGAGCGAGGAGCGGCAGCGCGAGGGTTCGGCGCCGACGACGAGTGGGCACGTGAACCGAGGAATACGCGACGGTTTTATCACTCAAACCGAAGCAGTCGCGATCGAACGCGGCGCGGGCGTGATGTGGACGAGGCTTGAACGGCCCGGATCCCTCACGGGAGAGATCGGACGGCGCGGAACGGCCGAGGATTAGGGTTAGGGTTAGCGAGCGCGCGGGACGCGGGCGAGGCGGATCCGACGGCTGGGGAGGCACGGGCGCGGGGATCGGACGGCGCGCGGCGCGAGCGGGGGTGAACGGGAGTGGGGCGGGCTGGTGCCACCACGTGGCAGTTGCGGATGCACGACGCGCGGCGCATCCCACGTGCGGAGCGGGAGGCGGCGGCGAGCGGAGCGCGCGCGGCGACGCTGCGTGGCGCGGGCGCCAATCGACGGGCGAGGCAGGCGCGGAGCGGCTGGGCCGAGGCCGAGGGCGGCAAGGGTGTGGACGCGCGGCGGGGCAGCAGTGTGACGCGTGGGCGGCCGGGATAGCCGACATGCGGAGGGGAGAGGATCGGGCGGCTGGGAGCTTGGGCGGGAAAGGGGGTACGACCGCGGCGCGGGGGAACGGTCGGATGGCCGACACGCGGAAGGGGGAAGATCCGGCGGCCGAGGGCGGCGGGTTGGATTTTTTTTTTTTCTTTTCCCATAAATTCAAATAAACTTCGAAAAGCTCTAGAAAATAGCAAATAAATCCCAAAAATTCACCAAAAATACTAGAAAATTCCTTGTAACTCAAGGAATCCAAATAAAATATTTTCAGATTATTTTAAAGTTTATTTTATTCACATTAAATCTTTTTAAATTCTAAAAAATTCAAATTAAGCTTTATTAATTCCAAAAAATTCCAAAAATTTATTTTTAAATTCCAGGCTTTGAAAATCCGCAAAAATAAGGATGTTACAGAAATAGCATAAGGGTTGACGACGAACAACATGACGAAACTTGTTACGTATGCATTGATCATCATGAAGGGCTAATTTTTAAAGGAAATAAACAAGTGGAATGAGAATGTGCGACATATATAACAATGCATGTATGTGATGTATGTAGGTGAATTGGCATTTATGTATGTAACAATGAATGCATGTGTGTGATGTGTTTATGAATTTGCATTTATATATGTATATGTAAAAATGTGTGATATATTGTTGAATTTTGAGAATGAGTCATACAAATATATCTCTATGTTCATTGGGCTATTTTAAAGAAATACACTGGGCTGTCGTAAAGAAATACACTCTCTGTGAGGTCTTATTGAATGCTGGTTGGTATTTAGTTATATTAATTACAACAGTCGGAGCGGGCTTTTTACAGACGGTTTTAAGTTTGGAACCGTCTATGATACTTATCACAGACGGTTCACAGATGGTTCTAAACTTAGAACCGTCTGTGATAGTATAGATATCACAGACGGTTCTAAGTTTAGAACCGTCTGTGATAGTATAGCTATCACAGACGGTTGTAAGTTTAGAACCGTCTGTAATAATATATATCACAGATGGTTTTTCGTTTAGAACCGTCTGTGATAATATTATCACAGACGGTTGTAGTTTAGAACCGTCTGTACTAATATTCCTATATATACCCCCAAACTAGGGTTTTACGTGTACTTTACAGTTATTTGCATACCAACCAGCATAGAGCCGAACCTAGTTTAGTCGCCCTCGAGCCCACCACCGTTCCCTCCTGACATCGCACTCATTCCTTTACCTCATAGTAGTATCTTACTACCAAATACAAGGAAGCCAAGCCAACATTGCACTCATTCCTTTACCTCATGTATACATTGTGAATATTTATATGTATATATATATGTATATGTATACATTGTGAATATATATGTATATGTATGCTTCTAATGAACATATAAATGTATATGTATACATTGTGAATATATATGTATATTTATAAATGAATATATAAATATATATTGTTACATATATTGTTTCATATATTGTTATGTATATGTATATGTATATATATGTTGCTAATGAACATATATACTTGAATGTATGTGCTTATACCGCACTATTTACGTATATGCCACATTGTGCTTACTTTTCATATATGAGAAGGCCAACATGTCATCCGCGCATTCTTCAACATCATCGCCGGATGCGTCTGCTTCAAAATCAACACGCAAAGGAAGAGGACTATCGAAAAAGCCTGAGGGCCGATTTACCATCACAAAGGTCGATAGATCTAGGACCCCTCTCCTTCCTCACCGACCAGCGTTCGTATTTCGAAGAATGATTGGAATAGTTGCATGACAACGAATTGAGATCACATTCGATTCGTGGAAGGTCGTGAGTGAGACTCAGAAACACGAGCTGCTGACCGAGATTTTTGCTTCGTTCGAGATCCCAGAAGAACACCATGACTCCGTGCAACGACATGCGTTGACAGTGGCGTGCAAAGTATGGAAGAACTTCAAGAGCGTGCTTGTCAAGGACTATGTGGAGAAGGATCTAATGCCCTTTGACAAGTACCCATTTCAGGAACCACAATAGGACGAGTTTAAGGCGATGAAGATGACCGAAGCTTTCAGAAGTGCAAGCACGGCGCACAAGGCCCTCCAGGCAAAAAACACACATCTCCACAGACTCGGCACAGCTAGGTATGCGGGTAAAATCCCGCAGTGGAGGCAGGAGGACGAACAGGCAATCCTACGGAACACCGCCCCGCCATTTGCCACAATCCCGGATGAGTGCGCTCAAAATTGGATTAGAGCAAGTTCATCTACCACGTCGTCGGGGGACATCTCCTTCAAAAACCTTGCAGACCAGGAAGTGTCCCACCACCTAGTAAGATATTGAACTACGTAGCTTGTAATTACTCCACAACTTCCCTGAAAACTAAATGACATGCGGGCTCTTGCGGATACACTGAGTGTCGAATCTTCCCAGGGATCATTGCAGTCAATTAGAGAGAAAGATATACTCTCCGCAACACTGGGAAACAAGGAGCACCCGAGTCATATGAGAGGCCTTGGGTTTTATGTTCCTTGGAAACAAGGTTTCTCAGATAACTCCGAATTGTATCGGAGTAGGAAGAGAAATAAAGCCGAGCGTGACGCACGACTACGAGAGGAGATCAAGGCATCTCTTAGAGAGGAGCTTGCTGATTACGTCAGAGATGAGGTGCGAAGACAAACAGAAGAAAATCAGCAGGCCGCCATCGCTCCTGTGCTAGCCAGCCCCCTAACCATCGGAGTAGCTGCACGTCCAATCCTACGATGGAAAGCGAAGGCAGATTTCCTGTGGACGACATCCTAAAAGCTACGAAATGCAAGCTCCAAGTGAGATATGCCTCCATTGCCTTGTGCGCTGCTCAGGGCCTGGCATATCCATCCGGTGAAGGGGCCATGGTGCACCGTGCACCTTTAGCGCCAGACTTCAAAAAAGTGAGTGTGGATGGTGTGCATGCCAATTTCGAGGTCGTCCCGCTACCGAAGCCCCCCAACGACGAGATCGTGACTCTAGGGTAAGCCATTGGAACCTTCATCTAGTGGCCCAAAAGAGACATCTGCCTGAAGGCTTCTTCACCGGTGGTAGGTCCACAAGGGCAATACGAACCAGATCTACTTGCACTGGTACCATCTCCATAAGGTCTATCTCCATCACCGCTACCTGCACCGATGATGAGTCCACGGGAGCTATTCCCAGTGCAACAATTTCCACCGGTGCTACCTTTACAGTCAACCTATAGCCGAGGTAGCAAGGACAGCCGAGGTAGCAAGGGCAAAACAAAGAAGACTGATGATGATATCTCGTACCTGCCATTGGCCCGCAAATTCGTGCTTAGCGAACCGATGATCGACCCGGTGAAGCACCTCCCATTCCTACCAGTTAGTTGCAACCAATTACACATTTCGTATATAGAACAATCCAATAAGCCAGAGGGAGAACGACGCTCAGGTATCACTGTCAAATTCAGGCTGCATCATTTCCAGCACGAATTTCAAGATGGTGTCTTCGTGGTGACCTTCGAGGATTTATCTGATATTTTCACGCTCAACGCTCTCGACGCCTCACTCGTTCGATGCTGGACGCTGTAAGTGTGTACAATCATAGTCTCCGTTCATGTCATATAGATAAATGTCATATATAATTTGTTGCTTTCGTGTGTGTGTGTGTGTATATAGATACATGGTGACTGAAGCTAGATTATCTAGAACATCAGTTGGTTTCTTGGACCCACACTTGGTCGCCAGTCATACCATCAACGAGGATGCTAGCTTCATCGAGAGGTACATTGCAGCACTACTGCTGGCTTACCATGATAAGGAATATGTACTTATGCCTTACATTCAGGAGTTTCATTGGATTTTAATAGTAATTGTACAAAAATAGAACAAGGCAATATACCTTGATTCCCTAAGTAAGAATAAAACCGACTACACAGTTGCCAGTAAAGTAATCGATAGGTAAGTACATTTTCTCTATACATACCTATATTGTACTCTTTCTTTCCTTCCGAATGACTAAGGTCAACTTTTCGAATCACGTAGGGCGTTCGCGACATACGTTCAAATGGAAAAGCTCTCGCGCAACGGGCTAAAGCCCTGACACATGATCGAAACTTTAAAGTATTCGCTAGTACATATTAATTAATCCTATACAACAGTTGGTAGTAAGGCCTCTTGAATTAACACATTCTATTTTTTGCAGTGCCACCAGCAGCAGCCGAGCAACACATGTGGATTCTACGTTTACCACCATATGAGACTACTCCTCGATTTCGCGAGGATCACCAATTCCAATTCTAAGGTTTGTCAATATTTCCATAATTACTTCATACTTATCAAGTTATATATATATACGCACATTGATATTCCTATCGACATGCTGTGTCCATCCCGAAAACTGCATTGAAATAGGCTAACCTTGAAGGAATTCTAGGAGAGTGCACGTACTTTTTAGTAGCTCAAGTCCTAAATTCAAAGGAGAGTTCCACAACGTACAATGATTTTTTTATTGCTCTTATCACTCCAGAATCGAGGTCTCGCGAAAGAAATGGATCCATAATCAACGACTTGTCAGGCTGCACAAGCAATACTTGGATGGCAATCATGCACCATCCAAGTATTGCTTGTGCAACCTGACAAGTTCGTTGATTATGGATCTGTTCCTTTCGTGAGACCTCGATTCCGGAGTGATAGAGCAATAAAAAAATGCAATGTTACCATCTAATTGCAAATGCAATGTAGATCTTTTGTAATTGTGTATTTGTTAATGGATATTTTATTTCATTTCAATTAATTTATTTGCGAAATGGATGTTTTATGTTTGTGAAATGAATTGAGATGTGAATTGGATATTTTATGTTTGTGAAATGAATTAAGATGTGAATTGGATGTTATATGTTTCTGAAATGAATTGAGATGTTAATTGTCTGTATACATATACATGTTGATCTGCTTGTTTCAGAGGGCATGGCTAGCATTTCCTGAGGCTAGCCAATAAACAGAAATAGATTTAGGGGTAGAAAATAATATCACAGAGGTTTGTAACTAAAAACCGTCTATGATAGATACCACCATAGACGGTTTGTAAGAAAGAACCGTCTGTGATATAGGCTTATCACAGACGGTTTTTGTTAAAACCGTCGTGATAAGTTTATATCACTGACGGTTCTTTCTTACAAACCGTCATGGTGGTAGCTATCACGAGCGATTTTAGTTACAAACCGTCTGTGATATTTACTCCACAGACAGTTTTCAAACCGTCTGTGATAACCTTCGATTATCACTGACCCATAAATTCAAACGGTTCAGAAAACCGTCTGTAATGACGTTTTTGAACCGTTTGTGATATGGTTTTCTGTAGTAGTGCGCCACTGTCGTCGTCAAATTCGGAACCACCGCTACCTCCCGTGTCTCAGTTGCCATGGGAGCGAGCTCCAGCCTGTTTTGAAGTGAGCTGGGCAGGCCACGTGCTTCGTGGATGCCAACGTGAGCTGGCAAAGCCAACCCAAGACGGTTCTTGGCCTAGTTAGCTAAATTGGGCCAACCCAATACTATTCACAACCATCCCAACACTGTTCACCGACACCAAACTACGCAGCCCGATAGTCTCATCCAAACCCATATATTCACCAAACCTAACCTGCTATAAATAGTACCAACCTAATACTACTCACCCAACCTAATACTGTTCACTCAAATCCTGTTAATTTTATTTATACTCGTTTCGACCACAACCAAAAACCACATAGATCCTAACCACCCAAACCCTCCTATATTTAAACCTTTTTCTAGATTTTTTCTCTTTTATTTTGTTCCTAGCTCACTTTCTTTCGAGCCCGGACTTATTTGATTCATTTTCCTTTGCGATAGCACCCAGATTCATTGAGTAAACTGTTGAAGGAGATGATCAAGACACTGAAGAAGTAGCCCCAATCGATGACTACGAACAGGATGGCAAGTCACATATTTCTGATCATGTTAATCTCATATTATTTAAGTATCTTTATTTTCATTTACATTAATTATGAGCTTTTATTTACATAAAATAATAGCTTAGAATGACATGATTGATAGTTAGATCATACCACCAAAAAGCCAGTCATATTCTTAAAGGCCATATTCACATTGACAACCTTGGTATAACCTATAATGGTATTTAAACGCCATATAGATAGTTAGTAATTAGGCTAGATAACTAAAATAATTTACTTATAATAATAAGGACTATTTGGCTCCATGCTGGTAGACATTGAAATGGAGCTAAGGGTCGAGGCTATTTGGTGGACAACCACTAGATGGTTGGAGCCTATGAACTCACCCGACGATTGAGGCTTTAATATAGTTTTGCTAGTATTATGCTATGATGCACATGGTATGTAAATGATAGCTTCATCTGTAGCAATTAAGGATAAGACACTTCTATTTTTTTTGGAGGGGGTATGAGGGAATCTGTTAGATAGAGATCCAACACACTAAATTCGTTTCTTTCGAGGGAACTTATGGGAGATTTGTTGGATGAAGATCAAACACCTAAAAAATTTGAGTGCTCTCAATCCCGAAAAACACTAAATGCTCCTTAGCATTTCCCTACATTTTATGTAATTTTGTAAATTGTAAATGGAAGGAATGCAGTATCTCTGATGTGTGTATTCCAGTATTTTCACTATATGTACTACGTACTCCCTCCGGTTACAAAAGAAAGTCAATTTGAGTTATGTGCAGTCAAATATTACAAACTTTGGCTATCAAATATCTTTCTGGATGTTTAGATTAAACATATCAAAATAATATATGCAGATTTGTCTCAAAAAGTATTTTTAAAATATCATAATTATTAGGTTTTATAAATATATTATAATAAAAATAAATAGTCAAAGTTAAGTGTTTGAGACTTGTTAATTTCCAAAACGATTTTCGGAGGGATCGAGGGAGTAGTTCGTAAACTTCGTAAGCTACCGACTATGCATGAGTTACGTCATTACCAACACTGCCATCCTTCCCCTCTCCGTTTTATAATAAAAACGAGTAGTCAAAGTGCCCAATCTCTCGCTTTGTCCATCTGGAGGGCTCGCCGACGGCGAGCGACAGGCCTCCCACATAGTGTGCACCTTTTCTTAATTTTTATTTGGATTTTCTTTGTGTTCACTTTCATTTTCCCTCTTTGGACCTGGGATGTGCTTCTTTTCTGCCTACTTGCTTGTCTCCATAGATTGTTTTCCGGCTCAGTCACGCTCATAGAATTGGCATCTGCGTGGACACTACCACCTCGGCGTCGCATCAGCGAAACCACTGCCACATGAGTAAAACCGAGATGGATTTTCTGTGAGTGGGGTGATTTGTATTGAAATCCAGACTTTCGTAATAGTTGAAAATGGTCAAATGGACTTTTTTCTAATTGGAATGAGAATTGAATTTTTAATATCCCTTATTTGGATGAGGAGTTATTGCATCACTAATATTGCTTTTTTTTGCTGATTAGTCAGTCCTAGTGTTTGATCTTGTTGGAATACGGGTAAGCTATACATTAACGTAAATTAAAAATTTTCTATCACGTAAACCAGAAATCTATACGAGTAAGAGATCATAGATTATTACCACTGGACGACAGTGCAGTGAAAGTAAAGTTGAAGCAGCCAATTCAATGAAGAGCACGTCGATGTAGTGGAAGTAGTCGATCGTCCTCCGGCCAACCGTCTTCGCGATCATTCCGATCAGCACCACAATCATAGCAATGCCTCTACCGAGATTCACACGTCCAAAGATGGAACATTGTGTATCGGCGTACTAACACCAGCGTGCACGGCAGGGGTTATGAGAGGTGGTGGCTAGGGTATTGATATGTGTGTTTCACGATACCTCCCTCAGGCCCCTATATAGCTTCCAATTGGATCTTTATCCGATAAGAGTAGAGATCATATCCTATTCGGAGACTATCATCCGAACCCTTAACGTCTAGCCCATTAAGTGTGTGACTCTATAAGTTATGTATATTTGATCATAGACCGAAAAACTCCTTTCCAGTCCATAAGTCGGCAGTGGTACCTAGCAGGATATAACAACTTCCAAACAAACATAAAGATCATATCGGATGAATCTATATAGTGCTTTTGTACCGATCCCTTTGCCTCATGATACCAAATCGAACTTCAGGCAGAAGCGTACCATCTAATGATAGCTCGATCATTCACTCGAACCTGTAGTAGATTACTCATCTGTGATTGACTCATCAACCACATTCGGTATGACCATACACTTTCTTAATTCAACCACATCGAAGGTCACATAGATGTATCTCCTGCTATATAGGAGGGGCAAATTTCATCTTCATCGCTTATATTCCTTTGTATATTTTATAGTAAACCCGAAAGCTACTTTATGATCATCTAGTTACAGAATATGTTTGGTAACCTCTAAGTAAACTATTACACATGTAGGAAACAATGGCGATCTTAGGTCTAAAGATCCTATATACACTATGTATAAGACTAACTGATGACACTTAAGAATATATAACAATCTCTGCAGTGTCTCATGGTGGGTCAATATAACAATATGTTCTCCAACATATCTCCACATTATTGATTTGATATACTATATCCGTGATCTGTAAAACATGATCATCAATCAATACATGTGCTGATCTGTAAATCATAATTGTCCCACATAATCATATAAGATCAGGGATAATTTAAAATAACATTAAATATAAATAAATAGTTCCACGAATAAGTCATATACGTATTGATCAATATGAAAGATATTTATTTAAGAGACAAAATAACATATTATTAAAAGATCATAAATATAAAAATGATATAATCATCTCTATGATTACCTCTAGGGCATATCACTAACAATGTCTTATTGCACTAGAGTTAATCATGCAAGTATCTAATACCCATAGCTCCTGTATGCACATCATGCTTTGGTTGTGGAAGAGGCGTTGTCAGCAGATCAACAATCGATGCTAACCAGCCATACTGTTGGGTACGCACCACTATAGCATTGATATGATGTTTTGGCCTATTTTTGACTGATTTCGCTAGTTTCAGCTATATATGTTAGTTGGTGTAAACACATTCTAGAAAATTTAAAGAAAATGGAGAGAAATTTGAATTGAAATTAATCAGGTGAAACCAAGCGATAACCGGCCGAGAACCGAGCAAATTAAAATTTCAAGCTTACATTTGATGATTGAAACCTTCTAGTAGAAAACCAATTACCACAGGTAATCGGTACCGGTGATGGTTTGGTATTTTGTTTTCATAATCGGCTTTTTAATCCTTGCTTATAACCCTATCAACACAGGGAGGAATGATTGACGTCCTAAAGTACCCTTGTTGATCCTTTTGTTAAAGGACCTGTATACAACTTATTTTTTTGATGGCTTGTGCCGATTAGGTCGCAGGTTTTGTTACACGGTCAGAAATCTAAAGTGCATGAATAGATCCCACTCCAAATTAAAGTAGAAACAGTAGTATTTGACAAGCCAACCCATATTGTATGGCTGTCACCACAGAGGAGGCTATATGGGATGGCCTACGTTATCCCTGTCATCGGCAGGTTCAACTTGCACACCCCCAGGTGAATTATTGCCTCTGTCGTTGTGCATCTATATAATGCAGCAGAGGGAACGAAGTGCGACACAAACCTCAGTGCTACCACTGGAGCAGAGAGATAGAGATAAGAGGGAGAGAGAGATGTATAGTGGTTGTCGGTAAGATGGAGAGAGTTGAACTCATCAAGGCTAAAGGGAGAAGAGAGAGAGTACAGCCTTCGCTTACATCTCGATCTGGATCTCTTCTGCGAATATGATCAAGGCTGTACCCTCTCTCTTCTTCTCTTAGCTTCTTGATGCAAACACCCATGGACGAAAGCCCCTGCAGAATCACTATTGGAGCTTGAGATCCATGTCTATGATCATGCACCCAGTCAAACATCAACATTTTGGTTAGTTTCCTTTCTTTAGTTTGTTGAAGTGCCGTCATGAATCCATGAGATATCGCACGGCGTATGTACTGGACTAGTTGATATACAAGCTACAATTGGAGATATTTTTCCCCAGTCTGAACTGCATGCTATGTGAACATAGACGATATGTGAACATGTACTGCACTGTTTGTCAACGTAGACGATATGTGAACATGTAGATGTGTCACCACAAGAACCACAAATCTATCGTCATGCTTGTGAGTTGTGACGAGATGGTACAGACTGTCCTTTCTGAAGGACACTCATCAATCTACTTCATTCCTCAAGGCAAGCAAGTGTTGGATCTCTATGCTTGAATCTCGATTTAAACCCTATTTACTTTTTTTTTGTTCATTTCTGCAAGAACCTGAACTGCATGTTAAGTTGGAGTCTAATGTGACCAAATCTTCTCCCTAAAGGACGATGTCTATGTATGCGGCTGACCACTAAACGGATCGATTTTACATAGAATGAAGAAACTCTGGGTATGTCTCCAAGACTAATTAAATCAAATGTACTCAGGCAGGTTAAGGTATATTCTTGCTGTTATCCTCTCTCTTGCTTATATAAATGTTTATTTTTATATTTTTATCTCCAAGAATTTTCTTGCCATTGGATAGACGATCAAGGTGAAAAAAAATCACAGAGAGCAAGCGAACAATTTTTACATGTACATATCTGGTTTGTTGCTTAGGTAAAATACAAATCTTACATGTACATGTACATATAAGAGATTAATGGGTATGGTGCCTCTCTGTATTAATGTCTAGCTTGTCAATTCATTTTTAGGTGCATTTTAGTATTCCTCAAAGAATTTACTTTAATTTATCATGTGCATATTATAATTTTTGTTCTGAAAGTGAATCGTCTTATGGTGCGTAGAATTACAATTACTATAGAGGAAAATTGGAAACTTTCCATTTATCTTGTTTCTGAAAGTGAATTACCTTATGATGAACATATCTTTGTAGATCAAATTCCATAATCAAACAAATTGTGTAATTCTAGCAACTTCAGTGCCATTTTTTACTTATAAACTTATTATTTATTCTTATTATTTCATACAGTGAACGTTAATCTCAAACAAATAGAACATCTTCTAAGCATATGGTTTAAATCCAATGCTAAACTTTTAGAATGTTGGCATTGTTGTTTATACTAAGAAGCCTTCATTAAATAATAGTTTTTTTTACCTCTGGTCCTTCATAGTTGCTCGTGTGGCACACATGCTGTCAAACTTTTTGTCTTTTATCCCCACCCAAAGAAAAACAAATAAAGTACCTTATCACCGTGTCTACTTCTGTCTTTGTTCAATGCTTCTCCTTTTCAATTATGAAATGTGCTTCACATATAACCCATGAATCTGACGTATGATGCAACTATATATAGCACGGATCATCAACTATTATGTCAAGACATCTGAAGATTTTAGCATTGTTCTTAATTGTGTAGTCTAAATATTGATCCTAGGCATATATCTAAGTCCCGTTGCATCAGTTAATTAGTATCAAAGCGAAGGTTCATATAGCTGGGGCACATATCTGCGCTACTCACCCCCACCACAACAAAGCATGAAATATGACAATACTTAATTAAATATTTCTTGGATTGGATGGTTTGCAAGATGCCATAGTTATTCGTGATCAAATCAATCAAAAAATAAACCTAAGCGGCAATGCTCTTAACTCAGACTGACTGACGATGAATAACCTATAAATTAAGGGTTTAATAAGGCATGCACCTAGATGCGAGGTGAGAATCTGTTGACTGGCCAACCGACAAAATGGGCACATTGGAAGTCACATGAGAATCGAAATATAGTTTTCCGATGTTCTTGACTCTTGAATTCAGATAGAAAATGAATGAAAATAGAACCCATTTGTTCAATTTTTTGTGAGAAGAGAATCGCTAGCATTTGTTCATGTACGTAGTTAGCCATCTGCGCTGGACATATGTATATAGATTTTGGACTGCAAAAAGAAGAATTTATGGGATATTTTACAGCCATCACATTTAAATTGGAAGAGTGTTTGTATAGCGTAGTTTGCCTTGGTTATCCATAGAGCAAAGAAAAAACTTTCCAACTAAAGAAACCTAGCTAGCTAGTCTAGGCGTCGGCCATTCGGTTTTGTAAACTCTTTGTACACATTTTCTATTTTATATATCGGTGACATCTGGGCTCAGTGATTGTTATGCTACACGTACTGTGATCAATCTCCGTTGCAAGATGAAGATGAAGAATGATTATTATGGATTTCATTCAAGCCGCGCCTGCGCACTCAATCCGCACGGCATGTGGTCAATGTCAATGCATATAATCGAGGTAATCTCATGCCAACACAAGAGTAGAGGTGGGAGACGGGCCGTGTTTTCTGGGTCGGTTGAGGCCCGGCCGGCCCGGCATGGCCTAAGCACAGCACAGGCACGGCCCAAATGGTGGGCCAGACTGGGCCTAGAAAGCCCGCCCGTCGGGTGGCACAGCACAGCTCGACGAATCGTGCCATGCTCGGGCTGGCCCGGCACGGGGAGCACGACGGGCACGGGTAGCATGGCGGGCACGCTGGCGCCGTCAGCCGCCTCGGCCTTGCACGGGCAGAGCCACCGAACGCTGTGCCAGCCCAGGCCACCGTAGCCATCATGCCACGCTCCACGCACACATTCACGGATCGGAGACGGAGATCACGTACATCTACATACCAGAGAGACAAGAGAGGTTGCGTTGTGCACACACCTCAGTAGCAGTCGGTAGTTTGTCACATGGCCGAGGGGCGAAGGCATCGAGGGCCCGAGGCCAGACCGCTGGAGGGGGAGCTACTGAGGGGAGGAGGAGGCAGCGGGGGGAAGGGGAGGAGGCAGCACTGGGGGGAGGCGACAGGAGAGGAGGTGGCGGCAGGGCGAGGAGGGGGAGGAGGGGGCGACGGGGGATCTAGGGAGGAGGGCGGCTGGGGGGAGGGGGTAGGAGGGAGGCGGTGGCGGCGAGGGAGAAATGGTGGGACTAAGGCTGTCGCCTGTCGGTGGAGGTGGTGTGGGAAGAAAATAAGAGGAGAGAAGAAAAGGGAGGAAGAAAAAAAAGAGAAGCAGAAAAGAAAAGAAAATAAAGGAAAAAATAAAAGGGATGGAGAAAAAAAGAAAGAGGAAGAGAAGAAATGTATTTCTGATTGTATTAAATTGCAAACTCCCACTAATAAATATTATGATTATTAAAAATTAATTTAGTAGTCACATGTAAATATTAGAAACCCATTAAGAATGGTAGAAACTGACGACGACGGGGACGACCTTTTAGATGCGAGGTTTTTTTTCTATTACTGCGAAAATTGAACTTTTCATTGTAAAATTTATGTGTTCCAAACGAGTCCCTCTAAATTCGGGCTCGGTGAACCCCCAAACCCTAACATGGGGAACCCAAGACCTAATTCGGCGAACCTCGTCGCCACTGGTGTTGCCAGAGAAGAAGACCTCGACGATTGGAGCACTAATCTCCGAGCAAATTGTAAGACCATAAATTTCAATGATTTACGCATAAATTATCATTCATACGATGTATAGCAATTCCATAATACTCCCTCCATCCAAGTTTACAGAACACATGGATCCAATCTCCCAAATTTATACAGTATAATCTAAGTAAGTATCTGTACACAATACAATCCAAGAAGCAACTTTACAAGATACAATCCAAGAAAGTATCTTACTGAGAACTGATCCAAGAAGTAGAAACATAAGTATTGTGTGTCGTTGTGTTACCTGATTGTAGTTCAGGACTTCACTGGAGGAGTGATCGACGGTGGCAATGGTGCTAGGGGCTGGCCGTGAAAGGAGACGAGAGAGCGACAGAGGGCGTCCCAGGCCTCGCTGACGAGCGTGTAGTGTTTTGGAGAAATCACGTAATGAATTGATTAATGAATCAAGGATTATATATAGGCCTCTTCCTTCTATATCTGAACAACCGGTTTATAAAATCAATACCCAAGAGATAAGTAAATTCCAATTTTCTCTGAAATATTTACGTCATTGTGTGCCCATATTTTTATACAACTAATTCGATTTGAAGTAGTTTTATCGAGGCGGGTGCAAAAGAAAAGAAGATGGCGAATGCCGCCACCATTGTTGCCACCACCTTCGTTGTGTATAGTTAATTTGGACTGAGCCTGGGCTGACACAACATGAACACCGGTATGGCGGGCTTTGGGTCATGCTTGGGCCTAGCCGAAGGCGAGGCAGGTCGGCACGACATGGCATGGCGGCACGGCATGAAATGGCCCAAAGCACGATGGGCTTGGGCCGTGTCGGCACGGCACGGCCCAATGCCCACCTCTACACAAGAGTGAAACAAGCTGCAATGTGGAGGAAGCTTCCATCAAAAGACTTCTGATATGATTAACCAATGATTTAAATAATGAGTATTGCGATATAGCGGTGACACGGCAATTAAGAAAGCCATAGCTAATAGCGAAAGCTATCGTGGAGGCTATGCTACATCGTGGTGCTATCAAAAAGGTGCTAATTCTATTGCTTTCCATGGTTATGTAGAATACAATATGAATAGGAAAATTTTATAACAAGAATGTCAAGCAAAGTGCAACTAAAAAGTTGCAAATTTACAACACTTCCATGACATGTCCAACCTAAAATCTAAAAATATAACTATATTATTTTTTCAAAAATCTAAAACATTTTGCTTGATTTATTACCATAAATAAAAATAATTTTGAAGCTTTAAATTTTTAAAAGTTTAATTCAATGTATAAAATGATTTTTTGAACACTAGAAATAAATTATCATTTCTTGAAATAGAATATAAAATGTATAAGTATATAAAATTTTAAGTTAGAATTGAAGTACCAAATATTTGAACTCAAATTATCCTAAGATTACTACCACAGAAAGGGTCATCACACATGGTTCAAAACCATTATCACATATGGTTTCTAAAATGTCTGAATTTATGTGTCTGTGATAATAAGTGGTTATCACATACGGCTCTCAAACAGTTTATGATAAGTTACAAGACAGTTATTTTGAACAACCATCTGTGATATGTCTGCTATCACAAACAGTTCTTAAATATAGTTGTCTGTGATATCTTACATATCACAGACGGATAATATTAGTAACCGTCTATGATATGTAAGATACCACAAACGGCTAATACCAAAAACCATCTGTGATATATCTGATATCACAGAGGGTTCTTAAATATAGCCGTCTGTGATATCGGACATATCACAGATGGTTTGGTATCACAAACCGTCTGTGATAGCTATTTGAAAAGGTCAATTATTTTTTTTATTTTTCAGCTAGCCTCAGGAAATACTAGCCATGTCCTTTGAAAACAAGCAAGCAGTTCACATATATAGCACATGATAATCATTACACAAATCTCATAGATGAATTAAACAACGCAAGCAGATCACATATATAGCACATGCCAATCATTACATAGATCTCACAAGTGAATTAAATAAATGAATGAAGTACAATTGAATTAATTATTTGATTAAGCACAACTGAGTGAGTTACAATTGAATCAAATGTTCAAACATCTAATCATCTTCATCGGGGTTGCACTTTCCATTCGGTTGAATGACATCTGCCTTCAAGAATTTGAAGAGCTTTCCTCAAACTTCAAAGAGGTTGTCAAGATCAAATGCACTTGAGTCGTATTCCACACCCTGTCACTAGATGTGTTAAAGTCATTAGCATATATACACATATATAGAAATTGACAATCATGAAATAAATATTGGCAGGTTGACAAACCTCTAGATATTTTGTCTTATTGCCCATGATTTCCTGCATATATCTATAAACATAGAATTCACATATATAAGGACTATAAGTTCTAGAGATATTATTATGAAGTGTGATATAGAATTATTGTATTGTAGCGGGTACTAGAAATTGTGTCCTATGTCGCAATGTGGCACTGGATTCTTTACGTCTCACTCCCCAGGCAACATAAGCGCTGAACGACCTATATGATTTCAAAAAGTTAGCCTCGGCTATTGCAAATGAAGGGAAGACTACAATAGAGTTATGTATGGAGGAAATGAGTTTACCTGTCAATTGCTTGTTGCATAAGGGTGAAGTCGTAGTTGCTCCTAAGCAGGGAATCATGGTATATTTCCTTTCTCTACTTTGGTACAATTATAATTAGAATCCAGTGAGACTTAGTCATGTATGTCACCATAGTGATTAATCCTAAGTTCATGTTACGTATAACGCACAAATAAAACTTGATTGGCAACTAGTGAAGCACTTACCCCTAGTTGAAGGGTACCATAATGCAGTCCTTGTCACTCTGAATAAGCAATCCTGTTGTTATTTAATTTTTGATGAAGGAAGAATTGCCCTTGATGCATTGCTTATAGATCTATACATAAGCAATGAGTTCTGACATTTTATCGATATTATTTGAATATGGAACTTAATTGTATAATACACTTATAGTGTCCAACATCGTAGAAGGAGATGTCAAGTTCGTCGAGATTAAATAGTAAAAATAAGTCTATGAATGTCACAACGAAGTAGCCCAAGTCATGGAGGAAATGCGCTTCTGTGTATCTCACAGTGAATCCACTTTGCCAGTTTGGCTTCCTGTTGGACCTCTACATGTATCAGGCATACAAAGTCCAGCAAACTAGTCCAAGGCTGGATAATTATGACTTGGGACCAATGACACTTTGAGCTTGTACTTCCAGGGCCTAGGAGGTACCTTAATCTTCTTCAGTTGGACCCTAGCGTGCGCCTTAGCGTCTAGCTTAAAATACATATTCCGCGTCATCTCCATGGGAGCCGATGCAATGGTCTTTTGAAAAAAAGCTTGAAGTACAGTTATAGAGGGTTCTGTTTGATAGAGATGGTCGTGTGGAGATTACGGCACGAAAAGGTCTAGGGTTATGTCCCACTTGGGCCACTAAATGAATGTGTGAATGGTGTCCCCTAGTATCATGATCTTTCGTTTGGGGCCTTCTCATCTGTGATAGCCTTCAAAACATTATTAATCATGTCCACTTGGACCTTTGTGAAACCGGTCCCTAGCTGGGCACCATGCACCAGCATCCCTAATAAGCATGGATACGCCGTCTCCCTCCCATTGTCAATGGGAATAGAGCCAACAAGCCTAACTCTAAGAATGCATGGTGTGGGCTCCTACATAACAATACACGATGAGCTAAGGTATCCACCGGACTATCTATGTAGCATTTTAGATAGGTACATTACATGGATATCATCAATAGGTAAGTGGACATCGCTATGTTCAGAAATTAGCATGGACGCGTAGTCTACTCTGACGTTGAGGTGATGAGGACATCACTTCGACTGATATGAACACTCCTCTTGCTACTACCTTGAATGATGTCCAAGGTCCAATTACTTGGACACATGCTCGTCAACTAAATTATCAAGTAAATTCGTTTCTAGGGCTGGGTGTATTACTTAAGAACTCTATGATGCTGCCTAATGAAGATAATTTGCTTGTGCTTAGAAATCTAAGACGGAACAGTAAGGAGTTGATGATATACATCAAGGAAGAAGAAGGCAATAACAATGGCCAAAGGAGATGAAGAATTTATGGCCTTTCAACTCAAAGAGCTTTGGCCACCCTTTTACTTGGTGCTACGTCACCTTTTGGGCCAAGGACCTTGTATCACCACTTAGACTATTTGGGCCGGCATCATTCATGGGACGGTACTGTTCATGTGAACAGTACCACATCTGTACTGTTCACGAGAACAGTACCTATGAATAGTACCACACCCTTTTCATTAGATAAGTTCGGCTTCCTCTTCCCTATTTAAGGAGGCCGCACTCCTTTAGTTTTCCTCGAGTTTTTCTTAAGAGATTATTCTGCTTAGCAGTCTCACCGCACGTCCGGTTGAGAAACCCCAACTTGTGAAGTTAATCTTTATTCACAATACAATTTCAGATTGCATCTTTTACTCTCTTGCTTGTGTTCTCGATTCGCTTGCAGGAGATAGCCTTCTTGGCGAGGTCAACCGCGTTTGGCACAGTTGATAACCATCGGAGCAGTTGTATAGTGATTGCAAGGGGTTCAATCTATTTTGGTCGGAGCCTTTGGATCATCAACGTCGTGTTCTCCACAATCGACTTATTAGTACCTTTCGGAAGATCGGGCCATCGTCATATTTTGAGGGGGCTGGGTACCGCAATAACGGGGTGGCTTGTGAGTGGTTGCGAAGTTCTCTCAATTCTTCCCTCAATGAAACTATCTCTCCTTGAAGTGAGGCACTTCTCTTATCTTGAAGTGAGGCAGATAGCTCTTCCCCAAGTTGTGCACGAAGCTCCAGTTTCATTTGTTCCTCGCGCTGGGCTTAGATCTCTTCCTACTCCTATACGCCTTGGAGTCATTTGGGAATCCGTGTCTCCAAGGTATGTAAACCTGTAGGCCTCGTGTTGATGGACCTATTAACAACTAGATAGTTTAACATATCTTACCAGACGTTGGGGCACTTACTTGTTTATGGAGTTTTTGAAAGAGGAGACATCTAAAGACGTGATTGATGATCTAGCTCTTAACCAGTTTCGGGTGCGCTCATTTGTGATCTTGGCAGATGACAGGGAGGCCTCCAATCGATTGTGATCTTATCCTGCAACCTTCATTGTGGGATTTTACCTGCGTACGCAGTGGTGTCGAGTCTATGGGGGTGAGTGCTTTGTGCCTAGAGAGCCTTGTGTGTCGCACTTTGCTATTGAAATTTTGTCATTGTCTTCATTTACACAAAGGCCTCCTATGTTTCCGACAACAAGAAAGAATCCTCGTGAAGGGCGTGCGATCCTTGGTCACGTACTACGTGACAAGCATACTCTTGATGGTCTTTCATGCTTTTTCCATCACGATGAGTGCCTGCTATCACACGAGTCCTTGGACTTCGTCTGGGATCTCAAACGAGTCTGAAATTTTCACCCACAGCTGATTGTTTTGAATGTTTGTCAAAGCTTTCTAGTTTGCTATGGTGATGGGGACCTATTGCCTTCCAATTATCCCATAGGTAGTCTAGAATGCTATCGCTGCATTCTTTGGTTACAGAGCGACCCCATCCAGAGAGACCACTGTGGTGGTCATTTAGCCCTCTGGCCTCGAACCCATTTGGCAACATCGATGGCAACAATGACGATTGTTTGTACGTTATCTCTCTTATAAGAAAAAAACTAATTTTAGTGAGCTATGAGCGTAAACAAAGTGAATCGCAAAGGACCGCTGTTAAGAAATAAGAATATTCGGTGATGTATTATATTGCTATAAGGTCTCTTTGCAACACTACAGTATGAAGCTAATGACACACACTACTGTCATCGACATATAGGACCAGAAAAATAAGTGTGCTCACACTATCAGTTTTGTAAACACAAGGCTCTTCTTCATTCTTAATGAAGCCAAACCCTTGGAATACCTCATGTAAATGAATGTTCCAATTCCAAAAAGCTTGCTTTAGTCCATAGATAGATTTATGAAACTTGCATATCTTTCTAGCCTTTTTAGGATCAACAAAACTCTCAGGTTGTGTTATGTACACATCCTCACTTAGATTTCCATTTAGGAAAACCGTTTTGACATTCATCTACCATATCTCATAATTGAAATATGCGACATATAGGACCAAAAAAATAAGTGTGCTCCCACTAGCAATTTTGTAAACACAAGGCTCTTCTTCATTCTTAATGAAGCCAAACCCTTGGAATACCTCATTAAAATGAATGTTCTAACTCCAAGAAGCTTACTTTAGTCCATAGATAGATTTCTGAAGCTTGCATATTTTTCTAGCCTTTTTAGGATCAACAAAACTCTCAGGTTGTGTTATGTACATATCCTCACTTAGGTTTCCATTTAGGGAAACCATTTTGACATTCATCTACCATATCTCATAATTGAAATATGTAGCAATAGTTAGATGAAGGATAGACTTAGCATAGCGACGGATGAGAAGGTTTTATCATAGTTAACACCTTGAATTTATTTAAAATCCTTCGCCACCAATCGTGCCTTATGAATATGAACATTTCTATCTATGTCTATCTTTTTCTTAAAAACACAATTATACTCAATGGTTTTTACACTATAGGGTGGATCAACCAAGTTCCAAACATACTTATCATATATGGAGTGAATTTTGGATCTCATGGCTTGTCGAGACCTGAATATGCAAATCCGGACTTTCCGTGTATACCACACTAATCTAGGATCACGCTAGTGTACACAGTTTAACATAAATGAAATATTGACCATATGCATGATAAAATAAAAGGAAAACTCAAATATTAATAATTAGTAGAGTACAACCTTATGGCCAAGCTTACAACTTACTAGCATGAAGAGCTTAAAATCTAGTAGTAGAAAATAGAAATAAGCGTAGAAGCCATACGACATACCCACAGGCAATCGAATTGGAAGTGAAGGCCTAATCCGTGAAGTCATCGAAGTATCCTCTCTCTGGAACCTCCTGCTGATATAGCTCCTCCTCCTCAACTGAGCAACAGTGGGTATAAAGCTGTGAGTACATTGGTATTCAGCAACTCATTTGTAACAAATGAATGCGATATGGATGGCTGAAAGGTTAATTTGCAAAAAGCAATATTTTTAAAGTAAATACTGTAATTAGATTGGAAGCGAACTTTAAAGAAAAATAATAATAAATAAATCATCAACAGGATTGAATAAACCACTTGTGAACCTCCCATTCACAAGCTAAACCAATAGTAAACTAACCATTCACTTTCCAACAATAACCAACCAGGTTTTTATGAAAACTCTATCCCTCATATGAAATCACGGAGCATTGTCCATAACCGGGGACACGACTATTCGAATAGTTTTACACTCTGTAGAGGTTGCACAAGTGTACCCACACGATGTGATTATCCTCACATTAAAGAAAATCATAACAAGGTCTTTACAAAGTTCAACCTCAACTCAATCCCACCCGCTAGGGTTTTGCATCATATCCCCTTGCGCCTCATAGAAATCAGCAACCATGTTCATCACATTGGCGAGATTGAAATTGAAATATTCCAAATTAATCAGTTAGGTCTATCCCATACTAGACATGTGGTTTGCACAATATGACTCAGATCAATAGTGCACAAAGTTAAGTCCTTAATATTAAACAAGCGAGACTTTCACAATCCTTGATGTGAATCAACACTTCTTCCTTTACTTCACAATCACTCGTCCAAGTGAAAACCAGTTTTGTATAACCAACACCAATGACACACGAATGTCATGGTACAAATTTTATAACTATGGTTCCAATCACGATTCCTTGTAGCTCCAACCACAATTCAATATCTCATTAAGTCAAATTAATTAATTGATCATATATGATAACGAACCCATCAAAATGTAAGCATGGCTAAGCATATTAACTGTACCACCAATATGACAACTAGTATAGTATCACTAAATAATTTTCTAACCTATGGTGATAATGATATCATGGTATTCAAATATATCAAGGAGGAATTAATCAATTGGGATGATAGCTACTAAGTATGAGGGTTTGTAAATAAAATAGCAATGCAAGATAATTTAAAATAAAATAATTAAATAATAGATTAAAAACTAGGTTCAACATGATCAAAGGACATGACTTGCCTTGGCCTGGCTTAGTGAGAAACTCTGAATCTTCTGGCAGTGCTCCTACTCCTTCAAAGAAGCGATATAACAGGAGAGAAAATGATCAAGACACAAAAGTAAAACCAAATAAAATTCAAATGAACTTTAAAATCATCAAAACCAGAACTAATGATAGAGCTCGATTTTAGATGAATTTAGAAAAAAGAACGGGGTCAATCGGAGCTAGGACGGGGAAGAACGAGCTCTTGAAACATTAAATGGGTGGAAAATACTAGAAAATCAAAAAAAGCTACAATGCTGCGGACTCAGTGCACGGAAAAGCGGGTCTACGGTGGACTCAATGCATGGAATAGTGCACAGCGGTGGGTGCTAACGCGGTGGCCAGGGCTAATAAGACAGCTGGCTGGGCTGACACGTGGCACTAGGACTGACGTGGCATGATGACATGGAAGCTGGGACGGTTGGGTGCTAATGTGGCACTGACACATGGCACCACATGGCGATTGGGGCTGAGCTATTGGCTAAGCTGGCTATTGACTCGGACAGAGACCAGCGCATGAGCTCACAACACAGTGTCTCTGACAGGTGGGTCCTGGCTGACAGCAGCTCGGTGCACGATGGAAGCGGTCCACCGAGAACACGAAAGGACGCGGGTGGCGGAGTGCGGGGTGATTGTCAGCGTGATTCGACAGTGACGGTGCCGACACGCGGACAGATCTTGACCGCAGGTGCAGATCTGGATGAGTGGTCTAGATGTCCACATCGGACAGTCCACAGGGCAACGCGTGGCACGAGCCATCGGCGTGCAGCGCGAGGTGTTGCGGGCATAGGCGCTGGAGCTGGGACCGAGGGGCGGCGGCGCAGGTGATGCAAGCGCGAACGTAGTGGAGAATGCAGGATAGGGCGGCAGTGCGGGTTGTTGGAGCTCTGGCGAGGGCCGCAAGATGCACCAGATGGTGGCAGCGACTCACCAGCGGCGACGAACGATGGCGGCGAGTCACAGAAATGGCGCAAGTGCTCAGCTTCCAAAATGTGAACAATCTGCAAACTCCAGCGAGTGGCAGCAAGGCACGAACACGACTCTAGGATGCGGAAGGCGGAGGCGAGGTGCGGCGCTTTACGCACGGGGAGCGAAGGAATCAGGCTCGGAGATGGCGCGCGCACGGGGAATCCAAGTCGAGCACGCATGTCGAGGCACGTGCGAAGTAGATGCAATGGCGGAGTCCCGTGCGGAGACGATGCACAGTGCCTGGGTGCGCAGATGCGCGATGCGTGGCAGCTAGACGGATCAGACAGTCATATGAGAATGCAGAGATAGATAGTGCGGAGCGTTCTCGATGACCGGCACGTGGCTCACCGAAGAAATCCAGCGGACGCAGGGCGGTCGGCTAGTGGGATGGCCGACGCGCGGTAGGGGGTAGATCGAACAGCTGCAGGGACGTGGGCCGGATGAACAGGACGGGCTGGCTCGGTACTGTTCACAATGGGTTTTTTTGGGATTTTTCTTTTTTTGAAATCCAAATAAAATAAAATGAGCTCTAGCAAATAGAAAATAAACCTAAAAAATTCTCAGAAAATTTCTTGAGACACAAGGAATCCAAATAAAATATTTTCAGCTTATGTTAATGTTTATTTTAATAAGATTAAATCCTTTTAATTCATAAAAATTTATTTTATGCTTTAATTAATTTTAGAAAAATCTAATCAATGAATTTTATTTTAAAAGCTACAAAAAAGACTCTGAAAAACAAGTTGTTACATGGCTCCATGCCATTTCTCATAGTCCAGACCCATCATCGCTTTCTTATACTCCAGACCCATCATCCCATTCCATTAAAGTGTTCTCGGCAGAGTTAGCTGTGAAATGATTTCACATTACTTTAGATGATCACCAAACTCATGGCTCAAATATTTATCTCCACGATCTGATCGTTGGGCTTTAATTGTCTTGCTAAGTTGATTTTGTACTTCGTTATGAAATTCTTTGAACTTTTCAAATGATTCATACTTATGCCTCATTAAGTAGATGTATCCATATCTACTAAAGTCATCGGTAAAAGTTATGAAGTATTGAAAATCACCTCTGACCATTGAGCTCATTGGTCCACATACATCCGAATGTACTAAGGCCAACAAGTTATTTTCCCTCTCACTTAGACCAGTGAAAGGCGCCATAGTCATTTTGCCAAGTAAACAAGACTCGCATGTTTTAAATGATTCAAAATCAACTGAGTTTAGAGGACCATTTTTATGGAGCTTCACCCTGCACTTCTCATTTATGTTACCCAATAGACAATGTCAAATATAAGTGGAATTCAAATCATTAGGCCGAAGTCTCTTATCACTAATGTTATAGATAAGCACATCGTCAAGATTTAAAACATATAATCCATTTATCAATGGAGCATGACCATAAAGCATATCATTTAAATAAATTGAACAACAATTGTTCTTTATTCTGAACTCATAACCTCCTACTCCAAAACATGGAGTAGAAATAATATTTTTGCTTAAGATAGGAATGTAATAACAATTATTTAATTTCAAAACTAATCCTAAGGGTAAAGATAATGGTAAATTACCAACAGCCAACGCAGCAACTTTTGCTCTATTGCCCATGCGAAGATCAACCTTGCCTCTTGCTAAACTCCTACTCATTATTAGCCCTTGCATCGAATTGCAAATATGAGCAACTAATTCAGTATCAAATACCCAAGAACTAACGTGAGAAGTAGCAAGATTTATTTTTATAACATTTATATTTGAAGTAGAAGTCTTACTTATCTTCTTATTTTTCAGTTTTACCAAGTACTTCTTGCAGTTTCTCTTCTAATGTCTAGTTCGTTGGCAATGGTAGCAAATAGTATTAGGTCTCCTTATATAGCCTCCAATCGGATCCTTATCCGATAGAGTATCCCACTCGAAGACTATCATCTAAACCCTTAACATTCCAGCCCATTAAGTGTGTCACCCTGTAAGCTCATGTATATTTGGTCATGGACTAAAAACTCTTTTCTAGTCCATAAGTCGGTAGTGGTATCTAGCAGGATATAACGACTCCCAAACATACATAAAGATCGTATCGGACGAATCTATATACTGCTTTTGTATCGATCCCTTTGCCTCATGATACCAAATCGATCTCAAGGCAGAAGTGCTATCCTATGATAGCTCGATGCTTCACTCGAACCTATAGTGCATTACTCAGGTGTGATTGACTCCTCAACCATATTCGGCATGATCATGCACTTTCTTAATTCAATCACATCTAGGGGCATAGAGATATCTGTCCTGTTATATAGGAGGGGCAAATTCCATCTTGATCGCTTATATTCCTCCGCATATTTATGATCATCTAGTCACGAAGTAATGTTTGGTAACCCCTAACTAAACTATTACACATGTAGGAAATAATTGCGATCTCAGGTCTAAGGATCCTATATACACTATGTATGAGGTCAACTTGTCGAGGCCCGAATTTGCAAATCTAGATTCTCTGTGTATACTACACTAGTCTAGGATCACGCTAGTGCACACAGTATGGATAAAATATCGACCATATACACAATAAAATAAAGAAAAAGGTTCAAATATTAATAATTATCAGAGTATAACCTTATGGCCAAGCTTACAATTAATAGCCTGAAGGGCTAAGGAACTAGCAGCGGAAAATAGCAATTAAGCATGGAAGCCACTCGACATGCCCACATGCAATCGACTGAGAAACGAAGTCCTAATCCATGAAGTCATTAAAGTATCCTTCTTTAGGTACCTTTTGTTGATATGGCTCCTCTTCTTCCACTGAGCAACATTAGGCATAAAGCCGTAAGTACATTTGTACTCAGCAAGTACTTGTGGTTTCTATAATTCCTTTGATTATTTATTCATTATTGTTTTTCCTACAAATAAATGCAATATAATATGCAAGGCTTACCAATGGATGACTGGAAGGTTATTTTGCAGAAAGCAATTATTTAAGGTAAATACAATAAATAGATTGAAAGTGAACTTTAGGAAAAAAGTATAATGAATAAATACTCAAAGGAATTATAGAAACCACAAGTGAACTGACCATTCACTCCAATGAACCACACGTGAACCTCCCATTCATGTAATGAACCACCAGTGAACTAACCTTTCGTTTTCCATGACTCTCTCAGCAAATTTTTTAAGAAACTATCTAGCCCTCATGTGAAATCACTGAGCATTGTACATAACTAGGGACACGGCTATTCGAGTAGTTTTACACTCTACAGAGGTTACATAATTTTACCCACATGATATGATCATCTTGTGATGTTACCGATATAATATGCTTCCTTTGATATGTCGACCAAGAAGATCACAATAAGGCCTTTACAATGTTCTGTCATAACTCAATTTCGCCTGCTAGGGTTTCGCATCACACCCCCTTGTGCCTCATGGAAATCAGTAACCATGTTCATCATAGTAGCGAGATTGAAATTGAAATATCACAAATTAATCAGCCAGGTTTATGCCACACTAGACATGTGATTGCACAGTAAGGCTCACATCAATAGCGATGCATGATGATTTAAAATAAAATAGATAATTAATAGATTAGAAACTAGGTTCAATATGATTAAAGGACACGACATGCTTTGGCCTTGCTCAGTTATGAACTCTTGATTTTTTGGTGGTGCTCCTGCTCCTTCGAAGACGCGATCAAACAAGAGAGAAAACAAATGAGCCATAAAAATAAAATCAAATAAATTTAAATGAACTCCAAAAACCTCAAAAACAGAACCAAAATATAGAGCTCAATTTTTGATGAATTTAGAAAAAAGAATGAGTTAATCAAAGTTAGGACGAAGGAGAATGGGTTTTTGGAAAATTTGCTCCAAAGGAAAATACTGGAAATTTAGAAAAGCTACTGTGCTGTGGACTCAGTGCACAGAATAGCGGGTTCACGATGGACTTGACTCACAAAATAGTGCACGCGACTAGGCTTGCAAACGCGATGGTTAGGGCTGACGTGGCAAACACGTGGCCGACACATGGCGACGGGTGGTAGGTAGGGCTGACATGGCTGATGATGTGGTACGGTGATGTGGCTGATACGTGGTATACTGACATGGCATCCGACATGGCATTTGAGATGGCTCAGGTGCTGACGTGGCACTGACACACTACGACACGTGGCACCTAGGGCTAAGATGGCTCTGTCGTGGCTGCTGACCTGGCTCGGTTGGCTCATGGGTTCATGGAATAGTGGCGGCTGGTAGGTGGGTTTCGGCTGTCAGCGGCACGGTGCACGTGGACTTGGTTCATGGATAAGCCAAAAGGTCGCGGGGGTGGCTGGCGTCGGCCAGCGCATGGATCGAGGTGACCGTTTGACAGACGAAGGGTCGCGCGAGCGACGGTGATGGGCACGAGAACTGAGCGGCAGCACAGGCGAAGAAGCAAAGCAGCGGGGATTGGCTGGTCGACGACGGCAGGGGGCGGGTCCAACCGACGAGGGCGGCGAGATGACTGGACAGTGGTTGGACTCACCGGCGATAGGATGGAGACGGTCAGAGCGGTCTTGCAGTGATAATTAGCGAGGCAGTCGGGGAACACGACGGCAGCTCACGGGCGATCGCAACGGAAGACGACGAGGTTGCTTACTAACGAGCGGTGGCGGAGATGGCTTAGCAGTGTGCAGCGGAACTCAGCCAGGAAAGATAACGAACGATCATCGGCTAGGAGGACGATGATGACCCACTTAGCGGTGATGACGGAGGCAGCGGTGCTCGGCACGAACAGCGAAAACGACGAACAGTTGTGACACACGGAACATGAGGGAGGCGGTGGGCTTTATAGCATGGACGCCAAGGGAGTCTGGTGCAGACACGGCATAGAGTCCGCTACGGAGATAGCAAGCAGCGGCAGAGTTCGACCTGAGCATGACAATGAACAGTAGCTCCATCGACGGATGGACGATATGTGGCACTTCGGAGGATCAGACGACTATGGTAGATAGCACTGATGAACAGTGCTAGCGGATGATTGACACGCGGCCTTCGGTCGGAAATCCAGCAGCTAAGGATGAGCACGGTAAGATGACTGACACGTGTCAAAGGAAGGATCGGGCGGCTGGAAATGACGGGTTAGGATGAACAGTAATGGGCCGGCCTTTTATTGTTCACAGACTTTTTAGGGTTTTCTTCTTTCAGAAATTCAAATAAAATAAAATAAGCTCTACAAAATAGCGAATAAACCCAAAAATTGTCAGAAAATTCTTTTTAATTGTCAAAAATAAGGAATCTAAATAAAATATTTTTAGCACGTGTTAATATTTATTTTAGTCATATTAAATCCTTTTAATTAATAAAAATTCATTATAAGCTTTAATTAAATCCAAAAAATCCAAATGGTGAATTTTATTTTAAAAGGCTTCAAAAAGACTTTAAAAATTAGGATGTTACACGACTAATAACACTTCAGATTATAACAATTCCGCAATGTTTTATTATGGGTCAATCCAATGTCATGTTCTCTAACATATGTCCACATTATTGATTTGATATCCTATATCCATGATCCGTGAAATATGATCATCAATCAATACATGTGCTAATCTGTAAATCAGGGATAATTTAGAATAACATCAAATATAAATAAAGAGTTTCACGAATAAGTCATATACTTGTTGATCAATATGAAAGACATTTATTCAAAGGATAAAATAACATATTATTAAAAAGATCATAAACATAGAAATGATATAATCATCTGCAGATTACCTCTAAGATTATCACTAACAATGTCCCACTTGCATTAGAGTCAATTACACAAGTATCTAATACCCATAGCTCCTGTATGCGCATCATATTTTGGCTGTGGAAGAGGCTTTGTCAACGAATCAACAATCGATGCTAACCAGCCATACTATTGGGTACGTACCACTAGCTACTAGCATTGATATGCTGTTATGGCCTATTTTTGACTGATTTCGCTAGTTCCAGCTATATATGTTGGTTGGTGTCACTACTACAGAAACACTATTAGTAGACGCAACATCACAGTCGGTTTTGTGAAACTGTCTATGTAGGGTTAATATCACAGATGGTTCTTAGTAAGAATCGTCTGTGAAGTATCACAGACGATTCTTGGCAAGAACCATCTGTGATAATAGAAGTATCACAGATGGTTTTTAATAAAAACTGTCTGCGATAATCATCTCATCATAGATGATTTTTATTAAAAATCGTCTGTGATAATTTGATATATATTGTTTGCACCGCTTAGATCCGCGTCTGTCTTTAGTTCGATCTAAATCTATGCGCCCTGGCCTCCTCCTCCCCCCGAGCCATCGCCGACTTCCCCGAGCCCGGCGCCCTCCTCCTCCCCCCCGAGCCCGGTGCCCTCCTCCTCCCCTGAGCCGTTGCCGACTTCCTCAAGCCTGGCGCCCTCCTCCTCCCCCCCGAGCCGTCGCCGACTTCCCCGACTCCAGCAAGCTCGACGCCCTCCTCCTTCGCGAGCTCGACACCCTCCTCCCCCGACTCCGGCGCCCTCCTGCCCTGCGAGGTGAATAAGATTTGTGAGATTTGTGATGATGTGAAGAAGATCTTTCATGTTTTATATAGAATAAATATTGTTGTTCATATAAACTAATTATTGTTTCATATAGAATAATTAAGATCTGTTATTCATGTTTCATGTTTCTGTAGATGCATGTAGATGTGTGTTTAATGTAAATGTGTGATGATCTATTATTCATATTTCATGTAAATGTTTCTATTATTTCATGTCATTTTCATATTGAAGACGATGATACATGTTATTCATGTAGATGCATGTTCAACGGGAAGAGTTTACGGCGATGAAGATGACCGAAAATTTTAGAAGTGAAAGTGCAGCTCTTGCAGGAAGCGCTGAGTGTAAAAGCTTCCCAAGGATCATTCCAGGCAAGTAGGATCAAAAAATTTGTGAAATAGTTCAAAGATATCGTTATACATGATACCTTCTAAGTGCAAATGCAATCGCTATCTTTTTATTGGTATAGATATCTATCACTCTGGAATTGAGGTCTCGTAAAAGGAACAGATCTATAATCGACGAACTTATCAGGCCGCACAAGTTAGCAATGCCTGGATGGACAATTGCCTATTTATGATGGAAGAAAAGGCATGTTACCTTCTAAGTGTAAATGCAGTCGCTATCTTTTTATTAGTCTATCACTCCGGAATCAAGGTCTCACGAAAGGAATATATCCATAATCAACGAACTTGTCAAGCTGCACAGGCAATACTTCAATAGGCAATTACCTATTTATGATGAAAGAAAAGGCATATTACCTTCTAAGTGCAAATGCAATCACTGTCTTTTTATTGATATAGGTATCTATCACTCCGGAATCGAAGTCTTGCGAAAGGAATAGATCCATAATCGATGAACTTGTGAGGCTGCACAAGCTAGCAATTCTTGGATGGGTGATTGCCTGTTTATGATGGAAGAAAAGGCATGGTTGGGATAAGATTGACCTTAATTATACATATGTATTTGTTAATGAATATTTTATTTCATTTCAATTAATTGATTTGCGAAATGGATATTTTTGTTACTGAAATGAATTGAGATGTGAATTGGATGTATACATGTACATGTTGATCTGCTTGTTTCAGAGGTTAGCCAATGAACAGAAATAGATTTAGGAGAAGAAAAGAATATCACAGATAATAAAATATCACAGATGGTTTTAGCTATAAACCATTTGTGATATATGATTATCACAGACGGTTCGTAGCTAAAACCGTCTGTGATATTTAGCTATCACAGACGGTTTTTAAGAAAAATCATCTGTGATAAGCAACTATCACAGATGGTTTTTATTTAAAAACCATCTATGATATTTATATCACAGACGGTTTTTCGTCATGACCTCATATCATTACTAACCTATCAATTCAGACGGCTCACGCAACCGTTTGTGATGACGTTTTCCAACCGTTTGTGATAAATTTTTGCGTAGTGTGTAAATTTAGAGAAAATGGAGAGAAATTTGAATTGAAATTAGTCGGGTGAAACCAAGCGATAACCGGCCGAGAACTGACCAAATTAAAATTTCAAGCTTACATTTGATGATCGAAACCTTCCTGTAGAAAACCAATTACCACAGGTAGTCGGTACCGGTGATGGTTTGGTATTTTGTTTTCATAATCGCCTTTTTAATCCTTGCTTATAACCCTATCAACACAGGAAGGAATGATTGACGTCCTAAAGTGCCATATGCATGACTTTGAACTAGCTATATACTACCCTTGTTGATCCTTTTGTTAAAGGACCTGTATACAACTTATTTTTTTGATGGCTTGTGCTGATTAGGTCGCAGGTTTTGTTACACGGTCAAAAATCTAAAGTGCATGAATAGATCCCACTCCAAAGTAAAGCAGAAACAGTAGAATTTGACAAGCCAACCCATATTGTATGGCTGTGACCACACAGGAGGCTATATGGGATGGCCTACGTTATCGCTGTCACCGGCAGGTTCAACTTGCACACCCCCAGGTGAATTATTGTCTCTGTCGTTGTGCATCTATATAATGCAGCAGAGGGAACGAAGTGCGACACAAGCTTCAGTGCTACCACTGGAGCAGAGAGATAGAGATAAGAGGGAGGGAGAGATGTATAGTGGTTGTCGGTAAGATGGAGAGAGTTGAACTCATCAAGGCTAAAGGGAGAAGAGAGAGAGTACAGCCTTCGCTTACATCTCGATCTGGATCTCTTCTGCGAATATGATCAAGGCTGTACCCTCTCTCTTCTTCTCTTAGCTTCTTGATGCAAACACCCATGGACGACTGCCCCTGCAGAATCACTATTGGAGCTTCAGATCCATGTCTATGATCATGCACCCAGTCAAACATTAACATTTGAGAGGTGCTTCAATACTTTTCTCAACAGTGATTTGCATACTTTTTAAAGCACGATAAATGGTAGATAGATACAATTTACTTCTTCGTTTGCTTTAAGATTAGTGCAACTCTTATTAAAAAGAAAAGCATGGAAGCACTACTCTTAATATTTTGGTTAGTTTCCTTTCTTTAGTTTGTTGAAGTGCCATCACGAATCCATGAGATCGCACGGCGTATGTACTGGACTAGTTGATATCCAAGCTGCAATTGGAGATATTTTTCCCCAGTCTGAACTGCATGCTACAATCCTAGCTAGTCCATCTTTTTTATTCTCTGTGTATGCTGCTAGCACTGCATGCAGTTTATCCACAAGTCTGCTTTCTGCTACCCATTTCAGTGCCACTGTTTGTCAGCGTAGTACTAGACGATATGTGAACATGTAGATGTGTCACCACAAGAACCACAAATCTATCGTCAGGCTTGTGAGTTGTGACGAGATGGTACAGACTGTCCTTTCTGAAGGACACTCATCAATCTACTTCATTCCTCAAGGCAAGCAAGTGTTGGATCTATATGCTTGAATCTCGATTTAAACCCTATTTACTTTTTTTTGTGCATTTCTGGAAGAACATGAACTGCATGTTAAGTTGGAGTCTAATGTGACCAAATCTATGTATGCGGCTGACAATTAAACGGATCGATCTTACATAGAATGAAGAAACTCTGGGTATGTCTACAAGACTAATTAAATCAAATGTACTCAGTCAGGTTAAGGTATATTCTTGCTGTTATCCTCTCTCTTGCTTATATAAATGTTTATTTTTATATTTTTCTCTCCAAGAATTTTCTTGCCATTGGACAGATGAAGGTGAAAAAAATCACAGAGAACCAGTGATTTTTTTTACCGGCCGGAACGGACCGATTTTCGGCGAATTTCGGGTTTACCTGAGCAGGCCGGTTAGTTTACGAATTGGGCCCAAATGATTCGACCCAGTTTGAATAACCGCGTGGCCAATCTGGCCCATCCGGCTCCCGCAGCACCATGCCCTAGCATCCGGTCGCCCACGCCTCAGCCTTAGTCTCTCAGAGCCGCGTGAGTCTCCCCAGTCCCAGTTGCGCTCGGCGGCGCGGTGCTCCCCAGTCCCAGTTGCGCTTGGCGGCGCGGTGCTCCCTAGTCCCCATTTGCGCTCGACGGCAGCAGCGCTCTTCAGTCCCCATTTCCGCTCGACGGTGGCGGCACTGCCTAGTCCCCATTTGCGCTCAACGGTGACGGCGCTCCCCAGTCCCTATTTGCGCTCGGCAGCGGCGGTACTCCCCCAGTACTCCCCTCTGCTTCTCCTCTGTCTATATCACGCACTCCCCTCCGGTCAGCTGCACGCCTCCGTCTTCTTCGCCCCCCTCTGCGTCTCCTTCCCTCAGCTCTGCATAGATCTGTGACGGTCGGCCGGCTATATCACTGGTTGGTGCATGGAGGAAGGCGGCCGAAGAGTTGGCGATGGGGGCCAAGAAGGCAGTGGGAGAGGGAGACCAGACGAGACCTTGGTCGGCGGGGGGAGAGCCCAAGACGGCAGCTCGGGCGGCGGGGGGAGGGGCCAATACGGCGGCGATTCCAGCTTTCCGGGCCTTCAAGGTAGTTCAAGAGCATCGGCGTCCGAGCCACAGGAGGTAGTTCAAGAGCATCGCCATCAAGGTTGTTTATGACAAACTCTTTCTTGCAACTGAACTCTGGGGTGTCATTGCTAGTCTTATAATAAATCCCCCATTTGTTGGGGTTGTTATTTCTGCAATTACTCTTGTAATTGCCTTCAGTTTTGCTATTTCTCGCCTGGAACTGATATGTTGGGAAATCCTTGTGGCAAGGTCAGAACAGGGAATGGAAGCTGGACAAGTAGTGGCATTTGGGAGCCTGGAACTGATATTTGGCTGGTAAAAAAAATCACTGGTCCATATATACATGTTGGTGCACCAACACGAGATGATCAAATCAATCCATTCATTATCTCAGCTCACCCATCCTCTAGAGGAAAAAATGTGCTTACAGTGTTGTCGTTCTTGCCATCTCATGCTGATTTGGGACAGAATGATGCCTAGCTGCCTACAGAACCAAGAGCATGATGAAAGCATGGCAGTAGGAGCAGAAGTGAGACAACTCACTCTTGAAGAAATTTTGTATCGGCCTGAAGTTTGCCTAGCTGCTTGACTGAAAGATAAGATTACTGCATTGCATGTTTTTCTATGGGGAAGATGCTTGACTGCAGATGAGATTGCTGCAACAGGCTAATAACAGACGCAGGTGTGGATCCCTTTCACACTTCCCAGACAATCTTGAGAAATGTTCTGATATTTCTGCATCCTTTGTTCGACTTGCTGGCCGATTTTTTTTGCCCGATTTTTTTTACAAATTTTGGCGATTATCGGCGGTTAACATTTGAATTTCAAATTTTATTTGAATTTTTCGGCCCAAAAATCTCTGAAAAAACCAAAAATCGGCCGAATCGGCCTTACCGGTGCTCTCCGGTAAAATTTCGAAACCAATAATCTTAAACCTACAGAGAACAAGCAAACAATTTTTACATGTACATATCTGGTTTGTTGCTTAGGTAAAACACAATGGGATAGATCACAATGGTCTGCCATCTTGTTCCACTGAGAGGCAGCCAACAACAGGATATGATGAGTGAACGGCGGGGTCTTTCAGAACAGCAATCAGTCCAGACATTTGATTTCCCCACAGTAAGATTGTTAGTAAGTATGTTCCATTAATTAAATACACATCGGCCGGGCTGATATAAAAACAAACTATGAGGATTGAGGAGATCAAATTTCAAAGAAGGTAAAAAACATAGAGGATAAATTTAATTAATTTGGGTTTCGCTAGAGAGCGGGTTCTAGTCATTTTCAAAGAATGTCAGGATAGTTTCAGAATCTTCTACAAGATGCTCACATTTAAGAGATAAATGGGTATGGTGCCTCTCTGTATTAATGTCTTCTCAATTCATTTTTAGGTAAATTTTAGTATTCCTCAAAGAATTTACTTGAATTTATCATGTGCATATTATAATTTATGTTCTGAAAGTGAATCGTTGGTGCATAGAATTACAATTACCATAGAGGAAAAGTGGAAACTTTGATTTATCTTGTTTCTGAAAGTGAATTACCTTATGATGAGCATATCTTTGTAGATCAAATTCCATAATCAACCAAATTGTGTAATTCTAGCAACTTCAGTGCCATTTTTTACTTATGAACTTATTCTTTATTCTTATTATTTCATACAATCAACGTTAATCTCAAACAAATAGAACATCTTCTAAGAATATAGTTTAAATCCAATGCTAAATTAAACCTTTTCAGTCACTACCTAAACTTTTAGAATGAGGACAATGCTGTCAAACTTTTGTCTTTTCTCTCCCCACCCAAAACAAAGTACCTTATCTCATTTGACCAATAATATATCACCGTGTCTACTTCTGTCTTTGCTCAATGCTTCTCCTTTTCAATTATGAAATGCGCTTCACATATAACCCTTGAATGTGATGTATGATGCAACTATATATAGCACGGATCATCAACGGTCACCTCAGACCAAGATCCATTATGTCAAGACATCTGAAGATTTTAGCATGTTCTTAATTGTGTAGTCTAAATATTGTGTAGGCATATATGCAAGTCCCGTTGCAGCAGTTAATTAGTATCAAAGCGAAGGTTCATATAGCTGGTGCATGTTCATATAGCTGGTGCATATATCTGTGCTACTCACCCCACCACACACAAAGCATAAAGGCCTTGTTCTTTTCAGTTTTTGGCTTTTGACTTTTAGCTTCTACTACAGTACCTAACTTTTAAATGGAGTATTGTTTTAAGACGGGATCTACAAATTAATTATAGTACACGTTAAAAACCTAATATCTGTACCATAAAAAATCGCAAGCGAGTATCTTTCTTTCCGCAATCTCTGTCGCAAATAGCCAAAAAACCATCAACCGCAGCCAAAAAGAACAGGCCCAAAATATGACAATACTTAAATATTTCTTGGATTGGATGGTTTGCAAGATGCCATAGTTATTCGTGATCAAATCAATCAAACAATAAACCTAAGCTGGACATATCATAATTGCCTGCTGGAGCATATGGATTTTGGACTGCATAAAGAAGAAGAATTTATAGGACATTTCACATCCATCACATTTAAATTGGAAGAGTTTGTATAGCGTAGTTTGCCTTGGACGTTATCCATAGAGCAAAGAAAAAACTTTCCAACTAAAGAAACCTAGCTAGCTAGTTTCTCTAAGGCATCGGCCATTTGGTTTTGTAAACTATTTGTACATATTTTCTGTTTTATATATGGGTGACATCTGGGCCCAGTGATTGTTATGCTACACGTACTGTGATCAATCTCCGTTGCGAGATGAAGATGGTGAATGATTATTATGGATTTCATTCAAGCCGCGCCTGCGCACTCAATCCGCACGGCATGTGGTCAAATATATAATCGAGGTAATGTCGTGCCAACACATGAGTGAAACAAGCTGCAACGTGGAGGAAGTATCCATCAGAGGACTTCTGATATGATTAACCAATGATTTAAATCATGATTATTGCGGTATAGCTGTCGAGACCTAAATATGTAAAATTCGGACTCTCTGTATAAACCACATTAGTCCAGAATCACGCTAGTGCACACAGTTTAATATAGATGAGATATCAACCATATACACGCTAAAATAAAAGGGAAAACTCAAATATTAATAATTTTCAAAGACGACCTTATGGCCAAGCTTACAATCTCACTAACCCGGAGGGCTAAAAAACTAACAGCGGAAAGAAATAAGAAATAAGCGTAGTAACCATTCGACGTGCCCACAGGCAATCGACTGGGAGCAAAGTCCTAATCCACGAAATCGCTGAAGTATCTGTAACATCCTGTTTTTCTGAGATTTTTAAAGTCTGGATTTCAAAAATGAATTTTCTGGAATTTTCTGAAATTAATTGAAGCTTCAATTGAATTTTTAAAGTTTTAAATGATTTAATGTGATTAAAATAAACATTAACATAAGTGGAAAATATTTTATTTGAGTTCCTTGTGTCACAAGGAATTTTCTGGTATTTTTGGTGAATTTTCCGGATTTATTTGCTATTTTCTAGAGCTTTTAGAAGTTTATTTGAATTTACGAGAAAAGAAAAGAAAATAAATTAATCCCGCCGCCCGATCTCCTCTCTCCTCCACGCGTCGCCCATCCGCGCCGCCGCGCCGCCCGTGCCGATTCCGCGCCGCTTCGCCGCCGATCTCGCCGCGCCACATGTCGCGCAAGATCCGCTGACACGCGGCGGCACACGCACCTTTGCGCCGCCCGCGCCCGCGCGCGCCTCGCCGCCGCCCGATCGCGCGCCGCGCGATCTCCGCCGTCCACCCTCGCGCGCGCGCAAACCCTAACCTAACCTCGCGTGCGTCCGAGCCGTCCGATCCTCCCGCTTGAATCCCGGCCGCCCAAACCAAACCCGCGTTTGCTCCGTCGCCGTAACCGATCGGGATTGCCTCGGATTCGCGTGATAAGTATCGCGTTCGTCCCTCGGTTCGCGTGTCGTCGCGACGAACTCGCCGCCGCCGCCGCCGCCCTCGCGCGCCGCCTGCCGCCGAGCCGCTCGCGCCGCTGCCGCCGCCGCCGTCGCGCCTCGCGCGCTCGTCCCGTCGCTGCCGCCGAGGACCTCGCCGGTGAGCCTCGCCGCCTCTCTCTCGCTGCCGCGTCGCCGCCGCCCGCCGCCGCCGCCGCACTTCGCTCCCCCTCGGTCCCGAGCGAGACCGCGCGCGCGCGCGCACTCGCGCGCCGCGGCGCCAGCGGAAGCGCCGCCGCCACGCGCCGCCGATCCGCTCCGCGCCCGGCCACGCGTCGCCATCTCCCCGCTCAGCGCGCCGCGCGCCGCGTCCGCGACGCCCGCGCGGCGAGCCGCCACGCGTCGCCGATCCGCCCGTCGCCGCGCCGCGCGATCCTCGCCGTCGCTCGGATCTGGACCGAAGGTCCGAGATCATGCCGCGTGGTCCGCCCTCGCCGTCGGATCTCGCGCGCCGCGCGCCCGTGCCGCGTCGGCCGGCCACGTCAGCCCTAGGCGGCGTGGCATCCCACGTGGCATGCCACGTCGGCCGTGACCCGCCCCGGTGCCATGTGGCAGCCACGCCGGCCGCCACGTCGGCGCCACGTCACCGTGCCACGTGGCGGCATATGCCGCCGCCACGCCAAGATGCCCGCCGCGTCGCCGCCGCCTCCGTGCACCATTACGTGGACGCGTCCACGGTGGACTCGGAATCTCGTGGACCGGGTTCACAGACGAGAATTTTTCCGATTTTCCCGAATTAATTTTGAATTAATTTTTCGGGAGCCCGTTCTCCTCCGTCCTAGCTCCGATTGATCCCGTTCTTTTTTCTAAATTCATCTAAAATCGAGCTCTAGCTGTTGGTTCTGGTTTTGTGAATTTTGGAGTTCATTGGCTTGTCATTTTATGTGTTTCTTTGTTTCCGGTCGTTTTCTCTCTCGTTAGATTCGGATTCCGGAGGAGCAGGTTTCGCGTCAGAAGACCAGGAGTACCCCGCTGAGCATAACGAAGGCAAGTCGTGTCCCTTGATCATGTTGAACCCAGTTTTACAAACTATTATTTAATTATTTTGCTTTAAATTACATTGCATTGCTATTTTTATTCAAACCGTTGCACAGGTAGCTATTGTCCCAATTGCAATTATACCTCCTTGACACTTTGAAATACCATGATGCCTTTGTCACCATAGGTTGGGAGATTTATTTGTGATGCTAGTTTATTTATCACATGGGTTGGTGCGATTAGATTGCTTAGCCTGTTTATATTTACGATTGATCTCCTCACACTGTTAAATTATTAATTTGAATTAATGGCATATGGGCGTGGTTGGTGCCACGTGTATTAAAAATTTGTGCCACGTCATTGGTGTGACGTTGGCTTGGTTATACAAATTGGTTTTGCACTCAAGCGAGTGATCGTGCAAGAAAGGGGAAATACAGTTGTACTTTGGGGATGTGGTAGTCTCGCCGGGTAATGCTAAGGACTTAACTTTGTGCGCCATTGATCCGAGCTTAATCGTGCAAACCACATGTCTATTATGGGATGGACTGGCTGATTAATTTGTAATATTTCAATCCAATTACGCCATTGTGATGGACATGGTTCTTTGATTTCCATGTGGCGCAAGGGGGTGTGATCACGAAACCCTAGCGGGCGAGGATTGTGTTGAGGTAGAGCATTGTAAAGGCCTTGTTGTGATTTCCTTAGGCCTAGGCTAATCACATCGTGTGGGTACAGTTGTGCAACCTTTGCGAGTGTAAAACTATTCGAATAGCGCGTCCTCGGTCATGGGCGGTGCTGGGGATTTCACACGAGGTTAGTGTTTCATTTATAACTTGGTGGTTTATGTTGGGAGTGGACAGTAGTTCATCGTTGGTTTAAACTTGTGAATTGGTGTTCACAAGTGGTTCTTATTTATTCCTTTGATTATCTATTGTTACTATTTTGATTAACTTTAGCTTTCAAGTTATTTAATATATTTCATCAATAAATGCCTTTATGCAAATTAACCTTTCAGCCTTCCTTTGGTAAGCCTTGCATATTATATTGCATTTATTGTTACAAACGACTTGCCGAGTAATTAATGTACTCACGGCTTTACGCCTATGTTGCTCGATTGAGGAGAGGAGTACTATCGGCAGGAGGTGCGGAAGGGAGTACTACGACGACTTCACGGATTAGGCTTCGTTCTCCACTCGATAGCCCGTGGCTTGTCGATTGGTCGCTACGCTTTATTTTGGATTTCATTGCTATTTTGTTAAGCCCTTAGGCTAGAGATATTGTAAGCTTGGCCATAAGGTCGCACTTTGATATTTTATCGATATTCGAGTTTTCCTTTATTATTATCGTGTGTATGACTATGATGACATCTATGTTTGATGTGTGCACTAGCGTGATCTGGACTAGTGCGGTTTACAGAGAAACCGAATTTGCATATTCGGGTCTCGGCAGAGATGGTATCGAGCCATATCGATCGAGGATGAAGCCTTAGTTAAATTGGACGTAGCCCAAAAATTTATTTTCTAAATCAAACCAACTAAACTTGGTATTTAGTAATATCTCTATCTTCTTACCTCATTCTTAAGGATTCTTGTCTCTACCCAACTCTTGCAAAATTTGTTTTTCTAAAGTTATAAACTGATCTTCCCTTTATAAATGCATTAGATGTCCCAAGCTTCTACTGACTGACGGGAGGATGGAGGTCACTTCACGCGTTTTGTTGCGGTGCCTCTGATTTAAGAGATTGCCCGTCTACCTCACCAAGGATGAGAAGCAAAAGGTCAACGATCGGAGCATCTCCGGGCTATACTTCACCACCCGAGTCGGCAGCGGGTGCTACATCACGTTTCAAGAACACCGTGCGGTGGGGAGATGTCAAGACAGGAGTTGCGCACAAAGCCACCCGTCGACTTTGCAAGCTATACAAGATCAACATGGCCAGACTCGTCCGGAAGTTCAAGGAGCAGTACGGAGCCACCCCGAGACTACGAGAGATGCCCGAGGAGCCCCGACGCGAGCCGCAAGATTCTACCGTCGCCTACACCGCCGAGCCCAGAGGAGAGACGTCAGATCACCGAGATCGTCGCGCCTACCTCGATCGGTTCCTCCAGCCCGATCGAGAGCGAAGCGCGCCGATCCGCAACTCGTGGGTTGTCTACAGCGATTCTGAGGACGATAGCAGTGTACCTTATTTGTCAGGACCCGAGTGGGAGCCTTCAGAGTAGATAGTGCGAGTAGACACGTTGGATTTTATTTGCAGTTGTGTGTGATGTGAGCTGCAAATATTGCCTTAAAAGCATTATATTGCGATCATGTCAAATCTTTTATTGGAGTTTATTTTTGTTCAGTTTCTTAGTTAGCCTTTTGGCTAAGTGTTTGTTTAGTTAGGTCTCCATTAAGCAAAACCCCCTTAGACGCATTTACCTCTTATCTATGCTTTTCCCCCTCGTCTTTCACCTTTGGTCAGTCAGCAGTTGTTTTCTTTTCAGAGCAAGATGGTTGATACCAGGAACTCCTCCAGCCGCAATCAGGGGAACCAGGACCCAGAGAACGAGGTCGCGCAGCTGCACACTGCCTTGGATCCCCGCTCGATCGCTTCTTGATGGCCCAGACACAGATGATGCAGACTATGATGCAGGGTATGCAGACTATGATGCAATGACAAAGCACACGAGCCGATACCACCGCCAAAGACCTCGTCGGCAGACCGGCTATGCAGAGTTTATGAGGACGAGACCGCTGTTTTCTCCAGTTCATCGAGTTTTGGAGGCCGACGACTGGTCCGTTCGCTTGAGAAGAAAGCGAACGTGGCTCAGTGCACCGGCAGGAGAAGGTTTTGTATGCAAGACATCGCCTTGAGGGACCAAAGCAGAGAATGGTGGGAGAACCATCATGCCGCCCATGAGAACCAAAGACAACATCACCCGAAGGAATTCGCAAAGGCTTTCCACACCGCTCATGTCATGGAGGGAGTGGTTGAGATGAAGAAGGATGAGTTTCGGGAGTTCCAGAGAGGAACTCATCGGTGAGTGAATATCTCAATAAATTCACTCGGTTGGCTCGCACGCGCTGAGGATGTAGCGGACGGATGCAGCTTCGCTAGAAGAGGTTCAAGAAAGGCTTGAACCCAGCTTTGAAGGTGCAAGTCGTGGGTAACGACTATGCCGCCAAGATTGGTGGATAAGGCCATTCTCATCGAGGAGAGTCGCGCGAGCTCGAGGAGTCTCGCAAGAGGAGGTTGATCCAGCGAGGATCACAACACACACCGATCTGAGGCCTCGTTTTGGTTCCTACCACCGCACGAGTGCCACAAAGAAGAAGAAAGCAGCAGCAGCAGCAGATCTCGTGATTCCGGACCCCACTGCGGACACCACGCGATTTGGTCAGAGACGGCGTCCTAGTGGTTCCAGTGGGCAGCAGCAGCAGAAAAGCAATAATTCAAGAAGATCCATCACTTGCTTCAAGTGTCATGAGGTGGGACACTATGCTAGCAAGTGCCCTCGCAGGCAGCCCCGACGCGATTCGCTTTGACTTGGGAGCCACACCGGTCGCACCCCTACCCGGGAGCAGGCGAGGAGCACCCCGGCCCGGGGCGAGCCAGCGGGGACGCCGGTGGTGAGAGGTCGTGAACCACGCCACGCGAGAGGATGCCCAGCAGCACGAGACGTTGTGATCGATGACGTTTCGCACATTCGGCCCGCCACCGTGTTATTTGATTACGAGCTTCGCATTCGCTTGTTTCTGGAGTTTTGCTTTAAAGCAACAATTGAAAACGTTGCTCTTGGATCATTCTTTTAATCCAATCCCGGATCCGAGTTGAGATCCAACCTAGGTTGTCCAGAGTTAGGATAACCATTCGTGAGTCGAGTTCGAGCCGACTCGATTTTGTTGGATATGCGATCCCTAGATGTAATCTTGGGAATGGATTGGCCGAAGCGCAGCGTGTTAGACGTGGGAGCAGAGCGATGACCTTAACCAATTCGGATGGAGTTAAGGTGCGATTCGCAGCCTGAGTGTCGGCGAGCTACCATGATTTGCCGAGCAAGGTAATCCGGTTGGAGGGTGTACCGGTTGTCGAAGAGTACCCGACGTGTTTCGAATGATCTTCGGGTATGCCACCGAGAGAGGAGGTTGAGTTTCTGATTGAGCTTGTGCCAGGTACCGCTCCGATTTCCAAGAGACCCTATCGGATGCCCGCCAATGATTTAGCAGAGTTGAAGAAGCAAATTTAGGAGCTGTTGGATAAGGGTTACATCAGACCGAGTTCGTCCCCGTGGGGAGCGCCAGTGTTGTTCGTCAAGAAAAAGGATGGTAGTCAGCGCATGTGTGTGGACTACAGAGCGCTTAATGAGGTCACCATCAAAAATAAATACCCTCTGCCCAGGATCGATGACCTGTTTGACCAGCTTAAGGGAGCAGGAGTGTTCTCCAAGATTGATTTGAGATCAGGATATCATCAGATGAGGATACGTAAGGAGGACATACCCAAGACAGCCTTCTCGACTCGTTACGGTCTATACGAGTTCACAGTGATGTCATTTGGTTTGACTAACGCTCCAGCATATTTCATGTATTTGATGAATAAGGTGTTTATGGAATATTTGGACAAGTTTGTCGTTGTGTTTATTGACGACATTTTGATATATTCCAAGGCGAGGAGGAACATCAGAGCACTTGAGATTAGCATTGCGAAATTGAGAGATAATCGATTGTATGCAAAGTTCAGCAAATGTGAGTTTTGGATGAAGAAAGTTGCCTTTCTAGGGCATGTGTTGACAGAGAAGAGTCGCATTGACCAGGGAAAGTAAGTGATGTTTTGGATTGGCAGTCACCCACTTCAGTTACCCAGGTCAGGAGTTTTCTGGGTATGGCAGGATACTACCGTCGCTTTATTGAGGGATTTTCCAGTGTGGCCAGACCCCTCACGCAGTTGCTCAAAAAGGAAAAGAAGTTCACTTGGACGCCAGTGCGAGAAAAGTTTTGAAACTTAAGGAGAGTTTGACCACAGCCCCAAAGTGCTTGTGTTGCTCGATATTAACAAGGATTTTGAAATATTTTGCGATGCTTCGCGCAAAGGTTTGGGTTGTGTCTTGATGCAAGACAAGAGAGTGGTAGCCTATGCCTCACGCCAGTTGAGACCGCATGAGGAGAACTACCCTACCCATGACTTAGAGTTGGCAAATGTAGTGCATGCCTTAAAGATTTGGCGTCATTATTTGATGGGTAACAGATGTGAGGTTTACACGGATCATAAGAGTCCAAATATATCTTTACCAGCTTTGAGCTTAACCTCAGTGCAGAGGAGGTGGTTAGAAGCGATAAAGGATTATAATGTGGGCATACATTATCATCCCGGGAAAGCTAATGTTGTTGCAGATGCCTTGAGCGAGAAAGGTATACTGCAATTCGGTGATGGTTCGAGAGAGTCACCACTTTGCATGAGGAATTTGAAGCTTAGCCTTGAGTTGGTTGAGCTGTGATTTTTGGCGGCTATGGAGATGCACCTACTTTGGATGGTCGATTCGCGGGCTCGATCGGATGATGAGGCATTTCAATGGATCGAAAGAATTTAAGTGAAGGTAAAGAGTCGGGATTTTGGTGGATGATCGAGGAACCTTGTGGTTCAAGCAGCGTTTGTGTGTGCCCAACAAGCAAGAACTAAAGGATGTGTTATTAAAAGAGGCTCATGAGTCACTGTATTCGATTCATCCAGGCAGTACCAAGATGTACCAAGACATTAAGGATAAGTATTGGTGGCCAAGCATGAAGCGTGAGATCGCTGAGTATGTAGCCCTTTGTGATGTTTGTCAGAGAGTAAAGGCAGAGCACCAGAGACCTGCAGGTTTGCTACAGCCATTAAAAGTCCCCGAATGGAAGTGGGAAGAAATTGGTATGGACTTTATAGTCAGTTTGCCTAAAACCAAAGAGGGTCATGATTCGATTTGGGTCATTGTGGACCGTTTGACCAAGGTTGCTCATTTCATTCCAGTTAAGACGACTTACAGTGGTGACAAATTGGCAGAGCTATATATGTCCAGGATTGTCAGTTTGCATGGTGTGCCCAAGAAGATTGTGTCAGATCGTGGATCGCAGTTCACCTCTCGGTTTTGGGGTAGTTTCCATAAGGCTATGGGAACTCACCGAATTTCAAGTCTGACATATCACCCCGCATGATGGTGAGACAGAGCGAGTTAATCAGATACTCGAGGACATGTTGAGAGCCCGTGTGCTTGATCATGGGTCTAAGTGGGACAGATTGTTTACCTTTGCGAGTTCTCATACAACAACAGCTTATCGTGCCGGTTTGCGAGATGTCACCGTTTGAGGCATTGTATGGCAGAAATGCAGACCCTCTCAATTGGAAAGAGACGGGGAAGGTCGAGTTTTGGCCCGATTGTTTGAAAGAAGGCGAGGATAAGGTCCGCTTGATACAGAAAGGTTGAAAGCTGCCAGGCAGATGTAAAAGCTATGCGAGATACCGACGCCGAGAGTGAGTTTTGAGCCGATGATTTTGTGTACTTTAGGATCACACCATTCAAAGGTGTGAAGAGATTTCAGCTAAAAGGGAAGCTTGCACCGAGATATGTTGGTCCGCTCAGATTCTCAAACGCAGGGAGAGGTTGCTTATCGCTTGAGCTACTGCGCCCTTGATGGGGTACATGACGTCTTTCATGTGTCTCACCAAGAACTGCTGCGCGTACAGAGGAGGTTGTGCGATTGAGGCCGTTGACTGCGGGAGGATCAGTCGTACAAAGAGCACCCAGTCAAAATCTTGGAAGTGTCGAGCGAGTCACCGGAATAAAGCGGTCCGTTTTGCAAAGTTCGGTGGAGCAACCATTCGAGGAGGAAGCCACCAGGAGCACGAGGAGGATCTCGAGCGGAGTTCCAACCTATTCTCTTAGTTGGCCCGGATCTCGGGTCGAGATCTCGTTTAAGGGGTAAGGTTTGTAACATCCTGTTTTTCCGAGATTTTTAAAGCACGGATTTCAAAAATGAATTTTCTGAATTTTCTGAAATTAATTGAAGCTTCAATTGAATTTTTAAAGTTTTAAATGATTTAATGTGATTAAAATAAACATTAACATAAGTGGAAAATATTTTATTTGAGTTCCTTGTGTCACAAGGAATTTTCTCGTATTTTGGTGAATTTTCCGGATTTATTTGCTATTTTCTAGAGCTTTTAGAAGTTTATTTGAATTTCGAGCCCGTCGCCGCCTCGTCGCCGCCGCTCGCACCCCGCTCCGCCCCTCGGTCCCCGAGCGAGACCAGCGCCCGCGCGCGCGCCGCGAGCGCGCGCCGCGCGACGCTGCGAGCGAGCGCCACGCGTCGCCGATCCGCTCCGCGCCGGCCACGCGTCGCCATCTCCCTTCAGCGCGCGCGCAAGGCGTCGCGACGCCGCGCGCGCGAGCCGCCGCGCGTCGCCGATCCCGCCCGTCGCCGCGCTTTCGCACCGCGCGATCCTCGCCGTCGCTCAGACTGGACCGAAGGTCCAGATCATGCCGCGTGGTCTCGCCCTCCGCCGTCGGATCCCGCCGTCGCGGCGCGCGCGTCGCGTCGGCGGGCCACGTCAGCCCTAGCCGGCGTGGCATCCACGTGGCATGCCACGTCCACCGTGACCCGCCCCGGTGTGCCACGTGGCAGCCACGTCACCGCCACGTCGGCCCGCCACGCCACCGTGCCGCGTGGCGGCATATATTTCGCCGCCACGTCGGATGCCCCGCCGCGTCGGCCGCCCCGTGCATCGCATTACGTGGACCGCGTCCACGGTGGACTCGGAATCTCGTGGACCGGGTTCACAGCACAGTAACTTTTCCGATTTTCCCGAATTAATTTTGAATTAATTTTCCGGGAGCCCGTTCTCCTCCGTCCTAGCTCCGATTGACCCCGTTCTTTTTTCTAAATTCATCTAAAATCGAGCTCTAGCTGTTGGTTCTGGTTTTGTGAATTTTGGAGTTCATTGGCTTGTCATTTTATGTGTTTCTTTGTTTCCGGTCGTTTTCTCTCGTTAGATTCGATTCGGAGGAGCAGTTTCGCATCGAAGACCAGAGTACCCACTGAGCATAACGAAGGCAAGTCGTGTCCCTTGATCATGTTGAACCCAGTTTTACAAACTATTATTTAATTATTTTGCTTTAAATTACATTGCATTGCTATTTTTATTCAAACCGTTGCACAGGTAGCTATTGTCCCAATTGCAATTATACCTCCTTGACACTTTGAAATACCATGATGCCTTTGTCACCATAGGTTGGGAGATTTATTAGTGATGCTAGTTTATTTATCACATGGGTTGGTGTGATTAGATTGCTTAGCTTTGTTTATATTTACGATTGATCTCCTCACACCTGTTAAATTATTAATTTGAATTAATGGCATATGGAACTGTGGTTGGTGCCACGTGTATTAAAAATTTGTGCCACGTCATTGGTGTGACGTTGGCTTGGTTATACAAATTGGTTTTGCACTCGGGCGAGTGATCGTGCGAGAAAGGGAAATCTGGTTGTACTTTGGGGATGTGGTAGTCTCGCCGGGTAATGCTAAGGACTTAACTTTGTGCGCCATTGATCCGAGCTTAATCGTGCAAACCACATGTCTATTATGGGATGGACCTGGCTGATTAATTTGTAATATTTCAATCCAATTACGCCATTGTGATGGACATGGTTGCTTGATTTCCATGTGGCGCAAGGGGGTGTGATGCGAAACCTAGCGGGCGGGATTGTGTTGAGGTAGAGCATTGTAAAGGCCTTGTTGTGATTTCCTTAGGCCTAGGCTAATCACATCGTGTGGGTACAGTTGTGCAACCTCTGCAGAGTGTAAAACTATTCGAATAGCGCGTCCTCGGTCATGGGCGGTGCTCGGGATTTCACACGAGGGTTAGTGTTTCATTTACAACTTGGTGGTTTATGTTGGGAGTGGAGTGGTAGTTCACTGTTGGTTTAAACTTGTGAATTGGTGTTCACAAGTGGTTCTTATTTATTCCTTTGATTATCTATTGTTACTATTTTCAGTTAACTTTCGCTTTCAAGTTATTTAATATATTTCATCAATAAATGCCTTTATGCAAATTAACCTTTCAGCCTTCCTTTGGTAAGCCTTGCATATTATATTGCATTTATTGTTACAAACGACTTCTTGAGTACCAATATACTCACGGCTTTACGCCTATGTTGCTCAGTTGAGGGAGAGGAGTACTATCAGCAGGAGGTGCCGAAGGGAGTACTACGACGACTTCACGGATTAGGCTTCATTCTCCACTCGATAGCTTGTGGCTTGTCGATTGGTCGCTACGCTTTATTTTGGATTTCATTTGCTATTTTGTTAAGCCCTTAGGCTAGAGATATTGTAAGCTTGGCCATAAGGTCGTACCCTTGATATTTTATCGATATTCGAGTTTTCCTTTATTATTATCGTGTGTATGACTATGATGACATCTATGTTTGACTGTGTGCACTAGCGTGATCCTGGACTAGTGCAGTTTACACAGAGAGACCGAATTTGCATATTCGGGTCTCGACAGTATCCTCCCTCTGGTACCTCCTACTCGTATAACTCCTCCTCAATTGAGCAACAGTAGCATAAAGTCGTGAGTATATTGGCACTCAACAAGTTGTTTGTAATAAATGAATGCAATATAATATACAAGGCTTACCAATGGATGACTGAAAGGTTAATTTGCATAAAGCTTCATTTTTAAAGTAAATATGATAAATAGATTGAAACCAAACTTTTAGAAAAAACAATAATAAATAAATAATCAATGGAATTGAATAAGCCACTTGTGAACCTCCTATCCACAAGCTAAACCACTCACTACAACAAAAAAGTTTATATTAGACGTCTCATCACAGACGGTTCTTATTACGAACTATCTATGATATTAACAATATCACAGACGGTTCTTAATAAGAACCATATGTGATATTGACAATATCACAGACGGTTTAGTTCTTATTAAGAACCGTCTGTGCTATGTTTTTCGCCTCACACATCCCTAAAATTTCATAATTTTCCGCCTGAGTTCGAGTATAATTCCGTTTTGACACACCTTCAGTAAAACAGACATAACTTTTGCATACGGTGTCCATTTTCGACATTCTTGTACTTGTTGAAAAGCTAACGACGAGTCCGATCTAAAAATATGACATACTTGCACTAGTCACCTTTGAAGATCCTCAAAATTGGCCATCTTTAGTCTCAAATTTGCATCACAAGTTTTTTATTTCTGTTTTGCCAAAAAATTTTATCTCCTCTTCAAAATTTGGGGTTCGTCTCAACTGCAAAGTTGTAGATCTCGTCGAAACCTTTCAAATGAGTAATATAAGCCATATAGAACTTTATTATTTCATATTTTGAGACTAGTTGTTTATATTGTATCGGTATATATATAGCTAATATATATCACAGACGGTTCTAGTTTAGAACCGTCTAACCGTCTGTGATAAATTGGTCTCTGACTACTAGGCCCGTTAATCCTCCCGAACCTAATTCTAGCCAATAGAAACCGAACAACCCACACCCCACAGATCGTCCCACCTCTTCCTCCCATATAAATACTCACTTGAACCCATCTCCTACCCTTTATGCGCTCAAAATTTCTCCAGGCTCCTCACTGTCCTCTTCCTCGATTGACCTGATGGAAGCGAGTGTAGATGATTTGAAGGTTGCATACCAAATCAGCCAGCCAGCATCTCCCTCCATTGTTTCTTCTAGTATTTGATTCTGTAACTACGATGATTCTGTTGCTACATTATGGCGTTTAGGGCTAACCAGGAGTTTGTAGTGAGGTGGCCGCCAAGAAGGCCTACTCGAGCTACTTTGTAAGGTTAGGGCTGCTCGGTTTGTAATGTAAATAGAAAGTAAATGGAATGTTTTCTGCTATATTTTCTTGTGATATTATAATGGTGGATTTTAATCTTGTGTTGTATTAATAGTGGATTGTAATAGAAATAAAATGTTCTTTGCTATCTTTGATATCGTATTTGTTTGTTTTCGCTAGTTTTCAAAAGGCATAGCTAACATTTCCTGAGGCCAACTGAAAAATAAAAAACATTTTAGGTATAGAATGAACTATCATAGACATTTTTATAGTATAAATCGTCTGTGATTCACTATCACAGACGGTTCTAGTTAGAACCGTCTGTGATGTGTGAGTATCACAGACAGTTCTAAACTAGAACCGTCTGTGATTGTGTTTTTCACAGACAGTTCTAGTTACAAACCGTCTGTATTATATTTATTACAGATGGCTCACAAACCGTCTGCGATAATCTTCGATTATCATTGACTCATAAATTCAGACGGTTTAGAAAACCGTCTATGATGACGTTTTTGAACCGTTTGTGATGATGATTTCTATCGTAGTGACTATTGAATTAACCATTCACTTTCCAACGATAACCAATCCAATTTTGTATGAAAGCTCTAACCCTCGTGTGACACGGCTATTCGAATAGTTTTACACTCTGCAGAGGTTGTACAACTGTATTCATATGATGTGATTAGCCTCGTACTAAAAAAATCACAACATGGCCTTTGCAATGTTCAACATCAACTCAATTCCGCCCGCTAGGGTTTCACATCATACATCCCCTTGCGCCTCATGGAAATTAGCAACCATGTTCATCACAATGGCGAGATTGAAATTGAAATATCCCAAATTAATCAGCTAGGTCTATCTCATACTAGACATGTGGTTTGCATGATAAAGCTCATATCAATTGCGCACAAAGTTAAGTCCTTAATATTACTCGGGCGAGACTTTCATATCTCTCGAAGTGAATCCACACTTCCCTATTTACTGCACGATCACTCGCTCAAGTGAAAATCTATTTTGTATAATCAACATCAATGACACACCAATGCCATGGCACCAATTTTATAGCTGTGGCACCAACCACGATTTGATATCTCATTAAGTTAAATTAATTATTCACATGTGATGATGAACCCATCGAGACTATAAGCACGGCTAAGCAAGTAAATCGTACCACCTATGTGACATCTATTATGGTATCACTAAATAGTTTCCCAACCTATGGTGACAATGGCATCATAGTATTCAAATTATCAAGGAGAGATTATTCAAAACAGGGCGATAACTACCAAGTACAAAGGTTTATAATAAAATAGCGATGCAACATAATTTAAAATAAAATAATTAAATAATAGATACAAAATTAGGTTCAACATGTTCAAAGGACATGACTTACCTTGGTCTTGCTCAGCGAGGGACTCTAGATCTTCCAACGGTGCTCCTACTCCTTCGAAGACGCGATCTAACGAGAGAGAAAACGACCGAAATATAAAAATAAAATTCAAATGAACTTCAAAAACCTCAAAACTAGAACCAAAAAGTAGAGATCGATTTTAGATGAATTTAGAAAAAAGAACAGGGTCAGTTGGAGCTAGGACGGAGGAGAACGGGCTCTCAGAAAATTAAATAGGCTGAAAAATACTGAAAATCGAAAAAGTTACTGTACTGTAGACTCGATGCATGGGAAGGAGGGTTCACGGTGGACTCGGCTCATGGAACAGTGCACACGGGGTATGTACTGACGCAGTGGGTAGGCCCGACGTGACACTAGCACGTGGCATTTAGGGCTGATGTGGCACAGACACGTGGCAGGCTGACATGGCATCTGGGGGTGGTCGGTGCTGATGTGGTGCCGACACGTGGTGCCACGTGCTACCTAGGGCTGATGTGCCTATTGACTAGGCTGCTGACTTAGACAGATCGGGCTCACGGGTCTATGACACAGTACTTTTGAAGGTGGGACCGGACTCTCGACTCTGGATAGATAGGAAAGGTTGCTAGGAAATCTGGGAAAGGATACTTTATTTACTGAATAGATAAGAGTAAACTATTACTCTTTTGCACTTATTTCATGCACTTGAAATTACTTACCAGAAGTCTGTATAACATTGCATGAATATTGCACAATATTTGACATCACTAAGTGGGTATTTGCACACCCTGAATGGCTACAATTGTATCACCTAGGCTTATTCATTGGTATATAGTCATACTACTATCAAGTCTGATGCTGACAGAGTTATACCCTTTTACCGCTAAAAGGTAAAAACTTTGTAGTTGGTGAGGTATCATCTCTATTCTACCCTGGAGTGTTACTAGTAGCCCTGAAGGCACTTTGCTAGGAGCTATTGCTCTTTCTTTGACTAGAAGTCCACATGCGAGTATTACTCTGCCTTGCACCAGACTATCGCTGGAATAAGTTTCGGTAACTTGTATGTTACAAATAAACAAGTGCATTCATAAGAAAGAATATGCCTACTGTGAACAATATGGAGACCAGCAGCATTCTCCTAGTTATCCCTTAGCCTTATTTAGATGTCATTTTCCTACATGAGTAACATCAATTGTATAAATACAGCTCCTGTCGAGCTTGATCTTGCCCAATAAAGAGCATCTCTTATCTTTTGCTTTAAAGTAAAATTGTGTATTAGATAATTATTTTCTTAAATGCCACAAATATGTTTGGTCTAATTTATTCTGTTAAAGCCTTATCCTTACTGAACAGTCGCTTAACAGAACTCATTGCCAAGTAGCATATCTTACCTGAAGTAAGATTAATTAATCATGTATGGAATAACATTTGTAAATATTATGCCTGATATTTCAAAGTAATGATATGCCTCAGTTCATTATTGCCTAGATGACAATAGAAAATGTGTTCCTTTTGAAGAAGGAATCTAGTCAAATGTTGAATCCCAAAAGGATCACCCCACTAGACAACGCTATGAACCCCAAAGACCAGAAATCTATATACAGCCCCATCTTCCATATTACACAGTGTGTGTTGGTTTCATGCCAATAAAATTATACTCTTGAATTAGTATAATAATAACTTATTGCCAAAGCTCTAAGTTAATTCAAAACAAATGCTAGAAGCATGCGTCCTCATTTAGAATTTTATGGTTGGTGTGAAAAGGGGATGAATTTGGGGTATATGAGGAATATTAGAACTTTCGAGGCATAAGCACAAGAGTACTGACAAGTATTGTGGCATATCCTAGGTCAAATACAGAAGCAAATAAGCCTAAAACTATAATTCTGAGACATAATTGAATTACTATCTACTGTTGGCAATCATTGCAACCCTAGAAGGGTAATTGATTTGTCTATAGTAAAATGATAGTCGTCAGCATGCGACAACATACATGGGTATTACACGGTAGTATGAAGCTACCGTACATATATCACTGGAAATTATAACCATTTGCCTAAAGCAAATATAACTCTCAAAATACTAGATGACATATTGGATGTTAATGATCCTGAACGATCTAAATCTGTCATACTTATTTGGCATCATAAACATATATAATAGGCATATAAATTACCTCCCAAAATAATCAAATATATTCCTGAAGAATGATTATTTAATATGGGAGGTTAAACTTGAAGTATATTCCAGCATAATATATATTCCATGCAGATTAATTGATGGTCATGTTTTATGTGACAGCGTTATGCACTTGTAAACATCTTGAAGATGGACAGTATGCTGTCAAAACATAATACTTTAGACTAGGTCAAAACATGGTGCACTAACACAAAACCTGAAGTTTGTATGATCCAAATTTTAAGTCAGAGGTATAAGTAATTAGTTCATAACATTGGGCAATATATAAGAAGCTAGAATATTTCTGCTGTCGCAGATTAATAACCCACCAGATGTTTGGGATAATCTACTAGAAGTAGAGATGTGCAGTTTTCCATGCCACTGCATTAATAAATATCTAGCTCACTGCATTAAGAAAAAGAAACTCGTAATCAAGGATTAATGCGTATTATAAGAACCAATCATTTTTCATATAATATCACCACCGTAGCACACTGAGGGAATTTTAAAGTATGCTATTAAGTAAGATCACATCTCGGCATTAGGGGGAGAGAAATGCCCAAAATTTTTGAATACCATGATATTTTCCTGAAGAAAAATCTTTACTATATGGTTCACGCACTAACTAAGCTAAGTATAAGTTTAGCTAATACTCCTATACGCCGAAAGCGGGGAGACTGCCAGATTTATTTGCTCATTGCATAGAGGAGTTATAAAGTATTTACCTGAAGTAAATATGTTGCTAAGTTTGGAATACCCCAGGTTGAATAGTATTTCCATCTTTGTGAAATTGACTTATTGGTCAGTGACCTAAACTCTACGGGGACGCCTGTGGATCTAAGGTCTAGTGACACTAGTCAAAAAAATAATTATTAAATACTCCTTGAATATTACAGAAGAAAATTCACCCTGAAGGTGAAATACCTCCTGAAGAGGCTCATCCTGAAGATGAAAACCCTAGTAATAAGGCGCGCACATATTATACTACTTGGGAACACAGAACTACCAAAAAGTTTTCGTTTTCGGAAATGATGAAGTTTTGGTTAATATTGAAAGACACTCAATTATGAGGATATTCGAAGAAAAGTTGTCGACAACTAGTTTGCCTCTAAAATTGCTAAGGGTTTCTCGTATGAGAACATAAATCCAGAACCAAAGTTCATGGTCGAACACCTAAAGTGTTCATATCGAGTCGAAATGAAAGAAAGCAATTGAGGTCGAACCATAGTCGCAAATGAAAGTCTTGGAACCTATTCGTTCAGACTTGATGGGTCGTTATGAAATAATAAGATGGTGAAAGCAGTGGTTCAACGATCCCTGTAGAGATCTATATTCCCCTGTTATGATTGAAATAATGTTCTGTTATATAATAACTCTCGCAAATGACATGAATAAGATATGCAGTTAACTGGATTTTAGAAATCCTTGATGGGATCCCTAAAGGAACCCAAAGCTTGATCCCTGAAGGACTCGGTGTTTTAACAAAGTTGCTACATGTATATATAAAACTCATACCTAATAAACTCTCACCTGAAGAAAGAGTATCTCCTAGGGGAGAGCTTTTCCCTGAAGAGAAAATAAATCACCAGTTGATCAAAAATACACCAACGATTGTACAATCCCTAAAAGTGGATAAGAACCCATCCAAGACCTGAGGAAATGGAATGAGGATGCTAAGAATCAGAAGTTCGCCAAATAAGGACATATGAAGTGTATCTCCCACCAGAAGCTGATGGAGTGGCAATATCCTCTATTACCATGAAGGTACTATATATATTGGTGTTAATGGCATATTTATTAATCCCCTGAGTGCCAAAGATTAAGACTAGTTACATTGATTCCATGATAGCATGACCATGCTATTGGTCCTATAAGACAGACTTTTGGACATATGGTACTACTCAGAGATGGTCACGAAATGAACCTGAAAGGTTTTGATAAGTCACATCCTAAAGAAATGTGGCATTACAATTAATTACCCCTATATCCTGATTAGAATAAATATACTAGCCTACATTCATTTCTTAAAATGTATTAAAGGCAGTAGAACAATAAGACTTCACCGGAAGTGGTCTTCAGGGGGAGTATATGCTAGACTTTTATAGTTATGCATAAGATCCAGAAAATATCGACTTTAGTCAAATCTATAAGGTATTGGCTTGATGATCACGGCCTTGAAGGCTTTTTCACCTATCAATATAAGTCCAATCGATGGACATGATAAAGGTTTTGAGTATTATAATATATCCTGAAGATATTTTATAAATCCTGAAGATAAGTGTTGCAAAATCTAAAGATAAGCGTTGCACTCTTTTCCCTTAGTAAGTTTTTCCCATTGGGTTTTCTTGCTTGAAGGGTTTTTAATGAGGCAACAACTCCAATACAATTTAACGTGTGCTATGTACTCTTTTCTCCATTCATTTTTTTCCCACTGAGTTTTTGGAAGGAATTTTTAATGAGACATATGCATATCGCGGTATGAAGCCTTACCAGAATGTGTTTGGCTTTGACAAACAATCAGCCACATCCAGAAGTCATGTGGCATGAGCAGCATTAATGACCCCACCATTATCTATGAAGATAATGCTATTTGTGTTGCACAAATGTAAATGGGCTATATTAAGAGTAATATCCCAAAGCATATTGCTCCTAATTCTTTTATTCTCATGATCTCTAAAAGAATGGGGAGATAAAGGCATTGAATGCTAAGTCTTGTGATAATCCAACAGATTTATTCACAAAAATCACTACCGGCCACTAGTTTCCACAAGTGCGTTCGAGACATTGGTATAAGACAACTTAGAGAGTTACAAGATTCAGGGGGAGTGTATCCCTGAACCACAACCCATATGTAAGACCAGAAGACTTACATGATCTTGAAGATCTAAATGTTGCACTATTTCCCCTTTGTGAGTTTTTCCCGAAGTTTTCTCACGCAAGATTTTTAATAAGGCAACAGGTGCTACAAGCAACGGATGCGATGTACTCTTTTCTCGATCCCTTTTTTCCCACTGGGTTTTTGGGAAGAGTTTTTTTAACAAGGCATGTGCATACCATGGTATTCGCCCAAGGAGGAGTGTTACGAAACCAATTAGGGTTTCTGTGTGGGCAAATACCCAAACTGCCCCTAGCAGTTTCTATTATAAATATAGAAGTAATACCCCATGTAAAGATACTCAATCATTAATGAAAACTACATTCTAGTATTCTATTCTTCGTGTGCTCGGTGTTCATCATTGATTGTCTCTGCTAATTATATTCGTTGATTGCATTACCGCGTATCTACCCTACTTCGTTTCCAAACAAAGGTGAACGTCGGCAGTGCACGGGTACGGTCTGACGTCAGCAAGATCCGACGGCGGGTACATGGACACGTGGCAAAATCTTGGCCGTAGATCCAGATCTAGATGAACGGTTGCATTGGAGGGTTGGACCGGCCGAGCGTGCAACTGCGACGGCGGGGTCAGGTCCGACGGTGGCGTGGGGACGCGTGACGCTCCGGCGAGCGACAGCGAGAACGCGGGATGGCGGTGGAACTCACCGGTGACGGTGGAGAGGCAGCGATGGGTTGCGGAGATGGCACAAGTGTGGGCGCATTCGAGACAGCGACTCTGGCGATGGCGGCGGGCTCAGGGGCTGAGGGTGACGGGGCGCGGTGCTTTTATGCATAGGAACCGAGGGTGTCCCACTCGAAAACGGTGCGCGGGCGAGGCGGAATCCCGGTCGAGCACGGACGCCAAGATACACCCACGCGGGCGGCGGCGGTGGAGTCCCGATCGGAGACGACGTGCGGCGGCTCGACCGTGGATGGTCGGATGTGGGCACACAAGGATCGGGCGGCAGAGGGAGATCACACGGGTGCACAGTGCACCGTGCTGTGGATGCTTAACACGTGGCACAAAAGGGTGATCAGGCAACTACGGTGAATTGAGGGGGCGCGGGCGGTCGGATGTCCGATGGGTGGCGACCGCGGGATCGGATGGCTACGGGAGGCTGGGTTGGATGCCCATTACTGTTCACAAGCCTTTTTCGGGCTTTTCTTTTTCGGAAAATCAGATAAATCAAAATAAGCTCTAAAAATAGCAAATAAATATGAAAAATCCAAGAAAATTCCAGAAAAATCATTTAGACACAAGGAACTCAAATAAAATATTTCTAGCTTATGTTAATATTTATTTTAATTATATTAAATCCTTTTTGTTTCTAAAAATTTATTTTAATCCTGAATAAATTCTAGAAAATTCAATTAATGCATTTTTATTTTAAAGGCTTTAAAAAAGAGCTGAAAAATAAGATGTTACAAACCTATCACCCTTAAACGGGATCTCGACCTCGAGATTCGGGCTCACTAAGATAGTAGATTTGGAAACTCTGCTTTGAGGTCCTCCTCGTGCTCCCAGATTTCTTCCTCCTCCGAATGATTGCTACACTGAACTTTGCAAAAACGGACAACTTTGCTCCTGGTCACATGCTCTGCCACTTCCAAAATCTTGGTTGGGTGCTCTTTATATAACAGATCCTTCTGAAGATCAACAGACTTAACTGGCACAATGTAACATCCCAAATTTTGAGTTCTTGAAAAGAATAATTTTAAATTAATTATTTCAAGTTAATTGGATTTTCCAGAGTTTAAGTTTTGGTTTAAAAATAAAAATTTATATTAATATAGGTTGAAAATATTTTTCCTAGGTCTAAAACATTACCAGGGATTTCTGTGAATTTTTCTGGAATTTTTAGACTATATTAGCTATTTTCTAAGTATTTTTAAAAGCTTTCTGTTTCTCTGGTAATTCAAAAAGAAAATTTAAAAAACTTAATTCCTCGGGCGACACGTGTCACCTTCGGGTTCAATCTTCCGTCGCCCGACCAAATCCCCACCGTCCGCCCCACTTACCCCTTCACCCGCCTCCTCTCTCTCTCGAGCCAACACACGTTGTGCTCTGGGCCGCCGATTTCCCCGCCGTTCAATCTTGCCCGTCCTCAGCCACTTACCTCTTCATCACCCATCCGACGACTCTGGTTGAATACCTTTACCCTCGATCAATCCCGGCCATTCATTATAACTTACCCCTTCACCTCGATCCAGCGGCTCCGATCGATCCCTCGCACCACTTGTCAAAAATCCAGCCGCTCGCCTTCTCCCTTCTCCCTCCTCCCCTCTCGCCGACATGCGGGGTCTGTCTGTCAGGCCCGTCTTCTCCGCTACCCTTCTTCCTTCGCACATCGCCGCCATTTATCGTCCCACCGAGCTCCGCATTTTCGCCTCCCATCCGTTACTCTTCGCCATTAATGGCCCTGGAGCCACCTCTCATCGTGCGCTATCAATGCCTGCCGTTTCCCTCGGGTTCATGCCCATTTCCGCCGGTTGGGAGATGAAAACGGTCACCTTAACTCCGGCGAGCTCGTGCAGCCGTTACCTCTCGCGGTTTATAAAAACCTCACCGGGGAGCCCTCTCACCCCTTCACGCACCCCCTCTCCTCCAGCCTCAGTCGTGCTCGTCGTCGCCGCGCGTCCTTGTTGCCGCCGGTAAGTCGCCGATGGACCTCCATCGGACCTCCACTGCATCTGCCGAACCAGCGCCTCCCCTCGGGCCACGCTCCAGCACCGCGCGCGTCCACGCTCGCTCCCTCGGCCGCGCCGCCTGCGTTGGTGATCCGCCCCACCACCGCACCCGGCCGCCCAATCCCAGCCGCACGCTCAGATCTGACCGCCGCGTGTCCGCATCTCAACCATCGGATCCCACCGCCGCCGCCGCGCCCGAGCCCGCCAGCTCAACCCTACCCACGTGGCAGCCACATGTCATGCCACGTCAGCCAAAATTGTCGAGACCCGAATATGCAAATCCGGACTCTCTGTGTATCCTGCACTAGTCCTAGGATCATGCTAGTGCACACAGTCAAACATAGATGAAATCACAACCATATACACGATAAAATAAAGGAAAAGCTTAAATATCGGTAAATCTCAAAAGGTACGACCTTATGGCCAAGCTTACAATATCTCTAGCTGGAAGGGCTTAACAAATAGCAGCGGAAATCCAAAATAAAGCGTAGTGGCCAATCGACAAGCCCACAAGCTATCGAGTGGAGAACGAAGCCTAATCCACGAAGTCGTCGAAGTACTCTCCTTCTGGAACCTCCTGCTGGTGATACTCCTCTTCCTCAACTGAGCAACATTGGGCATAAAGCTGTGAGTACATTGGTACTCAGCAAGTCATTTGTAACAAATGAATGCAATATAGTATGCAAGGCTTACCAAAGGATGGCTGAAAGGTTAATTTGCATAAAAGATATTTAAAGGTAAATACAGTAAATAGATTGAAAGCGAACTTTAAATAAAACGATAATAAATGATAATCAAAGGAATTGTAATAAACCACTTATGGACCTCCCATCCATAAGTTAAACCAACCACTTATGGACTTCTCATCTATAAGCTAAACCATCAGTGAGTTAACCACCCACTGTTTAACCACAATCCACAAATTTTCATAAACAACTACCCCTCGTGTGAAATCACCGAGCATTGTCCATGACCGAGGACGCGGCCAGGTCCATCCCATACTAGACATGTGGTATGCGCGGTAAGACTCAGATCAATGACGCACAAAGTTAAGTCCTTAAGTATACCCGGGCGAGACTACCTCATCCCTCGAAGTGCTCCAACACTTCCCCCTTTACTACACGATAACTCGCCCGAGTGAAAACCAATTTGTATAACCATCGCCGATGACGCACCAACGTCATGGCACAAATTTTAATACTGTGGTACCAACCACGATCTACTGTGGCTCCAACCACAGTTCAATATCTCGTTGAGTCAAATTAATTATTCACATGTGATGATAAACCCAATCGTAACTATAAGCAAAGCTAAGCATTCTATCGTACCAACCCATGTGACAAACAACCTAGTATCACTAGTATGTTTCCCAACCTATGGTGACAATGGTATCATGTCATTCCAAATTATCAAGGAGGGATAAATCAATCTGGGACAATAATTACCAATTACAAGGTTTGAATAAAAATAGCGATGCAATGTAATTTAAAACAAAATAATTAAATAATAGATTACAAACTGGGTTCAACATGATCAAAGGACACGACTTGCCTTAGTTATGCTTAGTGAGGTACTCCTGGTCTTCGGGCGTAGATCCTGCTCCTCCGGAATCCGAATCTAACGAGAGAGAAAATAACTGAAAGAAGAAAAATACATAAAATGATAAGCAAATGAACTCCAAAAATTATGAAACTAGAACCAAAAGCTAGCTCGATTTTAGATGAATTTAGAAAAAAGAACAGGGTCAATCGGAGCTAGGACGGAGGAGAACGGGCTCTCAGAAAATAAATCCTAAAGGAAAATCAGAAAATACGAAATCGTACTATGCTGTGAACCCGGTCCACGGGAGGCTCGGTCCATGGTGGACCCGGCACACGGAATAGTGCACGCGGGAGAGGGGTGCTCACGCGGTGGGGCTGGGCTGACGTGGCAGCTACTGATGCTGCCACGTGGCACATGCTGACGTGGCTGCCACGTGGCTCAGGCGGCGTATTTTGGCTGACGTGGCGGACACGTGTCATGCCACATGGCCCTAGGGTTGACGTGGCGTACCACGTGGGTAGGGCTGACGTGGGCGGCTCGGGTGCGCGGCGGCGCAGCTTGATCCGACGGCTGAGGTGTGGCCACGTGGGCGCATCCGGTCGTCGGATCAGATCTGGAGGAGCGGCTGGGATGCAGGGGCTCGGCCGTTCGATTGGCGACGCGTGGCGACACGCCGCACGAAGCGTCGCGGTGCGGCGCGGGCGAGCGTGGGGACCGGGGTTGGGCACACGGACCGAGGCGGGGCGCGTCCGGCAGGGTGAGCGGCGCGGAGGGTGTGGCGGGGTCCGGCGAGGGGCACGCAGGGCGGCAAGCTCTTCGGCGAGGGGGTAGAGGAGGTGCGGTGCGGGCTTGGGTGGAGTCCGGCGATGGCGGAACTCGACGGCGGTCGGAGGAAACGGCGCAGACGGTGGTGGCTTACCGGAGAAGAAGATGGGGCGGCCAGCGGCGTGGGTCCGGCAAAGACGGTTCCGGTGACAGGAACGGGCGGTGACGACGGCGACAAGGGAGGGGTTTGGGGGCGGCGCTCACCGGCGACGGGGGCGAGGAGCGGCAGTGGAGGTTCGAAGGTGGCGGCGGGTGCACGAACCGAGGCGGTGGCGGGTTATATGCACGCGAACCGTGGCCAAGACCCGAACGAACACGGCGCGGGGAGAGTCCGCATCGAGGACGACGATCATCGTCGTGACGCGTGGCAGGGCGATGGCATCGGACGGCTGACGCAGCGAGGCGAGGCGCGGGCGAGCTGGGGTTAGGGTTAGGGTTTCGCGGCACGGGCGGCGGGCGCGGTGCGATGCTGAGGGCGGTGCGGAGAGCGGGCGCGCGAGGATCGGGCGGCTCGGAGCAAGCAGCACCGACACGCGGCAGGCACGGAGCGGGCGAGAGCGGGGCGGCGTGCGGCGTGGGTCGGGCCGGGGAATCTGGGCCGGTGGGGATGCGCGGCGCAGCGGGAGGGCGACGCGTGGCAGCAATGGCGGGCTGAGGGCGGGCCGGGCTGACACGCGTCAAGCGGGGAGGGGGTTTGGGATTTTATTTTATTTTATTTTTATCAAAATTCAACTAAACTTCAAAGAGCTCTAGAAAATAGCAAATAAATCCCAAAAATTCACCAAAAATGCCAGAAAATTCCTTGAGACCTAAAGAACTCAAATAAAATATTCCAGCTTATGTTAAAGTATACTTTAATCATATTAAATCAAGTTAATTTCTAAAATTTCATTTGAAGCTTGAATTAATTTCAGAAAATTTCAGAAATTTATTTTTAAATTCAAGGATTTAAAAATCTTTGAAAATTAGGATGTTAGAAAAATTCACCCCCTAGGTGCCACGTGGAAGCCACGTCAGCAATTGACACGTGGTGGCACCAGCGCGCGCCACGTCAACCCTAGTTTGCCGCGTCAGCGCTGCCGCCCGCATGCACTGTTCGGTGGACCAGGTTCATCGTGGACTGGTCCCACCTGTCAGCCTCTGTCGAATTATTTAATTCTAGTGCTGATGTCATTATTCTGATTTTCCTTTAGGAAAATAATTCCTGCTGATATCATAAATGATTTTTAGTTCAAAATTAATTCCAGAAATAGCCTTTTTCCTTTTTCTTTGTTTTAAAACTTCTAAAGACCATATCTTCCTCATTTTAACTCCAAATTGACCCATTCAAAATTTTAAATTCATCTAAAATTCTAAACTTTCATATAATATATTTATTTTCAAATTTTGAGTTTTTATTTTATTTTATTTATTGGTTTTTCTCGATTGTCGTGTAGAGTCTGATTTCTCCGAGGATTTTCAAGTGCGACTTCAGGAAGATCCCAATCTGATTCAAGAAGGCAAGTCTCCTTGACCATTTTGCTCCTAAACTTTGTAAATGATTTTATAAATATTTTAAATTTAATTGCATGGCTATGTTATATAAATTGATAATTTTATTTGTAGAAAATTTAGATAAATACCCAAACTTGTTATACCCTCCTTTGGAATTGTTTACCATGTACCTTTGTCAACATAGGATACCCTTTGGCTCATAAATGAGTTAATATTACTTTTTGTGGAATTTAGAATAATAGCAAATGCTTAGTCTAGCTGTTCACTTTCAATTATCTGTTTGGGAAAAATCTATTGATAAATGATTTGAATTTATATGTTTGTTAAATTGGTGGCAATAGAGGTTGTCACTGTTATTTCAAAGTAAAAGTAAATGTATAAAATAATATTTGACTAGGGTGGATGGAAAGTTTGGCTGGTGCGGAATTAGCACAAAACTTGGATGGTGAATGTTCCACCCTAGTCACTTAAGGACCGACTCTTGTGTTTGTCCAAACTAAGCATTTCCGTACAACCACAAGTTTAAATGGGTACGACTTAGCTGACTAACCTACGATAGTTTAGTTTAGATGCCACCATTGGAATGTGGGTGCCAGAGATTTACTGGTTTACCCACCGTGAGGTACAGGGATTTACTGTACAAACATGGCGCAAGAGGGGGCTTCTGACTGTGGTGGATTTAACCCTTCAGCGGTGAAACCTCTACGGGTGATGTCTAACTAGACTAGAGTAGGGGAAAACCTTTATGATATTTTATCTGGGTCTCATGTCAAAGGAAACACGTTGACTATTAAGATAATTTATCTCTTGTGGGTAAAGTTGTACAAACTCTACAGACATTTTGGTAGACATTTTGTTTTGGTTTTAAAAACAAAAATTTTGGAAAACTCGAGAGTGGAAGGAACTCTTGAGATTTCGGGCTGGTGGTTGAAACCAGTGCGGGTGGTTGGAACCCATAAAAGTTTAGATTTGGCGAATTTAGCCTTTGTACTAGTGTTGGTGGATGAAACCTTCGCTAAATTATCTTAAATAGTTTCAACTATTGAAAGCCAGTTATTCAATCAATTGCTTTTGAAATAATTATTTAGATTTAAAATAAATGCTACTTTATGCAAAAGAACCATATAACCCTTCTTTGTTAAGCCCTGCATCTATTGCATCTTTCCCAAGACTTGCGGAGTGCATTTTTGTACTCACCTGTTGCTCTCCAATTCAAACATCAGAAGATTTTGAAGACCAAGAGATGGATGGCCACTACTTTGAGGGAGCTGAAGAGGAAGGCTTTGCAGAGGACTAGGCTATGTTGCTCTAGTCAATTGTCTGTGGCAGATTGATGGGCCGATTTTATTGAAATGTTTTTGCTTCCGCTGTATTTTGTTTGGTGTGGTTCTGTGAACCTCCGCTATAAGGCAATGGCCAAGAAGTATGAATTTCAGTTATTATTGTCATAAAGCGTGGTTGGCAATGTATCATTTTCTGATTATCTGTGTGTACTAGCGTTGATCTGGGACTAGTACTGCAATACATAGGGGGTCCAGGGGTTTCTACTCTAGGGTCTCACACACAACTTCTTCTGGCACTCGCAGACACTTCTTCACCTAGGACATATGGAAAAAGTCATGTGTCCCACTGAATGACACAGGTAGCTCCAACTGATACGCAACTTCTCCCCTGCGTCTTAGGATCTTGAACGACCCAACATATCTCGGCGTAAGCTTTTCTTTAATGAAACCTCTTGACACCTTTGAATGGTGTGATATTGAGATACACATAATCATTTGGCTCAAAGCTCAACTCTCGACGCCGGGTATCCACATAACTCTTTTGCCTGGCCTAGGCTGTGCTCAGTCTCTCCTTAATTAATTGGACTTTTTTCTCAGCTTCCTTTAAGCAATCTGGTCCAAACACCTGACCTTCCCCGTCTCTTTCCAATTGAGAGGGGTCCTGCACTTTCTACCGTATAGTGCTTCAAACGGTGACATTTGCAAACTAGCCTGATAACTGTTGTTATAGGAGAACTCTGCGAAGGCAAATAACTGTCCTACTTGGCTCCATGATCTAGTACACATGCTTGCAACATGTTCTCAAGAATCTGATTTATTCGCTCAGTCTGTCCACATGTCTGGGGGTGATACACTGTACTAAAATTCAGGTGAGTTCCCATAGCTTCATGGAAACTTTCTCAAAATTGTGAAGTGAACTGCGATCCATGATCTAACACTATTTTCTTTGGCACTCCATGCAGACTCATAATCCTTGACATATATAACTCTGCCAATTTATCACCTCCGTAGGTTGTTTTGACTGGGATAAAATGGGCAACCTTGGTCAGTCGATCCACAATGACCCAAATCGAATCGTACCCATCTTTGGTCCTTGGCAATCCTGTAATAAAGTCCATACCAATCTCTTCCCACTTTCACTCGGACATTTTCAATGGTTGTAGCAAGCCTGCCGGTCTCTGATGCTCAGCCTTCACCCTCTAACATACATCACAAAGTGCTACATACTCAGCGATCTCATGATTCATGCTTGGCCACCAATATTTGTCCTTAATATCCTGGCACATCTTGGTACTACCAGGGTAACTCGAATACAACGACTCATGAGCTTCCTTTAGTAACAATTCGTTTAGCTCTTTCTTATTTGGCACATATAATCGCTGCTTGAACTACAGGGTTTCTTGGTCATCCTCTGTAAACCCTGACTCTTTCCCTTTGCTTATGTTTGACCTGATCCGCTGGAATGCATTATCCTCTATCTGAGCTTGACGAATCTGACCATCCAAAGTTGGCTGCAACTCCATGGTGGCTAGGAATCCTTCCTCAACCAATTTCAAACTAAGCTTCTAGAATTCCTCATGCAAGGCTGGCTGACTTTCCTTAACCATCACTGTATTACAATAGACTTTTTTTGCTCAAAGTATCTACAACCACACTAGCCTTCCTTAGGTGAAATGTATCCCCACATTATAATCCTTGATTAGCTCCAACCATCTCCTCTGTCTGAGATTGAACTCGGCTTGGGTAAAGATATACTTCAGACTCTTATGATTCGTATAAATCTCATATTGATTACCCATGACATAATGACGCCATATTTTCAAGGTATGCATTACAGCTGCTAGCTCCAAATCATGTATAGGATAGTTCTTCTCATATGGTCTCAACTGGCGCGAATCATAGGCTATCACCCTCTTATCTTGCATTAACACACATCCCAATTCTTTGCGACAAGAATCCCAATAAATCTCAAAATCCTTGTTTATATCAGGCAACACTAGCACTAGGGCTGTGGTCAAACTCTCCTTCAGTTTCTGAAAACTCTTCTCGCACTCTGGTATCTAGGTAAATTTCTTTTCCTTTTTGAGCAATTATATAAGGGGTCTGACTACGCTGGAGAATCCTTCAATGAAGTGATGATAGTATCCTGCCATACCTAGAATACTCCTGACCTGTGTCACTGACGAAGGAGACTTCCAATCCAATATATCCTTTACCTTCCTGGGGTCACCTGCAACTCCCTCTGCTGACATGACATGGCCTAGGAAGGCGACTTCCTTCATCCAAAACTCACACTTGCTGAACTTGGCGTATAGCTGGTGCTCTCTCAATTTCTGTAATGCCATTCTCAAGTGTTCCTCATGTTCTCTCTCATCCTTGAAGTAAATCAAGATGTCGTCAATGAACATAACAACGAATTTGTCCAAATATTTGATGAATATCTTATTCATCAGATACATGAAGTAAGCTGGGGCATTGGTTAAACCAAAGGATATCACTGTGAACTCATACAGACCATAACGAGTCGAGAATGCTGTCTTAGGTATGTCCTCCTGTCGAATCCTCATCTAATGGTATCCTGACCTCGAGCCAATCTTTGAGAAGACCCCTGCTCCCTTAAGCTGATCAAACAAATCATCGATCCTAGGCAAAGGGTATTTGTGCTTGATAGTAACCTCATTAAGTGCTCGGTAATCCACACACATGCACTGACTACCATTCTTCTTAACAAACAACACTGGTGCTCCCTAAGGTGATAAACTCGGTCTGACATAAACTTTGTCCAAAAGCTCCTGGATTTGTTTCTTCAATTTTGCCAACTCATTAGCAGGCATCTGATGAGGTCTCTTGGATATCGGAGAGGTACCAGGTACAAGCTCAATCAAAAACTCAACCTCTTGCTCTGGTGGCATACCGGGAAGATCATTTGGAAACACGTTAGGTACTCTCTGACGACTGACACATCCTTTAACTTGATTCCTTTGCTCTAGCAAACCATGACCTCTCCTGGTTAGCTCATGCTGGCTGCAAAATTTACTTTCCTCCCGTCTGGACTGGTCAAGGTCACTGCCCTGATTCCACAATCTAACACTGCCTGATACTTTTTAAGCCAATCCATTCTCAAGATCACATCTAAAGACTAGATATCCAATGTGATCAGGTCAGTGATGAACTCCACTCCTTGAATGGCTGTCTTAACTCCTAGACAGCCTAGGTTCGTACTCAACTCGAAACCTAGGGATTGAATCAGAATAACAGATCCAAGAACAACAATTTTTAACCATTGCTTCAACGCAAAACTCCGAGAAACAAACAAATGCGAAGCTCCAGAATCAAACAAAATTGTGGCAGGGGTCGAGCGTTGCCTGGGCCTCCTCGGCGGTGACATGGTTCACCTGACCTCTCACAACTGGTGGTGCTCTGCTGGCTTGGCCTAAGGCCTGGGGCGCTCCTCATCCTGCTCCTGAGACAAGAGTATGATCTAGTGTGGCTCCCAGACTAAAGTGAACTGGCATAAGGGCTTGCCTCTGGGGACACTTGTTGGCATAATGTCTCAGCTCATGATATTTGAAGTAAGTGACAGATGCCGCTGGGTTGGCACTCCTCTGCTGCTGGCTACTCGATCCATCGACGCCGTCCCGACTAAAAGCGACGCGCGCTGGGGCCGTGTCTCAAGACCGGTTTGTTGTGGTACTTGTGCGGTGAACGTGCAAATCAGGCCTTCTAAGCCTGATGCATCTGAGATCCCTGTTGCATGATCCTCCGCTTGGGAGACTCCTCTAGCTCGCGATGACTCTCCTCGATAAGCATAGCCTTATCCACCATATGCTAAAAACTAGCATAGTCATTGCCCACCACATGCACCTTCAATCCTGGGTTCAATCCTTTCTTGAACCTTTTCTGGCGAGCATTGTCCATGGATACATCCTCTGACGCGTAGCGAGCTAATTGAGTGAACTTGTTGAGATATTCACTCACCGTCATGTTCTTCTCCTACAACTCACGAAACTCCTCCTTCTTCATCTCGATTACCCCATCCAAGATATGGGCATGACGGAAAGCGGCGAAGAACTCTGCCCACATGATGTTGTCCTAATCCTCGTGAGCGGCACAGTAGTTCTCCCACCACTCTGCGGCGGCTCCCTCTAGCTGGTGCGCAACATACAACACCTTCTCTCGGTCGGTGCACTGAGCTAAGTTCAGTTTCTTCTCAACTGAACGAATTCAATCGTCCACCTCCAAGGGCTCTGAAGATCGGGAGTAGGTGGGTGGCCTCATCCTCATAAACTTTGTGAATCGGGACTTGTTACGAGCAGCTTGAGGTGCAACTGCATCCTGGGTCTGTCGTTGCATCAAAGCATTCATATTCAGCATCATGATCTGCATCATTTGTGTCTCAGCTACCAAGAACTGGGTCCAAACTCATTGGGGCTGCCTGGGGTGGCTGGGTGGCACTGCTCCATAGGTCCTGGTGTGCCTAGTTACAGCATGCGGAGTTTGTGGTGTCAATCATCTTTCTACTGCTCTGAAAGGGAACAACTGCTGACTTCAAGGGCATAAAAGGTGAGGGGGAAAGCACAGATAAGTGGGTACATTCGTCTAAGGGGGAATCTCTAATGGCAAACCTAGACTAAGCAAAAACCAAGAGGCTAACAACAAAAACTGGCCAATAACTCCAATAAAAGTTCAATATGGTTGCAATATAATGCTTTTAAGGGCAAGATTTGTAGCTCACATCATACACAACTGCAAATGAAACCAACGCTCTATTCATGCTCTCTAATCTAGGGGCTTCCACTCGGGTCCTGACAGGTAGGGTTCGCTATTCTCCTCCTCTGAGTCACTGTACACTACCCACGGGTTACGGACTCGCGGTGACTGCTCTTCGGCTGGGATATCAACCATATACATGCTAATAAAAGAAAAAATTCAAATATTAATAATTTTTAAAGTACGATCTTATAGCCAAGCTTACAATCTCACTAGCCTAGAGGGCTCAAAAACTAGCATCGGAAAGAAATAAGAAATAAACGTAGTAGCCATTCGATATGCCCACAGGCAATCGACTGGGAGCAAAGTCCAAATCTGCGAAGTCGCTAAAGTATCCTCCTTCTGGTTCCTCCTACTGGTATAACTCCTCCTCAACTGAGCAACAGTGGCATAAAGCCGTGAGTGCATTGGTACTCAGCAAGTCATTTGTAACAAATGAATATAACATAATATGTAAGGCTTACCAAAGGATGGCTGAAAGGTTAATTTGTATAAAGCGTCATTTTTTAAGTAAATATGAAAAATAGATTGAAAGCGAACTTTAAGGAAAAATAAAATAAATAAATAATCAACGAAATTGAATAAACCATTTATGAACCTCCCATCCACAAGCTAAACTACTAGTGAATTAACTATTCACTTTCCAACGATAACCAATCCAAGTTTGCATGGAAACTCTACCCCTCGTGTGAAATCATCGAGTATTGTCTATAACCGAGGACATAGCTATTCGAATAGTTTTACACTCTATAGAGGTTGTACAACTGTATTCACACGATGTGATTAGCCTCGTACTAAGAAAATCACAACAAAGCTCCAATTTCATTTGTTCCTCGTACTGGGCCTTGGATCTCTTCCTAGTCCTATACGCCTCAGAGTTGTTTGGGAATCCGTGCCTCCAAGGTACGTAAACCTCTAGGCCTCGCGTGCGACCTGAGTACTCCTTGTTTCCTAGGGCCATGGATAGTATATCCCTCTTCCTTTCTGCTTCAAAGGAGCCTTGGAAATATTCGGTAGTCAATGCTTGTTGTAAGAGATAATCATAGTATTTTAGACCCCATGAAGTTATGGACCTATTAACAACTAGATAGTTTAACATATCTTACCAGATGTTGGAGCATTTACTCATCTATGGATTTTTTGAAAGAGGAGACCCCTCAAGATTTGGTTGATGATCTATCTCTTAACCAGTTTTGGGTGCGCTCATTTGTGATCCCAACAAATGACAGGAAGGCCTTCGATCGGATTGTGATATCGTCCTGCAACCTTCATTGTGGAATTTTACCTGCATATGTAGTGGTGCCGAGTTTGTGGGGGTGAGTGTTTTATGCCTAGAGAGTCTTGTGTGCTGCACTTTGCTGTTGAAATTTCGTCCTTATCTTCTTCTGCACAAAGGCCTCCCATGTTTCCAACAACAAGAAAGGATCCTCGTGAAGGGCGAGAAATCCTTGGTCACGTACTATGTGATAAGCGTGCTCTTGAAGGTCTTTCACGCTTTTTCCATCGCGATGAGTGCCTGCTATCACATGAGTCCCTAGACTTCTTCTAGGATGTCGAATGAGTTTGAAATTTTCACCCACAGCTATTTTTTTGAACATTTGTCAAAGCTTTCTAGTTTGTTGCAGTGACGGGGACTCATTGCCTTCCTATTATCTCATGGGTAGTCTAGAATGCTACCGCTGCATTCTTCGGTTACAGATAGAGGGACCCCATCCGGAGAGACCACCGTAGTGGTCATTCAGCCCTCTGGCCCTCAGATCCATTCAACAACGTCAATGGCAATGAAGATGATTGTGCATATGTCATCTCTCTTATAAGAAAAAAACTAATTATAATGAGCTATTAGCATAAACAAAGTGAATCACAAAGGACCACAGTTAAGAAATAAGAATATTCGGCGACGTATACTATTGCTATAAGGTTTCTTTGCAACACTCTAGTATGAGGCTAATGACACACACTAGTTTCTTAGGTTCTATGAAGTTAGTTATGGCCGCAGTATCTTCCTCCTTATCATGTTACGTGCTGGACTTGGTTGCTATCTTAGGCATAAAATAACCTTTGGGTTATCGCGGTAGTCCAAAGATTCTTTTACACCTAAGATAGCATTGAAGCATAATACGTAAAATGATGAGGAGAAAGAGATAGCAGCCATAACTTACTTCATAGAATCTGACATACTAGAGTGTGTGATTTGCTTCATACCCTTTGAAGGTCTCTTTGACATATATTATTGCTATAAATTCTCTTTGAAATACTAACATACCTTTTTAAATAGATCTTTTAACAATAACATAACCCTCTGTTAATATTGTCTCTAAGAACTTCAACTCACTTTGAAACAATAGCTCCAATAATTTATCTCTAAATTTATTTCCTAGCTATTTTATTAATATTTTCACAACAACATATATTTCTCAACAACTACAAAACGAATATTAAAGCATTGTACACTTGGGCTTGAAAGGGCATGAAGAAAATTAATTTGCTTCATGCCATTCGAAACATTAGTATACAGTGTTGTAATATTCCTCTTCTACAACTACTACTACGACTCACAGTATTTTATGCCCTTTTTTTACTTGACTAAGGGGAGGATAGGAGAGTCAGAGAAGGGGAGACAAGAACTAGTGGAAACCGAAGGAGAGCGGGGACCACTGGGGACCCAAAAAGCCGACCATGATGACCACAAGGTGACATCTACGGCAATGACAAGGGACAACCATCCACAGCTTCATCTGCATCAGGACCACACCGAGACCACCCCCAACAACCTTACCACTTCCAACCCAACACAAGTTGGTTCACCTTCCCTCCCACATCCGTTTTCCTATTTCTTTTTGGGTTCCACATCAAAAAGACATTTACAAATGTGGACAATTGTAACACACGTGAGGCAAAAAAAGTGGGATTTAGGATCCATACCTTTGGGAAGAAAGGTGATGGGGAGAAGAGAACTCATGAACACATTGAACTTTGCTTCCAACGACACACATTAACAGATAAGGACAGATCTATCACACATGAGGTAAAGAAGTGGGATTTGAGATTCATACCTTTGGGAGGGGAAGCGATAAGGAGGAGAGCTGGCATCGGGAAGGAGAGGCGACGTCAAGAGGAAAGGTGGTGTCGAGAAGGAGAAAAGGCGTCAGGAGGAGAGGCGGCAGGGAAGGAGAGGATGAAGACGTCGAGTTCTATGGTGGTAGTGCCAAAGGTGGGGACAAGGAGTCAGAGGGGTGTGTGAGTGAGAAGTAAGAGAATAAAACCTAGCAGGGGCCCTTTAAAGAAGAACTATCACAGACAGTTCCATTATGAAATCGTTTGTGATATGCTACCATATCATAGACGGTTTTACAATGGAGCCGTCTATGATATGCTATCATATCAGTATATCACAGACGGTTTTATTATGGAACTGTCTATGATATGGTTTATATCATAGACAATTCTATTATAGAACTGTCTGTGATACGTATATTACAGACAGTTTGTTCCACTAAACTGTGTGTGATAGTTCCTTCTCTATGTACAACAAATTCTGTTTTTTAGCTAGCCTCAGGAAATGCTAACCATACCCTATAAAAAAGCAAGCATATACAACCACAAATATAATTATTTCTTAATTATTGAATCAATTACAATGGAATAATTCATTAATTACATGTCGAGTTTCTTATAATTACATTGCAATAATTTTCAAATAGGTATTCGCCGTATGGTATCATTACATTTGGCTATTTTCTTCTAAATAAAGCCATTCACAATGATCGACACGCGCATAGCTTGCTTCATCATTTGGTTCTTCCTTGAGCCTGATGCCATCTCCGAATGGAGGCAACTCATCAAATTGATTGTACTCTTTCTCATCCACAACATTCTCAACTCCGACAATTCTTCCTTTTCCATGAAGAACTATATGACACTTCTTATTTGCCGGGTCGGTTATATAAAAACTTGAACAATTTACCTCGCAAGTATGATTGGTTCATCTTTGTATCCTATACGTTCGAGGTGATAAGGACATCACTTCTACTGATATGAACACTCCTCTTACTGCTTCCATGAATGATGGGCAAGGTCCAATCACTCGGGCACATGCTCGTCAACTCAACTATCAGGTAAACTCATTTTTAGGAGTCAATAATATTTCGCTGAGCATTCGATACTTCTTAGGACTTGTGATTTTCTTGTCCTTAGGAACCATGGAGAAGAACCACGCGAGCTTAAGTGTATAAGTGGAACCGTCAAGCGCAATCCAACTCATATTCGCGAGTTCGACTCAGATTCGGATTGCTGGACAGCACCTACTTCAAACGACCATAACTTTTGATCTAGAAAGTTTGTCGGGGCCCGTGAGTACTCGTTGGAAAGATCTTGGAGTCTACTTTCAGATGAATCTAGTCTCACCTCAAAATTCCATCCGAGCCGATCAGAAACTGCAAAAAAAAGTGGCGTCACTTTCCAGTCCGAGTCAAAGTGGGCCTTGGGCCTTGTAATCACACTTAGACTATTTGGACCGGCACTAATCATGGGTGTACTGTTCACATGAACAGTATCTGTGAATAGTACCGCACCCCCTTTTGTTAGAGAAGTGCGGCCTCCCCCACTCCTATTTAAGGAAGTCGCACCCCTTTAGTTTTCCTTAGATTTTTCTTAAGAGTTTGTTCTACTTAGCAGTCTCACCGCACGTCCGATTGAGGAACCCCAACTTGTGAACTTAATCTTTATTCGCAATACAATTTTATATTGCATCTTTTACTCTCTTGCTTGTGTTCTCGATTCTCTTGCAGGAGATAGCCTTCTTGGCGAGGTCAACCGCGTTCGGCACGGTTGATAACCATCGGAGCAGTGGTGTAGTGATTGCGAGGGGATCGATCTGTTTTGGTCGGAGCCTTTGGATCATCAACGTCGAGTTCTCTACAATTGACTTATCAGTACCTCTCGGAAGATCGGGCCGTCGTCACATTAACGCTAAAGGGTTGGCGAAGGTTTGGTGCACTTTCCAAATTTCGGAAAAGGGAGATAGGATGGCAGCGGAAAAGGGCACTTTCCAATTTTCACTATCCCGTGGCTCTCTCTCTCTCTCCTTTTTTTTCTTTTTTTCAAATCGAAATCAATCTCTCTCTTTTTTTTTCTTTTCTTTTCTCTCTTTTTTTTCTGGGTCCGAAACCCTAATTTTTCTTTTGTCACAGAGGATGGCGGCGGATGAGGGGGCTTGGATGGAAAGGCCGCGGCAAGGATGGAAGGAGGGGGTGGCAGCGGATGGAAGGTTACGGCAAGGATGGAAGGAGGGGGTGGCAGTGGACGGAAGGTTGCAGCAACAAACAAGAACACACAACGATAAAGCTACGCAAAGGAACACGAGATGCAACTAGACAAAGACAAACTAAACTCTGACTAAACTAGGAATTAGCAACTTGAACATGATAATGTAACCAAAATTTCAACGAGTAATACGGAAAAAAAAATTGCAATGTCACAAGAGGTGTTGGGACAGCAGAAGAATAATACGAAATTTTTTTGGCTATTTTTCTGGAGTTTTCAGGATGATGAACATAAACTAATTTAAAAGGGATGAATTACCTCACGGGCAACCGTTGCTCTGATACCACCTAATGTGACGATAGCCCGATCTTCCGAGAGGTACTGATAAGTCGATTGTGGAGATCTCGATGTTGATGATCCAAAGGCTCCGACCAAAACAGATCGATCCCCTCGCAATCACTACACCACTGCTCCGATGGTTATCAACCGTGCCGAACGCGGTTGACCTCGCCAAGAAGGCTATCTCCTGCAAACGAATCGAGAACACAAGCAAGAGAGTAAAAGATGCAATCTGAACTGTATTGCAAATAAATATTGAGTTCACAAGTTGGGGTTTCTTAACCGGACGTGCGGTGAGACTACTAAGCAGAATAAACTCTTAAGAAAAACCTGAGGAAAACTAAAGGGGTGCAATCTCCTTAAATAGGAGCGGGGGAGGCCACACTTATCTAACAAAAGGGGGTATGGTACTATTCATGGGTACTGTTCACGTGAACAGTACACCCATGATTAGTGCTGGCCCAAATAGTCTAAGTGTGATTATAAGGCCCCAGACCTACTTTGATTCGGACTGGAAATGTGATGCCACTTGTTTTGCAGTTTTTGATCGGCTCGGATGGAATTTCAAGGTGAGACTAGATTCATCTGAAAGTAGACTCCAAGATCTTTCCAACGAGTACTCACGGGCCCCGAGAAACCTTCTAGATCAAAAGTTATGGTCATTTGAAGTAGGCGCTATCCAGCAATCCGAATCTGAGTCGAACTCGCGAATATGAGTTGGATTGCGCTTGACGGTTCCACTTCTACACTTGAGCTCGCGTGGTTCTTCTCCATGGTTCCTAAGGACAAGAAAATCATAAGTCTTAGGAAATATCGAATACTCAGCGGAAATATTATTGACTCTTAAAAATGAGTTTACCTGATAGTTGAGTTGACGAGCACGTGCCTAAGTGATTGGACCTTGTCCATCATTCATGGAAGTAGTAAGAGAAGTGTTCATATCAGTAGAAGTGATGTCCTCATCAAGCGTCCCCTCATGACAAGATAGAGGTACACCTATCGTTCGACCTAAGCCATGCAATCGATGTAGAACTCAATGACCTCTTCGGTTGCATAATTTTCGGTGATGCTACCCTCCGGTTGAGATCAATTGCATACATAGGACCGTATGACATAGAAATAAGGGGCACATATATTTATCTCTTTCACAAGGTGGACAATAAGATGAATCAAAATATTAAAAAATGACGGAAAGAAATATATCTTAAGATAACACAGAGTCATCATCACCTCGGTCTACAGAGAATCTAGTCCATCAGAATCGATGACCTTTTGAGAAATTGTGTTAAAAAATAACATAGCCCCATGATTATCACTAGAACCTTGTTCGGCAAAATACTTCTAATTGCAACAGGAAGTAATTATGTTATTAGCACATAACAGTTATGAGACTTCATGCCAACTAATTTCAAATCTTCCATGGAAACAAGTTTCTTTATGCTGACGGAATGACCGGATGGAATTTTCACACCATGCAAGCACTAGCATAGTTCAGTTCTCTCAGAGTTAGACAGAGTGTAGCAAGCTGAGGGAAGGTACATCTGGCCTTTATCAATCTCTATCGGTGTTGACTCAGTCTTGATATTTATAGCGACCAAGTCACACCGTGCATTGACACCATTTTTTATTTTACCACGAATGTTCAATAAGAGACTAATTAAGCTATCACATATATTCTTTTCTACATGCATAACATCAATGCAATAGTGAACTTCTAAGTGCTTTCAATAAAGCAAATTCCAAAATCTTGACCTCTTCTTCCACATACTCTTATAACGGGTTCTCAACTTACATCCCTTTCCAAGTACAACAATAATATCCTTGACTATAGCGTAGACATATTCCTGCTAAAAGGCCTTGGTGCTGAGTCATCCTCGTTTTTTTTGTCAAATTATTTCTTCATCTTGCGGTATAGGGATACCTTGGAAGGAACTTACGGTGATGCATGTACACAATTTTAAGTGAGTCATTCAACCACACACTCTCGGTATAATTTAAGCAATGCGGACAAGCATTGATTTCTTTTGCACTCAACCCCGGCAAGTTACTGAGGGTAGAAAAATCCTTGATGGTGCGAACAACATGGCATGCAGAGTGAAGTTCTCTTGTTTGTCCGTATCTCATACTTGTACCCCTTCATTCCATAATATCATAAGTTTTTCCACCAATGATGTTAGGTACACATCAATATCGTTCGTAGGTTACTTCAGCCCTTGGATAAGTAATTACATCAAAATGTACTTTAGCTTCATACACAGCCAAGAAAGAAGGTTGTATATGCATACATTCACGGGCCAAGTACTACGTCGGCTGCTCATGTTACCAAAAGGATTCATTTCACCTGTGCTTAACCCAAACTTCATATTTCTCAGTTTCACACAAAGTCTACAAATATCCTATCAATGTTCCTCCACTAGACAGAATCTATAGTGTGTCTTATCATTCCACATTTCTTATGCTCCTCCGAATGCCAACGCAGCAATCTTGCATCCTTTCGGTTTACAAATAAACACTTCAAACGGGAAATTACAGACAGATACCACAACATCTTTGCAGGAGGTCTTTGTTTCACCTAGATACCCTCGTCATCATTGGAGTCATTTTTACACTTGTATCGGGATACTTTGCGCACCGGACAAACATATAAGTTTGCATACTATTTACGATAGAGGATACAACATTCGGACCTACATATTTTCTTTCTACTTCCATTCCCAATATACAAAAAATCTTCTTGGTTTAGTAGGTGGTTCTCGGTAACATATTTTCCTCTGGAAGGATATTCGCTAGGAGACCTAACGACGCCATGAAATTCTTGTCGGACCAACCATTTCTTGCCTTCAATTTTATTTCAAGAACGGATGATAATTTTGTGTATTGCGGTTGGTAACCCAGAACAAATGTTTCTTCGTGTCCTCCATTAAGCCCTCGAATTTACCAAACTCTCTTGCACTGTAGTTCCCTTCTACATCATGTAACATCTGATCCAAATTATCATCATACGATCTACCCTCATCAAAAACACAGTCCACAACTGGCATATCATTGTCTCCCTCAAAGATGTTATAAATACCTTCCTGTATAATTTTCTCTTCACTGTGACTGGTCCAACATGTATACCCATTTTTGAAACCCCTTCGAATCAAGTGAATTTCGATCTGCACTGAGTTGGTAAACATCTTCACATCGCAATCAATGCATTGATAGTACATATATTCCATCCCCTTCTTCAACATATCCTGCTCGATCGCTCTTCTAAAAACAAACACGTCATTAATGTACTCTTCACTCACACGGTTCTCAACGTATATCTAGTTTCGGTCTATCTACGCTACGCACATAACAAATTAGTGTCAAATTGGATTATTAATACTACTATAGCTAACTAGCCTAATTCTTATACATAATTGTCATTCACCTTATAATAAATTGTTTATATCTAAATTAATTGGCTAGCCACATACTATTTATGAAGTAACATATATCAAGTAAGAATATATTGAAGTAAACTAAGAGTAGTGACCCATTCTTAAATTAGAGCAAACTACCAAGAAAGCTAGATCTAAACCTAGCTTTATCTCTCTGTATTACAAGGCATATAATTAGAAGCAAATACTAGCATCTAATCACTAAGAACAAATCAATCTATAAGCTAGATCTATAAGCGATATGATTTCACCAAACACCCCAAAAATGGCCGTCTCCTTCAATGCAGCGCAATGAAAACAGATTTATTGGGACCGCGTATCCTAGACACGTCCAACCGCGAACAGTCTGTGATAGCTAATTATCACAGACGGTTCTCATTAATAACCACAAGTCATCTGTGATACGCAACTATCATATGCAAGGTTATCCATGCTTGGCTAGGCAAGGGATCAAATGACCCAAACATGTGCTAAGGAGCCATTTTTTTGTCCTACTGTTTTTCATTTTATGTTCCAATTCTGAAAAATCGTGAAAATTTGAGACATTTACCAAACGGAAAATTAAGAGGCGTCCACACGCAGTTGGGAAGCAGTTGTTTTGTTTCACAGCTTGTACTCTGTGTGTGTGTGTGTGTGTGTGAAAAGAAGAAATCTTGTTCCTCGGCCTTAATTTACTTTTTCTGAAGGCAGTGGTACCAGGTCCAGCCCAAAATAATATTACGACATATGGTCTGGCCCAAAAGCAAAAGGCCAGATTCTGTTTTCTACCTATGGTCCATTTTTTTCAAAAAAAAAATCTTTTCTTCTCAGAGCCCACATACCAAATGATTTTGACAAAAAGATTTATCCCTCGTCTAAACAATTTTTTTCTCTAGGAATGATCTAAACAAAGATGATTTGTCTATCATAATCTGGCACATCTTTAGACTTGTACACCAAAGGAGTTGAACAACTTTTGTATCGCTTTGCACCAAGCGGCTGCGCTCCAGTGCAATAGTTGATCATAGTCACTGCTTAGTCTCAATTTCTTTTCGTGAGGCGTCACATAGTTAATCTGGGAAAAAGATGTAAGCATTTGTCCGACGTGTCGTTCTCGCAGTACTCCATGGGAGAGAGCTAGTATCATTTACGGTCACAATACATATACTACAACTCCACACAAGTTTGGAACCAGCAAGAGTATATACTCGGTAATTTACCTCAGTGCATGTATAGTGTGGCTTACACGGGACCTGGAGCAAAAGAAGAATTAATCAGAACGATGCAGAGAAAAGATTTTAGGGAAAATTGGAAATTCCCCAAAAGTCAGTCGGAGTTTGATTTGTCCCCCTACAAGTACATTTGTACCACACGTCCCTGAATTATTGTTTGACATGCCCCCCTTTCTGCTGACTTGGTAATGCAATTGTAAGTACTCGTAGGAGGCAAATCAAGCTCCGATTAACCTGGGGGTATTTGCAAAGGTTAACAGCCAACGTTAAATGTCACTCCCTCTCGAGTCTGGATCAGTAGAAATATCGACCTTCTTCATTTCGTTGTCAAAGATGCTTGGACTGTCCGTATTCGCAGGATATTTTCCCCGACGGGGATTAAGGCTTCGTAAAATCGGGTGATTGACACGACATTGTAATCCTGTTTCTGACTGCGTACCGGTGCCGGTGTGCAAATGGCACGTCGCTGTAGCCCAGAGAAACTACACATATTTATGGCACACTGGCCGTTCGTCACCCTTGCATTTTAGTCAAATATGTGGGCTGATGTGACAAGGCCGTCACCTTAGACACCCCAAACAGCCTTTGACTTCCCCACCGCCCACCCCTTTTCTTTTCGAGAGGACGCACCAGCGAGAGAATTGACACGCGTACAAATTTGCCATTTTTTGATGGCGTGTCAAGGATCACTAGTCAGCGAATTGATTTCAGGCGTCGCTGTCGAGATTGCCTGCCTTGGTAGCGACCCAGCTTTCCGTTTCAGTTTGTTCAGAACCCATCACGCTGATCTCAGTCCAAGCTTCCGCGCCTGTTTCTTCTTGGGCGTTCCAGGCAGCAGCAGCAGCAATGTTAATCTGCGCTACGGCTGGACTGCCAAGTCCGGTGTTCAGACGCGCCTCCGTTTTACCCCTGATCTTGCAGGCAAAGCTTAGGACCGATCAGGCTCCTGTTCTAGCAGTACCCGAAGAAAATATGCTCTGATGCAAACCATCATTGTTGTTATCTCGAGTCTCTCGACAGAAAAGTTTCAGCTTTTTTTCAACTTCAGCTTCTAGTTTTAGCTTTTTCTTTCATTATTCAGTAATTCATCTTTTTCTGAATTTTTTTAGATTTTTTTGCATTTTTTCTTTTTTTCCCGTGTTCCTTTGCATTGTCTGTGATAGGCTAACATATTTTTTCTATTTTTATTTTTTTTAAAAGCCAGCTACAGTAAAAAAAAGTCAATTACAGTGAAATTTCAGTCAAAAACCAGAAGTCATCGCTAAAACAAATACCCCCTAAAGCAAATCAGTGTTTTCCTTTTGAAAACTACGGAATGTTGTTAGGGAAATTCATGCTTTCCGCGGCGGATTTATTTTCTAAAGGTCTTGCTTCAAACAGCTTCTATTTTTGCCTTCTGATTTTTCATCTTTTTATATTTTTTTTGTTTTTTCCTTTGTATTAACTGTGCTGATATAATATTTTTTATTTTTTATATTTAATTACGTAGAATAACCAACATCAGTTACAATATAAAATAAACTATAAGCTCTGGCTTATAAACCACTTAGAGCAGGCCTATCTCTCCAAAAGTACAAAGCACAAAATTTAAAGCAATTGATGGCCCTGGTTTAACACGAGAAAGAGAATTCAAAAAGAAAGTTCTACAATTCAAAACAATTTTGACAAACCCCTTACATGCATGTTATTATAGCATTTACTCACTATATATAAGTTTCCTACAATTTTAAATAGCTAACTACTGTTATCTTTCTACCCCTTCTAGTGACAAAAGGGTAACATTTTGAAAATTGACATAGTCCTCAAAATACAATTTTGACTGCTAATTTCTTTTTCAATAGGCTTATTCTTTTCAGCTTATAACTTCTCTCAAACAAACAAATAGAACGACTTCTGCATCGCTATTTTGAAGTGGCTTATCGACTTATCAGCATTCAGTTCATTCGCACAAACTTTAACGCTAGGGTCAAAAGCCAAAAGCCACAACAACAAAATGCACCCAATATTTGTGAAGCCTAATAAAATTGTAGTATTATGAATGTATTTTTTCATACAAATTTAGTCATAAAGATTTTGTGTGCCCAATTTAAACATTGACAAAGATATTGATAGCCGAAATTATACAGTTTGCCTGCAATTATTTTAAAACGTCAGTTTTTTGTGAGTAGAGGGGGTTTTCAAATATAAGAAGAAATGGTTAATAGAAGTTAAGACTAATACTTACTGGCATGTGCCTTGCATGGCACAATTTTCTCTAGCATCGACTACACAACCTCCAATCAGTGGATTTCAATTAAGATTCACTTTTCGATGTTAAATTAATTACCAACCAATCTGAAAAATGCAATCATTCGTGCAATTTAAACTTGTTGCAGACACCATACCAATCATCTTGAAGGACAAAACTCTGGCCAATTTCACTAAAATTGATGGAAAAGCACCGATAAGGGGTATTAGTGTCGAGACCCGAATATGCAAATTCAAACTTTCTGTATATACCGCACTAGTCCAGGATCATGCTATTTTACATAGTTAAACATTGATGACATAACAACCATATACACGTTCAAATAAAGGGAAAACTCAAATAATAGCATTTTTCCAAGATACGACCTTATGACCAAACTTACAATATCACTAGCTTGAAGGGCTCAAAGTCTAGCAGCGGAAAGAAACAAAATAAGTGTAGTAGCCATTCAACATGCCCACAGGCAATCGACTGGGGAGCGAAGTCCTAATCCGTGAAGTCACTGAAGTATTCTCTCTCTGGTATCTCCTGCTGGTAATACTCCTCCTCCTCAACTGAACAACATTGGCATAAAGCCGTGAGTACATTAGTACTCAGCAAGTCGTTTGTAATAAATGAATAGAATATAATATGCAAGACTTACCAATAAAGGGCTGGAAGGTTAATTTGCATGAAATGACATTTTAAGATAAATACAATAAATAGATAGAAAGCGAACTTTAATGGACAACAATAATAAATAAATAAACAACGGAATTGAAAATTAAACCACTTGTGAACCTCCCATCCACAAGCTAAAACAACAGTGAACTATCCGTTCACTTTTTGACCATAACCACAAGTTTCTATGAAATCGCTAACCCTTGTGTGAAATCACCGAGCATTATCCATAACCGGGGACATGGCTATTCGAATAGTTTTGCACTCTGCAGAGGTTGCACAACTGTACCCATACGATTTGATTAACCTCGTACTAAGGAAATCACAACAAGGCCTTTACAAAGTTCTATCTCAACTCAATCCCACCCGCTAGGGTTTCGCATCACACCCCCCCTTGCGCCTTATAGAAATCAGCAACCATGTTCACCACAATGGCGAGATTGAAATTGAAATATCCTAAATTAATCAGCCAGATCTATCCCATATTAGACATATGTTTTGCACGGTAAAGCTCAGATCAATGGCGCACAAAGTTAAGTCTTTAATATTATCAGGTGAGTCTTGCACATCCCACGAAGTGAATCCACATTTCCCCATTACTGCACGATCACTCGCCCAAGTACAAAATCAAGTTTGTATAACCCACGTCGATGACACACCAATGCCATGGCATAAATTTTATAATAGTGGCATCAGCCACGATTTCATATTTCATTAAGTTAAATTATTTCATATTTCATTAAGTTAAATTAATTATTCACATGTGATGATAAACCCAATGTAACATAAGCACGGTTAAGCATACTACTCGTATCTCTCATGTGACATCTAGTATGGTATCACTAGTAATTTTTTCAACCTAAGGTAACAATGGCATCATGGCATTTAAATTATCAAGGAGGGGTAATTCAATTTGGGTTGATAACTACCAAGTACAAAGGTTTGTAATTAAATAGCAATACAAGATGATTTAAAATAAAATAATTAAATAATAGATTACAAACTAGGTTCAACATAATCAAAGGACACGACTTGCCTTGGTTTGGCTCAGCAAGGTACTCGGGGTCATCTGGCATCGCTCCTGCTCTTCCGAAATCGGGATCCAACGAGAGGGAAAGCGGCCGAAATAATAAAAACAAATAAAATAAAATTTAAATGAACTCCAAAAACCTTTAAACCAGAACCAACAGATAGAGCTCGATTTTAAATGAATTTAGAAAAAAGAACGGGGCCAATTGGAGCTATAACAGAGGAGAACGGGCTCTCGAAAAATTAAATCTAAAGAAAATACCAAAAATTCAAGAAAGCTACTGTGCTGTGGACTCGGTGTACGAAAAAGTGGGTTCACGGTGGACTCGGTCCATGGAACAGTGCACTTGGGGTCACACCAACGCGGTGGGCGTGGCTGACGTTGCAATGACACGTGGCACGAGGTGGCTAACGTGGCACTAACACGTGGTAGGTTAGGGCTGACGTGGCACTTACACGTGACTGCTAATGTGGCATGCTGATGTGGCACCTTGGGTCGGTCTGTGCTGCCGTGGCACTGACGTGGCACTAACATGTGGCGCTGATGTGGCGTGCTGACTCGGACGGGGTACGGGTCCACGGGTCTACGGCACAGTGCGCTGACACGTGGGGCCAGGCTGTCAGTCTCACGGTCCACAGTGGATCATGTCCACGGAGGAGATGAACCGTCGACGGGGGCATGGTGCGGGCTGATGTCGGGACCCAGAACAACAACTCCAAGTCTCTCTGTGTAAATCACACTATCCCAGGAAAAGCAAGTGTACACAGGGTCAACAACGATACATATCATGCATAACAATCACAAAATATTATTAAGCAAAGGTACGAGCCTTATGGCCAAATTTTACAATAAAGAGCACATGGCCAACCACTACTATAGAAAGCCTAATACTAGACGTCAAATCACAGACAGTTTGAGAAAACCGTCTATGACCGACATTAAGACAGACGGTTTTCATTTGGACATCGTCTGTGTTGATGGCGTCGGAGAAAACGAGTGTCACAGACCGTTCTTACCAATGAACCGTCTGTGATATTTCAGTATCACAGATGGTTTTTATTAAAAACCGTCTATGATAATCTGGAATTATGACAGACGGTTTTTTATTTAAAACCGTCTGTGATAAGCTGCTTATCACAGACGGTTTGTATTACAAACCGTCTGTGATAATCTTAGAATTATCACAGACGGTTTGTAATACAAACTCGTCTGTGATGTTGTCTGTCCGATGTTAATATATAACTACAGAACGGTTTGTGTTACACGTTGCTTCTAATAACTTATAACCTACAGAACTACTGAGACAAGAGATCATAAATTAAAGGGAAATTTATTACAAAAGTCGCACATAAAGAGATTCCCAAATTCTAATCTTCAGGGCTTCGTACGCTTCTTCTTCGACTTTGGGAGTTGGATCAGCCGCTAAGTTCTCGAATGCCGTTAAGATTATCCTTGCCCTCAACACTTCCTCCTCCAGCCTGGGCAAATGATCAGTAGCATAGCCCATAATCTCGTAGAGGATTGCATTGTAAGTTTCCTCAGAATCTGTCATTTCTGTTTGATCGGCAATGCTATCCATCAGTCTGTCCAATGCCACAAGAGCTTCTTCCGCTTTGTGCACATTGTTGAGAAGAACTAGGGTGAGGGTTGTTTGCCTTTCTTGAGCGGCAGCGAGACGCCTCCGTCGACGGCGGATGATCAGGTCGAGCTGACGGATGCAAGAAAGTTGGGGAAGGAGAGCAGGGCGTGTGCAGAGAAGCTGCTTCAAATGTCACTCGAAGGAGCGCTAGAAGGATGGAATGCTGAGACACCTTGCTGATTCCACCCAGTGGAGAAACATCGATAGTTGCTTTGCAGATTTCGGTGCAGAACCGAAGAATATAAGGTTTGGATTGAGTACAGATGAAATGAATCCTTTCAGTAGCATGAGCAACCGATATAGCACTTGGCCTGTGACTCTTTGCATCTATAACCTTGCTCCTTAGTTGTGTTTAAAGTGAGAGACCATGTGGAGGTATTCCCGTGTTTGTGATGAGTAATTGACGGTCGGTTTAGTGAGTTTGAGTTTGTTTTGGGTATTCTAGGGTTGAGTACTTTTATCTGTGTATACTGTTTCGTGCGGTGCTATGTGATGGTTTGCTTGTGCGTGTGACGCAGGACTTGAGCTAGGTCATGGTGAGGCGAGGTGGATCGGGACTAGGCACAGGAGGTGTCGAGGTCCAGACGGTCAAAGATGCCGAAGATGATCAAGACTGCTGAGGTGGTTGTGAGTCGGGAGATGAGGAACCGGAGCTACCCATGACGAACACGACAGGCGATACGAGTGGAGTGGGACTAGGCTCAGGGAGGAGTCGAGGTCCAGGCGGTCGAGATGCCGGTTATGGAAACTTCGGGATGGTGCTTGAGGGCAATTTGGAGAATTGACTCAAGTTTTGGTGAAATGGCTGGTTCCCTCCATTTCTCTACATGTGTTTGACCCTTGCTGTGTGTGTATGGAGCAAGGGAGTGGTTGTTGGACTGCACTTCTTGATTTGTTGTTTTTAGACAGAAGCAAGGAGTGTTGTCTTATTGTCTCTCTGCGTGTGTGGGCTTCCCTTGACAGCTCCCTCCCGGTGTATGCAAGAAGTGAGCAAGTGTCCAAAGGAGATGAATGGGAGCTAGTACGTGTGTGAGTTTTGGTTCCACTACTTCTGCGGTGTGCATTTTGGCTTGGGTGTGTGCGAGGTCAAGCATGTAGAGAGTGGTTTGTTCTTGTGTTGGGAGAGGAGAGATTGATTTGAGAATCCTGTAATCATTCCTCTTATTCTAATGTCCATGCGATCGGGACTCCTCGTAATCTGTTTGTTGGAATGGAATCTCTGAATATTTTCTCCGAGCTCTGTGTTCTTGAACTCTTGATGTTTCTTGGTGTTGAGGCAGCTCATGTGCTCTCCTGCGTGTGTGAGGTGTGCTATATAGTGGTTGAGTTCTAGGCAAGCATGCAGTAGAGGGGTGTGTCCTGCGTGTGTGCTTGAGCTTGTGTGTGTACCCATCTCATTTGAGAGCAGAGGTGAGGTTGTGTGTGTGCTGCTCTTGTGTGAGTGCTTTTGAGCCTAGCGGGTGAATCATGTAGAGAAGGGGTCCGAGGATTCTGGAGTGTGAGTGTGTGTTGAAAGGTGGAAGAGAATGGCAGCAGGAGAGTAGTGCTTGTAAAGCTCTCTGTTGGTCTTGTGCACAGGAGAGGGTTTTTGAGCTAGTGCGTGTGTGTTCTCCCCTATCAAGCATGTAGTGGTTGGAGTAATTTTCTCAGTGTAATTATTCCTCTGTAAGCATTCATGGTGATGAATCAAGATAAGGAATTTGGTTGAGCCTCCCATGTTTGGTTCTTTTTGTGCTAAAAATCTGAAACCTTCCAGTTCCTCTGCTCATCCCTGTTCTAGGGTTTGTTTGTAGATCAAGTGTGGATTCTTGATTTCTTTGCTGAGATTTAGGTTTGGCTTGAACTTCCTTGTCTCAAGATGACATCCCTGTTGAATTCAAAATTTTATGAGCAAAGATTTAGAGAATGAAAAGAAATTTGGGTCTGTTCCCTCTCTCTTGACCCTTCTCTGAAATTTCTGATTTTCTGATTTTGTGAGTTCTTTGGCTTCAATTTTCTCTCCCAGAGGTCTTAATCTTAATTGCTTGATGTTCTTGCTCTTTTGGCTTGAGGGGAGAAGTAGTTTCTTCGAATTTCTCGATTAGTGAGTGGCTGCGAGACTTACGATTGTTGGCTGTTTGTCGTTCAGCTAATCACTGCATATTTGTTGTTTTGGTCAGCCTTCCTCTGAATTCCTTTCGGCCAGCAACAGCGCGCAGTTTAAAACAGCCAGCTGCTTCCATTCCTTGCTTCACTGCTCTGCCTTTCGGCTGAATTCGTGTGCTGCACCTGTTCTAAAATTTCAGCACTCTAATTTCAGTTTTCAGCATCAAATTGAGTGCAGTTTTGCTGCTATCTTTGTGCTGTTTTCAGCAGTAAAAAATTCAGTTTTTCAGTCTGATTTCAGCAGCAAAATGAGTGCAGTTTTGCTGCTATCTTTGTGCTGTTTTCAGCAGTAAAAAATTCAGTTTTTCAGTATGTTTTAGGCTGCAGTTTGGGTGCAGTTGTGCTGCTCACTAGTGCGCAGTTTGCAGTGGTTAAAAATCAGAAATCCAGTATGTTTTAGGCTGCAGTTTGGGTGTAGTTCTGCAGGTCACTAGTGTGCAGTTTTCAATGGTCAAAAATTCAGAAATGCAGTTAGTTTTTGGCAGCAAGTTTTCTCTTCCCTTTCGGTAGTAGTTTCAGTTCTTTTTGACCAGGAAGGGCAGCAAGCTCTATATTGATTCTTGTTTTGGTCCTTTTGTTGATCGCACTTTGGCATTCTTAAGTAAGCATCCATTTCCTTCTTCATAGCTGTTTTATCTATAGGAGGAGGAATTTGAGAAAATATTGTGGGGCGATTTTGAAGGCACCATTCACCCCCCCTCTGTTGCCATTTCCGATCCTACAATTGGTATCAGAGCCGGTTAGCTCTTCTCGATAGATCTTTAACCGGTCTGTGAGCCATGGCAACGGACAAGTATTCCACCAAGCCGCCCATTTTCGATGGCATCGATTACCCCTTCTGGAAGAGCCGAATGGAGACATACATCCAGGCCCAGGGGTACGCCATCTGGCGCAAGGTCAAGGTCCGGTTTGTTGTTCCTGCCGATGAGAACATCAATGCCGGGAATATGGCTGATGTTGAGGCGAATGCAAAGGCAAGGAACATCATCATCCAGGGCCTGAGTCGTAGTGAGTTTGATCGTATATCTCATCTTTCATCCGCCTTTGATATTTGGGAGACCCTCGATGCTTACCATGAGGGCACCACCCAAATAAAGACGGTACGACAGGACCAGTTCAAGCGAGATTACAACAAGTTTGAAATGCTCGCTGGAGAGTCCCTGGATGAGTGCTTTGCGCGTTTTCACAAGATTCTGAGCAACCTCCGAGCGGTCGGTCTCACATACCCCGACTCGGATAACGCTCGACAGATGCTTGCTGCACTTGATCTTCGTGTTTGGGAAATGAAGGTGACTACCATCAAGGACACCACGGACCTCTCGACTTTGACTCTTGATGCGCTGTACTCGCGTCTCAAGACTCACGAGATTGACATTGTGTCTCGAAAGTCGAAGTCACAGTCGATGGCCCTAGTCACCGATCCCAGTTTGGCTTCTGGTTCTTCTGCTGATTTGTTGTGTGGTTTCTCCTTGCGCTTCTCGTGATGTAATCGATGATCGATTAGAGCAGCTCGAGGATGAGCAGCTGGCCCTCCTAGCTCGGAAGTTTTCCCATGCTTACAAGAGGAGGAGGGACAGAAAGAGGGGAGGACCTGTGATTTGCTTCGAGTGTGGTGGCCCCAACCACATTCGGGCAAACTGCCCCAAGCTGGAGAAGGGCAAGAACGACTACGGTGGTTCGGGCAAGAACGACTACACCGACAAGAACCGCAACAAGAAGCCTCCAGCTCCTACACAAGGCAAGAAGAAGTTCCGCAACTTTGGCAAAGCCAAGAAGCTCTTCCACCGCGTCCTCACCGCCTTCGACGACCTCGACCTCAGCGAGGTGGAAGGATGGAGCGACGACGACGGGACGGGTGACCAAGAGCTCAAGGATGGCGGTGACGACTTCTCCGGCATGTGCTTCATGGCCCTCGAGGGCGAATCGAAGCGACAATGAGCAGACTCCGACTCGGACGAGGTATACCCCACCTACGACCAGCTCAATCATGCTTTTCTTAAGCTAGGTGGTTTTCATGCTAGAGCTAGGGCTAGGTGTACTGAGTTAGAGAAGGAAGTAGATAGATTGTCACTAGAGATTATTGCTCTTACATCTGGTCCCTCCTGTGATGAGTGTGATACATCTTTGTGCTCTATTGGGTGATATGGAGAAATTAAGGACCTCGCATGATAGTTTGTGCTCGAGCTTGATATTGTTAAGGTGGAGAATGCTAGTCCTTGCTATGAATTAGAATTGAGTAGGATGGTGTTACCCTACTTACTACCGATGAGACTACTTCTCCCACCTCATGTGATGTTAAGGACATTGCTATTAGAGGACCTTATGCCATGCTTCGGATTTGCCCGAGTCATGTGAAACCTGCAATAATTTAAAGATGAACCCGAACAGGCGGATCATAAAATTGTGAACTACAAGCTTCACTACTTGAGCCAATTGCTTCTTGTTTGAACTGTCCTAAATTAATCTGCTGAACTTGAATCGTCTCAAAACAGCTTTCAAGAAATGATTGACCATAACAACAAGTTGGCTAAGTATGCAACTAAGGCCCAGTTAGCTCACCTTGCAATAGTTGTGAAAACTAAAACTTGAACTTGTTGCTTTGGATGGAAAATGTGTGAAGCTAACTAAGGACCTTCTAGAGAAGCAACCATCCGCTTGTGATGTGTGTCTTGGGGTTGAGGAGAAGCCCAAGGGTAAGGTAGAGACGACTAGCGACGTGAACCAAATTGCTAGTGAGAGGACTGTCCCTTCGAGCCTCGGTGTGCGTGCACATGCCATTCGTTCCTCTGCTATTGGTTCTTCTTCTACTCCCTTACCTTCTGCTGTCTCTTCTTCCCTCTGTTCTTCTTGCATCTCTCTCTTTCGGGAGTGTCAGTATCTTATAAACACTCTTGAGAGGTTTGTTGGAGGCAAGAAGAAGCTCAATCTTATTCTAGACCAATCTAAGATCTGCAGATTTAATCGTGGTCTAGGATATGATTTCTATGAGGACATGAGGAAGCATCCACCGCCGTGCTCGGCACCCATAGCACCAGGTGTGATCGAGACTGAGCCTAGGACCGAGAAAGTCCAATTTAAGTCAGCGGGTTATGTCCAGGGGATCTCTGACAGCAAGGTGGTTCCACCTGTCACTTCTACCTCTCAGAAGGTGAAGTATCACTGCACCTTCTCGTCAGAAGGATGGACACACGATCGATCGATGCTTCAGCGCGCCAAGATTGCGCGTAGAGACCGTGCAAGAGCACTTAGGCGTATTCGTGGTCAGCCCGGACCACGAGTATAGGAATACGCGTGAGGCTACGGAAGCGAAAACAAAACTTTTCTACCGCGCACCCAAGAACATCATGCTAAGGAAGGATCATGGATCGTTACCACTTAGACGCGCAGCCGCAATGCGAAGAAGAATTGGAAACCGATCCAATCTCGCGCGCCGAGGTAGTAGTGGAAGTAGCCGATCGTCCCGAACAGATCGTCTCCTCCACGCACGCCGATCAAGATCGCAACGAGCGCCTCCACCGTATCCACACGCCCGGGGCTGGGCGCCGATCACGAGTGTACTAGCACTCGTGAGCGGCTAGGGTTTGGCTCGGGAGGTGGCGGCTAGGTTTTGCTAGATGTTAATCGCACGCCTCCTCCCCCCTCGCCTCCATATATATAGACCTCCTCACGTGGGCCTCGTGGACCAAGGCCCAATAGGAGTCTATTCGGATCTCTATCCGAATTGAGCCCATATCCGAATCATATTCGAATTAGTGTTCCAACCCGTTAAGCGTGCGACCACAGCAGGTTCACGTATACTTGGTCGTGACCGAAACGCCTTTCCGGTTACCATGTTAATAGCGGCCTCTAGTAAGACATATTAACCCCAAAGTATATGTAAAGATCATATCGGCTGAACTCTGTAATGTTCTCTCATGTACGAATCCTTTGCCTCACGATATAGATTGAGCTCAAGGCGAGACTCGTGTCATCCTCTTAATAGCTCAATCACTCTCTCGATTCCGTGATGGATTATAAACTCGTGATTGACTCCTCAATCACCTTGGCATGGCCATGCACTTTCATAATCCATTACATCGAGGCCCGAGATATCTCTCCCATAAGGAGGGGCAAATTCTATCTTGATCATTCACATCCCACTACATGTTTCATGGCAAACCCGAAGACTACTTTTATGACTACCCGATTCACGGAGTAGTGTTTAGTAGTCCCAAAATAAGCTACTACTCATGTTGGGAACCATGATGATCTCAAGTCTAAGGACTCTACATAAACACTACTTGAGACCAACCGATGACACATGGAATCTCTGCAGTGTCTCATGGCAGTCTATCCAACATATGTTCACTAACACATGTCCATATTATTGATTTGGTATCACCATACCATGATCCATGAGACATGATCATCAATCAATACATATGCTGATCTTTGTCTTTGAATCATATTTGTTCCTCATATGATATACGATCAGGGATCATTTAGAAATAGCAACATCTTAGTATTTAAGAGTCTCATGAATAAGTCACATACTCATTGATCAATAATGATGATGTCTATTCCAAGGAACAAAGTAATGTATCATAAACATAGTATGTGATATATACAACATCTCCATGTTGCCTCTAGGGCATATCACTATGATCTCCCACTTGCACTAGAGTCAACCATGTAGGTATCTAATACCCATTGCCCTAGTGTGAGCCTCATGCTTTGGCTGGGGAAGCGGCTTTGTCAACGGATCTGCAATGTTCAAATCCGTTTGTACTTTGCATATCTTCACATCGCCTCTCTCCACTATCTCGCGGATGAGATGAAATCGCCGTAAAATGTGCTTGGACTTCAGTGCGATCTAGGCTCTTTGGCTTGCGCAATGGCCCCACTATTGTCACTGATGAGGTCCATTGGGCTGGAGGCACTAGCCATCACACCAAGCTCGAAATAAATTTCTTGATCCAAACAGCCTCTTTGGCGGCTTGAAGCTGCTATGTACTCGGCTTCGTTGTAGAATCAAGCAACCGTCTGCTTTGCTTGGAACTCTTCCACTTACCGCACCGCCATTCATGAGAACACAAATCCAGTTGCGATCTAAAATCATCTTTGTCGGTTTGGAAGCTAGCATCGGTGTAACCATTTACAACGAGCTCTTCCTCACCTCCATAGACAAGGAACACATCTTTAGTTCTTCTCAAGTACTTCAAGATGTTCTTTACGGCAATCCAGTGACTTTCACCGGATCGGTCGTATCTACTCGTAGCACTTAAAGCATCTGAAACATCGGACGTGTACAAAGCATGGCATACATAATGGACCCAATAGCCAAGCATATGGAATCGCATTCATTTTATCCCGCTCATCGGTGTACTAGGACACCGATTCTTGCTAAGATTTATACCATGTGACATAGGTAGAAAACCTTTCTTGGAATCATGCATATTGAACCTTTTCAACACCTTGTCAATGTCGTATCTTGGCTTAATCCAATTAGCCTTTTGATCTATCTCTATAGATCTTGATGCCCAGAATATATGTCGCCTCTCCTAAGTCTTTCATAGAGAAACTATTTTTAATGAAGACTTAATGATTCGAGCAAAGGAATGTCATTTCCGATCGTAATATGTCATCCACATATAAGACCGAAATACGAGTGCGCTCCCACTAGCCTTTTGTAAACACAAGGCTCTTCTTCGTTCTTGATGAAACCAAACCCTTTGATTACTTCATCAAAACGAATGTTCCAACTCCGAGATGCTGCTTTAATCCATAAATGGATCTTTGGAGCTTGCATATCTTTCCAAGCGATTGCGGATCGACAAAACTCGTGGGCTGTGTCATGTACACATCCTCACTCAGATTTCCATTAAGGAAAGCTGTTTTGACATCCATTTGCCATATTTCATAGTCGAAATATGCAGCAATCGCTAGAATGATCCGAATAGACTTTAGCATTGCGACGGGCTAAAAGTTTCATCATAATCAATACCTTGAATTTGTTTGAAACCTTTGGCCACCAATCGCGCTTTATAGATGTGAACATTTCCATCTATGTCTATCTTTTCTTGAAAACCCATTTGCATTCAATGGTTTTAACACCATCAGTGGATCAACCAAGTTCCAAACTTGATTTCGTGCATGGATTCAATTTGGATCTCATGGCTTCAAGCCATTTCTCAGTCTGGTCCCACCATTGCTTCTTCATAGGTCTTAGGCTCATCGTTGTCTAACAACAATATGTCCCGTTGTTGAGTAGTCAAGAACATGTACCTCTCAGTGCACGACGTGACCTTTTCGACCTCGTGGTCTTTGGTGTGTCCACATGAGTTCTTCAACAGTTTGTTCATCTGTTGTGGTTACAGAGGAGCTGAAACGCTATCAGTGTTTCTTGAATTTCTTCAAGTTGCACTGTGCTCCCACTATCCCTTCTTGAGAGAAACTCTTTCTCTAAGAAGACACCATGCTTGAGCGACAAACACTTTGCCTTCTCCTCGATTATAAAAGTAATATCCTTTTGTTTCCTTAGGATACCCGATAAAGAAGCATTTATCAGATTTAGGAGTGAGCTTATCAGATTGTAAACGTTTTACATAAGCCTCACATCCCCAAATCTTAAGAAAAGACAAGCTAGGGCGTTGTCTGTCCATATCTCATATGGTGTCTTTTCTCTGATTTTGATGGAACCTGTTTAGTGTGAGCGGTTTGTTTCAAGAGCGTACTTCAAAAAGACAACGGAAGATCACTTTGGCTCATCATGGAGCGCACCATATCTAATAAGGTGCGATTTCTCGTTCGAGATACCCCATTCCATTGAGGTGTTCTGGCGAGTCAATTGTGGAACAATTCCACAATCCTTTAGATGATTGCCAAACTCATGGCTCAAATACTCGCCTCCACGATCGGATCGTAGAAACTTGATTGTCTTGCCTAAATGATTTTGCACTTCATTTTGGAATTCCTTGAACTTTTCAAAGGATTCGGACTTATGCTTCATCGTAGATATACCCATATCTACTAAAGTCATCGATAAAAGTTATGAAAGCATCAAAACCACCTCTGGTCGTTAAGCTCATTGGTCCACATACATCGGTATGTACGAGTGCCAATAAGTCATTTGCCCGTTCACCTTGACCGGTGAAAGGTGCCTTTGTCATCTTGCCAAGTAAACAAGATTCGCATGTCTCTAATGATTCAAAATCAAATGAGTGCAGAATACCATCTCTATGGAGCTTCGCATGCGTTTCTCATTTATGTGACCTAGCGGCGATTGCCAAATAAGCGTGGGATTCAAATCATTGGACGTTGCCTTTTGCATTAATGTTATAGACCGGTGACCCTTCAAGAGTAAGAACGTATAACCCATTCACCAATGGAGTATGACAATAGAACATATCTTTGAAATAAAGAGAACAACCATTGTCCATAGATTTAAAGTCATAACCTACGCTTGCAAACATGAAGCGAAATAATGTTCTTTGAAAGAGATGGAACACAATAACAATTATTCAATTCCAAAACTAATCTCGAAGGTAAAGACAATGGCATGGTGCCAACACTACCGCAGCAACTTTTGCTCCATTGCCAACGCGAAGATCCACTTCGCTCCTCCTCAAACTTCTACTTCTTATTAGCCCTCGCAACGATTTGCAAATGTGAGCAACCGATCCGGTATCAAATACCCAAGAATCAGTTGATGAAGTAGCAAGATTGATCTCTATAACATTTATACAGAGTGGAAGTCGTACTTCCTTCTTCTTCTCAAGATCCTCCAAGTACTTTGGGTTCCTTTTCCAATGTCACGATTGCTTACAGAGTAACAATCGCATCGGATGAGCATCGCCTTCTTGTCTTTCTTGGCCTTAGAACTGCTCGCGATCGCATCGGAGCTTTCTTTCTTTTGACCGCGATTCTCTTGACATAGGGCTTGCCCTTGCCTTTCTGCATCATCATCACATGATTGCTGCTTTTCTTAATGCTTTCCTCGCAGATTTTAGCATCCCATGCAACTCACCCGTGGTCTTGTCCAGTTGTTCATGTGAAAGTTCATTATGAATGGCTCAAAGCTCGGGGGAAGCGACTGGAGAATCACATCAGTAGCCAACTCTTGGCTAAGGGGAAAACCAAGCTTTTCCAGACTCTCAATGTAGCCAATCATCTTAATCACATGAGGGCTGACGGGATTCCCTTCTGCAAGCCTGCACGCAAATAAGGACTTTGAAGTATTGAACCTCTCAGCCCTTGCTTGGTTCTCAAACATACCACGTAACCCCACAATGATATTGTAGGCATCTGTGTTCTCATATTGCTTCTGAAGCTCAGAGGACATTGTGGCAAGCATGAGACAGACTCACATCAAGGCAATCATTCGTTTGCTTCTCATAAGCTCTCCGTGCAGCCATAGTAGCATTATCAGGCAAGTCTTCGGGGTAAGGAGACTCAAGGACATACTCCTTGCGCTCTTGCTTGAGAACAATTCTCAAGTTGCGATACCAATCCAAAAAGTTTGTTCCATTGAGTTTTTCTTTCTCAAGAACAGATCGCAAATTAAAAGTATTGGATGCGGCGTTAATGACATGATCTACAACACAAGAATATGCAAAGTTTAGCACTATGTTTATGTTCATCTTTTATTAAACTATTTAGCAAAAGACTCCCACTATGAGTTTTGCAACAAAACTCCCTCTAAGTTACATAGTGGGTAAAGATCCTCATTTCACTAATTCCTAGTGAGCTTTGGCATCACGGCTAGAAAACTAGTGACATGGGTAAGCAACACTTTGCTAATCACATCCCTATGTGACTCTACATTGGGTGACATCAGTATGCCTCGGCCCCAATCTATGCCCCAAGGTCCAAAACTATTTTGATAACCTTGTTAAGTAAACCAAATGCTTCCGCATGTAGATGTCCAACATCTACCCCAAATGATGATGATAACCGATGGCACTCTACTTTGGTAGACCTACCATGCGGTGATCATTATCTTTTGGTGCAGCATATGGAAGGGCATTAACACCTAATTTTAAGAGGGATTCTATCCTACCAAAGCAACATATCACATATATCATTGCATAAGAATAAGATAGATAACATCATAGATAAACATATTTAACTGTGAAGTAGTATGGCCCAAAAATGGTGATATCCATCTCCAAGTAGGTGTAGACGATCTCCATCCTCCACATCACTCCTTTAGGCCACCATGCTTAAAAGCTTGTAACCTCAAAACTAGGCTACTACCTATAATAGCTAGAAATTGAAGATTACAAAGATAGATTCAAGCATTAAGGTCGACACGCAGGTCGTTAAATACAATATATACAGCTAACAATAGCTGTAATAATCATGACACGCAGGCCATGAACGAATGTTACATGCATCACATACATCTCATACATTCAAATAAGCTATAGGGCCATACTATTCACATCATTCTCTGCAAAAACAAGTTAGACGTAGAATCGCATTCTACCTAACGATGTGAACCCAAGACGCTATACAAGGGGGATACACGGCGGTCCGCTGGCGGTCAGCGGGCGGGGTCGAGGGGAGCGCCGCGGGTTTTTCAGGCGGCGCCAAAACCTCTGAATTACATAGATCGCATCTATGAAATCGCTATGAAAATCTTATCGAGCCGATCAAATCAACCCAAATCCGAGCCATTCAAAATGTCTCAATTTTCATTAGATCAATCACATTGATCATCGCGATCGGTATACTTGAGGAGACCACAACACAAGACCTCGATCTGTTGGCTCGATCTACTGATTGTGCGCGCAGTTAGCCCCGATGGTGATTCCAGCCGGTAGGGGCAAGTCGCGCGTACATCAAAGAAGGAGCACGAACTAATCTTTTTGGCCTTGTGATGCTATCAACTCATACCAATTTCAACCCCTTATGACCGATTGATCTCATCAACCCGTGCTACCTTATTTAGGCGTAATAGATCCAATCTACTACTATCGCATATCAACATATATGCGCGATCCGATTGCAAACTAAGCAAGATGGCTCGATACCACTATAGGAATACGCGAGGCTACGGAAGCGAAAACAAAACTTTTCTACCGCGCACCCAAGAACATCATGCTAAGGAAGGATCATGGATCGTTACCACTTAGACGCCAGCATGCAGCGAAGAAGAATTGAAACCGATCCAATCTCGCGCGTCGAGGTAGTAGTGGAAGTAGCCGATCGTCCCGAACAGATCGTCTCCTCCACGCACGCCGATCAAGATCGCAACGAGCAGCGCCTCCACCGGTATCCACACGTCCGGGCTGGGAACGATCACGAGTGTACTAGCACTCGTGAGCAGCTAGGGTTTGGCTCGGGAGGTGGCGGCTAGGGTTTTGCTAGATGTTAACTGGCACGCCTCCCCTCCGCCCCTCGCCTCCATATATATAGACCTCCTCACGTGGGCCTCGTGGACCAAGGCCCAATAGGAGTCTATTCGGATCTCTATCCGAATTGAGCCCATATCCGAATCATATTCGAATTAGTGTTCCAACCCGTTAAGCGTGCGACCCTGTAGGTTCACGTATACTTGGTCGTGACCCGGAAACGCCTTTCCGGTTACCATGTTAATAGCGGCCTCTAGTAAGACATATTAACCCCAAAGTATATGTAAAGATCATATCGGCTGAACCTGTAATGTTCTCTCATGTACGAATCCCTTTGCCTCACGATATAGATTGAGCTCAAGGCGAGACCTGTGTCATCCTCTTAATAGCTCAATCACTCTCTCGATTCCGTGATGGATTATAAACTCGTGATTGACTCCTCAATCACCTTGGCATGGCCATGCACTTTCATAATCCATTACATCGAGGGCCAGAGATATCTCTCCCATAAGGAGGGGCAAATTCTATCTTGATCATTCACATCCCACTACATGTTTCATGGCAAACCCAAGACTACTTTTATGACTACCCGATTCACGGAGTAGTGTTTAGTAGTCCCAAAATAAGCTACTACTCATGTTGGGAACCATGATGATCTCAAGTCTAAGGACTCTACATAAACACTACTTGAGACCAGCGATGACACATGGAATCTCTGCGGTGTCTCATGGCAGTCTATCCAACATATGTTCACTAACACATGTCCATATTATTGATTTGGTATCACCATACCATGATCCATGAGACATGATCATCAATCAATACATATCTGATCTTTGTCTTTGAATCATATTTGTTCCTCATATGATATCGATCGGGGATCATTTAGAAATAGCAACATCTTAGTATTTAAGAGTCTCATGAATAAGTCACATACTCATTGATCAATAATGATGATGTCTATTCCAAGGAACAAAGTAATGTATCATAAACATAGTATGTGATATATACAACATCTCTATGTTGCCTCTAGGGCATATCACTAACACTGAGTGCACCTAGGACTAGCACGAGGTCTAGGATTACCTTTGTTGATGGGTGCAGGCAGCATCGAGGACTTAGTTTTTCTGAGTTTTCTGTTTTTCGTCCTCATGCTGCTCCTGGTTATGACTTTCGCCGTTCTGAGGGTAGTTCTCGTTTCCCCCATCGAGATGGCTATCCGCGGCGTGATCAGCGTGTTGTTGGTGCTCTGACTCGCTCCTCGTAGCGATCGGACCCAATAACAGCCTTCAGTCTGCTAGTAGACCTTACGGCTCCTCGGCGACGAGAGCGTAGGGTAGCTAGAGGTCGGGCCGTGTGTGGCTACTTCCTCTGCTCGGCGTGTGACTCGGTATTGGGTGCTAAAATCTCTTTTGATTTATCCCAGGACTGAGCCTTTACTCTCTGTTTGACTCAGGTTCGCCGGGCTGGGAAGAGAGAGGTTTGGCTTGTGGACTCCGGTTGTTCTCGTCATATGACCGGAGACTCTTGTTGGTTCTCTTCCCTAGCCCGTGCTCCAGGTGATGAGACGATCACCTTTGAGCGCGCCAAATGCAGGCGCGTCATTGCAAAGGTGCAAGTGCATGTTAATGATTCATTCATTTTAAGAGATGTTGCATTAGTGAGTAAGCTGCGGTACAATTTGCTTTCGGTTTCTCGACTTCTGATGACGGTTTCGAGGTAAGCTTCAAGAAGAACAATTGCAAAATTCTTGATTCTTCGGGGAGTTTGGTTTGCGGGATATCTCGTTATGGGAGGATCTTTCGTGCCGATTTTGCTGAATCTTCTGGTGATCCTCTCAGGTGTTTAGTTGCTTCTGAGTCCCGTGACCTTACTTTTTGGCATAGGAGACTTGGTCATATTGGATTTGACCACTTGACTCGAGTTAGCGGCCACGATCTTATTCGTGGTCTGCCGAAACTCAAGATGGTCAAAGATCTTATTTGCGCTCCTTGCCGCACGGCAAGATGGTTGCCGCTTCTCATCCTCCGATCCACGATGACTATGACCGATGCACGGGACAATTGCTCCATATGGATCTGATTGGACCAGCTCGAGTGCGATCGGCAACAGGAGGGAAGTGGTATGTTCTTGTTGTGGTCGATGACTTCTCGAGGTACTCTTGGGTGTTTTTCTTAGCCTCGAAGGATGAGACATTTACACATTTTCGAGGTCTCTTTCGTAGGATTTCTGTTGAGCTCTCGGGTGCCTTACGAGCGATCCGTAGTGACAATGGCACGGAGTTCAAGAATTCCTACTTTAAGAGTTTCTGTGATGAGACAGGTGTAGAGCACCAGTTCTCTTCTCCATACGTCCCTCAGCAAAATGGCGTTGTGGAGAGGAAGAACCGTACCTTGGTTGAGATGGCCAGGACGATGCTTGATGAGTACTCTACACCGAGGAAGTTTTGGGCTGAGGCGATAGCCACCGCGTGCCATGTTTCAAATCGAGTTTTTCTCAGGGCACACTTGCATCGCACCTCTTATGAGTTGAGATATGGGCGAAAGCCCAGTATATCTCATTTTCGCGTGTTTGGTTGCAAGTGTTTTATTCTGAAGTCTGGAAACCTAGATAAGTTCGAGTCACGATCTTGTGATGGGATCTTTTTAGGTTACTCGACTTCTTCGCAGCTTATAGGGTGCAGGCTGAGTCTAGTAAATTGGTAGAAACTCGTGAGGTGACCTTCGATGAGGCGGTCCGGGACTAGGCCCGATATCTCGAGTTACGTAGAGCATCCGAGACCATATTTGTGGATGATCAGGAGGATGGAGATGAGGGTTGTCTACCTGATCCAGTTCCTCTTCCCCCTGAGGTGCCTGCTTCTACCACCACACCTCAAGGAGATCAGCCCATGCCTTCCGCTTCTTCTGGAGCTAGTGGCTCTGTTCCTATCTCGTCAGCTCATGAGGTAGAAGCCACTTCTCCTTCTTCTCATCAAGGACCTCCTCGTAGAGTCCGAGAACATCATCCTTCAGAGCAGATAATTGGAGATCTTTTTGAGCGTGTCACACGCTCAAAATCTGGCACTTCTCTTTTCTGTCTCCATTCTGCTTTCGTTGCCTCTTTCGAGCCCAAGGATGTTGATCATGCTCTTTCTGACGAGTCTTGGGTCAATGCTATGCATGAGGAGTTGGAGAACTTTGAGAGAAACAAGGTCTGGTCGCTTGTTGAGCCCCCTCGAGGTCACAATGTTATTGGGACTAAGTGGGTGTTCAAAAACAAGCAGAGTGAGGATGGGGTAGTCATTCGAAACAAGACTAGGCCCGGTAGCTCGGGGTTCTCCCAGGTTGAGGTCTAGATTTTGAGAGACCTTTGCTCTGTTGCTAGACTTGAGGCCATTAGAATCCTGCTTGCTTTGCGGCTTCTAAAGGTTTCAAGCTTTGCAGATGGATGTCAAAGTGCCTTCCTCAATGGGTTTATTGAGGAAGAAGTCTATGTTAGACTGACCTCCAGTTTGAGAACCCCAAATATCCAAACCATGTCTACAAGCTTTCCAAAGCCTTGTATGGACTTAAGCAGGCCCCTAGAGCTTGGTATGAGAGGCTTAAGTCTTATCTGTTGAGTCATGGATTTGAGATGGGTAAGGTGGACAAGACCTTGTTCATTCGCAGGCATGGCAATGATCTTCTACTCGTCATTTATGTGGATGATATCATCTTTGGTGGCTCTTCTCATACTCTTGTTTCTCGGTTCTCCGATGTCATGAGCTCGAGTTTGAGATGAGTATGATGGGCGAGTTGAGTTTCTTCCTTGGCTTTCGAGATCAAGCGGACTCGGGAGGTACTTTCTTGCATCGAGGCAAGTACACTCGTGACCTCCAAACGCTTTGATATGAGTGATGGCAAGCGATGTCCACTCCGATGGCTTCTTGACTTCACTCGACCGGATGAGGACGGCGAGCCGATTGATCGAAGGAGTATCGCGGCATGATTGGCTCCCTCTTGTACCTCACGCCTCGAGACCGGACATACACTTCTCCGTGTGTGCGTGTGCTCGATTTCGAGCTTCTCTCGCGTATCTCACCGCCCGGCAGTGAAGCGCATTCTTGTACCTTCGAGCTACCATTGACTATGGTATATGGTACTCTTCCTCATCTGTCTTTTCCTCGAGCCTATTGGACGCAGACTTTTTGGTTGTAGGATAGATAGGAAGAGCACGCCGCACTGCCAATTCATTGGTACTTCTCGTTTCTTGGTCTTCTAGGAAGATCGGTGTTTGCGCGATCCACCGCAGAGGTGAATATGTCTTTGCCGCCGATTCTTTGCGGCGGATACTTTGGATGGCTTCAACCTGCGGGACTTTGGGTTAGTTATAGAAAGTGTTCCACTCTTTTGTGATAACACTTCTGCTATTAACATTGCTAAGAACCCGATGCAGCACTCTCGGACCAAGCATATTGATATCGATATCACTTCCTTAGAGACCATGTGGAGAAGGGTGATATAGTGCTTGATTTGTGAGAGTGACCGCCATTGGTGATATCTTTACCAAGCCTTTGGATAGCTCTAGGTTTTCACCTTGAGGGAGAGCTTGGGGTGGTTTGTCCTTATGGACTGTAGTGAGGGAGCTTTGTGCTTTCTTGCTTTATCTTGTATATTATGCCCTTACTCTTTTCTATTGCATTGCATTTGGGTGCATTGGGTTAGTCTTTCTAGCATAGATTAGAGTGTGTCTCATATCTAGATGGTCGACTTCTTCCTCTCATCTTGTGATTCTAGGATCTTGCTTGTTAGCTGTTTTTCTTTTCACTAGGTTAAGCTTACTCACTTCTTATAGGTTCTAGCAAGGGTTGGGCCACCCTTGGGTAGGCAGGAACGTGTTTGCTCCTTAGTGTGTTGGTGGGGCAGTGATAATCCTAGTGTCATATGGGGTAGATGAGAGTCGATCTGCGTCATAGTATCATCTACATCTTGTCTATGCTTTAAGGGGCGCCTTTTCGATTTCTTTGCGGTTTCGTTTTATAGCTTTGGTTCAAGGGAGTTCATTTGGGAGCTTACGAGCTTAATTTTGTCATAACTCAACTTGAACTAAAAAGGTGCTTCACATGTTGAGGGGAGCTGGATTTTCTACATTTCATTGTAATATAACTACATGGAGCCTTGACTATTATCCATAGTTGACATGATTACAATGCATTACATCTTGCCATGATTATGCTTAATCGCTAGACTTATCATTGCTTCATATGTGTCGTCAAGCCTTTGCCATTGTTGAGTTAATTAAAATTGCATAACTTGAACTAAGACATGTCATGTTAGCTTTTGAGACTAGTCTGTCTTTAGTTATCCTCTTATGATTCATGCCATGTCGAATAGGCTAAGTTGAGTCTTGAATCTTTAATTGAGCTTTAGTTTGAGCTATGCTAGTTTCTTGATGAACAATGAGTAAGTACAATTATTTAAGAAAGCAAAAGATCTCTTTTATGTGCGAAAGAACTGATCTCACCAATTCTTTCTCGTGAGACTGCTTGCCATTGCACTAGGCATGAACTCGGGGGGAGTTTTGGATGACCAAGATCATCTCCTTAAGCTTCTCGCTTGGAATGGTCGCATAAGGCTTGAGATCTAGCACATCACCAAAATTAAGAGTTTCAAATGAAAGACATGTGATGTGTGCTAAATTTGCTTAATTACCAAAAGAACTAAGTACTTGTGCAAATGATTCATTCTTGAACTTGTAGCACTCTAAATTGACTCAATTCTAGCTTCTTGGTTTCACTTAGATTATTGACATGGCCTGCATCATCCTTGGATACCTCTAGCTAGACTATACTCTTGAGTGACTTGACATGTTAAGAAATTCATCTAATCTTCATATTGTTACTTACGTGGCTTGGCTTGATTATGCATATCTTGTCATGATGTTGATAGCCTTCATATTTGTTATGGCTTGGTGTAATACTCAAATAGTCATTTTGGATAATCTTCATGGCTCTAATTGCTTAGCATTGCATAACATTCAACCTTATCATGCTACATACTCTCTTTTGTATCTTGATGATCCTATTGCCAAAAGGGGGAGAATATTGGAGAAAAAGACCTTTTGCGAGCTTTGGGAGCGGTTGAGGAAAACTTGTTCTTTCCTTTGCTCCTTGTGTCTACATGGTCATTAGCGTCAATTTTCTTCTCTCGGACCATGTATGACTTGCAAACAAACTCAACTTATGCTTTTTCTGTGTTTGTCAATATACTCATCAAGGGGGAGATTGAGAGACCATGTGGAGGTATTCCCGTGTTTGTGATGAGTAATTGTGGTCGGTTTAGTGAGTTTGAGTTTGTTTTGGGTATTCTAGGGTTGAGTACTTTTATCGTGTATCTTGTTTAGTGCGGTGCTATGTGATGGTTTGCTTGTCTGTGGATCGCAGGACTTGAGCTAGGTCATGGTGAGGCGAGGTGGATCGGGACTAGGCACGGGAGGTGTCGAGGTCAGACGGTCAAAGATGCCGAAGATGATCAAGGCGCTTTGAGGTGGTTGTGAGTCGGGAGATGAGGAACCGGAGCTACCCATGACGAACACGACAGCGTCTGAGTGGGTGGGACTAGGCTCGGGGAGGAGTCGAGGTCCAGGCGGTCGAGATGCCGATTATGAAACTTCGGGATGGTGCTTGAGGGCAATTTGGAGAATTGACTCAAGTTTTGGTGAAATGGCTGGTTCCCTCCATTTCTCTACATGTGTTTGACCCTTGCGGTGTGTGTATGGAGCAAGGGAGTGGTTGTTGGACTGCACTTCTTGATTTGCTGTTTTTAGACGGAAGCAAGGAGTGTTGTCTTGTGTCTCTCTGCGTGTGTGGGCTTCCTTGTGAGCTCCCTCCCGGTGTATGCAAGAAGTGAGCAAGTGTCCAAAGTGAGATGAATGGGAGCTAGTGCGTGTGTGAGTTTTGGTTCCACTACTTCTGCGGTGTGCATTTTGGCTTGGGTGTGTGCGAGGTCAAGCATGTAGAGAGTGGTTTGTTCTTGTGTTGGGAGAGGAGAGATTGATTTGAGAATCCTGTAATCATTCCTCTTATTCTAATGTCCATGCGTGTCGGGACTCCTCTCGTAATCTGTTTGTTGGAATGGAATCTCTGAATATTTTCTCCCGAGCTCTGTGTTCTTGAACTCTTGATGTTTCTTGGTGTTGAGGCAGCTCATGTGCTCTCCTGCGTGTGTGAGGTGTGCTATATAGTGGTTGAGTTCTAGGGCAAGCATGCAGAGAGGGTGTGTCCTGCGTGTGTGCTTGAGCTTGTGTGTGTACCCATCTCATTTGAGAGCAGAGGTGAGGTTGTGTGTGTCTTTGCTCTTGTGTGAGTGCTTTTGAGCCTAGCGGGTGAATCATGTAGAGAAGGGGTGCGAGGATTACGGAGTGTGAGTGTGTGTTGAAAGGTGGAAGAGAATGGCAGCAGGAGAGTAGTGCTTGTAAAGCTCTGTTGGTCTTGTGCACGGAGAGGGTTTTGAGCTAGTGCGTGTGTGTTCTCCCCTATCAAGCATGTAGTGGTTGGAGTAATTTTCTCGGTGTAATTATTCCTCTGTAAGCATTCATGGTGATGAATCAAGATAAGGAATTTGGTTGAGCCTCCCATGTTTGGTTCTTTTTGTGCTAAAAATCAAACCTTCCAGTTCCTCTGCTCATCCCTGTTCTAGGGTTTGTTTGTAGATCAAGTGTGGATTCTTGATTTCTTTGCTGAGATTTAGGTTTGGCTTGAACTTCCTTGTCTCAAGATGACATCCTGTTGAATTCAAAATTTTATGAGCAAAGATTTAGAGAATGAAAAGAAATTTGGGTCTGTTCCTCTCTCTTGACCCTTCTCTGAAATTTCTGATTTTCTGATTTTGTGAGTTCTTTGGCTTCAATTTTCTCTCCAGAGGTCTTAATCTTAATTGCTTGATGTTCTTGCTCTTTTGGCTTGAGGAGAAGTAGTTTCTTCTGAATTTCTCGGTTAGTGAGTGGCTGCAGATACTTACGATTGTTGGTGTTTGTCGAGTTCAGCTAATCACTGCATATTTGTTGTTTTGGTCAGCCTTCCTCTGAATTCCTCGCCAAGCAGTGACGCGTGCAGTTTAAAACAGCCATTTGCTTCCATTCCTTGCTTCAACTGCTCTGCCTTTCGGCTGAATTCGTGTGCTGCACCTGTTCTAAAATTTCAGCACTCTAATTTCAGTTTTCAGCATCAAATTGAGTGCAGTTTTGCTGCTATCTTTGTGCTGTTTTCAGCAGTAAAAAATTCAGTTTTTCAGTCTGATTTCAGCAGCAAAATGAGTGCAGTTTTGCTGCTATCTTTGTGCTGTTTTCAGCAGTAAAAAATTCAATTTTTCAGTATGTTTTAGGCTGCAGTTTGGGTGCAGTTGTGCTGCTCACTAGTGCGCAGTTTGCAGTGGTTAAAAATCAGAAATCCAGTATGTTTTAGGCTGCAGTTTGGGTGTAGTTCTGCAGGTCACTAGTGTGCAGTTTTCAATGGTCAAAAATTCAGAAATGCAGTTAGTTTTTGGCAGCAAGTTTTCTCTTCCCTTTCGGTAGTAGTTTCAGTTCTTTTTGACCAGGAAGGGCAGCAAGCTCTAGATTGATTCTTGTTTTGGTCCTTTTGTTGATCGCACTTTGGCATTCTTAAGTAAGCATCCATTTCCTTCTTCATAGCTGTTTTATCTATAGGAGGAGGAATTTGAGAAAATATTGTGGGGCGATTTTGAAGGCACCATTCACCCCCCCTCTGTTGCCATTTCCGATCCTACATAAAGCGAAAGTATATTTTGCTGTCGATACTTATCTAAGGGCCAAAGCAACTTAGGAATGATATTGATGTGTACTTAGCGCCGTAGGTGGAAAATCTAAAAGTACTGTGGGACGAAAGGGTAGAGGTATGGGATGCATACAAACAAGAGAACTTCACTTTGCGCTCCTTATTGTTCTGCACCATAAATGATTATCCTGCCCTTGCTAACCTGTCGGGTCAGAGTACAAAAGGTGCCAAAGCTTGTACTTACTGCTTAGATAGTACCGAGAGTGTGTGACTGAAATACTCACGCAAAATCGTGTACATGCGTCACCGCCGATTCCTTCAGAGGGCTCACCCATACCGCAAGATAAAGAAACAATTTGACGGAGAGAAGGAGGACGGTTTAGCTCCAAGGCATTTAAGCGAAAAAGAGGCTTATAATATGGTTATGGATTTAGATGTTGTCCTCGGAAAGGGACGTAAATTGAGGGGTCGTGAGAAGAACATCTGGAAGAAGAGATCAATATTTTGGGACTTACCTTATTGGGAGTACCTAGATGTTCGACACTGCATCGACGTCATGCACGTAGAAAAGAATGTATGTGACAGCTTGATTGGTCTATTACTGAACATTCGTGATAAAACAAAGGACGGCGTCAACGCACGTCTTGACTTGGCTGATATGGACATCAGGCGTGAGTTAGCACCGAGAACAACAGAAAATGGACAAACGTACCTTCCCCCTACGTGTTACACTCTGTCTAAGGCCGAGAAAATAGAACTGTGCCTGTGCTTGCATGGTGTCAAAGTTCCGTCTGGTTACTTCGGTAATGTGAAGAAACTTGTTTTGATGCAAGATTTGAAGTTAAATGGAATGAAGTCTCATGATTGTCATGTGCTGATGACACAGATGCTCCATATTGCAATTCGGAATATTTTGCCGATCAAAGTCCGAGAGACAATCACGAGGCTATGTTATTTTTTTAACACAATTGCTTAGAAGGTCATCGATCCTGAAGGACTAGATGCTCTGTAGGACGAGGTGGTGATGATTCTATGTCATCTTTAGATGTATTTTCCTCCTTCATTTTTTGATATCATGGTCCATCTCATTGTTCACGTTGTATGGGAGATAAAAATGTGCGGGCCCGTATTCCTACGTAACGTGTACCCATTTGAGAGGTTCATGGGAATTCTCAAGTCCTACGTACGGAATCGATCTCGACCGGAGGGCAGTATCATCGAAGGTTATGCAAGCGAAGAGGTCATTGAGTTTTGTGTCGATTATATGGCTCAGATTCAACCGATAGGTATGCCTCAATCTCGTCATGAAGGAGCAAATCGCTAAGAGCTCATCAAGTGAGATGCTGACATGGTTGGCAAAAGGGCCAACATTTACAGTTGTGATATGGCAAGGATATGACATAAATGGGTACACATTCTACACACAGGCTCAGGATGTAAAGAGCACTAACCAGAACAGCGGTGTCCGGATAGATGCGTTCAGTACTGATAGGGTGAGAAACTCGTACTATGGGTTCATAGAAGAGATTTGGGAGCTCGATTACGTGGTTTTCAAGATCCCCTTATTTCACTGTCGTTGGGTGCATCTCCCACAGATGAAGGTTGACAAGTACGGTATTACAACCGTGGACCTCCAACGTGTCAGGTACAAAAACGAACCATTCGTACTCGCCAACCAAGTTGTTCAAGTTTTCTATGTAACCGACCTGGCAAATAAGAAACGCCATGTAGTTCTTCATGGAAAAAGGAGAATTGTCGGAGTAGAGAATGTAGTGGACGAGGAAGAATACAATCAATTTGACAAGTTACCTCCTTTTGGAAATGGCATAAGGGTCGACGACAAACAATGTGACGAAACTAGCTACGTACGCATTGATCATCATGAAGGGTTAATTTTTAAAGGAAATAAGCGAGTGGAATGAGAATAGCGACATATATGTGGGTATTTGCATTAATGTATATAACAATGCATATATGGGATGTAATTATGTGAATTGGCATTCATGTATAAGTGAAAATGTGTGATATATAGGTGAATTTTGAGAATGTATGAGTCATACAAATGTATCTCTATGTTCATTGGGCTGTTGTAAAGAAATATACTGGGTTGTTGTAAAGAAATAACTACAGCTGGGCAAAAGCTTATTGAATGCTGGTTGCTGCAGTTATATTAATGTTTAACTACAGCCAGGCAAAGGCTTATTACAGACCGTTGTAAGTTTAAAACCATCTGTGATTATTATCACAGACGGTTCTAAGCTTAGAACCGTCTGTGATAGTTAGTATCTGACGGTTTTAAACTCCAAACCGCTCGTGATATCATATATATACAGCAGTTACGATCTCATAACCGTCGTGATATTTATTATCACGACGGTTCTAAAGTTAGAACAAATCTGTAAAAGGCTTTATTTAAAGCCCGGCTAGGGTTTTGCGCGCGTACTTTGCGATTATTAGCAATACCAACCAATTGACTTAGTCGCTCTCCCGATCCCCTGAGCCCGTCGCTGCCGCCGTCCCCCGAGCCCGTCGCTGGCCGCTTCCGGTCCCCGAGCCCGTCACCGACCGCCTCCGTCCCCCCAAGGCTGTCGCCGTCTTTGAGCCCGTCGCCAGCCGCCTCCGTCGTGTTAAGCCCGTCGCCGTCCCCCGAGCCGGTCGCCCTCCTCCTCCTTCGGGCCTGTCGCCGGCCGCCTCCGCCACCCCGAGCCTGTCAACGGTCGAGCCCGTTGGCCGCCTCCGTCCACGCTCGAGCTCCTCTCACATCACCAGAATCCCCTCGGTGAGTCCATCTTCAATTCTACGTATTGATCTTTTCTGTTATAATCAATATTGTTCATATCAAATGAATGTTAGATTGATTATGGTGATCTTTTCTGTTGTCCAGTAAGTTATATTCATGATCTGTTTGTTTCTTTTAATAGAAAAGTTTGATTTAAGCTCAAGATCTAACATATAGTTGTCATATAACTGTTGCATAGCATTATGCTGATTTTAGATACATTATATTTATGTTGGGCATAAATTTCTACTTGAATAACTTAAAATGTTTATATATGTATATGTTGATTAAGTCATTTTTATGCCTCTGGTATCATGCATGTTGTATATCTAGGAAAGAATAGGCACTTGAACATATATTCTTGTTATTTCATAAATCTTATTGTTGTTAAATCTTACTGTTATGCATATGCATATGTATATATATGTTGTTAATGAACTTAGATATGTGTTGTAGGGGTGGCCCCCACCTAAACCCAGCTAGCTTGTTGAGAAGGTTATAAGCCATATAAATGACGTAGCTTGTCCTCAAAGGAAGGCTCGGTGTAAGGTTACGATGGTAAAAACCCTCCTTACGAGGGAACGCATATGTATCATGACCAGCAGCCCTTAGAAAAGACCCAAGAGGTCATTTGCTCACCTAACTCTCCACTACCATACCTCTCTCTGTTTGGTCTGTAACCACAACAGTTGGCGCCATCCGTGGGGACGACGGAAGCAGCCTCAAGATCGCAAGAAGGATGGCACCAAAAAAAGCTTCATCATCGGCGGCAAAGAAGAAGGAGGCGGTCATGGCGAGGCCCCACGTCAATACCAGGGCTTCGGCATCGGTGGTCGGGGGTGCAAATGACGACGCTCATTGCGCGACTATCGGCCCCGCCACCACCGACGCCATCGGCCCCACCACCACCAACGCCATCGGCCCCGCCGCCACCGAAGCCATCGATCCCGCCACCACCGACGCCAAGCCCACTACGGTCGCGACGGCCCGATCCCGACGACATCGGCGGTCTTGGGAGGCGGTGGCCCCGACACCTGCCAAGGCGCTACCACCGTCCCTACACCCGGTGTGGGAGCACCAAGCGGCCTCGCCGATGACCAGGGGCCCACCGCCGACATCGGAGTCCACCGTGCGGGCGTGATGAGCAGCCCGAGGACACAAGCGGTGGTTGCAACTACCTCGGCCGTGCGACCGGATGCGCCCATTACCCCGTCTACGCCCGCAGTGGAGAATGCCCTGTTGGCGGCCCTCGGCACGCTCCAACAGGAGTTGGCAGATCTCCGAGGGGCTGTGCGGAGAATGCAAGAGGCTCGGAGTCAGCCGACCCCGCCGGTGGTAGCGTTGGAGCCCGCGTCCAAGAGGGCAGACAGCTGTGACGCCCCCACATCTAGCCGCGCTTCACTACGATGCGTGGACCCGGAATCCCCGCTATCGGCGGGCCTACAGCAAGCAGCGTGGCCGGAGGATTTCAAATTCCCCAGCTCCATCACGTCGTATAAGGGCGACACGGATCCCCGGGAGTTCGTGCGCGTGTACGAGACCGCCATCGAGGCGGCAGCCGGGACGACACCACCAACGTGAAGGGGCTCCCGATCGCGCTACAGGGAGTGGCGCTCTCTTGGTTCTTCACCATAGAGCCGAACTCCACTTATGCGTGGGAGCAGGTTCGCGACCGCCTCTACAACAACTTCCAGGAGAACTACGTCGAGCGTGTTGACGCGGATCAGCTCTTCGTAATCAAGAAAAAACCATCGGAAAGCCTCCGCGAGTATTTCAAACGCTTCACGAAGGTCCGCTGCCAGGTCAAAGATGTCAATGAGACAACGATCATCAATGCAGCGGTACAGGGTCTCCGCCCGGGGCCGCTAGCCGAGTACAACGCATGGAAGCCAATCAAGACAGTGGTGAAGCTCTTCGATAAGATGGAGGAGTACGCTCGGGCGGAAGAAGACGCGAGGCGGCGCCAGGACAACGAAGCCGATGTCAACCCAGCGGGAAGTGCCGCGAAGAGTGTCGACCTGTTGCAAGCAAGTGCCTCGCGGAGCAAGCGTAGGCAGGAGACGTCGAAGGACGCCCCCCAGCACAAGGATGCGCTGGCTGACAAGCCCCAATGCGGCGCGCGGGCGTCGGCGAGCGGTGCGTCTTGACGTCGGGGGCTCGAAGACAACACCCCTGCCAACCGCGGGGACAGAGCTCAACGAGGTCGGGGGCGAGGGCGAGGCCGGGGTCGCGATGGTTGGGCTCGCGTGGAGTATGGAGACCAACACCGCCCACAGTGGTGTGAGGTGCACGGCCAAGGCAATCATGACACTCGCTCATGCACCACCATCGTGGCACTTCGATAAAGCGTCGCCAAGGACAGGGATCTCGAGGCGCGCCCACCCGTCGTGGCGTACGTTCAGCAGCCACGGGACGGCCCCTTGAGGATTCGGGACCAGGAGCCGCAGCCTCAGGAGGGTCTCTGGCAGATGCAAGCCCAGGCGCAGCAGCCCCAGCAGAGCCCCCTGCGGATCCATGCCCTTGAGGGCGCTCCGCGTTGGGTCATCAACGTAATCTCTAAAGGCTCCTACTTGGAGTTCGCCTCGGAGTGACAGCGCAAGGCCTACGTGCGGAGGCTGCACCACGTGGCGGCGTGCCCAGCTCACGCACCGCCAGATTGGGCGCAGCATTCGATCACCTTTACGCCTGCCGACGCCGAAGGCGTGGAGTTCCCTCATCAGGATCCCCTAGTCATCCAGGTCGCGGTCGCCGGGTGCGACGTCCAGCGTGTCCTGGTCGATGGGGGCAGCTCCGCGAACGTCTTGTTCGCACAGGCCTTCGACCAGATGGCGATCCCTTGAAGTCGCCTAGGCCCCTCACGAATTCCGCTGCAGGGCTTCGGAGGTCAGCCGCAGTCGGACTCCGGAGCAATGACTCCTGGATCCTTTGTGTAAATCGCACTAGTCCAGGATCAAGCTAGTGCACACAGTGGATAACAAAGATTCATATCATGCACAATGACATTTATTCATTAACTAAATATGGGCCTGATGGCCAAAGGTTACATCAATGGTTCATAAACCAAAAATAAATATAAACAATGGAAGAAAACCAATGAAGCGAGAGCCCATCACGCTTGCCGGTTGTGCGAATGATCAGAAGCGCGGCCTAGTCCTCACCATCCTCACCGAAGTTGTTGACATCATCCTCTGGCAACAGATTTCTTCCGTTTGGAAAAGACCCAAGAGGTCATTTGCTCACCTAACTCTCCACTACCATACCTTTCTCTCTGTTTGGTCTGTAGCCACAACAATATGTATATGTATACTTGAATATATGTATACATATATTAGAGTTAAATTTAAGTATGTGCTTATACCGCACTATTTACGTATATATGAGAAGGCCAACATGTCATCCGTGTATTCTTCAACATCATCGCCAGAAGCGTCCACTCCAAAATCAACACGCAAAGTAAGAGGACTATCGAAAAAGCCCGAGGGCCGATTTACCATCACAGATGTCGATAGATCTGGGACCCCTCTCCTTCCTCACAAAGCAGCAAGGGCATTTCAAAGAACGATTGGAATAGTTGCACGAGAACGAATTGAGATCACATTCGATTCGTGGAAGAGCGTGAGTGAGACTCAGAAATGTGAGCTGCTGATAGAGATTTTTGCATCGTTCGAGATCCCAGAAGAACACCACGACTCCGTGCAACGACATGCATTGGCAGCGGCGTGCAAAGCATGGAAGAACTTCAAGAGCGTGCTTGTTAAGGACTATGTGCAGAAGGATCTAACACCCTTTGACAGGTATCCATTCTTGGAACCACAATGGGACGAGTTTAAGGCGATGAACACGACTGAAGCTTTCAAAAGTGTAAGCGCAGCGCACAAGACCCTCCAGGCAAAAAACACACATCCCTACAGACTCGGCACAGCTGGGTATGCGGGTAAAATCCCGCAGTAGAGGCAGGAGGATGAACAGGCAATCCTGCGGAACACCGCCCCACCATTTGCCACGATCCCGGATCAGCGCGCTCGAAATTGGATTAGAGCGAGGTCATCTACCACGTCGTCAGGGGACATCTCCTTCCGGAACCCTGTAGACCAGGAAGTGTCCCACCGCTTGATAAGATATCGAACTATGTAGCTTGTAATTACTCCACTACTTCCCTGAAAACTAAATGACATGTCGGGCTCTTGCAGGATGCACTGAGTGTCGAATCTTCCCAGGGATCATTTCAGTCAATTAGGGAGAAAGATATACTCTTCGCAGCACTGGAAAACAAGGAGCACCTGGGTTGTACGAGAGGTCTTGGGTTTTATGTTCCTTGGAAACAAGGTTTCTCAGATAACCCCGAATTGTAACGGAGTAGGAAGAGAAACAAAGCCGAGCATGACGCACGGCTACGAGAGGAGATCAAGGCATCTCTTAGAGAGGAGCTTCCTAATTACATCAGAGATGAGGTGCGAAGACAAGCGAGAAGAAAATCAGAGCCACCGCGCTCCTGCTAGCCACCCCCAGCCGTCTGAGTAGTTGCGCGTCAATCCTCGACAAAAATGAGGGCAGATTTCCTGTGGACGACATCTTGCAAGCTACAAAGTGCAAGCTCCAAGTGAGATATACCTCCGTTGCCTTGTGCGCTGCTTGGGGCCTGGCATATCCGTCCGGTGAAGGGGCCATGGTGCACCGTGCACCTTTAGCCCCAGGCTTGAAAAAGTGTCTGTGGATGGTGTGCATGCCAATTTCGATGTCGTCCCGCTACCGAAGCCCCCCAATGACAAGATCGTGACTCTAGGGCAAGCCATTGGAACTTTCATCCAGTGGCCCAAAAGCGACATCTGCCTAGAGGCTTCTTCACCGGTGGTAGGTTCACAAGGGCAAGGCGAACCAGAGCGACTTGCACTAGTACTATCTCCACAAGGTCTACCTCTACCACCGCTACCTGCACCGATGATGAGTCCACGGGAGCTATTCCCAGTGCAACAACTTCCACCGGTGCTACCTTTACAGTCGACCTACAGCCGAGGCAGCAAGCGCAAAGCAAAGAAGACCAATGATGATATCCCGTACCTGCCATTGGCTCGCAAATTCGTGCTTGGCGAGCCGATGATCGACCCGGTGAAGCGCCTCCCACTCCTATCAATAAGTTGCAACAATTTACACAGTTGGTATATGGAACAATCCAATAAGCCAAACAAAGAATGGTGCACAAGTATCACTGTCAAATTCAGGTATCATCATTTCCAGCACGAATTTCAAGATGGTGTCTTCGTGGTGACCTTCGACGATTTATTTAATCTTTTCGCGCTCAACGCTCTCGACGCCTCATTCGTTCGATGCTGGACGCTGTAAGTGTGTACAATCACAGTCTCTGTTCATGTTATACCGATAAATGTCATCTATAATTTGCTGCTTTCGTGTGTATATATATAGATACGTTTGCCACCATATGAGACTACTCCTCGATTCCTCGAAGATCACCAATCCCAATTCTAAGGTTTGTCAATATTCCCATAATTACTTCATACTTATCAAGTTATATATATATACGCACATTGATATTCCTATCGACAGACTGCGTCCATCCCGAAAACTGCATTGTCACAGGCCAACCTTAAAGGAATTCTAGGAGAGTCCGCGTACTTTTTGGTGGCTCAAGTCCTAAATCCAAAGGGAGAGTTCCACAACCCACAATGATTTTTTTATTGCTCTTATTACAATACAATGTATACATGTACATGTTGATCTGCGAATGCAATGTAGATCTTTTGTAATTGTGTATTTGTTAATAGATATTTTACTTCATTTCAATTAATTGATTTGCGAAATGGATGTTTTATCAACCGTGCCAAACGCGGTTGACCTCGCCAAGAAGGCTATCTCCTGCAAGCGAATCGAGAATACAAGCAAGAGAGTACAAGATGCAGTCTGAAATTGTATTACGAATAAAGATTAATTTCACAAGTTGGGGTTCCTCAACCGGACGTGCGGCAAGACTGCTAAGCAGAATAATCTCTTAAGAAAAACCCAAGGAAAACTAAAGGAGTGCAACCTCCTTAAATAGGAAAAGGGGAAGCCGCACTTATCTAATAAAAAGGGGTATGGTACTATTCACGGTTACTGTTCACATGAATAGTACGGCCGCGGTACAGTTCACGTGAACAGTACCGGCCCAAAAATTTAAGTGGTGATACAATGCCCTCAACCCAAAAGGTGTGGCAACACCATAGATAATAAACCTAAATTCGTCAGTCCGATGAAGTAGACTTGATGAGTGCAGCCCAATTGATGGAAATGGACGAATTAGGTGAAGTCCTTAATGTGTTCCTCTTACCGTGAGTTGCCTCCTCCTTTCCATGATTCCTAATAACAAGAAAATCATAAGTCTTAGGAAGTATCGAATTCTCAGCGGAAATATTATTGACTCCTAAAAATGAGTTTACCTGATAGTTGAGTTGACGAGCACATGCCCGAGTAATTGGACCTTGCCCATTATACAAGAAAGCAATAAGAGAAGTATTCATATCAGTACAAGTGATTGTTAGTGATGTGCCCAAGAGGCAATCATAAACAATTCGGTTTTATAGGCTAAAAGGGATATTGATCCATATGGGATTAGAGTTCTAATGGGCCTACAACGTGGAAGCCCATTAGCATGCTCTATAAATATGTGGAGCCGGGGCTGCAGGTGTGTTATGCTACTATGCTGAAAACCCTGGCCGCCACCTCCCCTCGGCCATATCCCGAAACCCTAACCAGGCGCGCGGTGCTAGCACACCAGCGCACGGCGTTCCATGCCGAACGTGTGGACTCCGTGGAGGCGCCGCTACTGTTGCTGCTGTGCTGATCGGCGGAAGCACAAGGCTATTGCTAGGACGCGAGGAGAAGACGTTCAGTTCATGAAACGATCGGCTGCTTCTTCTTCTTCATCGACACGCATCTACATTGGACCTAGCTGCTCTAACTCTTCTTCCGCTGCGCAGCGCATCTAGTGGTAACTATCTATGACTCCCTTACACGCATGTTTTCTAGTTGAACGCGGTAGAAAATCAAATGTTGTAGCTAACGCAGCCTACCCGTTCTCCTTCAGTGGTATCAGAGCAAAGCTGCGTAGTATGTGGTCTAGATCATGCGCTTGTAGATGATATGTTGTTGTAGTAGATGCGATCTATTACTGTTCTTATACAAGGTTCATGAGATGGATCTTTCGGTGCACAAATTGATTAGATAGATCGGTCATAAGGGTTTGAAATAGGTATGAGTTGATAGCATCATGTAGCCAAAAAGATTTATTCGTGCTCCTTCTTTGATGTACACGCAACTTACCCCTACCGGCTGGAATCACCATCGGGGGCTAACTGCGCGCACAGTCAGTAAATCGAGCCAACAGATCGAGGTCTTGTGTTGCGGTCTCCTCAAGTATACCGATCGCAATGATCAATATGATTGATCTAATGAAAATTGAGACATTTTGAATGGCTCGGATTTTGGTTGATTTGATCGGCCCAATGAGATTTTCATAGCAATTTCATTCATGTCAGGGCGGTAGAATGCGTTCTGTGCTTAACTTGTTTTTGTAGGGAATGATGTGAATGGTATGGCATAGATGTATATGTCATGCATGTGTGTCTTGGTGGCCTGTGTGTTGTATTAATCACAGTTGGGTTGAGGCTGTTCTTTAATTGTATAACGACCTGCGTGTAGACTTGTGATGCTTGAGCTCCTCATGTAATTCATTTGCTAGCTATTAGTTGTAATAGTTTAGTTCTTTACCATGGAGGCTTCAAGCATGATGACAAAGAGGACAAGAAATGTAGCTAAGGAGATCACCGTGAAACCATGGCGATGGCGACCACTACGAATCAAAAGGCCATACCATTCACAGTATAATGTGATTATATACATGTAATGTTTATTTTCTATCATACTATTCTTTCATGCCATACCTATAGAGGATGTATTTTTCATGACAAAATAGGTTCCCTCAAAAATATTAAGAATTTATTTGATGCCCTTCCAATTGTTGCGCCTATAAGTATTACAATCATTGTTTGGTAGGTCTGCCAAAGCAGAGTACCATCAACTATCTTGATCAAATAGGATGAATGTCGGACATCCATATGCATAGTGTTGGTTTACTTGATAAAGCTACCAAATTGGATTTGGGCCTTGGGGCATAGTGCTGTGAGCCGGGGCATTAAATGCCACCCAACAAACAAGAGTCACATAAGATGTGATTAGCAAGCGTTGCTTACCTACGTCACTAGGTTTCTAGTGGTGATGCCAAAGCTCACTAAAACTTAGTTGAACATAGATCTTGACAACTATATATCATTAGAGGAAAGACGATTACAAAACATATAGTGGGAGTGTCTTTTGTTAAATTGTTTAATGGAAGATCAAATATGAACATAGTGCTGAACTTTACTTGTTTATTTTTCTGTTGTAGATCATGGCTGCTTCTAGTAACAATTCTGGGGTTAACTTGCGATCTGTTCTTCAGAAAGAAAAACTTAATGGAACGAATTTTATTGATTGATACCGCAACCTGAGAATTGTTCTCAGACAAGAAAAAAGGGAATACGTTCTTGAGCAACCCTACCCCGATGAACTCCCTGAGGGTGCAAACGTTGCCACCCGCAAAGCTTATGAAAAGCACTGCAATGATTCACTCGATGTTAGCTATCTCATGCTTGCTACCATGTTCTCTGAGGTTCAGAAGCATTATGAGAATGCAGATGCTCACATATGATTGAAGGACTGCGTGACAAGTTTGAGAATCAAGCTTGGACCGAGAGGTTTAACATTTCAAAGTCCTTGTTTACGTGCAAACTGGCGGAAGGTAGTCCAGTCAGTCCTCATGTGATCAAGATGATTGGTTACATTGAGAACTTGGAGAAGCTTGGTTCTCCCCTTAATCCTGATCTGGCTACGGGTGTTGTTCTCCAATCTCTCCCTCCGAGCTATGAGCAGTTCATTATGAATTTTTATATGAATAGCATGGAGAAATCATTGACTGAATTGCATGGGATACTTAAGACAGCAGAGGAAAGCATTAAGAAAAACACCAATCATATGATGATGGTTCAAAAGGAGAATAAAAAGAGGAAGCATTGGACGCCCAAAGTCAAAGGCAAAGGAAAGGTTCCTAATGAGCCCCCTAGCTCTAAGCCAAAGCCAAATGGTAAGGTCAAATCTGGCCTTTCTCCTGATGATGAATGCTACTACTGCCATGTCAAGGGGCATTGGTCTAGGAATTGTAAAAAATACTTGGAAGATCTGAAAAAGAAGAAGGGAAGCTAGACTTCTGTTTTAGTATAAATGTTATAGAAATTAATCTTGCAATTTCTTCTGATGAGTCTTGGGTATTTGATACCGAATCGATGATTTATTGAAAATTTCCTTTAAGGGGGGTAGGTTTGTAACATCCCAAAATTTTGTTCCTTTATTGAAAATTTAATCTGGAGTTTATTGGATTTTCTGGAGTTATGTTAAAGTCCTGGTTTGAGAAAAATTATAAACTTTAATTTATAAAAGGCAAAAATGAATTTATTGCATTACTGAATGTTAAAACAAATGTATTTCAGCTTCCTTAAGTCAAATGTGAGATTATATTAATTTTTCTAGATTTTAGAAGGAATTAAAAACCTTCCCTTTACAATCAAATTGTACCTTTGCAAATTATACTTATTAAAATGAGTGGGACATATTTTTATTAAGTCTAGAATAGCTCCAGATAGTTCCCTGAATTTTTCTGGATTTTTCAAAATTTATTTGGTATTTTTTCGAGTTTTCTAAAGCTTAATAGCATTTCGGAAAATCAAAAGAAAGAAAATCCCAAAACCTCCCGCCGCCAGTGTCAAGCATCGGCGTCCCTCCGCCCGCCGGATTCCCCTCACCGTCCGATCTAACTTAAACCCTCTCCCGCCTTCCTCCTCCGCGTGCGACGCGTGTCGCAGATCGGACCGCTCCACTCCCGCACGGATTTAATCTCGCCGCCGCACCAACTTACCGCTTCACCGCCTCTCCGCTCGCCGCCACGTGGTTTTATCCGAGCCGCCCTTATTGCCGCACCTCATCGTGGCCGCCTTCCCACTTAAGCACCGACCGCCCCGATCCGATCTTCGTTGTCGGATCGAATCTCAGCCGCCCCTTCACTTACCCTTCGCAACGCGCGCCGTCCCGATCTCTCCCCGTGCCACCCGTCAAGCATCAGACCATCGCCCGCCCTTTCCGCTTTTTCTTTCTCGCCGACGTGCGGGCCCCACTGCCGTGCCCATCGCCCCCGCCCCTTTCCTTTCTTCCTCGCGATCTCCGCCGCCGCCGCCATTATTTGCCGCAAACCGAAGCTTTTAAAGCTTCGGCTTCTTCCGATTGATGCCCCGCGGCGACAAATAGCCATTGCACCTCCACGCGCCCATTGCGGGCATAATCGCGTAATTGCGGCCGTTACCACCGCGCGTTAAACCTCCGAGCCGCTGCAACTCCGGCGAGATGGGCGCGACCGTTACTCCCCTCCCCAGCTATAAAAGGCCTCCGGGCACCTCTACCCACACCGCCTCCCCGCACTCCTCAATCCCGCCGATCAAGCCCGAAGGTCTCCTCGCGCCCGATCTCTCCGCGGCTTCAAGCGACTCCGGCGAGCAATCGCGCCGGCTCGAGCCCCTCGCCCGCCGACACCTCCCGACCTTGCCTGGTGCCTCAGCGACCCTCGGCGACCACTCCCGAAGCCGCGCGCCACCGAGCTACTCCGCCGCCGTGAAGCCTTCTCCGACCGCCGCCTCTCCGCCGATTTCTCTCGGTCATCTCGGCCTCCGCGCAAGGTACCGGCGCACTTCGCGTTCTCCTCGTCATTTTGGTGCCCTCGGCGCGCCGCCACCGGAGCTCGGCGACCATCGCCCCGAGCGCGCCGCCGCCGGCAAAGCACGCGGCCGTCGGCCGAGTTGGCGGCGGCGTGGCAGCCAGTGGCGGCGGACGACGCCACGCCGGCGCCACCCGCACGCCGCCACTCGCGCGCGCCGCCACATCGCATAAAGCCGTGACGTGGCAGCCACGCGGCAACCACGCGGCAGCCCCGTGGCGCCACGCCGCCGCCACCTCTCGCGCGCCCGCCGCCACCTCACCCTTCCTCGGTCCATGGACTCGGTCCATGACACCGGGCCCCACTGTCACCGCCCGAATATATTAATCCTAGGGCTGACGTCATAATCTATAATTTCCTTTAGAAAATAATTCGTGCTGACGTCATAAATCCTTTTCGGTTTAAAAATAAATCCAGAAAATACCCTTTTCTTTTATTTTGAATTCAAACTTTGGAAGGCTATAACTTTTGCATTTTAACTCCAAATTGACCCATTCAAATTTCTAAATTTTTCTAAAATCATGATCTATCCATTTCTGGAATAATTTTGAAATTTTGAAATTTATTTAAATTTGATTTGAATATATTTTGTAATTCCAAGGTTTAAATTTAAATTAAAACTTCCAACTTCTTTTAAAAGCCTCAATTCCTTTTAAAAATTGTTGACCCACATCCAAAATTCAAAATTCTGTCTCCCAATTTATTTGATAATTTTTGGAAGTTATTTGGATTTCATTTGAATTTTTGTTTTGAATTTGCTTTGAATTGATTATTTCGTTAGATATTGACGATTCCGGAGAGTTTGAATTCGACGAATCACAGCAGGACTACGATCAAGGCAAGTTACACCTTTGACCATGTTGAACCTAATATTTTAAATTATTTATATTGTTTTACTGTATATGCATGCGTATCTTTATTCAAATGTAATTCAAATTTGATTTGAATTTTAGATATACCCATGATCCTTTGTATATGGCCAATTTGAATCTTGAATTCATATACCTTGTCACCCTAGCTGAAAACTAGTTAGTACTATAGTATTAGCTAGAAATTTTTGTAGCAAAGCTTAGCCTGGCTTAGTATAATTTTAGGTGGGATCGATCTTTCACATGAAATGACGGACTTTGAAAATCGATATCTTGACTTCGGTGGGTCAAGGGTGGTTTTACGGAAATTATTTAAAAATGAAAATAGAAAACATGTTTTGGACTTAGGCTAATGGTTAGGTGGTGGGTGCCAGATGCCTCGTGTTTGGTGACACCGTTGATTATCGTGCACGGGGTATGTGGTTGAGCCTAAATCAACTTAAGGACCGTTTCGTGAATTATTTTACGGTCACTTCAGACTACCACAAGTCCGTATGGGACGGACTCGCTAAGTAATTTGTGAAGTTCCAACTATAGTCTCGCTATAGGTGAATGTGAGCGCGCGTAGGTCGTGGGAAGTCTCACATGGCACCAGAGGGGGCTCCAACTCGTGGATTCGAGTTGTGGTGAAACCTTAGTGGCGGCGTGATTATGTTGGCTATGAATCATCGGAACAGCCTTGTCATGAACTCTCCGCCGCACACCTAAGGCAGTGTGTTGATCGCGTGGCTCAAGTGAGAGGGAATGTCTTGTGGGTAAAGTTGTACACCTCTGCAGAGTAACAAACTATCTGGATAGCCGTGTCCACGGTCATGGACATGCTGAGTAGAGTCTTCACAGATTAGACTTGAACTTTCATAAAACTTGGTTTTGGCAAACAAACGTTGGATTTGGTAATGGTCCGGGTGGATTCCCGTGGATAGGTTAGTGTGGGTTGGAGCCTACACTAACGATATTATTTGTTAAAAACAATGTTTCATATACTGTATTTAAATTCAGCTTTTCGTACTTACGTTATTGTATTTAAATTCAAGTATTGCTTTTCGCACATTACCCTATTAAGCTTCCTTTGAAATCCCTTATGCATGCATCAACTTTGTTATATTTCCTGGTGTAACTTGCGTAAGCATTTACTTGCTTACCTTGGGAGTACTTCTGTACTCACCTTGCTAAATCTGTTGCCAGACTTCGAGGGCGACTACGACGGTGAGGACTACTTCAGCGAGTAGGATGCGTCTTCTGATCATTCGCTGTGGAGGTCGGATGGGCTGTGGCTGCCACCTTTACTTTCTTTCCGCTGCTTTGTTTACTTTGTTGGCCCGGTGCCTTATTGTAAGACTTGGCCTTAAGGCCGTATTTTCGTTTAATAATATCTCGTGGTTATTTTTGCATGATATACATTGCTGTTAAACCTGTGTGCACTAGCTTTTCCTGGGATAGTGCGATTTACACAGAGGGGCTCGGAGTTGTTGTTCCGGGTCCCGACAGAAATGGTATCAGAGCAACAATGACTCTAAGACGTGACCTTAGCAAGAGACCAGCTTTAAGGATATATTTTAATAAGAAATGCCCTTTAAATTATCTCTCCTTTTCTCAAATCTCTTTACCAAAACCGATTACTAACTCCTCTCCCTTCCAAATTTTAGATGGAGCAACCCACCCGTCTCCCATGGAACCCTTGCGGACTCTTCGCCGACGATCTGTACAACCTCATGCAAGAGCTCAACTTCCGCCTGCACTCTCTACCGTGGATATGTTGGCATGTATGGAGACGAGGAACGCTGGAGGGTGGAAGTGAAGATCTTCAAGGATTTCGAGCACACGGAGCCATTTACGTGTTCGACGCACCCTACCTCGAGCCACCTTCTTCGATGGAGTTCAGGATGCAGCCCGAGAGGCCATTCGCCACCAGGAACATCTACGCCGAGACTTGCTGCGCACCGACTTCCGCTACTTCCCATGAAGACTCCCTGTGGGCTGCCGACTTCGTCACAGAGTATGAGAGCAACCCCGCCTCATACGATCGTGGAGTACACCAAGTCCATGGATCACATGTACGCACCACCTCGACGAGCCGCACACCGCACTGCCAGAAGCTCGCAAGACGCGAAGAGGAACTTGCCGAGCCCGTGCGGAAGATGCAGTTCCACCGATTCCGGCCTTTTCCGAGGAGACTCGAGCGCAGCGCTAGTGTGTAAACAACCCGAGTCTTAGAACGCTATCCGTGAGTGTAGACCTTTGTAAACAGCCACGAGACTATTATAATAAAATAAAAAGTTTTATTTGGCTCTTATCGTGTTTTCCTTGCTCTTGTGTGTTGTTTTGGTGGGATTGTTACTAGAACCTTTCCTTTAGTTCTCTCTAAATCTGAAAGTCTCATAGATGGTGAACACAAGAAGAAACTCCAACATGGACAACGCCAACCCCGGAGCACAAGGAAGCCAGTCGGCTCCGATTCCACCACCCCCGCCAGCGGCAGGACCAGATTGGGCACAGTTGATGGCCAATCAAACCCGATTGATCCAGCTTTTAGCGGACGATCAACAACCCTCGTGCTCATCATCAACCTGCCCAAGTGCCTCCCAATCGTCTCTCTGAGTTCCTGAGGATCAAGCCACACACCTTCGCCGGCAGTGCTGAACCGATGGACGCCGATGACTGGCTCAGGTCGATTGGCAAGAAGCTGAACATTCTACAGTGCACTGATCGGGAGCGAGTCCTGTTCGCCTCCCATCACCGAATGGGCCCGCATCTCAATGGTGGGACACTTTCACCGCCGCACGCCAACCCGCAGACGGTGACGTGGATCGAGTTCGAACAAAGCTTTCGCAAAGCTCATATCCCCACCGCACCATGGCATTGAAGAAGAAGGAGTTCAGATCTGCGCCAAGGAAGTCGTGATCACAATGAGTACGTCTGAAGTTTAACCAACCGCCCGCTATGCGCCAGAGGATGTGGCTTCCGGCGAAGCCAAGCAAGAAAGGTTCATGGAGGGCACGAATGACAACATATCAAGACAAGCGATATCGGGTGACTATACTGACTTCCACCAGCTAGTCAGTAAGGCCATCCGCCAGGAGGGCAAACACATGGAAATGGAGACCCGGAAGAAAAGGATGGCGGACCAGAGGAACAACTCTGGAAGTTCTTTCAAGAATCGCAGTATTCTCCTCACTCAAACAAGTTCGCACCCTGTGGCAAGAACTTCAAGAACCATCCAGCGAGTTCAAGTCCTCAACCACCGCCCGCCTGCTTTCAGCCAACCGCGGCAGTTCCCAAGCAACCGCACCCCAGCAACCGGTGGCCAGACACAGAAGAGCAGTCCGCCGTCTGACGGATTGACCTGCTACTACTGCAAGGAACGAGGCACTTTGCCAAGGCGTGCCCTAAGAAGATTCAAGCGGCAGCAACTTCAGGAGCCTCTGGAAGTCAGAACCAGGGCCAGCAGAAGCCGCAGACCTTCATCAAAGGGCGAGTGAACCACGTGACAGCGGAAGAGGCCCAGGCTGCACCAGATGTCGTGCTGGGTATGTTCCTTGTCAATTCAGCATCAAAGATCGCTTCTTTTCGATTCCGGAGCATCGCATTCCTTTGTGTCAAAAACTTTTATGGATAAGCATGGGTTGGGCAGGGTAACCCTTAGCAACCCTATGATAGTTCACTCCCCTGGGGCAGAAATGAGAGCAGGGACCTTGTGCCCCAAAGTGGAATTGCTCATAGATGGGACCCGATTCCTCGCCGATCTTTTGGTTTTGGAATCGCAAGGATTAGATGTCATTCTCGGGATGAATCGTTAGCCAAGAATCGAGGTCGGATCGATTGTGCTACAGATCCATCACCCTCACCAATGACCAAGGCGTGGAAGTAATCTTCTCTCCCAGATTCGAAGGCGTAAGAATGTGCCCTCTTCCACCTCCAAGTCTTGGAGGAAGTGCCGATCGCACGGAATACCTGATGTTTTTCCCGAGGAACCGCCAGGATGCCACCGATAGGGAGATCGAATTTGTGATTGACCTAGTCCCGTGCACCGCCCGATTTCCAAGAGACCATATCGGATGCACGCTAACGAGTTAGCGAATTGAAGAATCAACTCAAGGAATTAGAAGACAAAGGTACATCCGACCCGGTTCGTCACCTTGGGGAGCCCCGTCTGCTCGTCAAGAAGAAGGATGAGAGTGCGAGGCTATGTGTGGACTACAGAGCACTCAATGACGCCACCATCAAGAATAAATACCCCCTCCCGTGATCGATGACTGCTCGATCGGTTGAAAGGAGCCGTATCTTCTCCAAGATTGATCTGCGATCAGGATACCATCAGGTGAAGATTCGTGAAGAGGACATTCCTAAGACTGCCTTCTCCACCAGATATGGGCATTATGAGTTCACGGTCATGTCATTTGGACTGACCAATGCACCAGCCTACTTCATGAGCATGATGAACAGTGTGTTCATGAAATACTTGGACAAGTTCGTAGTAATCTTCATCGACGACATCCTCATCTACTCCAAGAATGAAGAAGAGCACGAGCAAGACCTCAGATCACTCTGGAAAAGCTTAGAGAGCATCAGCTTTTCGCCAAATTCAGTAAGTGTGAATTCTGGCTAAAAGAGGTTGCCTTCCTCGGACATATCGTAATAGCCGAAGGAATCGCTGTAGATCCTTCCAAGGTAGAAGCAGTAATGGAGTGGAAGCCACCAAAGTCCGTAATGTAAGTCGAGCTTTCTTGGACTTGCGGGTTATTACCGTCGGTTCATAGCAGGATTCTCCGAGACAGCCAAGCCAATGACCCAATTGCTGAAAAAGGAAAAGAAGTTCGAATGGACGAAGGCTTGTGAGCGAGTTTCCAAACCCTTAAGAAGAGACTAGTCTCAAGACCGTGCTTGTCTTGCCGGCGTGCATAGAGGCTTCGAGGTTTTCGTGGCGACTCTCGCCTAGGCTTAGGCTGTGTTCTGATGCAAGAAGGCAAAGTGGTAGCCTATGCATCGCGTCAACTCAAGCCTCATGAGTGCAATTATCCTACTCATGACTTGGAGTTAGCCGCAGAGTGCACGCCTTAAAAATCGGCGCCACTATCTTATTGGTAACCGTTGTGAAGTATACACGACCATAAGAGTTTGAAGTATATCTTCACCTGTGCGTAACTCAACCCGAGGCGGCAAGATGGTTGGAGTTGATAAAGGACTACGACATCGGTATACATTACCACCCCGAAAGGCAAATGTGGTAGCCGATGCCTTAGCAGAAGTCTTATGCAAACATGGTGATATCGAAGAAGACCGGACCCGACTTGGGAGGAGTCGCCTGCCTAAGTCTAAACCCAATGGGACCAAGCACCCTCACCACACCGAAGTGCGACCGGCTTACTCCGATCAAATTAAGGAAGCTCAGATCGTGGACGAGGATATTCAAGAAATCAAGAAGAATATGAGAAGAGGCAAAGCACCAGGATTCAGCGAAGATGAACATGGCACGGTTTGGTTCGAGAACCGCATCTGTGTGCCGAATAATCAGGAAATCAAAAACCTGATTCTGAAAGAGGCTCATGATACCCCATACTCAATCCACCCAGGTCGTACCAAGATGTACCAGATCTGAGGGAAAGATATTGGTGGGTTAGTATGAAAAGGGAAATCGCAGAGTTCATTGAAACTGCGACACACGCCAACGAGTCAAAGCTGAACATCAGAGGCCAGCGGGACTCTTGCAACCATTGCCGATTCCAGAGTGGAAGTGGGAAGAAATCGGTATGGATTTCATAACCGGACTCCCAAGGACGCAATCGGGTTATGATTCAATTTGGGTAATCATAGACCGATTGACTAAAGTGGCTCACTTCATACCAGTCAAGACCACTTATTCAGGAAGCAAGTTGGCTGAGCTGTACATGTCTCGAATTGTGTGCCTGTATGGCGTACCCAAGAAGATAGTGTCGATCGAGGTAGTCGTTTACTTTCGATTTTGGCAAAGGCGCACGAAGAGTTGGGTAGTAAGCTCGGTTTGATCGCTTACCATCCCCGCATGCACGGTCAAACAGAAAGAGTTAATCAGATACTCGAGGATATGCTAAGGGCTTGTACGCTGGATTTCGGGAACAGTTGGGACCGTTCACTGCCCTATGCGGAATTCTCGTACAATAACAGCTACCAAGCCAGTCTGCAGATGGCACCCTTCGAAGCCTTGTATGGTCGAAAGTGCAGAACCCCCTTGCTTTGGGATCAGCAAGGTGAACCCCAAGAAACGGGACCAAACCTGCTGCAAGACGCAGAAGATCAAGTGAAGAAGATCGAGATGCAGACTAAAGATAGCCCAGTCTCGACAGAAGAGCTACGCGGATAACCGTCGTCGAGACCTGACCTTTGAGGTCGGGGACTACGTCTATCTTAGAGTATCCCCACTCAGAGGTGTGAAAAGGTTTCAAGTTAGAGGAAAGCTAGCACCACGATATGTGGGCCCTTTCAAGATTCTGGACCGAAGAGGTGCAGTCGCATATCAGTTAGACTTGCCGCCAAGCATGTCAGGGGTGCACAGTGTCTTTCATGTCTCACAGTTAAAGAAGTGCCTCCGAGTACCCACAGAGCAAGCCGACCTGAAACCTTGGACCTCGGGATGACCTCACCTATCGGGAGCAACCAATCAAGATTCTCGAGAGGCAGTGAGCGTCAAACCGGAAGGAAGACCATCGATTACGCAAAGTTCGGTGGAGCAACCACACCGAGGACGAAGCCACCGGGAGCGAGAAGAAGACTTAAAGACCAGCCATCCCCATCTCTTTTGTTAGCGATTTGCAAATCTCGAGGGCGAGATTTCCTTTAAGGGGGTAGGTTTGTAACATCCCAAAATTTTGTTCCTTTATTGAAAATTTAACTGAGTTTATTGGATTTTCTCGAGTTATGTTAAAGTCCTGGTTTGAGAAAAATTATAAACTTTAATTTATAAAAGGCAAAAATGAATTTATTGCATTCTTGAATGTTAAAACAAATGTATTTCACTTCCTTAAGTCAAATGTGAGATTATATTAATTTTTCTAGATTTTAGAAGGAATTAAAACCTTCCTTTACAATCAAATTGTACCTTTGCAAATTATACTTATTAAAATGAGTGGGACATATTTTTATTAAGTCTAGAATAGCTCCAGATAGTTCCTGAATTTTTCTGGATTTTTCAAAATTTATTTGGTATTTTTCTGAGTTTTCTAAAGCTTAATAGCATTTGGAAAATCAAAAGAAAGAAAATCCCAAAAACCCTCCCGCCGCCAGTGTCAAGCATCGGCGCCTCCGCCCGCCGGATTCCCCTCACCGTCCGATCTAACTTAAACCCTCTCCCGCCTTCCTCCTCGCGTGCGACGCGTGTCGCGCATCGGACCGTCCACTCGCGCGGATTTAATCCTCGCCGCCGCACCAACTTACCGCTTCACCGCTCCCCTCTCGCTCCTCGCGCCACGTGGTTTTATCCGAGCCGCCCCTATTGCCGCACCTCATCGTGGCCGCCTTCCCACTTAAGCACCGACCGGCCCGATCCGATCTTCGTTGTCGGATCGAATCTCGGCCGTCCCCTTCACTTACCCTTCGCAACGCGCCGCCGTCCCGATCTCTCCCCGTGCCACCGTCAAGCATCCGACCATCGCCCCGTCCTTTCCGCTTTTTCTTCTCACGACGGCGTGCCCCACTGTCGAGCCCGTCGCCCCCGCCCCTTTCCTTTCTTCCTCGCGCGATCTCCGCGCCGCCGCCATTCTTTGCCGCAAACCGAAACTTTTAAAGCCGGCTTCTTCCGATTGATGCCCCGCGCGACAAACAAATAGCCATTGCACCTCCACCGCGTCCATTGCGGGCATAATCGCGCGTAATTGCGGCTGTTACCACCGTCGCGTTAAACCTCCGAGCCGCTGCAACTCCGGCGAGATGGGCGCGACCGTTACTCCCCTCCCCAGGCTATAAAAAGGCCTCCCCGGGCACCCTCTACCCACACCGCCTCCCCTGCACTCCTCAATCCCAGCGATCAAGCCCCGAAGGTCTCCCTGCGCCCGAATCTCCTCCGCGGCTTCAAGCGACTCCGGCGAGCAATCGCCGCCGGCTCGAGCCCCCTCGCCCCTCGCCGACACCTCCCGACCTTGCTGGTGCCCAGGCGACCCTCGGCGACCACTCCCCCGAGCTGCTGCGCCACCGGAGCTACTCCGCCGCCGTGAAGCCTTCTCCGACCGCCGCCCCTCTCCGCCGATTTCCCTCTCCGGTCATCCTCGGCCTCCGCGCAAGGTACCGATGCACTCCCCGCGTTCTCCTCGTCATTTTGGTACCCTCGGCGGCGCCGCCACCGGAGCTCGCGACCATCGGACCGCGCGCCGCCGCGCCGCCGGCCACGTCGGCCGTCGGCCGAGTTAGCGCGGCGTGGCAGCCAGTGGCGGCGGACGGCGCCACGCGGCGCCGCCACCCGCACCTCGCCACCTCGGCGCGCGTGCGCCTCGTCGGCATAAAGCCGTGGCGTGGCAACCACGCGGCAGCCCCGTGGCGCCACGCCGCCACCCGCTCCCGCGCGCGCGCGCCACCTCACCCTTCCCTCGGGTCCATGGACTCGGTCCATGACACCCGGGCCCCACCTGTCAGCCTCTGCCCGAATATATTAATCCTAGGGCTGACGTCATAATCTATAATTTCCTTTAGAAAAATAATTCGTGCTGACGTCATAAATCCTTTTCGGTATAAAAATAAATCCAGAAAATACCCTTTTCTTTTATTTTGAATTCAAACTTTGGAAGGCTATAACTTTTGCATTTTAACTCCAAATTGACCCATTCAAATTTCTAAATTTTTCTAAAATCATGATCTATCCATTTCTGGAATAATTTTGAAATTTTGAAATTTATTTAAATTTGATTTGAATATATTTTGTAATTCCAAGGTTTAAATTTAAATTAAAACTTCCAACTTCTTTTAAAAGCCTCAATTCCTTTTTAAAAATTGTTGACCCACATCCAAAATTCAAAATTCTGTCTCCCAATTTATTTTATAATTTTTGGAAGTTATTTGGATTTCATTTGAATTTTTGTTTTGAATTTGCTTTGAATTGATTATTTCGTTAGATATTGACGATTAGGAGAGTTTGAATTGATTTAATCACAGCAGGACTACGATCAAGGCAAGTTACACCTTTGACCATGTTGAACCTAATATTTTAAATTATTTATATTGTTTTACTGTATATGCATGCGTATCTTTATTCAAATGTAATTCAAATTTGATTTGAATTTTAGATATACCCATGATCCTTTGTATATGGCCAATTTGAATCTTGAATTCATATACCTTGTCACCCTAGCTGAAAACTAGTTAGTACTATAGTATTAGCTAGAAATTTTTGTAGCAAAGCTTAGCCTGGCTTAGTATAATTTTAGGTGGGATCGATCTTTCACATGAAATGACGGACTTTGAAAATCGATATCTTGACTTCGGTGAGTCAAGGGTGGTTTTACGGAAATTATTTAAAAATGAAAATAGAAAACATGTTTTGGACTTAGGCTAATGGTTAGGTGGTGGGTGCCGGTATGCCTCGTGTTTGGTGACACCTGGTTGATTATCGTGCACGGGGGTATGTGGTTGAGCCTAAATCAACTTAAGGACCGTTTCTGTGAATTATTTTACGAAGTCACTTCGTACTACCACAAGTCCGGTATGGGACGGACCTGGCTAAGTAATTTGTGAAGTTCCAACTATAGTCTCGCTATAGGTGAATGTGAGCGTGGCGAGGTGTGGGAAGTCTCACATGGCACCGAGAGGGGCTCCAACTCGTGGATTCGAGTTGTGGTGAAACCTTAGTGGCGGCGTGATTATGTTGGCTATGAATCATCGGAACAGCCTTGTCATGAACTCTCCGCCGCACACCTAAGGCAGTGTGTTGATCGCGTGGCTCAAGTGAGAGGGAATGTCTTGTGGGTAAAGTTGTACACCTCTGCAGAGTAACAAACTATCGGATAGCCGTGTCCACGGTCATGGACATCGAGTAGAGTCTTCACAGATTAGACTTGAACTTTCATAAAACTTGGTTTTGGCAAACAAACGTTGGATTTGGTAATGGTCCGGGTGGATTTCCGTGGATAGGTTAGTGTGGGTTGGAGCCTACACTAACGATATTATTTGTTAAAAACAATGTTTCATATCTCGTATTTAAATTCAGCTTTTCGTACTTACGTTATTGTATTTAAATTCAAGTATTGCTTTTCGCACATTACCCTATTAAGCTTCCTTTGAAATCCCTTATGCATGCATCAACTCTGTTATATTTCCTGGTGTAACTTGCGTAAGCATTTACTTGCTTACCTTGGGAGTACTTCTGTACTCACCTTGCTAAATCTATTGCCAGACTTCGAGGGCGACTACGACGGTGAGGACTACTTCAGCGAGTAGGATGCGTCTTACAGTCATTCGCCTATGGGAGGTTTGGATGGGTTTGTGTTTGCCACCTTTACTTTCTTTCCGCTGTTTTGTTTACTTTGTTGGCCTGGTGCCTTATTGTAAGACTTGGCCTTAAGGCCGTATTTTCGTTTAATAATATCTCGTGGTTATTTTTGCATGATATACATTGCTGTTAAACCTGTGTGCACTAGCTTTTCCTGGGATAGTGCGATTTACACAGAGGGGCTCGGAGTTGTTGTTCCGGGTCCCGACACATTACCTTCAGGATTAGTTTTGGAATTAAATAATTATTATTACATTCTAGCATTGAGTAAGAACCTTATCTCTTCTTCTTGTTTGGAGGAAGATGGTGGTTATGAGTTCGTAATAAAGAACAAACGTTGTTCTATTTATTTGAATGCTATACTCTATGCACATTATCCATTAATGAATGGGTTATATGTTCTTGATCTTGAGGATAAGCATGTCTATAATATTAATGCAAAGAGACTGCGACCTAATGATTTGAATCCCGTTTTTATTTGGCATTGTCGCTTAGGTCATATAAATAAGAAACGCATAGAGAACCTCCATAAAGATGTACTACTCAACTCATTTGATTTTGAATCATTTGAGACATACGAGTCTTATTTATTTGGCAAGATGACAAAGACGCCTTTCACTGGTCATAGTGAGAGGGCAATTGACTTATTGGGACTTATACATACCAATATATGTGGACCAATGAGCTCAGTAGCCAGAAGTAGTTTTCAGTATTTCATTATTTTTACCGATGACTTTAGTAGATATGGATACATCTACTTAATGAGGCACAAGTCTGAATCGTTTGAAAAATTCAAAGAATTTCATAATAAAGTACAAAATCAGTTAGGCAAGACAATTAAGATTCTGTGATCTGATCGTGGAGGTGAATATTTGAGCCATGAATTTGGTGAACATCTAAAACAGTGTGAAATTGTTCCACAGCTGACTCCGCCTGGCACGCCTCAATGGAACGGGGTATCTGAACGGAGGAACCAGACCTCATTAGACATGGTTCGGTCTATGATGAGCCAATCTAATCTTCCATTGTCCTTCTGGGGATATGCTCTAGAAACTGCTGCGTTTACACTAAACAGAGTTCCATCTAAATCAGTGGAAAAGACACCATACGAGAAATAGACCGGGAAACGTCCTGGATTGTCTTCCCTTAAGATATGGGGTTGTGAGACTTATGTGAAATATTTGACGTCTGATAAGCTCCATCCTAAATCTTATAATTGCTTCTTTGTTGGGTATCCTAGGGAAACCAAAAGATATTATTTTTACAATCGGTAAGAAGGCAAAGAGTTTGTCTTTCGGAACGGTGTCTTTTTGGAAAAAGAGTTTCTTTCAAAGGGTGTTAGTGGGAGCAAGGTGCAGCTTGAAGAGATTCGGGAAACACCTGAAAATGTTTCAGCTCCTATTGGACCTCAACAGGATATACATGTCGAGATCCGAATATGCAAATCCGGACTCCCTGTGTATTCTGCACTAGTCCCAGGATCATGCTAGTGCACACAGTCAAACATAGATGTCATCACAACCATATACACAATATAATAAAGGGAAAACTCAAATATCGATAAATCTCAAAGGTACGACCCTATGGCCAAGCTTACAATATCTCTAGCCGGAAGGGCTTAACAAAATAGCAGCGAAAATCCAAAATAAAGCGTACCGGCCAATCGACAAGCCCACAGGCTATCGAGTGGAGAACGAAGCCTAATCCGCGAAGTCGTCGAAGTACTCTCCTTTTGGAACCTCCTGCTGGTGATTCTCCTCTTCCTCAACTGAGCAACATTGGGCATAAAGCTGTGAGTACATTGGTACTCAGCAAGTCGTTTGTAACAAATGAATGCAATATAGTATGAAAGGCTTACCAATGGAACGCTGAAAGGTTAATTTGCATAAATAACAGTTGAAATGTAAATACAGTAATTAGATTAAAAGCGAACTTTAAGTAAAATAATAATAAATAATTAATCAAAGGAATTGATATAACCACTTGCGGACCTCCCATCCACAAGCTAAACCAACCGCTTATGGACCTCCCATCCATAAGCTAACCCAACAGTGAATTAACCATCCACTGTCCAACCACAATCCATAAGTCAAATTGATAATTCACATGTGATGATAAACCCAATCGGAACTATAAGCAAAGCTAAGCAGTCTATCGTACCAGCCCATGTGACAAATAACCTAGCATCACTAGTATATTTCCCAACCTATGGTGACAATGGTATCATGGCATTCCAAATTATCAAGGAGGGATGAATTCAATTGGGACGATAACTACCAATACAAGGGTTTGAATAAAAATAGCGATGCAATGTAATTTAAAACAAAATAAATAAATAATAGATTGTAAACTGGGTTCAACATGATCAAAGGACACGACTTGCCTTGGTTATGCTCAGCGAGGTACTCCTGGTCTTCGGGCGTAGATCCTGCTCCTCCGGAATCCGAATCTAACGAGAGAGAAAACGACTGAAACAAGAAAAACACATAAAATGATAAGCCAATTAACTCCAAAAATCATGAAACTAGAACCAAAAGCTAGAGTTCGATTTTACATGAATTTAGAAAAAAGAACGCGGTCAATTGGAGCTAGGACAGAGGAGAACGGGCTCTCGAAAAATAAACCCTAAAGATAAATCGAAAAATTCGGAAAAGCTAATGTGTTGTGAACCCGGTCCACGAGAGACTCGGTCCACGGTGAACCCGGCGCATGGAACAGTACACGCGGGCGGAGGCGATGCTGACGTGGCGCACGCTGGTGCTGCCACGTGTCATCTGATGTGGCATTCTGACGTGGCTGCCACGTGACAGCGGGGTCGGGTTGGGCTGACGTGGCAGCTGACGTGGCTTGACACGTGGCTGCCACGTGGCATGGTTGCTGATGTGGCTGCCGCTCAGCTAGGGCTGACATCGTAGGGCTCGGGCGCGGGCTGCGGCGATGGGATCTGACGGCGGAGATGACGACGCGTGGCACGATCACCGCCGAAGGATCAGATCTGAGCGGGCGGCTGCGATTGGGCGGATCGCCCACGCGTCGCGTGACGCGTCACGCGGGCGCGGGCGGAAGCGCTGCAATGGTGGACGCGTGTCGCGCGCGCGCGGCGCGCCACGCGCGATGAGTGCGACGCGACGCATCGAGGCGAGGGGAGCAGGCGCGGTTGCGTCTGGCGACTCCGTGGCGACAGCGGCGATGCGGGTGGCGACCGAGCGAGGGGGTCGACCGCGCCACCGTGATGGCGACGGCGGCGCCCGGCGCGAGGGGACGGCTCCGCGACGGCGGAAGAGGAAGGGGGGCACGAGCGGCGGCGGCGCAGCTCCAGGACGGTGGCACGAGGCGAGGGAGGCGGTGGCGACGGCGGAGACGACGAGGCACGTGAACCGAGGTCGACGACGGTATTTAACACGCGAACCGAGGCAACCCAATCGGATACGGCGCGGGCACTACGCGGACGCGGTTTGGATGGTCCGGATGGACGCGGGGGAAAATCGGACGGCTGAGGGCGCGGGTGCGGTTAGGATTTGGGTTACGCGCGGGCGCAGAGAATGGGGGGCTAAGACGGAGCCACGGCACGGGGACGCCGATCGGACGGGCGAGCGAGGGTGTGGGCGCGAGCGGGCGGATGCACGCGGAGCGCGCATATGCTGCCGCGTGGCGGGGTGGAGCTATCGGATGGTGGAGAGCGAGGCTAGGTGGGAGCGGCTGCGTGGGCGGGTCCGAGCTAGATGCATGACGCGTGGCGCATCAGGCGGCCGGGTGGACGCGCGGGCGAGCGAGCGGCAAGGGCGGCGAGAGGGCGCGATGCCGACGCGTGTGCGGGTGGGGCATCAGACGGCTCGGAGAGCGGGTGCGTAGGAAAGGTTACGGCGGTAGCACGGGGACAATCCGATGCCGACGCGTGGCAGGTGGAGGGATTGGGCGGCTGAGATGGTTCGAGGGTTTTTAATTTCTTTTTCCTTTTTCAAAAAATCCAAATAACTTCATAGAGCTCTAGAAAATACCAAATAAACCCCAAAAATTCACCAAAAATACCAGAAAATTCCTTGCGACACAAGGAACTCAAATATAATATTTTCAGCTCATTTTGAAGTTTAATTCAATCATATTAAATTCTTTTAAAATTTTAAAATTTCAAATTAAGCTTTATTAATTCCAGAAAAATTCCAAAAATTAATTTTTAAATTCAAGGTTTTAAAAAGCTCTGAAATTCAAGATGTTACAAGCTCACTGGGTGGATGTAAAGAATATTCTTAAGTACTTTAGAAGGACTAAGAATATGTTCTTTATTTTTGGAGGTGAAGAAGAGCTCGTTGTAAAAAGTTACACCGATGCTAGCTTCTAAACTGATAAAGATGATAGCAGATCGCAGTCTGGTTTTGTGTTCTGCCTCAATGGAGGGGTAGTGAGCTGAAAAAGTTCCAAGCAAGAGACGGTAGCTGATTCGACAACTAATGCCGAGTATATTGCAGCTTCTGAAGCTGCAAAGGAAGCTGTTTGGATCAGAAAATTTGTTTTTGAGTTGGGTGTGATCCTTAGTATGTCCAGTCCAGTGGATCTCTATTGTGATAATAGTGGAGCTATTGCGCAAGCGAAGGAGCCTAGGTCACACCAAAAGTCCAAACATATACTTCGGCGCTATCACCTTATCCGTGAGATCATTGATAGAGGTGAAGTGAAGATTTTCAAGGTGCACACGGATTTGAATATTGCTGATCCATTGACGAAGCCTCTCCCACAACCAAAGCATGAGGCACACACGAGTGCAACGGGTATTAGATACTTACATGATTGACTCTAGTGTGAGTGGAAGATGATTGTATCAAGTCTATGTTTATGAAATTTTGAATGAGGTGTTATTTGGTTTCTTGAATAATAATTGTATGCATTGATTGGCAAGTATGTGACTTGTTCGTGAAACTCTTTATTTTATTTAATGTTATTCTAAAGATCCCTAGTCTTGTGTCATTACGTGGGACAACAATGATTTATGGACTAGCACATGTATTGATTGATGATCATGTTTCACGGATCATGGATATAGGAATATCAAATCAATAATGTGGACACATGTTAGAGAACATGGTGTTGGATTAACCCACTCCGAGACGTTGCTGGGATTGTTATGTTAATATGTGTCATCAAGAGATCTCGAGTGGTATACCTACTGGATCCTTCGACCTGAAATCGCCATTGTTTCTCACTATGTATAGTGGTGCGCTTTGGGGCTGCCAAACACTACTCCGTAACTGGGTAGCTATAAAAGATGTCTTCAGGTGTATCATGAAATATGGAATGGGATGTGAGTGGATTAAGATGGAATTTGCCCCTCCTACATAACAGGAGAGATATATCTGGGTCACTCGATGTGGTTGGATTAGGGAAGTGCATGGCCATGCTAAGGTGATTAAAGAGTTAATCACAATGTGACTAATGAGTTAGTCATGAGTTGTAATCCATCACAAGATCGAGTGAATGGTTGAGCTATCACAAGGGTGGCACGAATCTCGCTTTAAGTTCGACTGGTATCGTATGGCAAAGGGATCCAAGTGTGTGTACATCAAGGTTTAGCCGATATGATCTTTATGTGTATTCGGGAGTCAATATGCCCTGCTAGGTGCCACTATTCACTCTTGGCTTGAAAAGAGTTTTCGGGTCATGGCTGTCTACACATGAACCTAACGGGTCACACACTTAAGGGGTTGAAATTAGAAAGCTTGCCTATGTGATTGTCTGTAGTGCAAATGGGAGATTGTTAGTGATGTGCCCAAGAGAAAATCATAAATAATTCGGTTTTATAGGCTAAAAGGGATATTGATCCATATGGAATTAGGGTTCTAATGGGCCTACAACGTGGAAGCCTATTAGCATGCTCTATAAATATGTGGAGGTGGGGCTGCAGGTGTGTTATGCTACTATACTGAAAACCCTGGCCGCCACCTCCCCTCGGTCGTATCCCAAAACCCTAGCCAGGCGCGCGGTGCTAGCACACCAGCGCACGGCGTTCCATCCCGAACGTGTGGACTCCGTGGAGGCGCCGCTGCTGTTGCTGCTGTGCTGATCAGTGAGAAGCGCAAGGCTATTGCTAGGACGCGAGGAGGAGACGTTCAGTTCGTGAAACGATCGACTGCTTCTTCTTCATCGACGCGCATCTACGTTGGACCGGGCTGCTCCAACTCTTCATCCACTGTGCAGCGCATTTAGTGGTAACTATCCATGACTCCATTACACGCATGTTTTCTGGTTGAACGCGGTAGAAAATCAAATATTATAGCTAGCGTAGCCTACCCGTTCTCCTTCAGTGATGTCCTCATCATCCGCTATGTTTACTTGTCTCTACCGTTGAAGCGAAACGATCACGTGTGGTCGGGAGCGTAGCCACCTGTCCAAAATTACCTCTCAGCACACGACTACAGCAAGGTAATTGCGACTTAAGAAAATAAAGACGCCGCTATACCCCAAACCAGACAATAACCTCTCCGCTCGTCGATCCTTCACCCATCCTATTGCGGCAATGCTGCTTAATTTTTTTGTATCTTTAAAACTATTAAGCTGATTATAGCAAATGAGATATTTCTGGAAACTACAATGAAATATCTTCAATCTTCCAGTAGACCACTTATTTTTATTTTGCTTCTAACATGGTGTAATTTAACGTGCAAAACAGATGACATACTCTGTTTCGGCAATCTGGCCAGTCATCTTCTAACGCACCCCACCTACTGTAAAAGCTCTAAAATTCATGATATTTTTACAGCAACTAGATCACAAGATTTCCTACAACTTTTGTTATTGAGAGAAAAAATCATCAAAATCATCTTGCACTCTGAATCTACATCCGTACAGCAATCTGTCTCGGACTACACATCTGCCAAACAGCAAAGTTCTCGACTCTACTGCGCCCACACTCCCCTGGCCAAAACTTCTAGAAAAATTATAGAAGATAGGTCTCGTCATCCTCTACAACTTTTCTTTTGGTGAGATCTGCAGGAAAAATCATTTTAATACTCTAATGTATACAAACAGCCGCGTTGCGCGAATCAACCTACGTGCAGACAGCAGAAAACCCTAATCGGTTAATTACTTTGCTAATCCCCTACTAATCCCATGCCAAGAACCCTAATTACACCTAAAATAGAGAGAATTAGGATAGAGAAAAGTTACCTAGGTGATCCCTCAAGATTACCTCTCTTTTCTCCTCTTCCTCTTTCTCCCTTCCTTCTCTTCCTTCACCGTTCTCCTCCTTGGATCCTCCTTTGCAGCAATTGGCAGGGCAGCAACATGGGGAAATGGGGGAGACGCAGGGGAGGGGAGGGGTGTGTAACATCCCCAAAAAAAGTTTTCCTTTAAAGGGTTTTCTGGATTTAATTTGGATCCTTCTGGATTTTATTTCAAGCCTGGTTGTGAAAAATCAAATTATTTCATTTTATGAAAGTCAAAATAAGTGCATTTCATTTTCCTAAAGTCAACTATGTAATTATAGCAATTTTCAAGAATTTATAAAAATTAATAACTCACCTAAATGAAATTATTTGTGCTTTTATGAGAAATTAAATGCTATTATAAGTTGAAAATATTTTTATTAAGTCTAAAATGGTTCCAGATGATTCTCTAAATTTTTCTGGAATTTTCAAAATTTCTTTGGTATTTTTCTGAGAATTTTAAAGCTTCTTAGCATTTCTGGAAATCTTTAAATGAAAGTTTAAACCCAAAACCCCTCCCTGGCTGACACTTGTCGCCTTCGGGTTCAATCCCGCCCGCCGAATTTAACCTCAGCCGTCCGATCCCACTTAACCCATTTCCCCGCCTTCCCCGCCACTTTCCTTTCTTCCCCGCGCGATCACCGCCCCGTCTGCCATTAGTGCCGAAATCGAAGCTTTTAAAGCTTCGGTTTCCATCCCGTTTGATCTCCCGCGCCGATGAGAAATCAATGCCCCCTTTACACCACGTCCGTTTCCCCCATTAACCCCCCTTTAAAACCCCTGCTCGCCGTCGTGTTAATCCCCATCGGCCGCTTCACTCCGGTTGAATGCGCGTGCGCTCGTTACTCCTCCCTTCGGCCTATATAAGACCTCCCCGAGGATCCCCTCTCCACACCGCCTCTCCCTCTCTACTCAATTCGAGCAATAGAGCCCCGAAAGCCCCCTGTGCTCATTTTCCTCTCAGCCGGCCACTTCCAACTCCGGTGAGCAATTCCGGCCACTCCGAAGTTCCTCGCTCCTCGCCGACGCCACTCCGAACACCAGTGAGGCGAAGCGCATCTCGGCCACCACTTCCCCGAGCTTCCCCGCCGTTGGAAGACCCCGACCGCTGTGAAACCTTCTCCGACCGTCGCCCCTCTCCGCCGCCAATACTCTCCGGTCGTCCTCCGGATCCGCGCTAGGTATCGGTGGACTCCCGTCACTCCCCTCTACCTTTCCCGCACCTCGGCCAGCGTCGCCGCTCACCGGAGCACCGGCGGCCACCAGACCTCGAGTGCCACCACCGGCCGCCCTACCACGTCGGCCGCTCGCACGCACGTGGCACCTGAGTGGCAGCCAGATGGCAGCCACGTGAACGCCACGTCCGCCCCAAATCGCCACGCCAGCGCCACCGCGCGCCCGCTCACCCGCATAACACCTCAGCACGGTCCGGTCTGTGGACTCAGTCCACCGTAGACCGGGCCCACACGTCATTCTCTCATCCCGATTAATTTAATCCTAGGGCTGACGTCATAATCATTTATTTCCTTTAGAAAAGTAATTCTAGTTGGCATCATAATTCATTTTCGGTTTAAAAATAATTCCAGAAAATGGGTATTTTCTTTTTATTTGTATTTTAAACTTTAGAAGGCCATAACTTCTTCATTTTAACTCCAAATTGACCCGTTTAAATTTCTAAATTTTTCTAAAATCATGAACTTTCCATTTATGTCCTCCTTTTGAATTTTGTTCTTAATTTGAATTTGAATCTTCGCGGTTAGATTTCGACGATTCCGGAGAGTTCGATTTCGACGACGATTTCCAGCAGAATTTCGAGTAAGGCATGTTACACCTTTGACCATGTTGACCCTAATATCTCAAATTTAATTATATTTTTTCCTGTATATGCATGTGTACTTTATTCAAGCATAATTTAAATTTGATTTCAATTGTAGTTATACCCATGATCCTATATTATAGCCAATTTGAATCTCGAATCCATATACCTTGTCACCCTAGCTGAAAACTAGTTAGTACCATAGTATTGACTAGAAACTTTATAGAATTGCTTAGCCTGGCTTAGTATGATCTTAGGTGGGATCAAATATTTCACATGGAATGACAGTCTTTTTAAATGAGTTCTTGACTTTGGTGAGTCAAGAAAGTTTATGAAAGGATTTAAAAATAAAAATAGAAAACTAGTTTGGACTTAGGCTACTGGTTAGGTGGTGGGGTGCTGGCATGCCTCATGTTTGGTGACACCTGGTTGATTGTCGTGCATGAGGGAATGTGGATGAGCCTAAGTCAAATTAAGGACCGTTTCTGTGAATCATTTTACGAAGTCACTTCGTACTACCACAAGTCCAGTATGGGACGGACCTGGCTAAGTAATTTGTGAAGTTCCAAGTATAGTTTCGCTATAGGCTGAATGTGAGCGTGGCGTAGGCCGCGAGAAGTCTCACAGGACACCAGAGGGGGCTCCAACTTGTGGATTTGAGTTGTGGTGAAACCTTAGTGGCGGCGTGACAATTTTGGATATAGATCATTAGAACAACCTTGTCATGAACTCTCCGTCGCACACCTAAGACAGTGTGTTTATCGCGTGGCTCAAGTGAGAGGGAATGTCTTGTGGGTAAAGTTGTACACCTCTGCAGAGTTAAAAATTTATCTTGGATAACTGTGTCCACGGTCATGGACATGCTGAGTAGAGTCTTCACATATTAGACTTGGATTTGGAAAAACTTGTTTTATGAACAAAATGTTGGTTTGGAAAAGGGTCCGGGTGGGATACCCGTGGTTAGGTCAGTGTAGGTCGGAGCCTACAATAGCGATAATTACTTTGTAAAAGTATCATTTCTTATGATGTATTAAAAATCAGCTTTTCATACTTACAATTATTGTATTCAAAATTCAATATTGCTTTTCCGCACTTGTATCCTATTAAGCCTTCCTTTGAAATCCCTTATGCATGCATCACTCTGTTATAGTTCCCGGTGTGACTTGTGGAGTACTTTCGAAATACTCACCTTGCTAAAATCTGTTGCCAGACTTCGACGGTGACTTCGATGGTGAGGACTACTTCAGCGATTAGGACGCGTCTTACAGTCATTCGCCTGTGGGAGGCTGGATGGGCTGAGCTGCCACCTTTATTGTTTTTCCGCTGTGTTTACTTTCAGTTGGCCTCGTGCCACTTTATTGTAAGACTTGGCCATAAGGCCGCAAATTTGCTTAATATAATTGTGGTGATTTTGCGTGATATACATCACTGTTTACCCTGTGTGCACTAGCTTTTTTTGGGATAGTGCGATTTACACAAAGGGGCTTGGAGTGTTGTTCCGGGTCCCGACAGGGTGGTGGCCAAGAGGAGGAAAGGGGGAGAGGTGGCGGCCAAAAGGGGTTTTATGGGGGAGGGTCTAGGGTTTGGGGGTGTGGCCCCCTTTGGGCCGACCGGCCCAAAGTGGCTGGCCCACCCCTCCAGACAGCCCAAAATTCCTCACTTTAATTATTTATTTATTTTTTTAATTTTGGGCAATTTCACAATTTTATTCCCGCCTCCCATGATTCACCGAAAAATCGGGAAACTCCGCGATTCCGCTAAATATTCCTAGGGACGCCATAACGACGTTCAAGGCATTACATTAAGATATTAATATACATAATGAATAGCTATTAGAAAGCATGCTAGAGTTAGCTGACCAAGTATGGCATTATATGTCGTATCGAAACCAACCACATCAAAGGAGATTTTCTCCGTCCTGAAGTTGCTCCGGGAATAGAACATTACATGTAGAGAAACTTGGCCAATAGATTTAGCCGAAGATCTTGGTATGATTCCATAAAAGGAATACCGCATCAGCTTTATTCTGGTTCAAGAAACTTGAATCTCATCCAGAGTGCTAACAAGTAAGATATTTAAATAACTGTCACCATCAATCAATACATGATTAACTCGGCAGTTGTTGATGGTAGGCTCGACCATGATCGAAAATCGACTAGGTCTAGTCAGAGGAATCGGATAGTCACTCCTCTCGAAAAAGACGGTAACTTCCGACCATTTAGAAAAATTATTGACAAGGGATGTGTCAACAGAGTTTACCTCTTGCTCGGCAGCCTTGTACTATCGCTTTGACTTGTACGTGGATGAACCCCTATAGATGTGTTCAATTGTATGCTCCAGATCTTGGAAAAGCATATCTGCATCCTCGTCCAAGTGCTTTCGACCACTCGACTGCCCCACCTCCTCGAGGTGGGAAGTGGTCCCTTACCAGAATAATAATCCTTGAGTTTTCATTGGAAAGCCTAGCAATTGTGAAGGTCATGGCCCTCCTTCTTGTGAAGTGGGCACCACCTAAGCTTGTTGTCCCTCCGAGTAGATGTCTTGACTTTGCCTCGATCGGAGATTGCTCGGGATTATAAGGCTTTTTATCACCTATGGTCAAGACTTTCTTCGAGGGATCGACTCGAGGCCTTTGACCTTTGGTCTTGTTATTGGACCCCTTGGCTTTCTCCTTTCTCTTACTACCTTTGCCTTCCTCTTTAATACCCCAATTAACTTGATCGATAATCATCCATTCGACTGCCTCAGCAGCAGTTGCATAATGATCAGCCATCTCGAAGAACTCGGTAGTGGTAGTCGGAGGATACAAGGTGATGTCTTTAGTGAATCTCCTATTGCGGACGCCTTGCTTGAATGCCCTGATGACAGAAGCATCAGAGACCTCTGGAATCGAGTTATGAACCTAGCTAAAGCACCTAATAACTGTCGCAGAGTCTCATCGCTGTCCTGTTGCATCCGATGCAAGTCATCCTATTTCCGAGGGCGGTTGATCGTCCCCTAGAAATTAGCTAGCAGCAAACTGTAGAGGTGCTGCCAAGAATAAATCGACTCTAATGGTTGGTTGAGCAACCAAGATTGAGCGGACCCCTCGAGCACTGTGAAAGACAATTCACCATAACGTGCTCATCACCTCCTGCCGCCCGTACCACGGTTGTGTAAATCTGAAGGAACTCAATGGGATTCTGAGATCCATCAAACCTCTCCATGTTTACTAGATGGAAATGTGGTGGTTAGTGTATTGCTCAGAGTTCGGGAGTAAATGCTCGGTAGTCGGTAACCACCTCTTGATGCCTTCTTTGTTGGAAAGGGTAATTGAAGTCGTTGGCAACCATAGTCGATGATGCTCAACAGTATATGGACCTGACCCATAATACGTCTGTTCCATACATGGGTAGTACTCATCGTACTCCATCTGTTGCTGCAGATTTCTTGGTCGAAGAGGTGATCGATTGCCTCTTTGGTCAATCCACCAATTCAGAGTCACCTTAAGAACTCTCCTTCGGAATTATGATCAAGCGACCGTTGTGACCTGTCATCATGTCGAACCTCACATGGTGAGTTCTGTGAACAACTAGATGCGGTCATGCTTGTTCGACTCCCAGAATTATGCCAGCAAGGCTGCTCAAATCTATCCATCATACTGCGAAGTCTTCGCACGATTCCCTCGGTGAAGCGGTCATAGCCGGGTACCCGAGTGAGCTATGGAGTCAGATTCTTAAGAAGATCATCGATATGTTGGAGCTCTCGTGCATCTTTGGACTGATACTAGGCACACCTGGGTAAAGACCCCTGGGCAGCCAGTCGTCTCCTCCAAGCGGCATTAAGATCTTCAATTTTTAAGACGGGTTGTGGCTACCTTAGAGAAGACCGATTATTTCTAGGATTTCTCCCACGCTCAGCAGAGAATTGATCTTGCTCATCGCTGAAGGTCTCTGCATCATCCTTAAAAGAGGATGGAGAGTGTGCTTGAGGGAAGCCTCGTGAGAGCCTCCATTGGGAAGGTAATGAGGATCTAGGGGGAGGGCCACGACCTCCTGTCTAGAACCTCGACTTTTAGTAGAGGTCCACTCATCTGAAGAATTCTCGAATGATAGCGCATCGTGACTAGAAGTAAACCCTGCCAACTAGGGAAATTCTAGGTTATAACCACCTCTTGCTGGATGAACCCTCAAGGTACAAATCCTCTAGAGGTTCTAGCGGAGTGTTACAACCAATAGGTGATGCAATTTCCCATAATCTAGGACTCCAAGATTGGCTGAAACTAGGCAAGTTATCACCACTGGTGGACTTGGACTCCTTGGAGCGAAGTTCTATTTGCCATCAGATTGACTCTTACCATCTAGAAAAATGAGTTCTCCTTATTCCATTCTCCTACCATGATGGCATCAGAAGGAAGAGAATCCGCCGACAAGAAATTTACTAGAGCCTTAGAAGAAACCTATCCCACGGACAGCGTCAACTGTCAATGTTTTAATATTGATCTTACATATGATTTTTTGGATTTTGGGGAAAGCTCTCAAGACCCTCATATGATCATGCAGAGTAAAAACACATGAATTTTTAGACAGGTTCAGGCATTCTCCTAGGAGAATAACAACCCTATCTCCTGTGTTGCTATTACTGAGGAAAAGTTTATAAGTGTGAATAGTGCAAAAAGTCTAGTACTCATTCCAGAACTGATTGTCCCTTATTTTTCTCCAACATCAACCCTTATATCTGTGATGAAGTGATGGCAGTTGTTTCTTGCCATAAGACGCCTTGACACTTTGAAAGTTAACCGCTGGATGGTAGTTATTTTCATAGAAACATGGGTAGCTGTTTGCCTAGGACGGTTGTTGTTAGAGAGAGAAAGATTGTGTGCGGTTATTGAATATAAACGTATGTTCTAACTGTCTTGTTAGACAGACCCGCTGTGAGAGTTGATTAGTTGAACATAGGAGAATAATTAGGAAGTCATAGTATAACTTCTGACTAGATAATCGTAGCATAACTTATGATTAGATAGTCACAGCAGATCTTATGACTAGATAGTCGTAGTAGAACTTACGACTACGGAGTAGTCGTAGTAAGACTTATGACTACTCTATGAAATTTCGCTCTTATCGTTAAGAGGTATAGTCGGAGAATATGATAACACAATACATAGAGAATTATTATATCCTTGTCAGCTGCCAAAAACTAGTTTTGTTGTTGAAAGATGATGATAGGGCAATTTAATGTCCTCGATGTTTAAGCAAGACTAAGCATGATGCTTAAATACAACTTATAGCTAATGTGGTTACCATTTCTTCTAAACCAAAACTATCTATGATGGTATTTAATATTGATGGTTTTAGTTAACTTTCTGTGATGAGGTGTCTAGTATTAGCCATTTTGTAGTAGTGTCTAGGTCTTGACTATGCTCAAGTGTGCCTGTGGTTTAGAGGGATTTTTTGTCTTATATCATAAACTTTGGGCTTGGGCACTCTTAATAATGTGAAGCTTTGCCGCTAAGCTATACTCCCTTCTGATCAAAAGTTTGGCTTTTATGATTAAACTTTGAGCAAGTTTAATATACACTTGTTTCACTCTATAACTAAAATTCCAAGGCAGTTGAGGGGAAATTCAACAACCTCAAAAATAGGGTTGTCACATATATTGTCTATATTTTCTCATCAACATAAGTTTTTAGGCAAGGTCGAAGCCACAGTGGGGTGCTTATAAGTGCTTGAGCATGAGCTCTCCCCATTAGACCCCTAGAACCCCCTTACCATCACTTAGGGTTTGGTGGCCAACGGGTGGTGCAACATGATGAGGACATCCCTCCCACGGATACAACCGTGTCTACACATACAATTCACCCACAGCAAGTGTTGCATGGTCCACTTACTCAAGCTTGTGCTTGCCAACTTAATTACCAGGTGAATTCGTTCCTAGGTTTATATATTACTGAGAATAGACCGCTACCTAATGCAAGTGATTTAATTGTGCTTAAGAACATGGGAAAAGATGAAGGAGAGGCATGTGGAGTCATGGACATACATGGAAGACACAAAGAAGGTCACCACATCACTTTGGGGCTAAGTCAAGCAAGAGTTGGAGTTGGGCTCGTTTTGGAATCAAATTCGGACTGCCGCGATAGTATCAATTCAAACGGACCTAACTTCTTTATACGGACTCCGTTTTGGACGTTCTTGGACTTCATAGAAATCTTATCAAGTCTACTTTCCAACGGATCCATCCTCATCTTCAAATTCCATTTGAGCCAATCACAATCATCAAGAGAGTCCAAGTCTATTTCTGAGTCCGAGTGGAAAAGGGTGATGCACCACCTCTATTTGGGCCCATGGGCCTTGTAACCCTAGGGACGTGCGCCCACTTCCCTTTCCGCCACGCCTAGCCGTCTCCCTATAAAGGAGCCGCTACCTCCCTTTTCCAAAACTGGGATTTCGCTGAATTTGGGTTTAACCATTGTGCAAACATCTGTTCTTCAGTTGTGTCAGACGACTACCTGTCAAGATTGCCTTCGGGATCCCACCTTTATTTTTCAATACCATCTATCTTATTCGCAATATCAGTTGCCTACATTTTATTCTTGCTAGTTCTTCTATTGCTCGTAGGGATTGAACTTTGTGTTCAGTTGATCACGCTTTCAGCTTGATCAATAACATTTTGGAGTTGGTTCAATAATTGCTAAGGCGCAAACGTCGTCGTACGATTGTAGTCAAATCGCGAGAATCACCTCCGCCAAAATCGATAGTTATCAATCTCATCGAAAGATCGGGCACCCCTCCTCCAACAAGTGGTATCAGAGCTCAAGGTTGCTCGGTGAGAATTTCCAATTACCCAACCGCGCACCATACAGGACCAATCCAGAAGAAACTAAAGAAATTCAGCGCCAAGTTCAAGAATTGCTTGATAAAGGGTATGTGCGTGAATCGCTTAGTCTTTGTGCTGTTCTTGTCATTTTAGTGCCTAAGAAAGACGGATCATGGCACATGTGTGTGGATTGTAAAGCAATCAATAGTATCACCATTAGGTATCATCATCCTATTCCTAGGTTAGACAACATACTTGATGAATTGAGTGGCTCTGTTGTCTTCTCTAAGGTTAATTTGCGTAGTGGGTATCATCAAATTCGCATGAAATTAGGCGATGAATGAAAAACAGCATTTAAAACTAAGTTTAGGTTATATAAGTGGTTAGTAATGCCTTTTGGTTTAACTAATGCACCTAGCACCTTCATGACACTAATGAATGAAATTTTACGTGCTTTCATTGGTAGATTTGTGGTGGTTTATTTTGATGACATACTGATATATAGCAAATCACTAGAGGAACATCTTGGCCATTTACGTGTTGTTTTTTATGCTTTACGTGGTACACGTTTATTTGGTAACCTTGAGAAGTGCACCTTTTGCACTGATCGAGTCGCGTTTCTTGGCTATGTTGTTACTCCACAGGGAATTGAAGTTGATCAAGCGAATGTCGAAGCAATACAGAGATGGCCAACTCTTAACACGGTCACACGGGTGCGGAGCTTTTTGGGACTTGCTGGATTCTATCACCGCTTCGTGAAGGATTTCAGTACAATCTCTGCACCATTGAATGAGTTCACTAAGAAGAACGTACCATTTGTTTAAAATACTGCACAAGAAAACACCTTCACCACGTTGAAGGATAAGTTAACACATACACCACTACTCCAACTCCCTGATTTTAATAAGACTTTTGAACTAGAATGTGATGCTAGCGGAATTGGTTTAGGTGGCGTGTTAAAACAAGAGAGTAAACCTATAGCATATTTCAGTGAGAAATTGAGTGGGCCTAGTTTGAAATATTCTACTTATAATAAGGAGTTATATGCACTATTTTGAACCTTAGAAACTTGGCAACATTACTTATGGTCCAAAGAATTTGTTATACATTCTGATCATGAATCCTTCAAGTATATTCAAGTCAAGGTAAACTGAACCGTAGACATGCAAAGTGGTTTGAATTTATTGAGTCTTTCCCTTATGTCATAAAACACAAGAAGGGAAAGGAGAATATAATTGTTGATGCTTTGTCTAGGAGATATACCATGCTTTCACAACTTGATTTTAAAATATTTGGATTGCAAACTATTAAAGAGCAATATGTGCACGATGCTGATTTTACGGATGTATTGTTGAATTGTAAAGAAGGGAAAGCGTGGAACAAATTCTTCGTTAATGATGGGTTTGTGTTTAAAGCTAACAAGCTATGCATTCCAGCTAACTTCGTTCGTTTTTTGTTGTTATAGGAAGCGCATGGAGGTGGCCTGATGGGACACTTTGGTGTGAAGAAAACAGAGAATATACTTGTTGATCATTTCTTTTGGCCGAAGATGAGTCGGGACGTCGAGCGCTACATTGTTCGCTGCACTACATGTCAAAGAGCTAAGTCACGACTTAATCCACATGGTTTATACATGCCTTTACCTGTTCCTAACGTTCCGTGGGAAGATATTTCAATGGACTTTGTCTTAGATTTGCCTAAAACAAAGAAGCGGAGGGATAGTATATTCGTTGTTGTTGATAGATTTTCTAAAATGGCACACTTTATACCATGCCATAAGATCGATGATGCTGCTAATATTGCTGATTTATTCTTCCATGAAGTTATTCGTTTGCATGGTGTGCCTAATACTATAGTTTCATATCGTGATGCTAAATTCCTTAGCCACTTTTGGAGAATTTTATGGGCTAAACTGGGGACTAAGTTGTTATTTTCTACTACTTGTCATCCCCAAACTGATGAACAAACTAAAGTTGTCATTAGAACTTTATCTACAATGCTTAGGGCTGTGTTGAAAAAGAATTTAAAAATATGGGAAGAATGCTTGCCTCATATTGAGTTTGCTTACAATCGATCATTGCATTCTACTACAAAGATGTGCCCTTTTAAAGTTGTTTATGGTTTTGTACCTCGTGCTCTATTGATTTAATGCTTATTCCATCTTCGGAGAAATTAAACTTTGATGCTAAACAACGTGCTGAATTGATTTTAAAAATGCATGAGACAACGAAGAAGAATATAGAGCGCATGAATGCTAAATATAAAATTACTGGTCGTTAGGGGAGAAAACATTTAACTTTTGAACCTGGAGATCTTGTTTGGTTGCACTTGAGAAAAGATAGTTTTTCTGAATTGAGAAAATCAAAATTGATGCCACGAGCTGATGGTCCTTTTAAGGTGTTAAAAAGATTAATGATAATGCATATAAGCTTGAGCTACCTACAGATTTTGGGGATAGTCCCACTTTTAATATTGCAGATTTAAAGTCATACTTTGGAGAAGAGGACGAGCTTGAGTCGCGGATGACTCAAATGCAAGAAGGGGAGGATGAAAAGGACATCCCTCCCACGAATACAATCGTGTCTACAAACACAATTCACCCACAGCAAGTGTTGCATGGTCCACTTACTCGAGCTCATGATCGCCAACTTAATTACCAGGTGAATTCGTTCCTATGTTTATATATTACTGAGAATAGACCGTTACCTAATGCAAGTGATTTAATTGTTCTTAGTAACATGGGAAATGATGAAGGAGAGGCATGTGGAGTCATGGATATGCATGGAAGGCACAAAGAAGGTCACCACGTCACTTTCGGGCTGAGTCAAGCAAGAGTTGGAGTTAGGCTCGTTTTGGAATCAGATTCGGACTACCGCGCTAGTATCAATTTCAAACGGGTGTAACTTCTTCATACGGACTCCGTTTTGGACGTTCTTGGACTTCATGGAAATTATATCAAGTCTACTGTCCAACGGATCTAACCTCATCTTCAAATTCCATCTGATCCGATCACAGTCATCAAAAGAGTCCATATCTATTTCTGAGTCCGAGTTGAAAAGGGTGCTGCGCCACCTGTATTTAGGCCCATGGGCCTAGTAACACTAGGGACGTGCACCCACTTCCCTTGCCGCCACTCCTGGTCGTCTCCCTATAAAGGAGCCACCACCTTCCTTTTTCAAAACTGGGATTTCATTGAGTTTAAGTTTAGCTATTGTGCAAACTTTTGTTTTTCAGTTGTGTCAGACGACCACTTGTCAAGACTGCTTTTGGGATCCCACCTTTGTTTTTTGATACCATCCATCTCAATATCAGTTTCCTACATCTTATTCTTGCTAGTTCTTCGATTGCTCGCAGGGATTGAACTTCGTGTTCAAGTTGATCGTGCTTCCAGCTTGATCAATAACATCTCGGAGTTGGTTCAACGATTGCTAAGGTGCAAGCGTCGTCGTATGGTTGTAGTCGGATCGCGAGAGTTATCTCCACCAAAATCGATAGTTATCAATCTCATTGAAAGATTGGGCACCCCACCTCCATCACAACACGGTCGGTCTGGTCAGGCTTAGGGGAAGAAGAGATCGGTGCTGGACCACTAGAGGAAAGAAGACGATGTCTCATGGGTGGTTTGACCATGTATGATGAGGACATCCCTAGCACTAGTACATGCTCTACCTCACATGGTGATGCTCATGATATACAAGTTTCAAAACAAGCAGTTAGCTCCGTTCAACATGAAAAGAATATACACACTCCCGTTGGGCTGATAACACACGCTCAGGCAAAGAACCTACAACTAGAGGTGAACTCATTTCTTGCTAAGATGAATTTTAATTTAGACAAGAATTGTTTACTACCTAATGCATCTTCTTTGCTTGTTCTTAGATTTATAAAGAAAGAAGAACTAGAGAATGAGAAGATTGGATAGAACGACATTGTGCAACAATTCTACTTGATGGCGCATGCTACTGTTGTTGGAACCCAGAGGGAGGAGAGGGAGTTTGGGAATACCAAGAACTTCATGTTGTGCACCAAGACAAGCAAAGGAAGAAGCTAGGCTTCATGGTCGATGCATGCATGCAGCGAGAGCAGCGGTTGCTGTGGTGTATGTAAACCTTTGCATGAAGAAAATGCATGTTGTGTCAGTTGCCAAGCAAACCATGCATGTAGTACTAGAAAAGAAGACAATCAGTGTTTCTATTCTTTTAAGCCAACTGCCAAAAATGTGAGTTGGGCCTATGTGATTGTTTACCGAACTCAAAATAGATTCAGTTGTATCTTAAGTTAGGTGAGTCTAAATCCAAGTTGTGGGAATAGATCGAGTATATTCAGAGTAGTGGTGTTGTATGGCCGAACCAAGTCTGGGGTGCGCCCTATTTATTTGTATGAACTCCTTTGGAGAAGTCAAACCATGTTAAATCAATCTATTATTCAGAGAGAGCTATACGTTCATTCTTCATTGGTTGCAAAATCAGCACCTACACCAAGTGAGAATAAGACGGCTGCATCCCCTACATCCCCAAGTTGGGGACGAAGATGGCGCCGACGAGCTACAGGGGCCGATTAGGCGCGGTGAGAGGATGAGGGAGGTGAGGCAAACAAAAGGGCATGCTTGGCAAAGCATGGGACTCACCGAGAGGGATGTCAACAATGAGGTCCGATCAGCGCTAAACAATGGTGACGGCGAGCTCAGGGAGAGCTGGGCAAGGCCAAGGTGAGGGGAGTGGGAGGAGGCTCAGGAGACCAAGGTCACAGCTTAAATAGCCAAGGAGAGCAATGGTCATTGAGGTGGCTTCAATGAATGCGTGGAGGCCGAGAGTGGCAGTGTCAACACCCCATGCATCATGGGGTGAGGCAAGCAGAGCTGACACTTGGTATGGGAGGGAGTTAAGGTGCAGAGGCAATGGTCGGGTGCATGAAATTTGGGCACGCTGTGTGGATGAGAAGCAGGCACGATAAGCACAGTGAGCGGCACGGGATGGAGTGCAATGCAAGGGAGAGATTAAAGAGGGAGAGGGGAGCATGGCAGGGCTTAGACGAGGTCAGCACAGCATTGTGGCACACAGGAACGTGCACTAGAAGAGGAGGCCAGCACTATGGTGACATAGCGCCAAGCAAGAATGTGGGTGGCGTGGTGGGAGCACGCGACGGGTTTGGTGCACACGATGCAGGAGGAGTGGCAACAAAGAGGGAGGGGAGGGGATGGGCCGAGCTGGGCCAAGGCCAAAGGGCCAGGTAGGCTGGAGAGGGTAGGAAAGGGTTAGGCTCAGCCAAATTGAGGTTTGGACTTCAGATTTTTGGAAAAACAAATTCAGTTTGAATTTTAGCTTGAGTTTGAATTCAAACTTTGAATTTTCAATCATGCACTTTGATTTTTCCAAAAATGGGATGTTACATATTTATTCAAAAGTCAAACAAATATCCAAAATCAAATTAGGAAGATAGTATTTTCTGACAACTTGCATGATTAGGGCCAAACTATAAACGTGTATACAAAAACAAGGCTACATTTCCATGTCATGCATCTAACTATGCAAGTGCTTTTAACAAATCGGATTCTCCTGCCAAGTAGAATCACTACTACAAACCAGCTATATTAGACATCCCATCATAGGCGGTTCTACAAAAACTATTAGTGTTGTAATTATCACAAACGGTTTACAAGTGTGACCGTCTATGTTATTACCGATGGTAAGAACCGTCTATGATACATAACTATCATAGACAATATTGGTAAGAACCGTCTGTGAAATTATCATAAATGGTTCAAATTAAAAGCTATATGTGATGTCTTTCATTATCATAAATGGTTCTTATACTAAACCATCTGTGATAATTTCATATATCATAGACGGTTCTTACTCCGAACCGTATGTGATAGTTTCAGATATTACATATGATTCTTAATAAGAATAGTTTGTGATAATTGTATCATAGACAGTTATTAGAATTGTCTATGATATATTTCTTGTCTCGCAATCCCCTAAAATTTCATAATCTCCCGCCCACTTTTCCCCTACTTAAACACCCTACCCCTCCCTTCCAATTCCTATCTCACCCCGTGGTTCCATCCAAGCTGTCGGCACCAACAATGTCAAGGCGACCGAGGAGGAAGAAGACGTTGGTGTCATCACCTCAGAAGATGCTGGCGTCATTGCCACCATCGACGCCGAGGAGCAAGAAGCGCCGGTAGCCAAGTGAGCACTCCTCTTTCGGTTTTAGAGCATTGTTCAATAAAACAGCTATAACTTTTGCATACATACTCTATTTTTGACGTTTTTGGACTCTTTGGAAAGCTATGCACAATGTTCATAGATTAATTAGCTATCCATATAGGATAAGAGATGATATGGTAAAGAGTAAATGAAGAGAAAGAGAAAAAAATAATGTCTTGCATGAGATATTGTATGGGACACACAATCCAATATCGTTTGAAGACCGCTCGTTCCAGTTTTTTTTTCAGCTTTAGCTTCTAGATTCAGTTTTTTTCACTATTCAGTAATTCGTCTTTTTCTGAATTTTTTTTAGATTTTTTGGGCTTTTTTGCATTTTTCTTTTTTTCCCCATGTTTCTTTGTATTGTCCATGATAGGCTAACATATTTTTCTATTTTTACATTTTTTAAATTTAATTATGCCCCAAAAGCCAAATCAGCTACAGTAAAAAACCAGCTACAGTGAAATTTCAACTAGAAGCCATCGCTAAAACGAACGCCTCCAAATAAAATCTTACGTTGAAGAGGAGAGTAGTGCCTATGTATTGACTGGGAGGGAAGACCGGAAGAGAGGGTGAGAGAGAAACATGGAAGAATATGGTAATTTATTGATTTGGTCTACTGGTAAATATTATACATTGGGAGAGTAGTGCCTATGTATTGACTGGTAAATATTATACATTGGGAGAGTAGTGCCTATGTATTGACTGGGAGGGAAGACCGGAAGAGAGGGGGAGAGAAACATGAAAGAATATGGTAATTTATTGATTTGGTCCACTAGTAAATATTATACATTGAGAGAGTAAAATTTATTATTATTCTAAGTGATGTCGACGATATAGAAGTAACACAACACTTCCACTTGTAACGGCGGTTTCGTGTGCTCCGCGATCGATGCCTATTGTTTCACGCAAGTATTTGTATTAATTATGGTTATTGGTTAGACAAATTAAGCATTGATCCCCGCGGTCTACCTTAATTCAATCATGCGCTGCACGATCTTAATTGGAATATTGGAAGTTTAATCGGTAGGTTCGGGAATAATTGACCTGACAAGGTTAGGTTAATTTTGGAGTCCATTTGAGCCGTAGTCTGATGGTATGTTCATATTAGGTTTTGGTTTTGATTTATAAATAGTAATAGTTTATAGAAAGAGATAATCGTGTGATTTTGGTTGATATAAATAAAGCTATTATAGTATGTAATATAATTGACTAGTAGATCTTATCTTTAAAAATACTTTATTTAAAGTTAAGTATTATAGAAAATTAGTTTTTAGAAGTTAATATGAATAGAATCATGTAATCGACCATTCTGCCGGCCGGTCAGCTGGTAAGGATGTGCAGACGCAAGTTCGCGTTCTTTTGTGTGCTTATGGTTGCAAAAAAAACACCTCGGAAACCAATTAATAACGATTTTGATCCAGGTTATGCATAGTCGCAGAAAACGCCCTCGCATGCAAAAATCGATTTTGCTTAACACACTGCGCATCTTGCAACCTTGGTCAAATAATACATCCGTTTGTAAAAATGTCTACCTACCTACCGTGCAAGTTTGTCAATTTTTTTATAAAGATATAAGAAATTTTCGGCGCAACACTACACAAAAGATTAGCATGGATAGTATAATGGCACTTCGAAGAGTGGCATCGGCAAAATGACACTTCAAAGGTTGATTCTTTAGTGGAATGCCACGCCAATATTTTTTTAGATGATTTTTATCTTCTCCCCTTCTTCCTCCGGCGGATCGCGCCTCTGTCACCAGCGAGTCACACCGGAGAGCGCCCTTTTGCACAACTGTGAGGCGTTGTGCCGCTGAATTTTGCCCCTGGGACGCCGTGAGACGAACTTGAGGCCAACACCAATTGTGCTCTTGCCGAATCAGGTTCGTCGACGCAGATCCGGCGAGGTTGGAGCCGAGGAGGGGTGGTCGCAGTGGAGGACCGGAGTTTTCCCCGGAGCTCAGGTCGACGAAAAGGTCTCCAGAGGGCATTGGAGCCAAGGAGTTTCCTAACTTTTAAAAGTTAGAAATTATTTAAAATATATTGATTTTTTAATATAAATATTTTTCTTTTCTTTCTTTTTCTTTTTCTTTGTATTATCTGTAAAGATATAACGGTATTTTTCTATTTTTTATTATTTAATTAAATATCTTAGAAAAAACTAACAACCGCTACAATACCATTTTAGCTAAAAGTTATAACACTTTGAAACAGGATTTTACTCACTCCTTATGAGCCGGAAAGAAAAAGGGGAGAGAGCGGAGGGCGAAATGGCAAGAAGAAAAGGATGACAGTTTCCCTTTGTTGAAGAAAAAAGTATCGCACCAAATATTTGGATTGGTAATTTCTAAGAATTTTCTAATTGCAAGTTTTTGAGACGGCCGCTAACTAAAAATGTTGAGTCGTTTTTGCAATTGACGGTAGCGTTTAATTTGACATTGGTTTATGATTTTTTTTACTATAGGTGGTTTATTTTTTTTCTGTAGCTGAGTTGGTTTATTTGAAATATTTAAATTTTAAAAAAAATTAAAAATAGAAAAATATATTAATACATTACAGACAATACAAAGGAATATAAGAAAAAAGAAATAGTAAAAATCTAAAAATCTTAAAAATCAAAAAAATAAAATTACTAAATAGTGAGAAAAAAAGTAGAAGTCAGAAATAGAAACTAGTTTTAAACTGTTTTAAGTGGTATCATATTTTTGTATAATCTTGTGCTGGTCAGCAACCTCCGTCAGGTAGACTGGAGACACCAAATTTAGTTTGATGTTTGGCAAGGCATCATATTTGTGTGCAAAGCACGAGTGTCTGATGGGATGGGAGTACGAGACATCAGCCACGACGATGCAGGCATGCATGACGTACGCCGATCGGAGCAACGCGCGTTACGCACGCACACCGATCCATCGGCCGGCGTGGCGACGCGCATGCACATGGGTCGTACGTTGAAGCGGTCGTCTTTGGCGACGGGAGGGAGAGAGAGATGGACTACAACTTGAGTTGAAACTCGACAAGCAGGTAACGGATGACGACGGAGCGGCTGCGTCGCGTGCGCGCGGCTGCTCCCCCGGGTCAACGACCACCGGGCGCGCGTGGACCACCGGCCCCGCCGCTCATCAGCTTTTCCACATGAGAAGGTGCAGAATCTTATACGATGAATCATTGTTAAATTAGAGGCGCTGAGTTTTGTACTTTATAAATGTGTAGTTTTTCGTATTTCGTTTTAAACATAGCGGTCACACCGATCGGCCCAACAATCTGACAGGCTGACGCGAGTGGTCTGATCAGACAGGCGTGCTACCTCAGCTGGAATTTGTGTTTTTAGGAAATTTAGTCATGGAGTGATTTGAATTATATCTGATTAGTGTATTAATATTGTATGATCTATATTTTAGCTAGTGCGAATCAAATTGTGAAGAACTTATGTTCGAAAATGATTTTTTGATTTTTAAATGTGCTAGGAGGCTTGAAGTTAACTATGATCAATGACGAATATTGGGGCTACATTTATAGAGGAGCTGAGGCTTAGAACGATCAAGAATATAGGGTAAGATGGTTGAGTTAAAGCATGTCACAAAGAAAATTGGAATGTTGAAGGGAAGGTTCAAACGACAGGTTACACCATTTGGCTTAGTCGGTTCATGAAAGTGTGGTAGATGTAACCAGAATGGGAAAGACTTGCCAGTACGTGGCAAGCCAGTGACACACTTACACATGGTAAACATGGCTATTGCTTGAAGGCAAGATGAAAACCGAGTCAAGAAAAGCTATTTTGATAAGATGGCTAAATACAAGAAACTACCTTGGATCAAAAGTATAGTGCTTGAGTGGTGTTTAAGAAAGTGATTTAGATCAATGAGAAGCTGAGATGATCAAATGGATTAAAGTATAAAGACTTAGCAGATTCAGGTTTATGTGATTTAAAAAGTGTGTATAAGTTAAGTATGCAGTAAAATCCATGTTGTATTGGGTTAATGGGTTTTTCCTATTTATACTAGTAAATAGTATCCATTAGAGTTAACAGGTTGGGATAGAGACTTGCTAGTTAACCATCCAACCACCTATTCTTCTAGCCAAGTATTCTAATATTAGAGTTTAAGAAGTGTGAGTGTTGTGGTGTACTTTCTTGTTGTCTAGGTGAAGTGGTTGTAAACCTTCATCCTCAAGTAGCAACACATTAATTTTGTTCATCTCATATGGTGTCTCATTGATTTGATTGATTTACTCTTATTTTTATTGATTTTGATCTTCTCTCCCTTTTTTAATTTTGTTGAATACCAAGGATACATAAATGATGGAGATAACTCATGGAGATCAATCCTCATCTATCTAGGTATTAGAACTTACAGGCTCTTAAAGTTGCCCGATTTTACTTGATTTGATCTCATTGTGAGATTTTTTGATCCAAGAGTTTTTACTTCAAATCTTTGTGAGTTCTTATGTACTGTGATATGTGGGAATACATCTAGAGTCATTTCGGATATCCTTCACGCATAAGTAAGTCATACTCCAAGTTTTTGGTTTTTATTCGATTTTGGTGCAACCTTGCTACTTCTCAATATAGGTTTAAATTTTGACAAGGATTCAAGCGATCTTTTGATGGAATAGATTTTTGATACATCAAGCAAGATATGTGCAAAATCTCACCTTATTTGCTACGGATTTTTTGAGTTGCACCAAAGGGGTTTGGATTCAGGCTAATTTTCTATTCAGGGAATAAGAGAGTGGTCGTACCGCTAGAGGCCGATCAAACCATCCTTCCACCGGTCAGACAGTCTAGTGAGTGCTAGTTAGACTGCTATTTGCTACCAGTCAGACCGCCAAGAGCAGCCAGTTAGACCTTCATGTGCAAGGCTTTAGTTCTTCGATTTTTGAGTTGATTGCTTAGGTTTTGGCTTTTAATTTTGATCTCCATATCTCAGTAGCTATTGGAGTGTAGGATTGGTGAATACTAATTAAAAAAAATTTAGAGAGCACCGTTCACCCATGCCGCGACCTGATTTTTTGTTGTAAATCATGTAAAATCATGGATGATTTGCATGTTCTCCATCTATTTTTTTGGATCATGCATGTTTACTACTTGCAGAGGTAGGAAATAGAGTTTTCTGTACCATAATGACCAGATGACACATGAACATTATTAAGTGATACCGACAAAAATACATCAATACTCCTCAGGAAATGGATGGCGTTGGTGGTGGTGGGAGTAGTAGTCCTGAATGCCATCTTTGCCGTCGACCGCAACAACAATATTGTCGAGACCCAAATATGTAAATCCGGACTCTCTGTGTATACCGTCACTAGTCCAGGTCACGCTAGTGTACACAGTTTAACACAGATGTAATATCAACCATATACACGCTAAAATAAAAAGGAAAACTTAAATATTAATAATTATCAAAGTACGATCTTATAGTCAAGCTTACAATTTCATTAGCCGGAAGAGCTTAAAATCTAGCAACGGAAAATAGAAATAAACGTGGAAGCCACTTGACATGCCCACAAGCAATCGACTGGAGAGTGAAGTCCTAATCCGCGAAGTCGCTGAAGTATCCTCCCTCTGGTACCTCCTACTGGTATAACTCCTTCTCCTCAACTGAGCAACATTGGGTATAAAGCCGTGAGTACATTGATACTCAGCAAGTCATTTGTAACAAATGAATGCAATATAATATGCAAGACTTACCAATGGATGGTGAAAGGTTAATTTTGCATAAAGTGACAGTTTAAAGTAAATATGATAAATAGATTAAAAGTGAACTTTAAGAAAAAACAATAATGAATAAATAAACAATGGAATTGAATAAGCTACTTGTGAACTTCCAAGTACAAAGGTTTGTAACAAAATAGCAATGCAAGATAATTTAAAATAAAATAATTAAATAATAGATTGAAAATTAGGTTCAACATGATCAAAAGACACAACTTGCCTTGGTTTGGCTTAGCGAGGAACTCGGAATTTTCTGGTGGCGCTCCTGCTCCTTCGAAGACGGGATCTAACGAGAGAGAAAGCGATCGACACAAAAAAATAAATTTAAATAAAATTCAAATAAACTCTAAAAAACTTAAAACTAGAACCAAAAGGTAGAGCGCAATTTTATATGAATTTAGAAAAAAGAATAGGCCCAATCGGAGCTAGGACGAAAAGAACGAGCTCTCGAAAAATTAAATGGGCTGGAAAATACTAAAAATAAAAAAAGTTACTGTGTTGTGGACTCGGTGTACGGGAAGACAGGTTCACAGTGGACTCGGTTCATGAAATAGTGCACATGAGAGGGGATATTGATGTGGTGGCTAGGGCTGACGTGGCACTAACACGTGGCACGGTGGCTGACGTGGCATTGACATGTGGCATGCTGACGTGGCACCGACATGGCATCTGGGGTCGGTCGGTGCTAACGTGGTACTGACACGTGGCGCTAGGGCTGATGTGGCACCAACGCGTGGCTGCTGACTCGGACGATTCGGGTGCGGTTGTCGTCGGTGGGATCTAACGGCTGTGGAGTTCACAAGTGGCAGGATCTTAGCCGTCGATCTAGATCTGGAATAACGGTGGCAATGGGAAGGTCGGGTTGTCAGATTGCCAACGTGTGGCGGTGCGGACGCAGGTGCGCGGCCCGAGGGGCAGCGCATCGCAGCCGGGTGCTGGGTGTGGTGACGGAGCGGTGCGGGTGGCAGGGAAGGCGCCGGCGAGCGGCGGCAGGGTCCGGGAGGGCGACGGTGCTTACCGGCGGCCTGGGGGACAGTGACTGGCGCGGAGGAGGGTGGAACGGCGATGGTGGTCGGCGCACGAGGAAACGGCGACGACGGCGGCGAGGGTAGCGGTAGCGCACGGCAGAAGGAACGGCGGCGGGAGCTCGGGTGCGACGGCGGGGACGACGACACTTTTAAGCACACGGATCGAGGATGACTGGAGCGGACATGGCGACGGGTTTGGGTCAGAGACGGTTGGGACACGTGGCATGACGGATAGGCGACGTGTGGCACAACTAGAATCGGATGGCGATGGGAGAACGCGCAGATGAACAGTGCCCATGGCCCTAGATGCATGACACGTGGACCACTTGAGGGATTGGATGGGTGTGAGCGAGGTGGGGGTGCGGGCGGCGCGGACGGGCGAAGCGTGGCGAGGTGGGGATCGCACGGCAGCGGGCATGCGGGGCGTGAACAATGATTGGCCGGGCCCATTACTGTTCACAAGAATTTTCTCCGGTGTTTCTTTTCCAGAAATTCAAATAAATTCAAAGGAGCTCTAGAAAATAGCAAATAAATCCAAAAAATTCACCAAAAATTCTAAAAAAATCCTTGAGATACAAGGAATCGAAATAAAATATATTTAGCTTATGTTAATGTTTACTTTAAACAGAATATATCATTTGTAATTTCTAAAAATTCAATTTAAACTTTAGTAAGTTTTAGAAAATTCCCAAAAAATTTTATAAATGCATCTTTATCTGAAAAGCTTTGGAAAATGCTGGAAAATTAGGATGTTACAAATGTTTAGCCTGGTCATTGCAGCTTCGGCATCTGATTAGTTTTTTTATAAACTCATTGGCTTTTTAATTTTGGATGCTTTTTTCTATTTTCTTTGTATTGTCCATAGAGATATAACAATGTTTTCAAAGTTTTTTCTTATTTTTCTTCATTCAGAAAAAACTAATAACTACTACAGTGCTATTTCAGCCAAAAGCCAACAGTTTAAAGGCAGAAGTAGGCCGCTAAAAAGCCAGAATGAGTGGGCCCTTAAATGTCATGACATGCATGAGTTACATGCCCTGTTTCAAAGTGTTGTGGCTTTTGATTTTTAGTTGAAATGATACTATGGTGTCTGTCGGTTTTTTTGAGCTATTTAATTAAAGCAAAATAAAAAATAAAAAACACCATTATATATCTACAGATAATGCAAAGAAAAAAGGGAAAAGGAAGAAAAAAAAGAAAAAAACCATATTAAGAAACTAACGCGTTCCAAACAACTTTGACTTTTAGAAGTCAGAAGCTATAACTATTTGGAATGATGCCACAAAGTGCTATTTATGTCAAATGTATATGGCGGTGATTGGCCACGAGGCCCACAGGTAGTAGTGTAAGGGGAGTAATGCCTAACAATTGGTGGGGAGCTCATATACAAATGCTAGTAAGGTAGCAGGTGACTTAACAACGGTGACAATTGGCCAAATCTAAGGTGTTCAAATCAGTTTCGGCTTCTGTTTTTTGTTTAAAGAAATCAAAAACCGATTTAAACATCTTGGCTTCTAAAAGCAGTTTTTCCAAGCCGCTTTCAAAAGTCATCAGCCATCCTCCATCACCTCCTCCATATCCGTGATTTTTAAAAGCCGTTTTCCAAAATTTATTCCAACAACTATTTCTTCCAGCTGTTACTATTCTATTTCAACCAAAATCCAAAAGGTCAACAGCAAAGATGATATTGATTAGCATGTTCGCTATTTGTTTCTTGGATCATGCATGTTTACTACTTGAAAGGCAGTAATTCTTGCTATGCTAATAAAGAGGTAGGAAATAGAGTTTTCTATACCATAATGACCGGATGACACATGAACATGGTTAAGAGTGATACCAACAAAAATACATCAATACTCCTCGGGAAATGGATGGGGTTGGGGGTGGTGGTAGTAGTAGCTCTTAGGGCATTCTCAATGGGTAGTTTCCATAGCAATATCTATAAAGAGAGAGTATGTATTAAATGAATGATTAGATACAACTATCCCAATGGATAGTGTCTATATGTTTTATTCTAATATCATTATTATTGCATGTATTATGATCTACTCTATCTTTTAATCTTGTAGCTACATGTTTTACTTTTTGCTAATACTACACTAATATTGCAATACCTTGAGTTTTGAAAACCACCTATTTGATGAGGTTGATAAAACAACTCATCTGATTTAGCTAATGTAGGACATTGTGTTTCTTGGTAATAGACACCAACAAATGTCCAATGCATCGTGTTGTCAGTTTACCAGCTTCATAAAATACCAGGTTGAAGATCCAGATGGGTGCATAAAATCTTGTTGGGCCCACAAAACGTGTTCTATGGATATCCAATCCATTCCAATGGGGTTTCTTCCTGTGTTCATCTACGTTGGTCCTCTAAAAAAAGGTGATGTCTTGCATGAGACATTGCTCTCATCTCTCTCCTCTTTAAATACATTTCCATATTAGCTTTTTGCTTATGTGGTAGGCTAATTAAAGCTATGGACATCAGCTGATGTGGACCGCAACAACAATGTTTAAGCCCCATTCATTCTCATTTAAGTTTCTGACTAGTCAGAATGAGCATGTTGCTTTTAAATTTATGGTGTTTTTTTGCTTTTCTTCTTCTTTTTTTTGCCTTTTTTTCTTTAGATTGTCCATGGAGATATAACAATATTTTTATTATTCTTACTTTTCTTTATTTTCCTTCATTCAGAAAAAGCTAACATCTGTTATAGTGCAATTTTAGCCAAAAACCAATAGTCGGAAGCTAGAAACCACTAAAAAAGCCGAAATGGACATGCCCTTAAATGTCATGACATGCATGAGTTATAGGCATTTGTTTTAAAGTGTTGTGGCTTTTGATTTTTAGTTGAAATGACACTACAATGGCTATTAGATTTTTTTTGAGGTATTTAACTAAAGAAAATGAAGAACAATAGAAAAAGGGGAAAAAAAGCCATGTTAAGAAGCCAACACGTTGTAAACGGCTTTTGATTTCTAGAAGTCAGAAGCTATCGCTGTTTGGAATGAGACACAAAGCACTATCGTGGCAAATGTATATGGCAGTGATCAGCCACGAAGCCCACAGGTAGTGGTGTGAGGGGAGTAACGCCTAACAGTTGGCGAGGAGCTCAGATACAAATGCCAGTAAGGTAGCGGGTGACTTGACTGCAATGGCAGCCTAGCCAGATCTAGGGTGTTCAAATTGGTTTCGGCTTTCGGCTTTGTTTAAAGAAGTCAAAAGCCAATTTAAATATCTTGTTTTCTAAAAGTAGTTTCTCGAACCGCTTTCAAAGGTCGTCGTCCAGCCTCCATCGCCTCCTCTGCATCCGCATTTTTTAAAATCTGTTTTTTAAATTTTATTTCAATAGCTACTTCTCCTGGCTGTTACTATTCTATTTCAACCAAAATCCAAAAAGTTTAGCTAAAAGCCACAGCTCCAACCGATTAAAATTACTTTTAAATTGAATACCTATTTAACACTTGACTGTTCCTAAAATTTTTAAAACGTGGATAGTTGTTGTGGAGTATCAAATGCCAAACTGCTCACCTTTGGAGCGCAAAATATGCTATATTGTTCCTAGAACAAAAATATGCTATTGCAATTAATCCAACGTCATCACGTTATACCAGCATACGTGCTTCCATGAATTCTCCCGGGTCCCGTCCCCTGACTCAAACCTTTTTAATTTTCGACCCAACCACCGCGCTGCAAGCCCTGCGGCGGCTGACGATCCGGTTGACGCGGCCGATCCGCCCGTCCGCCAATCCCGCTGGCTCCACCGAACAGCGCACCCACCCGACCCCAATCCGCCCGGTTTTATTTCCTCCCCGACCCTACCTCTTCCCGCTTCCCCCCTACCGCGTGGCCCCCACCTGCCGCATAGTCAAAACTTTCCTTCTACTTCTCTTCCTGCTGCTGCTCTCTTCTTCTATCCAAGAAAGCATCAGATGCAAGAAACGCATGCACTTGGGTAGTAGTTGTTGGGTTCCACAAGGCTAGGCTTTAGCTGTCGATCGTCGGGAGGTGGTTCTTGGAGGAGGAGGTGGTGGTGGTGGACCTGGTGGTGGCGAGAAGCTAGCGCGTGTGTGTCGAGGGAGGGAGGGATGGAGGTGGGGGAGGAGGTGGCGCGGGCGCTGGGAGCGGGGTTCGACCTCACGTCGGACTTCCGGCTGCGGTTCGCGAAGGTGCGGCGGCGGCTCGTGGAGCTCGACGAGGCCGGGGCCAGGGACGTCCCCGTGCCGGGCGGCAGCGGCGCCGCACTGCGGGGGGTGCCTCGCGACGTCGGCGTAGACAAGGGAGACCGCATCCGCTTCCGCTCCGACGTCCTCGAGTTCAACCAGGTACGCGCGCGTGCGCTGCGTCGCGCGGTCTCAGATTGCTTTGCCCGGTTCCGGCTTGCTGCTGTCATGCTGTGGTTGGGTTCGGGAGTTTTGGGGATCTAGAGGACGCATGCCGGCCTCTCCTTGTGTTCTTGGTTCGTCGGGTGTTCTGGCGTGATTGAAACACTGCGAGCCAGATGCTTAAGATGGGAGGTTGGCAACTTGTACTAATCGCGCCAAACTCAGTTACCGCTTGATCGTCCTGGTTGAATTGGGATTGGGATTGCAAGCATGTTCGTTGTTCTTGGTTACTTGAAATTCACCATTTTTATTTTAAAAAGACCTTTCTTTGGGGGGAAACTCCATGGGTAGTGGAGCATATATACGTGTTTTGGTGAAGGATTCCGTTCCGTCGATGCTTCCAGGACTAATTTTTCTCCATGCAAATTTACTTGGTCTAATACTCTTATTCTACTGCTTAATTTGTTAAATCACAGTTTAGGATATCGCGCAATTTCGATTCATTTCGGCGCATTTTACCACCCGATTTGTGCCCCCGCCGACCAGTTTAACTTTCCGACCTAGCAGGCGTACTTTCCTTCATTAACGTCGGAGAATGGATTTACCGTCCTGAAATCCTTTTAGTCGCATGCCTGATGCATACAGCCTACCGGTGTTTGCCCACTTGGATCAGCTGGAGAGATTGCCTTAACGATGGCTCTTTGGCAGGAATTAAATTTGCATATATTGTTCAACCGTTTATTTATGTTACATCATGCTGACGTGCTTAGGGTGTTCTACCATTCCATGGTTTTAATTAAATGGTTCTTGGGTGAACTTCAGGACCAGCTGGAACTCAATATCTTGAATTTATGTCCTTCTAGCTGTAGGGTCACGCACTGACAAAGTATATTGGTAAATTCTTGGGTGTAAGTTCCAGTCTAAAGCCACTCCCATGGTCAAAAGAATCGTCTAATTTTCCTTTACTGAAATTATCCTGTCGAGCAAATGGGGAAAAGAATGGTCATGGTTGCAGTTAGTTCTTGTTTTTGTGTAGAAGTTGATTCTAGAATTGCTAGCTGTTGAGGAACAAATTTTTTGCCATTTGATATGATGGTCATTCTTAAAACATTTTTTGTTGTAATGCCTCAAGTATTACCACTTCCAAACAAGAAATAGCTGCCTCTAAAGATATGTTCATTTATGTTTGGGCTTTTATTTAGCAGAGAATTTTCTTTTAAAAAATAGCACAGGCGAATAAACAGTGGTTTAGTTGTTTCTCACTAGGAACTGAATCTAGCTCAGTTGGGTGGGAGTGGTGGTGTACAGCCCTACCACCCCAGGTCCAAGTCCTCCTTTCGCTTTAATTTGGATGCCTTTTCCTGCTTTATTACTAAAACATGTAATTCCTCCTACATGTGTTTCAGTTTTTTAGTTGTTTCTCACTGAAGTTTAACAAGAAGAAGCAAATGATATGTAACCCCGTGGCACAAGAAAAGCTAGTCCCTGTCATGGATGCTGGTACTATATTAATATTGTGGACCTTCTGGATGGGACTTCAGAAGAGACGAGTTATGATGTCTTTCTTATGCGTTGATCACAACATTTCATTGGACCATGTGGCCTCTTAGGTCTCAAGTCATTTCGATTTTAGTTTCTTAGCTTCAACTTATTTTTTATTATTCCTAAATTTCATTTTTTTTGACTTTTTGACTATTTCTTTTAGCTTTTTGTCTTTTTTTTTCTCGTATTTGTTTGTATTGTCTGTGATGGGCTAATCTATTTTTTTCTATTTTTGATTTTTTTTAATTATATCAAATAAGTCATCATCAGTTACTGTACAAAATAAACTAGTTACAATGAAATTTCAGCTATAAACCGACTTAATAAACCTTACTGAGCAAGCTCTTAAGTGTGTAGAACCTTCTTACTTTTCAAGGTTAAAAGTAGCTTTATTTTATCGCTGGATTGAAGTACAATTCACATGGTAGATTAGGGACATTCACTTTAACACCATGAATAAAATTTGGTTGTTTTTCTTCCATCTCTCTGTTTAACGTTTTATACGTAAGTTCAACTAACGTATGGGTGATATTCAACAATTGTAATCCTTGTATGCTTATTTGATGTTGCTTTTCCTTTTCCTCCTGCAGATTTTTTTTAAAAAAAGTTCTAGCTCTCCAACAAATATTTTTCTCATTTTCAATTTAAAACTAGTGACAGAGCGTTGATTGGTATGGTTATCACTTGTTTGGTCAAAAGCTATTATTTTGTTTGTTACTATGAGAGTTCATTAATATCTCAGTAGAGTGTGATGATAAATACCCACTGTGGTTAATTCCAGGGTTCAAAAAACTGGCGGTTACTGGCCGGTAATCGGATTTACCGGTGGGAACTGGTAAAAAAACCGACCGGGTTACTTTTAAGTCTAATGCATTTCGTAGGTTGGATTAGTGCCTTTTAGGCTTCTTTTAGTGCTAGATTACCTATTATATGAACTAAATATGCTTCAATTATTGTACTTCTAACTTGATTTTTGTTTTTAGCGGGTTTCCTGGTTTTTAAGCAGTTTTTCCAGTTACCGGAATGGTTACCGGTTTTCAAACCACCTAAGTTCAAATTTTGATTCACAAATTTTGAACGGTTTTTTCGGGTTTTCTGGTAACCTGCCGGTTACCAGTACTACTCGCCGGCTAGGATTCCCTCTCGTTTTGGGTTTTTGAATCTTGGTTACTTCTATTTCTATGATGAATACATTTATTGCATTCCATCTGCAAATGAGATCATTTTTGTATTAATCACAATTTGATTTTCATGACAGATGTCGGAATTACTTAATCAGAAATCTTCAGTCCAAGGGAAAGTGCCCTCAGGCTATTTTAACGCTCTTTTTGATCTAACTGGAGCTTGGCTGACAGATGTCAAAGAGACTAAGCATCTAGCATTTGATGGATATTTCATTTCATTGTACAACTTGCACCTAAAAGCTTCTCCATTGGTTCTTCGAGATGAAGTCAAAAAGGCTGTTCCATCCAAATGGGATCCTACCGCATTATCTTGGTATGACACTTTGACAACTCTTTTCTGGAGAAGCTCATCTTATCAATTATCTAATGTTTTAGATTGGATTATCCTCTTAAGTGGCCTGTCTTCGTGTTTCTTGGTTTACCTACAATGTGTTTTCGATTGTTTTATATTCTCGTATGACTTTTTGATGAGGACAATTATAGAGGGTTTTTGGTGTTTGATGTCTTTTTCTATCAGTTAGCCAGATATATTTATCTGACAATATATTTTTAGTTAATCCAACAACCAAGTTATGTATATATGTGAATAAAACCAACTAGATCTTGTGTATTTTCCAGGTTTATCAAAACTTATGGGACACACATAATTGTTGAAATGGCAGTTGGAGGTCAGGATGTGATATGTGTTAAGCAAAGTCATTCTTCAACCATTTCATCTGCCGACCTAAAGCTACATCTGGAGGATCTTGGCGATTTTCTATTTTCTGATGGGAAGAACCTCTCCCCCATACATCGTAAGACCAAGGATGGCAAGAGCATGGTATAAATATTTCTATCCTCAGTCCATGTCCCCATATATTGGAATAAAAATTAGCTGACCGGATTTATTTAAATTCAGGTGCCTGATGTTTTCGTCAGGATAGTGCAGCAGACTAATAACCTACATCTTTCTAGCTACTCAGAATCATCAACCAAGGATGTAAGTATTTTCTTACCTTACTGTGCCAATTGGCTCTCTAGTTCTCTGCATACTGAAACAAAACTGCTTTTCCAAACAGGGCCTGACAATTACATGCTCGAAAAGGGGTGGAGATGAATATATACTCAGTCACTCCAAATGGCTACAAACAGTTCCAAAGAAACCTGATGCTATTATGTTTAAATTTGTTCCTATCACCTCTCTTCTTACCGGTATTCCTGGTAGTGGTTACCTCAGCCATGCCATTAATTTATATCTTCGCTGTAAGTCCTGGAGACAAATTCTTCCTTTATCTTTTGGTACATTTTGCTTAGCAACTTCAACTGTTATCCTATAATTGTTTGTTTCAGATTAACTGCATTATTATAACTTTAATGGAAGATCTGGCTCAGAATTCTATATGCTTAAGTAAATTCTTATAAAGTTTGTTGTCTCTCAGATAAACCTGATCTTAGTGACTTACAACATTTCTTGGAGTTTCAAGTGCCTCTGCAATGGGCACCTTTGTTCAATGAGCTTGTCCTTGGGCCTCAAAAGAGAAAAGGCTCCTACCCTTCATTGCAGTTCAGATTTCTTGGCCCCAAACTTCAAGTTAGCACTTCTCAGGTACCAGATTATTAATTTGCATAGTAGGTTTTTTAAAGATATCAGTTCGTTCATCCATTTACCTTTTAGTCTTTGAGGACCTATGCATGTCATATCTTGCATAATTGCTCTACTAAGATGATTAATGCTAAATATAGTGTGCATTTATTATTTTATTATTTGTTTGGGGGGGGGGTAGGTCTTAGAAGGTTTTTTTTAAGCAAAACTGTGTTTTTTAGGTTAGTAATTCTGTTAAGGTAGTGTTTGCTAAAGTATATTATTTCAATGAGACAAGAAGTTTTTGGTTATTTTAAAAAAGGGTCCAAACTTGCTTTCTTGAGTTTTATGAAAAACTTAATATAGCTTATTATCACTTTAGTAATAAAACCAATATTCTAATGACAAGAGTTCAAGCCCAACATAAAAAGAAACCTAGTTGCCCGATCACTCAGGATCAAACAGCCTCTTATAACCTTGTGGTGTCTCACTCTCATCCTTTGTTGAGACATGACAAGGAAGATAACAAGTCTGAACCTGGAATTCAAGCTAGCAACTGCACCCACACACACTTTATTCGAGCTGCATTTTTCTGTTGAGAGAGTACGAATGGTTTACACTGTAGTATCTTTTTTTTAAAAAAAGAAGCTAAGACATTTAATAGAATGCAATGAGGTTGGGAGGTTATCTTTCAGGGGCGCTTCTTCCTGATGATTTTTTTGGAGTTTACACAAGTTTGAGCTATAAATACAGCTCTTGTTAGAAATACGTTGTTGGGATGACAAATTGGCATCTCAACAATTGGAGCCTTGCTATAAGTCTTAATTCTCATTTATCTGCTGAATTAGAATTGAAGGACTACCCGTTTTCAAAAAAAAAAAAAGAATTGAAGGACTACTACATGTGTTTTTACTGTTCCAGGTATCTAGTTCCCAGAAGCCTGTAGTTGGCCTACGGTTATATCTGGAGGGTAGGAAGTGCAACCGGTTGGCCATCCATGTTCAGCACCTCTCTAGTGTCCCAAGCATGCTTGGAGACTCAATTGCATCTTCGATGTCAGAGTGGCGCGAGTCTGAAGACACTGATCCAGGGTACATTGAGGCCATCCAGTGGAAGAGTTACTCTTGCGTTTGTACATCCGTTGTTGACTACAATCCCGAGTGGCACAAGAAAGTTTCTGGTGGAGTTTTTATCGTCACCGGTGCCCAGCTCATCACAAAAGGAACCTGGGCAAAGAAGGTGCTCCATCTTCGGCTCATCTACACACACATCCCAAACTGCACTATACAGAGAACTGAGTGGACCCGAGCACCGGCAGCATCTCAAAGGGGCAGCTTCCTGACGACAATAAGCACAACTTTGAGCTCTCCATTCATGCAGCGTGACGCGCATCCTGCCCAGAAGCATGAGCCGGCACAGCTGAATTCAGGTGTTTACCCTGACGGCCCTCCTGTCCCGCTTCAGTCGAGGAAGCTCCTGAAGTTCGTTGACATCTCGGAGGTGGTGAAGGGACCGCACGATGTTCCCGGGCACTGGCTGGTGACTGCTGCGAAGCTTGTCAAGGAAGGGGTGAAAATCGGGTTGCATGTGAAGTTTGCCCTGCTCAACTATGATACGCAGCCACTGGATGAGAGTATCATCAGCTGATCGTTGTAGATACCTCAGCTTGCTGATCTTTGTAGATTTCAGGATTTTGGAAGCAGCATTAGGATAAGAATTTGTTATTGATTTTTTGTCCTATAGAAAGTGTATAGAGGACAGAATAAACCAACGAGCACTGTATTGACAATGCTCCATTCATTGTTCTTGCTGTGTAACTATAATAAATTGACTAAGAAGTAATTAAGGTGAGGTTAGTTGCAAGGAATTCTGAAGATGAAACTTGCCTACACAGATAGGAAGCTTATTTTCCAAAGTAGCTTCAGCTTTTTTCCCTATCCACTAGATGCATCTAAACAAGCTACAACAAGTGAAAAAAGATTGTTGTATACTTCAATCGAATCACCTAATTTCCCTCCAGAGCACCTCCAATATATTAGACAGCCGTGGCCAAATGGGCCGCATGGTCTGGCACAGGTCCGATTTGGCATGGCCTGGCACAGGACCTTTATGCATGGCCTGGTTAGCCTGTCAGCCTAAATGAGTCTTGCTGTGTTGGTCCGTGGACCGAGGTGACGACCCAAGTATAGCCCAAAGGCACGCACCCGTTTAAGCCTGATGGATCAGCAGGCATGGCTACCCCGTTCAGCTTGACTGGCCTGAAAAATTTGAAAGAAACGTAATAGTTCAAAAAAATATGAAGAGTTCACAAAAGATACAATGAATTGTAGAAATTACAGCAAAAGACATAATAAATTATAAAAATTGTAAAAAAAGGCACAATAAATTGTAGAAATGTAAAATTGAGATTTATTAATATTAAAATAGTTGTCTCATTAAAAACTTTACCAAGTAAAAAACTTGACTTAAGAAAATCTTGGCAACGAAAAAAGAGTACAGATTGTAGTTCAGCATTACAGGTAAAAAATCATAAAAAATACAATGCATACATGGATGCTCTAAAAATTATCAGTGTCATTGGCGTCTTGACTGCCTTCGCCGCTATCTAGGTAGAGATTGTTGAACATGTGTTCCAACTTCGTATCCACCACGCAGTGTTGAGCTCGCGCATTAGTTTGTTCTAGTCTTTCACTATGAGAAGTATTTCCATCATCTCACTCATGAGTCTTATTCTTCTCTCCTCCAATATTCTTCCAGAAAGGCTAAAAGCAGACTCAGAAGAAACCATCAAGACAGGAATGGTTAACACATCCCCATACTAATATGGATAGCACCGGATATGTTAGCTTGTGCTCGCGCCACCAATCCAAAATGTTGAAGTTCTTTGTATGGTGAGGCATGGGGTCATTATCTAGAAAGATTAATAGTTCCCCGTGGGCTGTGGCATGAATTGTTGCAGCACTTGATGATGTAGAGCTTGATCTTCCGAAGGATCTTGGTGTACCAAAGATTTTGCCCTATATATTTATCTTCTTACCTGTGGTGGGTGTTGGTGGAGAAAGTTGCAAGAGAACTCTTTGAAACTTGTACTCGTACTTTTGATAAACTTTAGACAATTATGAACGAACAGCTGTAAAATAGTTAGATTAATCTATTCCCATAGTCTCACCTATAATTGAAACAACATCAGTGAATCATACAATTTTAGCTATTGGATCTAGAATAAATGCAAATGCGTATAAGTACATAATCTCATTTCAATATTTTAAATATTTAACTTTCATAGCACACACAACCTCTCATAACATGGGTCATTTTCATTTACTTTCAAATGACCGGGAATCGCAGGAATATGATGCATAACTACAGGAGATGTTGGATAGTATACTTTGAATAAAGCAACAATGGATTTGTAAAAGAGTTTCAGAAATGCTAGTAACTTCTCAGCAACATACCAGTGATGCTCGAGTCAATAGTGTATTGTTGGTATGGCCGTGATAGCGCATGTGAATAAAAATAGAAAATATGGTCTTATAGGGTAAAATATTTTGTAGAATGAGATAAGTTGAGTTCCACCTTACCGGCATATCCATAGCAAACTTTCGTGGGCGTATACCTATCGCAATGCAGTAGGTCTTATATATTACAATTCATTGGTTAAAATTATTTATGAAAGAAATTACATTGCAAAGAAACTTGAAGATATGGATCCAACCTCTTCAAACTAAATTTAACTATAAGATTAATAATATGGCTGACGCATCGCTGATGTAGCAAGAAAGATTTGGTGTATGTACTAAATAAGAGAGTGAGAATATTCATTGCCCTGAAGTTTGCTGCAACATTGCCCAAGGTAATTACAAAAATTTTATTTGTAAGACCAAAATCTTGTATGACTTTGATAATATATTATGCTATATTTTCACCCGTATATGCTATGTCAATTAGTTTGAAGTCTATGATTCTCTTTTTCAATACTTAATCATCATTTATATAATGAGTGACTACACTAAGATAATCCTTTCTAGACGGACTACTCCATATATCCAAGTCAAGGCTATCGAAAATGTACAAGTTCTAAAGAGTTCTTTAATTTTATCACGACTGTTATTGTAGTATTTAACTAAATTTTTAGTTATTGTTTGTCTAGAAATATAAGTAAATCTAGAATTAAGAGCCGTTCTAATGTACTTTTCGAGCACATCTGATGAACCAAAGTTTAAAGAAAGACCTTGTGAGGCAATTAAACGGGTTAAAGATCCTCGAGCTATAATCCTAATTATGTACCGTATCGTCGGGGTTGTACTACAGTTGCATCTGTCTCATGGCCATGCTTTGCTTTTCTTTATATCTTTGGGCATGTCAGTACAAGTGCTTAGTTCCACCTGAAGACTTTATAGACAATTCATAATGACATATTTTACAAACAACAACTCTTACCTAATCTCCAGACACGTCTTGCTTCATTATCTTATCGAAATCTGCCCACACGTCTAACGTCCGATGCTTGTTGTCTCAGAGGCACTGGAAGAGCTTGACGATGGTACAACCATGGTCTACTATGCCATTTGAGGTGGAGGCGGACACATTTCATTTCGGAAGGATGAAAGTTCTTATGGATCAATTCTGTATTCACTCATAGAAAAATTGTCAAAATTTTCGATGGAGAAATGTGAAAAACTACAAAATGCAAATAGAAAATTACACTATTACCTATTTTATATCACAATAAAGAAAAATAAGAATAATATAAATACATAAAAATTAATATTGTTATCTCTTTTCTTGACTGTAGGTCGGATTTCGAATTTTTAGATTTTTTAGCAAAATTATTTTGATTTTTACCAAATTATCACAAAGTGTAACGAAATTTTCATAGGAGAATTAGAAAAGAGATTGTCTTGTCCTTGCTTAGTTACCAACTCTTGATCTTCAGGTCTTGCTTCTGCTCCTTTGAAGATGATATTTAATGAGAGAGAAAGCAAAAAAAATATAAATAAATTTAAATAAAATCCAAACAAACTCTAAAAAAATACAAAACTTGAATCATTAGATGAATTTACGAAAAAGAATCAGGTCAATTAGAGCTAAGATAGAGAAGAATGAGCTCTTGAAAAGTTTTCTAGAAAATAAATTCATAAAAAATTAAGAAAAGCTACTCTGCTGTGGACTGGGTCTATGGAATAGTGCTAGTCTATGATGAACTTAGTGCACAGAATAGTGAACTGGCCGTTGAGGTGGCAGGTTCGGCTAACGTGGGGGACACGTGGCAAGATGTGGTTGAGGTGGCGGTGACGTGGACTAACACATGTGCACTAGGGCTGATGTGGACTGCTAACATGGTTGCTAACATGGAAGATGATGTGGCAAGGGTGACATGGCATACATGTGCTAAGGTGGCAGACATGTTGCTTGACATGTAGTCCTATTGCTGATGTGGAGGCTTTGAGGTGCGAAAAACGAGAGGTGCGGCTCGACTTTTATACACGAATGTTGAGAAGGTCGAGACGAGCACAACATGGAGTCCATGGCGGGGGTAGCACAGATGCTGAAATGAAGTCCAGCTTGGACACGGTGGTAGCTTCTGAACGGAGAGATGAACAGTGCGTCCATGCTCCGATGGACGACACATGACATGAGAGGGGATTGAATGGCTGGCTCGGATAATCGACACGTGGATGGGAATGGCCGGGTTGGTAGGTTGGGCCAAAAGAATTTGGGCTGGGCCCTAGGGTTTTGGCCCAAAAGGCCTTTAAAGATTTTCTAGCATTTTTCAATTTTAGAAATTGATAGAAATTCAACTGAGCTCTAGAAAATAGCAACTAAATCAAAAAATTAGAAAAATTTCTTGCATCACAAGGAATCTGAATAAAATAATTTTGGGATTAATTGAAGTTTAACTTACTCACATTAAATCTTTTAATTTCTAAAAAATTAAATTAAGGTTTAATTAATTCTAAAAAATCTAAATAGTGAATTTTATTTTAAAAACTTTAAAAAGGCTCTAAAAAAGGATGTTACACTATCCCCCTACTATGATTTAATTTTTATGTTCTTTAATCATGCAATTTGTTGATTTCATTCTTCGTTTGGTTAGTGATTTGGGTGATGCGTGCGGTGCCTTGGCTGTGGTTCACTATGATAGGGCTTGGGCCTCCTCACGAGCGGTGGTTGGTTCTAAGCTTGCCGACACCATGGCGGGCTTCTCGCTAGTATACTCTACTCTTTCTAATCTACATCTATCTATTTTAGTGATAAAATCTACTGGCTCTATTGTAGCAACTCTACTATGAATGAGGGTTTGGCATGTGTGAAAGAGGGTTTGGGAAGGCAAGCTAGCACTCCTGCCATTGTGATGTGGGTTTGGGTGGGTATGATAAAGACAAAAGGCTTATGGGGGCACATTACTTGCAGGTCGATGGTTCGATGTTTTGGTATGGATCATGCTGGTATCGATGGTTGCGGTTCCTTCATTGGCTCTCCCAGGGCTTGGCTTGCCTTCTCTTGGCTGCTCCTGCTCTTGGCTTGGTTCCTCTGCTCTAGGGCCACTGAGGATGTGGTCACCTTTTCTTCCTTCGGTCCCTCCTGGTTCCGACCGGTTCTTCACTCCTAAGTCACCGAAATCATCGTTCCCTTCTCTTCTGTATTTTCCTATTGCTCTTGAATGTTGCCTCCTCCTCCTCTTCCTCTAATGTTCCCCTATTGGTGCCAGCTCTTAGCTCTCTCTCTCTCTCTCTTGCTCTTTCCACCGATGGGATAAGCTCTGGGAGGTGCTAGAATGAGTTGGGAGGAGAGGTGGTTTCTTCCTTCTTTGCTCTGGTGGCTTTGGGTGGTAGTGGTGGAATGCTCTCCCTCTCTTTCCCACTCCCTCGGCTGGCTTGATATTATCCCCTTCTCTTGGCTGGTTGCCTAGTCTTATCCCTTGCTTCCTCTCGTTCTTTTGTTGGCTTGGTAGAAATGAGGGCTTGGCCTCATGGACCAAATGTCCTTGAGGTGAATTCGGTAGTGTGACTTGGTTTTCTACTGTTCAAGGTAAGGTTGGTAAATCTAAAGTGGATGGTGGCTTAGTTTTCACGGGATGATGAAGCCCACTAAATCGAGATGTGTCGGTTGGGCCCGTACAGTCTTGGTGTCTCAATGAGTGCTACAGTTCGGTATTTTAAACTGGATGGGTTTTGATGACAACTTGACTTTCTTTTATTTATTTTGTTCGGTCTTTTTGTCTCCTGTTACTAGCTTTATCTCGATTAGTAATGCCGGTTAATCTAGCTTAGTAATATTGATGTAATTGCAATTGTGATGTAATTATTTATATTATGGAGACAATGGTTTTGATTGAGATTGATACTTGTAGATTGATGTAATTCGGACTATAATTGATGTAATATGGACTACTAATATTTTTATTTGATTTAAAGAAAATTTTTAATTATCGCTTGACTGATGAAATTATTTGTTGTAAATGAACTGCAAATATTTTTGCTTGACATGTGTTGTTTGATATCGTGTTGATATATATTCATATCTGAAATTTGTAATTTGAGATGGCTTGTAAATCTTTAATTGGACTTGTCCTTTGGAAAGATTTTTTTGTAATCCGGTCTATTCTGTATTTAAAGAAAAAATGATTCATGTATAATCGTATTAATCAGTTGCCTAATTAATTTCATTTAATCATAATTTGCTGGTTAAAATGGATTAGAAAATATGGGTCCTCACAACAGTATACTGATGCAAAGTGTGCAAAAATTCAGAATCCTTGCTTTCCTTTCCTTGGATTGGAAAGAAGGATCGATGGATCGGAATTGTTGCGCACGCGATTTGGTGGTGTGGAAAAGGAAAGGCTCCCAACTCAGAATCCTTGTTTAATGCCCCCGAGTAAAATAGAGTAGGGTGTGGTACATGGAAGGCAACTTGCTAGGAGGATAGATCGCACATGGTAGTCCAATTCTGAGTATGGCTGTTGGAGGTTCATATATCTTTACGTTGGTTGGTCATGGGAGAGTTCGTGGATGGAATTTGTCATCCCCAGGGCCTATTGACAGCATTATGCGTTCTGAATTAGTTGAGAAAGAGGCATCATACAAAATTTTTGAATATGAAAGTGTTAGTGGGTTCTTGGAATGTTGGGCAAGAAAAAGCATCTTTTGAGTCACTAAGAGCTCGGCTAAAATTCCCAACACCAGAGATTGGAGTGGTGGTAGTTGGATTGCAGGAGGTGGACATGGGTGAAGGTTTTCTTGCAATGTCTGCAGCTAAAGAAACGGTAAGAATGGCAAGCTCAAAATTTCAAGTTTTTTATTAGTTATTACATCATTATTACCTCACTTAATTATCTTCTGTCATGATACAAACCAAATCCTAGCAACTTGCACTGAACCTGATTGTTGTGAAACATCTTGTAATCAACTGGTTATTTGAAGATTCATTGTAATTATGCATAAGTCACTTCATTGTACAATCTTCTGAACTTGACTATAAATTTTACCATATTTTATTTGATTGGCTATTGTCTTATATTAATATGACTTGCTTTTCAATAGAGTTATATAAATGCCCTTGCTGCAAGGCCATTGTGAAGTGGTAGTTTGTTTATTGTTAAGAGTTCATTCTCTTGTTAAAATTTTCAAGAATATTAATTAACATAAACATTAAAAAATGCCATAACATTTTTTATGATTTGTAATCTTGATATCATTTCCACTGAGTTTTAGGTAGGGCTAGAGGGAAGCCCAAATGCCGTAATCTTGAAGGGACATTGCTTTGAGCGTGTTGGATCAAGGCACATGGCTGGATTACTTATTGCTGTATAGTAATTTGTTTAAGACTATTTTCCTCTGTAGCTTTATCCACCTCCTGTTTTTGTGGAAAGTATTTAGTTTCTTCTTTCCTCAGGGTCAGAACACATTTTAAGCAGTTCATTGGTGATATTGAGAATGCTGCAGTAGCATGTGGATTAGGGCGAGCAATCGGCAACAAGGTAATTTTGTTATCTGACTAAGAAATATGTGTTTACGAGTTATGTCAAATGTCAATATAGATTTTATTTGTATACTTATGTAATATTCGATTATTTTTTAATTTTTCAGTAGTTTTTGATTTAATGGGAGAAATATCTGTTGGTTGCTATATGCCCATACTCCTTTCTTGCGCAAGCACAATACTATATTCCTATGATTTTTTTGGTGCAGTGGTTAATGTTGCAAGAAGAATTAGATCCATTCAGGCTTTATGTCCGTTGGTCTTGTTTAAGATAATTTACCGATTTCAAAAACATGTTTTTTCGGTGAAAAAGTATATTGGCATGATTTAGCAGTGTCTCATCCTTGAATTCCATGTAAGGAGACTTGCATGACCATTCAAAAGGAAGGGAAGGAAACACATCTTGTCCCCATTCGTGCAAATGTGTGGTAACTCGCATGTTTGTCATTCTTTTTGGTGGCCTATAAATGACCTTAAGTCCTAACTCTTTGAGTAAAAATTGTAGGGGACATAACTATTGCAAACTCATATCTAGATTTAATCATGCAAACTTTTCACATCAATCATTGGATGAGCGATGAATGGATCAGACTTGGAGGGACTTGAGAATTACATGATGAATAACTTTCTATGTAACCCCTTACATACTGGAAAATTGTTTACGAGGGCTACTACCACCCTAACTCCTCTCAAATCTGTTCTGTCCATCCTCGTCCAATGGTCAATGTGTGATTTTACATGATTGCACACCTAGATATGAGTTTGCGTCAGATATATCCCTGAATTTATGGAACATGATGAGTCAATTATGTATGACACATGTATTGTGCTTGTCTTGTCTACCCATGTGTCTCCAGGCGTTGTCCCATATATGGGGGCTGCCGCATCTTTGGAGAAAGCAAGAAAGCAGAATTACCTTCTTTCCTCTCTTCTACCCATGTGTCTCCAGGCGCACGATGAGTCTCTGGCTAGCGCCTCCACGCTGTCAGCAGCTCTTCAAACCTCGACCTTGGATTACGCATTCGTATATCTCCGTCATTCATACCTCGGTCATAACAATTTGGTATCAGAGCCAGCCGTTGCCCTCAATAGCATGTTTGGCAGTGGCGAAGTGATCAGTTTGACTAACAAGAAACTCGATCAGATCATCGCATAGCTGGCTCGATCGACATGATACCAGACTCGTGGCATTAGAGGGGGTGAGCAGTAGCAGCAAGGAGATGGCTAAGCAACTGCAGGTGCCTCCTTGCCCCTACGCTCGACAACGATAGTTGACACCGAGCCCCCGTGGTTCCATCGCCTGGAGTTTTTGGTGTTTAATGGCGAGGATGACCCGTTGCCATGGCTTAATCGCTACAAGCAATTTTTCGAGGGCAGTGCATACTTGAAGAAAATGTGTGGCTCACATCATATCACATGATCGATGCCATGCAAAGTGGTATTTTTGCATCGAACGTATGAGGGTACACCTAGCTGGCGTCATTTCTCTAAGATGGTGCATGTGTGCTTTGGACCAACTCTACGCCACAACCCCATTGGTGAACTCATGCATCTTTGTCAGACGGGTACAGTGGCCGACTATCAAACAAAATTTTTGGCTTTGTTAACTTGGGCAAACCTCAGTCCGGAGCAGCAAATGCACATGTTCATGGTCGGCCTTTCTGAGCTCTTACACATCGACGTGGAGCTCAAGGCGCCTCATAGCTTGGAAGTCACAACGCGTTTAGCTCGTGCGTACAAGCACTGGTGTAACATCCTGTTTTCATAGCCTTTTTGAAGTTTTTAAAATAAAAATGCATTAATTGAATTTCCTGGAACTTATTAAAGCTTGAAATAAATTTTTGTGAATTAAAAAGGGATTTTTTTAATCTGATTAAGATAAATGTTAACATAAGCTAAAAATATTTTATTTGGATTCCTTGTGTCTCAAGAGATTTTCTGGATTTTTTTGAGAATTTTTCAGATTTATTTGCTATTTTCTAGAGCTCATTTTGCTTTATCTAATTTTCTGAAAAAGAAAAATCCTGGAAAACCCCAGTGAACAGTAGTGGGCCAGCCCACCACTGTTCACCAGCCCGCTTTGCCCATAGCCGCTCGATCACGCGTCGCGCATCCGGCCGCCTTCGCCCGCCGCTTCACCCGCAGCCGCCCGATCATGCCCGCGCCATGCATTAGCCATCCAAAAGGCCACGCACTGTGCAACAGTGCTTTCTCCCGCAGCCGTCCGATCTCGTTGCCCCCGATCCGGCCATCCATGTGTTGTCATGCCGTGCGTCGTCCCCGACCCAGATTCCTCGCTGCCGCCATCCCACTCGCGCATGTCTCAGTGTCCATGCCCGAGGCGGACTCCGCGCCGCGTGCCGTCCTTGAGCCGGACACCCCTCGATTCCCATGCGTAAAGCCTATCGCACACCACCACCCTCCGCATCTCTGCCACCGCCATTCCTCGCCAAGCGCATCGCCATCCCAAGCCTCGCCGCCGCCGCTGGAGACCGCTGCTCGGACCCGAGCCCTGTGCCATCTTCGCGACCCGTTGCCTCCGTTCCACCATCGCCGGTAAGTCCCACCACCGTCCCAGAACTCCCGCCACCCGAACCCGAGTCCACTGCCGCACTCGCGCGCTCACCCGCGCCGCTCTGCACCTCGACCTCCACGCTTGCGCCCGCACCGTGACGCCTTGTGCCGCGTGCTTGCCACGCGTCGATTCCCGGACGGTCCGATCCCCTATTCCGACCGTCCATCCAAATCTGGATTGACGGTCAGGATCTCGCCACGTGTCCACACCACCGCCGTCGAATCTTGCTGATGTCAGTCCGCACCCACGCGCCGCCGATGGTTCAACTTCTCAGTGCACTCGATCCACCGTGAGCCGAGAGACTGATAGCCTGGTCCCACCCGACAACCGTACTGTGCCATAGACCCATGGACTAGATCCGTCTGAGTCAGCAGCCAACTCAGCCGATACATCAGCTCTAGTCGCCACATGGCGCCACATGTCAGTACCACGTCAGCACTAACCGCCCCCAGGTGCCACGTCAGTATACCACGTCAGCCTACCATGTGTCATTGCCATGTCAGCCCTAGTGCCACGTGTCAGCCCAGTTAGCTTGCCACCTGTGCACTATTCTATGAGCTGCGTCCACCGTGAACTAGCCTTTCCGTGCACCGGGTCCATAGCACAATGGCTTTTTTGAATTTCCAGTATTTTCCTTTAGATTTAATTTTCGAGAGCCCGTTCTTCTTTATCCTAGTTCCGATTGACCTTATTCTTTTTTCTAAATTTATCTAAAATTGAGCTCTAACTTTTGGTTCTTGTTTTAAGATTTTTGGAGTTCATTTGAATTTTATTTTGTTGCCCTAGTCATTTTCTCTCTTGTTAGATCGCGTCTTCGAAGGAGTAGGAGCGCCGACAGAAGATCCAGAACTCCTCACTGAGCTAGACCAAGGCAAGTCATGTCTTTTGATCATGTTGAACCTAATTTTTAATCTATTATTTATTTATTTTGATTTAAATTGTCGTGCATCACTATTTTATTACAAACTCTTTTACTCCATAGTTATCATCCCAATTGAGTAATTCCCTCTTGATAATTTGAACACCATGATGCCATTGTCACTATAGGTTAGAAAATTATTTAATGATATTATACTAGATATCACATGGGTGGTATGATTTATATGCTTAGCCATGCTTGTAGTTCGATGGGTTCGTCATCACATGTCAATAATTAATTTGACTTAATGAGATATGGAATCGTGGTTGGTACCACAGTTATAAAAATTTGAGCCATGACATTGGTGTGTCATTGGTACTGGTTATACAAAACTGGTTTTCACTTGGACGAGTGATCGTGCAGTAAAGAGGGAAGTGTAGATTCACTTCGTGGGATGTGGAAATCTCATGAGCCATATTAAGGATTTAACTTTGTGCGCCATTGATCTGAGCTTTATCGCGCAAACCACATGTCTAGTATAAGATAGACCTAGATGATTAATTTGGGATATTTCAATTGTAATCTCACCATTGTGATGAACATGGTTGCAAATTTCCATGAGGCACAAGGGGAGGTGTGATACAAAACCTAGCGGGCGGGATTGAGTTGAGGTCGAACATTGTAAAGGTCTTGTTGTGATTTTCTTAATGCGAGGCTAATCACATCGTGTGGGTACAGTTACATAACCTCTGGAGAGTGTAAAACTATTCGAATAGCCATGTCCACGATTATGGATAATGCTCGGTGATTTCATACGAGGGGTAGAGTTTTCATAAAACTTGGATTGATTATCGTTGAAAAGTGAATAGTTAGTTCACTAGTAGTTTAGCTTGTGGATGAGAGGTTCACAAGTGGCTAATTCAATTCCGTTGATTATTTATTTATTATTGTTTTTCTTAATGTTCGCTTTCAATCTAATTATCGTATTTTCTTTAAAATATTGTTTTATGCAAATTAACCTTTCAGCCCTCCATTGGTAAGTCTTGTATATTATATTGCATTCATTTGTTACAAACAACTTGCTGAGTACCAATGTACTCATGGCTTTATGCCCACTGTAGCTCAGTTAAGGAGAAGTTATACTAGTAGGAGGTACTAGAGGGAGGATACTTCAGCGATTTCATGGATTAGGACTTCGCTTCTCAGTCGATTGCCTGTAGGCATGTTGAATGACTTCTACGTTTATTTTGATTTCTCTGCTGCTAGATTTTGAGCCTTTGGCCTAGTGAGTTGTAAGCTTGGCCATAAGATCGTACTTTGATAACTAATAATATTTGAGTTTTCCTTTATTTTGGTGTGTATATGGTTGATATTTCATCTATATTAAACTGTGTGCACTAATGTGATCCTGGACTAGTGCGGTATACATAGAGAGTCCGAATTTGCATATTTGGGTCTCGACAATCGAGCACAAGCCTGCTGTCTAGACTAGATGGCAAGGGAGAATTACTAGTGTGGTCCATCGCAATGGCCCCAACACTAGCCTAGATCACCGCCAATCTCGGTGGAAAATAGGAGGCTTTGGTAGGAGGAACACCGGGTGGTCTGCCATAGCATTATATTCACAAATTAACACATGCACAGATGGAGGAATGCAAGTGCCATGGACTCTGCCATAATTGCGAAGTGTAGTATACACCACAACACGTCTGCAAGCAGCTCTTCACTATAGAATTGGCACTAGACCCATCAAACTTCAAGTCAAAAAGCATAGAGACAATGGTGACTGAACCAAAAATCTCGCTTCATTCCCTCACCAGAGTCAGCACGGGTCAGACCATGTGTCTAGACATTGTGGTGGACTCGGGATCAACTCGCAACTTTAGTAAAGAAGCTGTCCATGCACATTTGGAGCTACCCGTGCAACCGGTGCTACATGGCATGCAAGTCGCCATGGCAAACGGTGACCACCTTATTAGTAAGGGCACATGTCGGCAGCTGGCCGTCCATGTTGGGTCTAAAGCATTCGCCATGGATTTTTATTCCATACCATTTGTGGGATTCAATGTCATCTTGGGTGTCAAGTGGCTTGTGACTCTCGGACCGATTGCGTGGGATTTCAGCAATTTATCTATGTCCTTCTAGCATCAAGATCGGCATGTTCTTCCACATGATAGTACTATGCATGGCCCTACAGTCCAGAGTATGATAGGGAGTGATGGCACACTCCTGGAAGCCATTCTTAAAGAATTCACTAATTTGTTTGCTATGCCTAGCGGTCTACCACCCGAATGACCATATGACCATGCATCTTCCCTATTCATACAGACGCGGTGCCCGTTCGACCGTATCGTTATCCCCAATTGCAAGAGGATGAACTTGAATGCTAGTGCTAGGACATGCTACGCCAAGGCATTATTCGCATCAGTACATTGGCGTTCTCCTCACTGATGCTCCTGGTGCACAAGAAGGATGACTCATGATGTGTTGAATATGTAGGCAATATTTTAATTCCAAGTTTTAGTAGGAGACAAAAACAATATACTAGTGATGCACAACTAACTACTAACAGAGGCTACTCATCATACTGGAATAAACACAAGAAAAATATAGTATCAAAGTCGATGCGATCACACTAACGACTTCATCGTTGGGCTTGATGAAGAACAGGAAGCAGCGTAGGCGTGATGCAGTGAAGACTTGACGCAGTGCAGGATGTAGTAGGAGCGGTCGCGCAGATGCACTGCCCAGAAACCTTATTGCCGCCCGTGCGAGTTCTCTTTGCGACAATGGTTCGAGATCCCGCTCTCCTCTCTTCCGGTGCACGCCGAGAAGAAAGGTCGACGAGGTTCGATAGCTCAACACTTCGCATACAAGTGGAAGAAGACAATGGGAGAAAGGAGTGAAGGAGATCAGTTCAAACCTGGACGTCTCCAGGCCTTTTATAGACGTCTCAATTACTCTCTAGTAACTGACGCTATTATTCACCGGTAACTGGCGCTATTATTCACCGGTAACTGACTCCATTATTCCCTGGTAACTGACTCCATTATTCACTGGTAACTGCTCGTATTCAAACCGAAAAATAAACAGTCTCATGACCAGTAAAAAGAGAGAGACGGTACAAGGTTTAGCAAAAACAAGGTGGATATGGTCTGCCAAGTGGCGCACCACGTCACGGCGCGGTCGCGCGTCGCAAGTCACAAGTCACGCGATTTTCACGCGAAAATACACGAATACGCGCGCGCGCGTGCGTGCGCGCGCGTGTGTTTAGCCAAAGCCACCATCCACTTCCATAATTCAAGGAGTGGGATGGACTCCACCTTATAAATTGGTCTCCCCCACTTTGCCTAAGCAATATGGTACTAAACCTTGCGTGCTTTGCAATTATAGAAAATAGGCCTTGGGCCTAATTTCAACAGTCCCCCACCAATTCCAAAGCAGGAAGCACAAATATGTCAAAAAAAATTGTACTTAAGTGTTGTTTAATATACTGGTCTTATAATGTAAGTCCCATATGGGTTGAAATTACACCTAGATTAGCAAGATTCATCTTCTCACGGCTAATGAATGGACTATGCCTTGAATTCACACTTTAGTAATCAGACTTCACTTGAAACCTCAACTGATACTAGGCTATCAATGAACCACGTCTAAACGGAGCGTTATATGGTCATGCTCACTTATCTGCTCATGAGCTTTCTAGAGAATGCCCTGTTCTCGTGAACTGCGACCAAACAGTTAAGCTCAAGTAGGTGTATTCTTTCTAGGTATCCTGCAGCTAATACCTTTCCTCATGAATACATTAAGGTTTTATACCAACCTTCCATACGATTGAGAGTACTTTATTTATTTTGGATATGGGTACAATTAATATGTACTCTCTTGTTACAATATCAACTTGTTTTTCCCATTACCTAAGTCACGGAATCTCCGTTCATGAAGGCATGGGTTACCATTGTGATGTAACTAAATGGGCCTCATTCCCATATCCATAGAAGCAACAGAAATCGCTCTCCGTGCTAATCCCTTGGTAAAAGGGTCTGCCAGATTTTTCTCAGTGTTAATATAATTCACGGCTATTACTCGGAGTTTCTCAATTTTCTCGATGATTTAAGCCTATGCTTCACATGTCTAGAGGACTTCATATTATCCTTTGTACTTGTGACTTTGGCCAACACAGTTTGATTATCACAGTACATCAGGATTGCCGGTATTGGTTTCTCAACCAACGGTAAGTCCATCAGAAGCTCTCTTAGCCATTCAACCTCAACGATGGTGTGTCAAGTGCTACAAGTTCCGCTTCCATGGTTGACATCGTCAATATAGTCTGTTTACAAGACCTCCATGAAACTGCAGCACCAGCTAAAGTAAACACATAACCACTTGTAGCTTTGATCTCATCAGCATCAGAGATCCAATTCGAGTCACTGTACCCTTCTAATACAGAAGGATATCCAGTATAATGAATTCCAAAAGATGTTGTGCCTCTCAAGTAGCGCAACACTCTTTCAAGTGCCTCCCAGTGATCATCTCCTGGGTTAGAAGTAAACCGACTTAATTTGCTCACAAAGAAATGAAATGTCAGTCTTGTGGCACCACTAAATACATAAGTGACCCAATAATTTGTGAATATTTCAATTGATCTTTTCCTAACCCTTGATTCTTTCAAGCTTAATACTGCATCATAGGGTGTTAGAGAAACTTTACAATTTTCAAAGCAAGCGGCTCAATATTTTCTCAAGATAATGAGATTGGCTCAAAATAATCCCATTCTCATTTTTGATCAATTTAATATTCAAAATAACATCTGCCTCTCCTAAATCTTTCATATCAAAACATCGGGATAGGAAAGATTTGACCTAAATCAATTACGGTAGTGTTTGTTCCAAATATAAGTATGTCATCTACATACAAACACAAAATTACTCCTTGACCCCACCATAGCGGTAATATACACATTTATCGACTTCATTCACAATAAAGCCGGTTGTCAAAGTCTTATCAAATTTTTCGTGCCATTGTTTAGGTGCTTGCTTTAAACCATACAAGAATTTTAATAGTCGCATACCTTATTTTCTGTCCAGAAATCACAAAACCATCGGGTTGATCCATATAAATTTCTTCCTCCAACTCTCCATTAAGGAAAGCTGTCTTTACGTCCATTTGATGAACATACGAGACCATAGGAAGATGCTAATGCAAGGAGTACTCGATGGTGGTTAATCTAGCGACAGGAGAATAGGTATCAAGAAATCTTCTCCCTCTTTACAGGTGTAACCCTTAGCTACAAGTCTTGCTTTGTACTTCTCAATAGTACCATCGGGCCTCAGTTTCTTTTTAAAAATCCACTTACATCCAACAGGTTTGCACCCAATAGGAAGATTGGTGATCTCCCAAGTCTCATTAGCCATGATTGAATCCATCTCGCATTGGGTGCCTCTTTCCAATACTCAGCATCAGAAGATGCATAAGCTTCCGAAAGAGTCTTTGGCACATCATCCACGAGGTATACAATAAAGTCATCACCAAAGGTTTTCTCAACCCTTTGTCTCTTGCTTCTTCGAGGAGCTTCTGTGACTAAATTGTTGTCCTCCTCAGGGATATCATAAAATGGTTCGAAATGGTGGAAAGTTCGAAGTTTGATTGTTCTCATTTTCGATATTATCGATGTGAACATTCTCGATCTGTGTTGAAGTATCGCCTCTTTGTTCTCATAGGAAAGATATTCTCAAAAATGAAGCATCTCTAGACTCCATTATTGTATTAACAATAATCTCAGGAGTTTCTGATTTAACTACTAACAATCTATAGGCCGTGCTATTTTGAGCATATCCTAGAAAAATACAATCGACTGTTTTTGGTCCAAGTTTTCTCTTTTACGCAATGGTATATTGACTTTTGCCAAACACCCCAAGTTCGCAGAAAATTAACATTAGGTTTTCTCCCTTCCATCCCTCATATGGAGTAATTTCACTCCTTTTAGTGATTACTCTATTTAGGACGAAAGTTCTTTGTCAATATAGCTTCCCCACCATGCCTTAGGCATAGGAACTCTCTAACATGGCATTGACCAAGTCCGTTAGTGTCCGGTTTTTCCTCTCACTATCCCATTTGATTGGGGTGAGTATGGTGGTGTGAACTCATGGATTATTCCATGCTCGAGCAATTGGGAGAACTCATGAGAGACATATTCTCCTCCACGATCAGATCTCAATCTTTTTATTTTCTTTTCTAGTTGGTTCTCAACCTCAGCCTTATAAGTTTTAAAGTAGTTTAAAGCTTCATCCTTAGTTTTTAGCAAATACACATAGCGATGGCGTGTTGCATCATCAATAAAAGTTAGAAAATATCTTTTGCCTCCTTTTGTCAATAGTCCATTCATTTCACACAAATCTGAATGAATAAGATCTAATGGTGCCAGATTCTTTTCATCCTCTAATCCCTTAAAAGGTTTTCGAGGCTGTTTTGCTTGCACACATGGTGCATTTTGATCCTTTGATAATTTCACATTTTGGAATTAAATCTAATTTGGACATTCTCACAATACTATCAAAACTAATATGAGTGAAACGGAATGCCAAATATTTGCCTCACATTTATTTAAATTTGTTGCAACATTGATTATAACAATACTCTAAAGTACTTAGGCGGAACAAGCCTCCGCTCTCATAGCCTTTACCAACAAAATTTCCAAACTTAGACAATACAATTTTATTCGACTCAAAAACTAGCTTATAACCATTCCTACATAGAAGAGAACCACTAATGAGGTTCTTATTTATTGTAGGAACATCGCACGTTCTTTAAGTGGACAATCTTCCACTGAAGTCGACTTCAGATCCACCGTGCCAACACCAAGAACGAAGCATGCGAGCCGCTTCCCATTAGGACGGAGGAAGCCCTCGCCGCTGGTAAGAAGAAAACAAGGAAATATCGAACATACGTGAACATTAGCACCAGTATCCACCCACCAATCGGTGGATTGACATGCTGAAAAAACAACGGTGGATTACCATACCCTCCACGAAGTTGAGGCCTCGCCTATTATCACGTTGATGACCTTCTTCTTTGGTTGTTCACCATCTCGATTTTGCGGAATCGCGAGTCCTTTGCCATATGACCATCTTTTCCGCACACAAAGCGGTGATGTCCTTGAAATCCTTTTCTCGATTTTCTTCTTCTTAAAGCTAGTTGTCTTGTTCGGTTTGTTGGATTTGTACTTCTTTGCTATAGTCTTTTCTCAATGAAGTTTGCATTGTTCGGCGGATGTGCTTGGTGCATCCTTTGCTCTAGCTTTTCTTCCACATCGAGGCAGCAATGAGATCTTCAACAGAAATCTCTTCCCTCTTGTGTTTCAGCTAGTGGCAAAATCCCGCCAAGAAGGTGGGAGTTTAGCAACAATGCCCGCACCACAAACTTAGGAGGTAACACACGGCCAGTGCGCAATCTCACCGACTAGTAGCCTGGAGGTCATGAGCTTGTCCAACTATAGACTTAGTCTCATCCATGCTAAAGTCGAAAAATTGCTCACACATGTAGAGCCAAGACCACCTCTGCCTCTGCATATTTGTGCTCTAGTGCATTCCACAACTCGTGGCGGACTTATAGTCCATGTACACATCGTAGAGCCGATCTGCTGAGCAGTCAAGATGCAACCAAGAGCGATATTGTTTGCACTATCAAATTGCATGTCTTGCTCAATCGTAAATGGATCTGCGGATGGACAACCCACCACAGTCCCAAAGACATGAGCCAAAACTTGACTCTAGTCCGCCATCTACGAAAGTTCGACCACAAAACCTCTCGTGTTTCATCGCATCGAAGCGCTAACCATTTCGTATTGCAACAAATTCCACAATAAGGTTTCGGATTGTTGAATATGTAGGCAATATTTTAATTCAAGTTTTAGTAGGAGACAAAAACAATATACTAGTGATGCACAACTAACTACTAACGATGAGGCTACTCATCATACTTGAATAAACACAAGAAAAATATAGTATCAAAGTCAAATGCGATCACACGAGCGACTTCTTGTTGGGCTTGATGAAGAGCAGAAGCGGCGTAGGCGTGATGCGGTGAAGACTTGACGCGATGCAGGATGTAGTAGGAGCGGTCGCGCAGATGCCGCGCCGAAACCTTATTGCCGCCCGTGCGAGTTCTCTTTGCGACAATGGTTGGAGATCCCGCTCTCCTCTCTTCCGGTGCACGCCGAGAAGAAAGGTCGACGAGTTCGATAGCTCAACACGCCGTGCAAGAGTGGAAGAAGACAATGGGAGAAAGGAGTGAAGGAGATCGGTTCAAACACGGCGTCTCGGGCCTTTTATAGACGTCTCAATTACTCTCTAGTAATCGGCGCTATTATTCACCGAATCGGCGCTATTATTCACCGATAAGCGACTCCATTATTCACTCGTAAGCGGCTCCATTATTCATCGTAATCGCTCGTATTCAAGCGAAAAATAAGCAGTCTCATGACCGGTAAAAAGGGAGAGACGGTACAAGGTTTAGCAAAAATAAGGTGGATATGGTGCGCCAAGTGGCGCACCACGTCCGCGCGCGCGCGCGTCGCAAGTCACAAGTCACGCGATTTTCACGCGAAAATACGCGAATCTGTGTGCGCGTGCGTGCTTGCGCGTGTGTGTTTAGCCAAAGCCACCATCCACTTCCATAATTCAAGGAGTGGGATGGACTCCACCTTATAAATTGGTCTCCCCCACTTTGCCTAAGCAATATGGTACTAAACCTTGCGTGCTTTGGAATTATAGAAAATAGGCCTTGGGCCTAATTTCAACATGATGTTTCTGCATCGACTACTATACCCTCAATGAAAAGACCATCAAAGATAAGTTTCCCATCCAGTGGCGGAGGAACTCTTGGATGAACTATGAGGCGTGTGATTTTTCACCAAGTTGGATCTTCGTTCTGGGTACCATCAAGTGCGTATGCACCTAGATGACATACATATGACGACATTTCGCACACATCAAGGCCATTATGAATTTCTCATGATGCCTTTCAGACTAACAAATGCATTGGCCACTTTTCAAGCACTCATGAACGACATTCTAGGCTCATTTCTTTGTCGTTACATCGTTGTATTTTTTGATGATATTTTGATTTACAGTGCTACATGGGCCGAACATCTTTATCATATTCGCATGATATTTTAGGTGTTGCGTCATCATCACCTCGCCCTCAAGCACTCCAAATGTTTGTTCAGTGCCACCTTAGTTTCTATTTAGGGCATGGTAGAAGGCGTGGCCATGGATCCTCAGAAGGTGGTGGCCATTGAGCAGTGGCCGACACCCACATCTGTGCATGTCGTGTGTGCCTTTCTCAGCCTGGCCGGCTACTACCGTTGGTTTTTTGGGACTATGGCTCCATCGCCACCCCTCTAATGCATATTCTCTACAAAGAGACGTTCCGTTGGTCAAAGGAGTTGACTGTGGCGTTCATAGCACTAAAACACGCTTTATCATCCACCCTAGATCTTCAACTACTAGATTTTACCAGGCCCTTCATCGTCGAGTGTGACGCTTCCAGCTCTGGCTTTGGGGCAGTGCTCCACCAAGGAACTGGTCCAATTGCATTCTTCAGTCGGCCAATTGTAGCGCATCACTCCAAATTAGCAACTTATGAGTGGGAGTTGATTGGATTGGTCCAAGCTATACACCATTGGCGTCCATATTTATTGGGGCATTCGTTCTTGGTTCGCACCGACCACTACAGTCTTCAGTTTCTCTTGGATCAACAGTTATATACAATTCCACAGCATCAATGGCAAGCAAGTTAGTGGGATATGATTTCATGGTGGAGTATCGACTAGGGCATCTCAATACGGTCGCCAATGTATTGTCCTAGCATGATGAGGAGACGCCATTGCCACCGGCATCAGCGGGTCTCCGTGCTCTCTCCACACCCACAATTCCCCTCTTTGCTAAGTTACGCTAGGCGGCACTAGCCAAGCCAAGTTTGGTCACTATCTGTGAGGAAATTGTGTTTGGAAAGCGCACTATGCCATGGGAAATCCGAGATGGACTAATAATGTACAAGGGCCAAGTGTATGTTTCGCCATTGTCACCTCTCCTATTATTGATCTTGACTGGGGCACATACCACAGGGCATGAAGGGGTGCAAAAAACATTACAGCACCTCCACGCGGACTTCCTAAAGGACCGAAATGGCAACAGAGGGGGGTGAATGTTGCAGAAAACTATACTTTAAAATAGCACTAAAACTGCAGGAAACCGCACTTAAAACAACACTGCTGGCTGAGAATAGAGTACAGAAAACAGCAACTGAAAGTAACACAAATTGCTGTCCAAAATAGTCTGAAAAGCACAAAGTAAAAGAAGCACAAAGTAAAAGCACAAAGTAAAAGCACAAAGCACAAAAAGCTGAAGTACAAAAATCAGCAACTAGCAACAAAAGTGACCAAATAACCACGGATAGATAGTAGAAAACAAAGCAAAGAATCGCATTGAAAATGCTCCGAAACTCGGTGAAAACAAAGAAGAAAAAGAGATGCAGAGCAAGCCGAAAGAACTGGAAGAAAATTCAGAACAAAACAGCAAACAGGGAACACATAAATTTATCTCCTGTTACTTCTTGACCGCAAGAATCAAATACTTTGCTATCGAAAATACTAGCCAACGGGCCTTGTGAATATATCCAGTTCTGAGCCAAGAAGATCTGCAATTTAACAAAAAATTTCAGAGTACCAACAAAGATTGGAATGCTTGCTTTCGGGATGAACTAGCCAAGAGGCCTTGAGATGTTTCGCAGTTCAAAGCAAAGAAGTAGCAGTCAAAAGATCAACTCAAAACTAGAGAAAACCGATTTGCTCATGGAAATTAACGACCAAATGGTCTTGAGACAGATTTCCACCACAAGCACGAACAAGGTTTACTCTCTCAAGAACTGAAAAAAATAAAACACAAGAGCCAAACATCTCAAGCAAAAAGATTTCTTAGATTGAGACAAAGAGAGATGAATGATTATAAAAGAGAAATGTTTACAAGAACTCTCCCATCTCTCACTTTCACACACACATGGAGAGAAATAAATGAAACCTTAATTCCACTCTCTCAAGAACATAAGCCCACACATGGAGAGAAAACTTTAACACTCATAGAGCACAAGCATTAGAGAAAACCCTAACACTCACACCCTTCTCTCTCAACTCTCTCCACTAGAGAGCACCCTCTATTTATAGCCTCCACAAATGGGTTTACAATACACTTTACCCATTAGCTTTCAACTACTTTTAGCACTTTACCCATTAGCTCTCAACAACTCATCACTTTACCCATTCTCTCCTAACCAAATCCGCTTCCTTTATGTAGCCTTACGTATTTACCAAAATGCCACTCTTGCATCTTTCTGGAAGCTTCCTCATTTCTTATCGTCCGAGCCTCGCAACCACTTCGAGTCCTCGCCGTCTTCGACACATCCGACCGCTCCGACCTCAGCACTGCCTGTGCCTAGTCCGGTCACTCCGTGCCTCGCCACGACTCAGCTCCAAAGTTCTGCAGCCATCACAGACAAGAAAACACATCACATAGCACCGCACAAAATATTGTAATTAAATAATAGCATCAGTAAATAGCACAAAATGCCCGAGACAAACTCAAACTTTCCAGAGCACGTGTCAATTACTCATCACACATACGGGGTTACCTCCACATGGTCTCTCAATCTCCCCCTTGATGAGTATATTGACTAACACAGAAAAAGCATAAAGTTGAGTTTGTGTTTGAGAGTCAAACATGGTCTAAAAAGGAACAAGAAAACTCAAGACCATGTCGACAAAAGATAAAACTGGAGCAGAAACTGAAAGAACAAATTTTTCTACAAAGCTCCAGAAGACTTTTTCTCCAAAATTCTCCCCCTTTTGGCAATGAAATTATCAAGATGCTTAAGAGAGAAAATAGAGCATGATGAGAATGAAATGATTGCATGTTATCCATTTATTTTAAGTATTCGGAGCCATGAAGATTATCCAAAATGACCTTATGAGTATTACACCAAGCCAAAAATACATAAGAATGCTATCAAGATCATGACGATTGATGTATAGAGAAGCTAAACCAAATAAGTCATATTCTGAGAATTTAGCCAATTTTTTTAACATGTCAAGTCGACCAAAATTATAGTCTAACTAAAGGTATCCAAGGATGATGCAAGCCATGTCAATAATCTAAGTGGAACTAAGAGGCTAGTCTTGAGCCAGTTTAGAGTACTACAAGTTCAAGAATGAATCATTTGATCAAGTACTTGGTCTTTTTGTAAATAAGCAAATTTAGCACAATTGATATTTTCTGAAAATCATTTTTGGATTTATCTTAGCAAAGCAAGTCCTGGACTAGGAGGCATCCACAACTGCCTCCTAAGCTTCAACCATTTTCACAAATTTTATTTTCTTAGCCATGTGCTAGATCTCAAGCCTTATATGATCACTCTAAGCGAGAAGATTAAGAAGGTGATCTTGGTCAACCAAAACTCCCCTTGAGTTCATGCCTATTGCAATGGCGAGCAGTCTCATGAGAAAGAATTGGTGATATCAGTTTTTTCGCACAAAAGAGATCATTTTGCTTTTGCAGAATGTAGTTGTTAGACCAATAAGTTAAAGATAAGTCATGCTTCATAAAGGAACTAGTATAGCTCAATCTAAACCTCAATAGAGATTCAAGACTCAACTCAGCCTATTTGACATAGCATAAATCATAAGAGGATAACTAAAGACAGATTAGTCTCAAAAGCTAACATGATATGAATTAGTTTAAGTTATGCAATTTTTAATCAACTCATCATGGTAAAGACTAAACTACACATATAAAATCATGATAAATCTAGCAATTTTAGCATAGATCATGGCAAGATGTAAAGCAGGTGTTTCATGTCATAAATGGATAATAATCAAGGCTCCATGTAGTTATATTATAATGCAGAATGTTGAAATGCAAGAGAATCCAGCTTTCCCTCAACATGTGATGCACTTTTAGTTCAAGTTGAGTTATGACAAAATTAAATTCTAGCAAACCCAAATGAACTTCCCTTGAACCAAAGCAATAAAAACGAGAAGCTGGCAAGAAAATCAGAAAAGACAGTTCTTAAAGCATAGACAAGATATAGAGGATACTATGGTTTAGACTGACTCTCATCTACCCCATATGACTCTAGAACTATCAGCTGGTCTTCTAACTTACTAGGGAGTAAACACGTTCCCTGTCTACCCAAGGGTAGCCTAACCCTTGCTAGACCTATAAGAAGTGAGTGAACTCAACCTAGCGAGAAGTGAGACAGCTAATAAGCAACATCTTAGAATCACAAGATAAGAGAAAGAAGTCTAAGCAACTAGACGAGAAAACCACTCTAATCTGTGCTAGAAGGACTAACCTAAATGTACCCTTATGCAATACAATAAAGAGAAACAGAAGCATATAAACATGATAAAGCATAAAGCACAAAGCTCCCCCTCATAACAATCCATACGGACAGACCACCCCAAGCTCTCCCCGCAAGACTGAAAACCTAAAGCTATCCAAAGACTTGGTAAAGATATCAGCCAATGGTGGTCACTCTCCACAAACTGAAGTACTATGTTACCCTTCTCCACATGGTCTCTAAGAAAGTGATATCTGATATCAATGTGCTTGGTCCAAAAGTGCTGCACTAGGTTCTTAGCAATATTAATGGCAGAAGTGTTATCACAAAAGAGTGAAACATTGTCTATAACTAACTCAAAGTCCCGTAGAGTCGAAGTCATCCAAAGTATCTAGCTGCAGCAACTGGCAGCAGCAACATACTCGGCCTCTGCGGTGGACTGTGCAACACCGGATTGCTTCCTAGATGACCAAGAAACAAGAGAAGTACCAATGAATTGGCAGGTGCCAAAGTGCTCTTCCTATCTATCCTACAGCCAGCAAAGTCTGCGTCCGAGTAGGCTCTGAGGGAAAGATAGGAAAAGGAAGAGTACCAAATACCATAGTCAATGGTAGCTCGAAGGTACCGAAGGATGCGCTTCACCGCTTGTGGTGGGATACGCGAGAAGCCTGAAATCGAGCACATAGACACACAGAGAAGTGTATGTCTGGTCTCGAGGCAGTGAGGTATAAGAGAGAGCCGATCATATTTCTGTACTCTTTTTGATCAACTGGCTCGCCATCCTCATCTAGATCGAGTGAAGCTGATGATGCCATCAAAGTTGACATTGGCTTGCCATCACTCATGTCAAAGCGCTTCAGGAGGTCTCGAGTGTACTTACCCTGATGCAAGAAAGTACCCTCCCGAGTCTGCTTGATCTGGAATCCAAGAAAGAAGCTCAAGTCGCCCATCATACTCATATCAAACTCGGTGCTCATGACATCCGAGAATTGGAAAACAAAAGTATGAGAGGAACCACTAAATATGATGTCATCCATATAAATCTGGATGAGTAGAAGGTCATTGCCATGCCTACGAATGAATAAAGTCTTATCTACCTTACCCATCTCAAATCTATGACTCAACAGATAGGACTTAAACCTCTCATACCAAGCTCTAGGGGTTTGCTTAAGTCCATACAGGGTTTTGGAAAGCTTGTAGACATGGTTTGGATATTTGGGGTTCTCGAAATCTAGAGGTTGCCTAGCATAGACCTGTTCCTCAATATACCCATTGAGAAAGGCACTCTTGACATCCATCTGGTAAAGCTTGAAGCCCTTAGACGCCGCGAAAGCATGCAAGATTCTAATGGCTTCTAGCCTAGCTACAGGGGCAAAGGTCTCCTCAAAATCTAAATCCTCAACCTGGGAAAAACCTTGAGCTACCAATCTAGCTTTGTTTCGAATGACTATCCATCCTCACTCTGCTTGTTTGTGAATACCCACTTGGTACCTATGACATTATGACCTCTAGGGGCTCGACAAGCGATCAGATCTTATTCCTCTCAAAATTTTCCAACTCCTCACGCATGGTATTGAACCAAAACTCATCAGAAAGAGCATGACTAACATCCTTGGGCTCGAAAGAAGCAATGAAAGCAGAGTGGAGAAAGAAGTGAGACATGCCAGATTTTGAGCGTGTGACACGCTCAAAAAGATCTCCAATTATCTGCTCTGAAGGATGATGTTCTCAAATTTTACGGGGAGGTCCTTGATGAGATGAGAGAGAAGTGGCCTCTACCTCATGAGGTGACGAGGTAGGAACAGAGCCACTAGCTCCAGAAGATGTGGAAGGAATGTGCTGATCTCCTTGAGATGCGGTGGAGGAAGCAGACACCTCAAGGGGAGGAGAAACCGGATCGGGTAGACAACCTTCATCTTCATTCTCCTCATCCACAAAGATGGGTTTAGACTGCTCTACTGAAACTCAAATATCTGGCCTAGTCCTCGGACTGGCCTCATCGAAAGTCACCTCGCAGGTCTCTACCATTTTGCTAGATTCGCAGTTCTAGACCTTATATGCCCGCGAAGAAGTTGAGTAACCCAGAAAAATTCCATCACAAGATCGTGACTCGAACTTATCTAGGTTCCCAGACTTCAGAATAAAACACTTGCAATCAAACACACGAAAATGAGAGACACTGGGATTTTGTCCGTATCTCAACTCATAACAAGTGCGATGCAAGTGTGCCCTAAGAAAAGATCTCCAATTATTTGCTCTGAAGGATGATGTTCTCAAATTTTACGGGGAGGTCCTTGATGAGAAGAGGGAGAAGTGGCATCTACCTCATGAGGTGACGAGGTAGGAACAGAGCCACTAGCTCCAGAAGATGTGGAAGGAATGTGCTAATCTCCTTGAGGTGCGGTGGAGGAAGCAGGCACCTCAAGGGGAGGAGAAACTGGATCGGGTAGACAACCCTCATCTTCATCCTCCTCATCATCCACAAAGATGGGTTTGGACTGCTCTACTAAAACTAAAATATCTGGCCTAGTCCCGGGACTGGCCTCATCGAAAGTCACCTCCAGGTCTCTACCATTTTGCTAGACTCGCAGTTCCAGACCCTCTACGCCCGCGAAGAAGTTGAGTAACCCAGAAAAATTCCATCACAAGATCGTGACTCGAACTTATCTAGGTTCCCAGACTTCATAATAAAACACTTGCAATCAAACACACAAAAATGAGAGATACTGGGCTTTCATCCGTATCTCAACTCATAATAAGTGAGATGCAAGTGTGCCCTAAGAAAAACTCTGTTTGAAACATAGCATGCGGTGGCTATCGCCTCAGCTCAAAACTTCCTAGGTGTAGGGTACTCATTAAGCATTGTCCTGGCCATCTCGACCAAGGTACGGTTCTTCCTCTCCACAACGCTATTTTGTTGAGGGACGTATGGAGAAGAGAACTGGTGCTCTACACCTGTCTCATCGTAAAACCTCTCAAATTAGAAATTTTGAACTCCGTGCCATTGTCACTATGGATCGCTCGTAAGGCACCCGGAAGCTCAACAGAAAGCCTACTAAAAAGACCCCAAAAATGGGTAAATATCTCATCCTTCGAGGCTAAGAAAAACACCTAAGAGTACCTCGAGAAGTCATCAACCACGACAAGAATATACCACTTCCCTCCTACTGACTGCACTCTAGCTGGTCCAACTGTGTCCATGTGGAGCAGCTATCCTGGTGCATCCTTCATAGTCACTGTGACCGAAGAATGAGAAGCAGCAACCATCTTGCCGTGCTGGCAAGAAGTGCAAACTAGATCTTTGACCATCTTGAGTTTAGGTAGACCACGAATGAGATCTTGGCCGCTAACTCGGGTTAAATGGTCAAATTCGATGTGACCAAGTCTCCTATGCCAGAAGGTGAGGTCACGGGACTCTGAAGCCACTAAACACCTGAGAGGATCGCTAGAAGACTCAACAAAATCAGCACGAAAGATCCTCCCATATCTAGAAATCTCACAAATTAGACTCCTCAAAGAATCAAGAATTTTGCAATTATTTTTCTCAAAGCTCACCTCGAAACCATCATCCGTAAGCTGGAAAACCGAGAGTAAATTATACTGCAGCTTACTCACTAATGTAACATCTTTCAAAATAAAAGATTCATTAACACGCATAGTACCTTTAGCGATGACGCGTCCAGATGAGGCATTTTCGAAAGTGATCATCTCATCACCTGGAGCTCGGGCTAGGGAAGAGAACCAACGGGAGTCTCCGGTCATGTGTCGAGAAGACCCAGAGTCAACAAGCCAAACCTCTCCCTTCCCTGCTCGGCGAACCTGAGTCAACTAGAGAGAGATGGCTCAGTACTGGGATAAATCGAAAGAGATTTTGGAACCCAATACTGAGTCACACGACGAGCAGAAGAAGTAGTCACACACAACTGACCTCTAACTACCCTACGCTCTCCGTTGGTCAGAAAGCCAGAAGGTCTATGAGCAGACCAAAAGCTGTTGTTGGGCTTGACTATTATGGAAGAGCGAGTCGGAGCACCAGCAATATGCTGATCTCGCCGCGGGTAGCTATCTCGATGGGAGAAATGAGATCTACCCTCAGGATGGCGGATATCACGAACTGAGGCAAATCGAGGACGAAAATCAGAAAAACCAGAAAAGCCAAGTTCTCGACTCTGCCTAAACACCTCAGACTGATCAACTCTAGACCTCGTGTCGGTCTTAGGTGCACTCAAGGTCTGAGGCTGACCCTGAATACGCCTAATAGCCTGAACACGGTCTCTCCGCGCGATCTTGGCCTACCTGAAGTATCTATCTATCATGTGTCCATCCTTCTGACAGAAGGTACAATGAAACTTCGCCTTCTGGGGGGTCGAAGCAACTGGTGTTACCACCTTACTGTCAGATATCCCTTGGACGAAGGCCGCAAATTTGAACTCAACCTTTTTGGTTTTGGGCTTGACCTCGATCGCACCTGCTGCTATGTGTCTGAGAACAGCAGGTGGATGTTTCCTAACATCCTCAAGAAAATCATATCTTAGACCTTGGTTGAATTTGCAAATCTTGTATTGGTTCAGAATAAGATTTAGCTTCTTCCTGCCTCCAACAAATCTCTCAAGAGTGTTCATAAGATACTGACACTCCCGAAAGAGAGAAATGCAAGAAGAGCAGGGGGAAGAAGAGACAACAGAAGGTAAGGGTGAAGAAGAAGAACCAACAGCAGAAGAAAGAATGGCATGTGCATGCATAGCCACCTCAACTTTGAGGTATTCGCAAGGAACAGGAGGGACAGTCCTACTTCTAGCTGTTTGGTCCTCGAGCCTAAGCGTCTCTACCACTTCCTTAGACTTCTCCTCCACCAAAGCACTCACATTACAATCTAATTGTGGCTTCTCTAGAAGGTCCTTAGTTAGCTTCATATATTTTTCATCCAATACAATTAAATCAGATTTTAGTTTTTCACAGTTATTGTATGGTGAGCTAACAGGGTCTTTAGAAGCATATTGAGCCAATTTGTTATTGTGATCAATCATTTCTTGAAACTGTTTTGAGACAGATTCAAGCTTAGTAGTCAATTTGGGACAGTTCATACATGAGGCAATGGATTCTAACAGAAAAGCTTGTAGTTCAGCAATTTTATGATCTACTCTTTTTAAGTTCATTTTTAAGTTATTGCAACTTTCACAAGTTTCAGGCAGATCAATAAGCATAGTGTAAAGACCTCTAAAAGCATTGCCTTATCCTCACATGAAGTGCAAGAAGTAGTTTGAACAGTAGATGAAATAGAAGCTACCCTACTCATTTCTAGTTTAGTAAGTAGACTAACATTCTCCATCTTAAGTATATCAAGCTCAGAAGTCAAACTATCATAAGAGGTTCTTAGCTTCTCCATATCTCCAAGTAAAGAAGAACACACATCACATTCATCACGAGAGGGAGAAGATATAAGTGAAGTAAGCTCTCGTGATAATCTCTCTACTTCCTTCTCAAGATCAACAACCCTAGCTCTAGATCTAGTATAAAACTTTCCTAACTTAAGAAATGCATCATTGAGCTGGTCGTAGGAGGGGCATATCTCATCAGAGTCACTGTAGAGCTCACTGTCGCTGACGTCGGTCTCGTTGACCATGAAGCACATACCGATGAAGTCGTCGCCATCCTTGGGATCTTGATCATTCTTACCGTCATCGTCGCTCCACTCCTCCACGTCGCTGAAGTCGATGTCGTCGAAGGCGGTGAGGACGCGGTGGAAGAGCTTCTTGGTTTTGCCAAAGCAGTGGAACTTCTTCTCTTTGCCTTGGAGGTGAGCAGGAGGCTTCTTGTTGCGGTTCTTGTTGATGTAGTCGTTCTTGCTCACACCGCCATAGTCGTTCTTGCCCTTTTCCAGCTTGAGGCAATTTGCTCAAATGTGGTTGGGACCACCACACTCAAAGCAGATTATCGGCCCACTCCTCTTTCTATACCTCACTCTCTTGTAGGTATGGGAAAATTTTCTGGCAAGAAGAGCTAACTGGTCCTCTGGTAGCTGCTCTAATTGATCATTGGTTACTTCACAGAGAGCAGCTAGGGAAAAACCAGTAGCATTGTCAAAGAAAATACCAGAAGCAGAACTGGGATCGGTGACCAAAGCCATCGACTGCGATTTCAACTTGCGAGAGACAATGTCAATCTCGTGAGTCTTAAGCCGTGAGTACAGCGCGTCATGAGTCAGAGTCGAAAGATTGGTAGTGTCCTTGATGGTGGTCACCTTTATCTCCCAAACTCGCAAATCCAAGGCCGAAAGCATCTGTCGAGATTTGTCCGAGTCGGAGTATGTGAAACCGATGGCTCGGAGGTTGCTCAAGATCTTGTAAAATCTCGCAAAACACTCATCCAAGGACTCACCATCGAGCATTTCAAACTTGTTATAATATCGCTTGAACTGCTCCTATCGTACGGTCTTAATCTGGATGGTGCCCTCATGGTATGCATCGAGAGTCACCCAGATGTCGTAGGCCGACGAGAGATAAGAAATGCGATCGAACTCGCTTCAGCTCAGACCCTGGATTATGATGTTCCTTGCCTTAGCATTTACCTCAACATCAGGCATGTTATTCACATTGATAGAATACTTCCAAACAGCCTGAAAAGAACAAAGTAAAAGCTGAAAAAGCAGAGCCAAAAATCAGCAACTAGCAGCAGCCAAATAACCACAGATAGATAGCAGAAAACAGCAGCAACTGAACACAGAAAATGCTCCCAAAAACCTGGCTGAAATAGCAAGAAAGAAAGAGAGGCAGAGCAAGCCGAAAGAACTAGAAGAAAATTCATAACAAAATAGCAAACAGAGAACACATAAACTTATCTCCTGTTACTTCCTGACCGCAAGAATCAAATACTTTGCTCTCGGAAATTCTAGCCAACGGGCCTTGTGAATATATCCAGTTCTGAGCCAATAAAATCTGCAATTTAACAAAAAATTTCAGAGTGCCAACAAAGATTGGAAAGCTTGCTTTCGGGGTGAACTAGCCAAGAGGCCTTGAGATGTTTCGCAGTTCAAATCAAAGAAGGAGCAGTCAAAATATCAACTCAAAATTAGAGAAAACCCATTTGCTCATGGAAATTAACTAACCAACGGTCTTGAGACATATTTTCACCACAAGCACGAACAAGGTTTACTCTCTCAAGAACTGAAAAAAATAAAACACAAGAGCCAAACATCTCAAGTAAAAAGATTTCTTAGATTGAGACAAAGAGAGATGAATGATTATAAAAGAAGAATATTTACAAGAACTCTCCCATCTCTCACTTTCACACACACATGGAGAGAAATAAATGAAACCCTAATTCCACTCTCTCTCAAGAACATAAGCCCACCCATGGAGAGAAAAGTTTAACACTCATAGAGCACAAGCATTAGAGAAAATCCTAACACTCACACCCTTCTCTCTCAACTCTCTCCACTAGAGAGCACCCTCTATTTATAGCCTCCACTAATAGGATTACAACACACTTTATCTATTAGCTCTCAACTACTTTTAGCACTTTACCCATTAGCTCTCAACAACTCATCACTTTACCCATTCTCTCCTAACCAAATCTGCTTCCTTTATGCAGCCTTGCGCATTTACCAAAATGCCACTCTTGCATCTTCCTGGAAGCTTCCTCATTTCTTGTCATCCAAGCCTCGCAACCACTTCGAGTCCTCGCCGTCTTCGACACATCCGACCGCTCGACCTCAGCACCACCTGTGCCTAGTTCGGTCACTCCGTGGCTCGCCACAACTCAACTTCAAAGTCCTGCAGCCATTACAGACAAGAAAACACATCACATAGCACCGCACGAAATATTGTAATTAAATAATAGAATCAGTAAATAGCACAAACTCAAACTTTCCAGAGCACGTGTCAATTATTCATCACACACACAGGGTTACCTCCACATGGTCTCTCACTTCCATATTCCTCATGCTTGTCAGTTGGTTTAGCAATTTGTTAAGGAATGCACTACATGTCAATGTAACAAGACAAAGCATCTCCACCCTGCCAACCTCCTCCAACCCCTGCTCATGCCATCTCAGGTTTGGTCCGATGTGGCCATGGATTTCATCAAGGGACTGCCAAGGGCAGGTGGCAAAATGGTCATCCTAACAGTTATTGATCACCTTTCCAAGTATGCTCATTTTATTCTGCTAGCTCATCCCTATATTGCTACTACAGTTAGCAGGGCATTCTTTGAGAACATCGTCCAACTACATGGCATGCCAACCTCCATTGTTAGTGATCAAGATGCAGTTTTCACTAGTTTATTCTGGTAGAAACTTTTTCGTTTGGTGGGAGTGCTTTTGCACATGAGTTCCACTTATTATCCTCAGTCTGATGGCCAATCTGAGGTGGCTATTTGCGTTGTTTCACAGGAGATCAGCCAAAGTAGTGGATTCGATGGCTTTCCTAGGTGGGGCACTGTTACAATACTTCATACCACTCCACACTTCAGACTACGCCATTCAGAGTGGTCTACAAATGTGATCCTCCCTTCCTCCGCACCTATGAAAAAGGTGATGCTCGTGTGCTAGCCATTGATGACATGATGCTTGAATGTGATAAATTTTTGCCGAAGTACATGAGTGGCTCCTTCAAGCCCAACAGATTGCCAAACAAAATTATGACAAGCTGCACCACGAAGTGGTCTTTGCTGTGGATGATTTGAGACTAGCTACGACTTCTCCATAGGCCCGCTTTGTTCATATCTATGACACCGTCTGGCAAGCTTAGTCCACGCTACTATGGTCCTTATCAGATCCTGCAACATGGTGGGTCGGTGGCCTATCGCCTTCATTTGCCTCCGGGTGCTCGCATTCATGACATCTTTCTTGTCGGGTGTTAAAGAAATTCTATGGAGTTTCACCAGTCAGCACGCCTCCATTACCTCCCATGGTAAATGGCCGTGCTATTCCTTCTCTGGCTGCAACACTTAAGGGACATTAGGAGCTTGGCAAATGGCAGGTTCTTATCAAATGGCACGGTACTTCTTCGATGGATGCTACATGGGAAGATGTTACCAGTTTTCGGCATCACGCCACGACCAGACAACCGCAGTGGACCTGCCAAGCGTGAGCATGGCAACGACAGATGTGCTAGACACGCTACAGCTTGATGCTAGTGGCGGCCTGGAGTAGTTTGGGTCTTCCAAAGTCTTCCAATTAAAATAGATTGCTTTCCTATTTAGTTAGTATTAGATATGACATAGAGTTTGTTTCCTATTCAGTTGAGATATGCTATTAGAGATTGATTGTTAGGGGTTGTCCCATATATGGTGGCTGCCGCATCTTTGGAGAAAGCAAGAAAGCAGAGTTACCTTCTTCCCTCTCTTCTACCCATGCGTCTCCAAGCGCACGATGAGTCTCTGGCTGGCACCTCCACGCCGCTGGCGGCTCTTCAAACCTTGACCTCTGATTATGTGTTCATATAATCTCCGTCATTCACACCTCGGTCATAACAAAATCATTTGTTTCCTTGGTCTTGTTAAATGTTGCCTGTAGGTTGTTGTGCATATGATTAATGGATGGATTTTATTTCAGCATAGATTACTGTTTTGTTAATGTATTTCATTATGATAGGGAGCAGTGGGATTACGGACGAGAATACAAGCTAGAAGCATTTGCTTTGTAAATTGTCATTTTGCTACACATATGGAAGTTGTGAACCGATAGAATGAAAACTTTGACCATGTCTCTAGAAGAATGGGCTTTGCTTCCCATGGAGTGGATTATTGACAACATCAGGTATTTGTCCAATTGTATCCCATTAACTTTTCTGGATTTGTTAATGGGCATTCTGTAGGATCGAAGATGGCAACAGAGGGGGGTGAATGGTGCATTAAAATTTTCTCCCATATATTCAACAATCCTTCACTCCAATAGCTACAAAGCTATGAAGATTAGAATGAAAAACCATCACAAAACAAGTAAGACAAGCTACTAAAATTTTGGAGAAGAATCTGCAAAATTGGTAGTACCATTTTTATAATTATGGTACTACCGTTTTTTGGAAGTATCTTTATTTGCACTGCAGTACTACAAATTTTCAGAAGTACCTTTGTTTGCACTATGGTACTACTGATTTTTGGAAGTACCTTTGTTTGTACTGCAGTACTACCTCTCCTAGATAAACAGTGATTTTAGCACGAGTTAAAAACAAGAATTGAAAAAACTTTTGATCCGTAGATTCAAATGATATGAAAATTTACATGAATCTACTCTAGGATATCAAGAACCTATTCTAACAAATGATCATGAAAATCATGGTCAAAGTTGTGACTGTTGTGATATTAGCACAGCAGGGGTACAGGGTATCCTTCTCCATAGGAGTAGATAAGAGCTAAAAGAGAGCTAACCACGGGAAAGAGCTTGTTTGTAAATGAGTGGATCTGGCCCCCTCATACCCCCCTTAGGGGTTTATATATATGAAGGGTTTATAAATTCCCATTCTACCCCTTGATAAATACAAAAGGTCATTGATACATTCATCTATACTATTGGGCCTATTACATATTGAGCCAATTCCAATGCCCAGTTACGGGGGGCTAGACCACCTCCACAATAGTGACCTTTTTTAGTTTGTTGAAAGGTTGAACCAAAACAAGCTAAAAACACAAACGGTGAATACAACTTGCTCGTAGGTAAATGATGGCCAATATAGCTCTAAATATATACTCACATATCACAGCAAGCTAAAACACCAAAGAACACAACCTAAAAACCTTGAAACAAGAAATCACTCGTTGAGGTCAAAATCAAGTAAAACCGGATTTCTTCATGAACTTGCTATCAAAATACTTAGATGATAGGAGATTGATTTTTAGATGTTATCTCCATCTTAATCATATCCTTGGTACAACAATATCAAGATGAGTGAAGAGGAGAGATCAAAACCAACCGAAACAAGAGCTAATCAATAAAAATAAGAAATAGACATGGAGATAATCATAGATTGATGTATTGCCACACGAAGAGGTAGGTTTTACAACCACTCCACCTTGGAGGACAGAGAGCACCCAAGGCACTCAACTCTCAAACCCTAAGCCTAGACATGAAGGTACAAGAGAGATAGGTTGAATGGTTAACCACATGTCTCCATCGCAACCTCTTAAATAGGTAGGCAACCAGCCACACCTAGCCCCTAGTGGATCCTATCCACTAACACAATAGGAAAATTTGTTAACCCCACACACTGGTTTTCCTCACATATATCACTTATATATCACTTATACACGCAAAATGCATAAGTCCATATTTGCTAAATCCTTAGCCTTGATCCATCTCGATTAAACCAGCTCCACCTTGACCTAAACCACTCTACAATGCGTCGCCCATGTGCCCCGGTTTTGATCCCAGGTGATTTCTGGTATTTTGATCAAATTACCAAAATACCCCTCGTTAACCCGGTCAACACCATCCACTGCAAGCAATTGCCATGCTTGCCATGTGTAGGTGCACCATTAACTAGCCACACATCACCAAGTCTCTCCGTCCTAGTTCCACTGAACCATGGTTCACTTAGACTGTCCAAACCTCATGGTTCTATCTTGCTGTTCAAATTCGCCTTCAACATTTCCCGCCTTTCTTATGCCATAATTGAGCTCACCAACTCACTTGGCATTCTTGATCATTCTAGGTCTCAACTCCTTTGTGAGCCTAGCTCTAATCCTCACCATTGATCATGGTTGACTCTAAGTGATCTTGCACATCCAAAGACAAAGAAATTATTTCTACACATAAATTCTTCACAACTTGACCCATGTTAGCCAAAACATGCATCATGTAACCTTAATGCAATGACCCTGGTCAGCCCAACTCAATTCACAACTCAAAACACAAAATCATGTTTTTCTACCAAATCCAGTAGTACCGCTCTTCTAACGCTGGTACTACCGTGCTGCGAAACTTCCACTCCCAAACCCGGTACTACTGCATCGTGCAATCTAGAATTGGACCTCTTTGGAAAAAAATGTATCACTCCTCAAGCCGGTACTACCGCCCGGTGATATGACCTCTCCAACACCTACGGTACTACCACCCTGCGGTATAACCACTCTAATACCTGTGATATTACCGTTTTTCCAAAAACTTTTTAGAAAACAATCCAAACAAACTGCGATCTTTGCAAAATCACTTAACTACTCCACAAAATTTACAATGGTTCATCACAATATTAAACAGAACCTTCTCACATGGTCCTTCACATTCGAATTTGCAAATGTCTTGCAAACCTACTTATCACAATCAGCAATCATCTCATGGAAATGCAAGACTTTCATACTGTTAGACCATGTGGCTCGATGTAAGAAAATTTGGTGATAAATAATTGACAATGTTGTTTATTGTTACTTGAGACATGTGCGTGTGGACTGATGTTGGTCAAGTTGGAGAGAACTTGTGCTGAAAAATGTTCTTTGGTCTTTGCATGTGTAGGTTAAGTGTGGAGGTGATCGTGGTCGATGATGAGGTGGACCAGGACTAGGATGGGGAGATCCGAGGTTCAGGCGGTCAGGATGTCATGAGATAGTCGGCCTCATCCTTGAGCACGTAGAGATCAAAAGTGAATGATGGGTGGAGAAGATATAGGAGGTGCAGTCCTAGAGGCTTCGACGCGTGACGTGTTGGAAAAGTTAAAATTTTGGAAAACCCATATTAGGAAAGGTTTCGGGTCACTTATTTGTTGATTTAAATGCTCAAGAACGTAACTTGCTGTTTCAAGGGATTTCTCACAAAGAATTTGATCATATAGCTCATATTAATTTTGCCTACTTAATATGGAAAACTCTTTGCGATTATCATGAAGAAACTATTAAAATTTGGAAAGTGCATAAAAATCTTTATCAAAAAGAATATTCTGATTTTGCTATGAAGCCTGGTGAATCCATTGATGATCTCTTTGCTCGCTTTGAGAAAATATTGAGTAATTTACGTAGTGTTAATGTTATTCCTACTGATGAAGATAATGCAACTAAAATTTTGAGATCTTTAGATTCTAAGTGGTTGATGGTTGTCACAACTATTAATCAAACTGTTGATCTAGATATTTTAACTATGGATAATCTTTATTCTAGATTGAAAACCTATGAGATGGATGTTTTACCATCTAAGATCGATAAATCTTCATCTTTAACACATGTGACTAACCCTGTGCAGGCTGCTCCGTCGAGTTATTTGTCTTGTGTTTCTTTGTCTGCCCTACCTTTTCAGTGGAACAGTTCAAGCAACTCCCTGAACAGGACCTGGCATTTCAGGTTCGATTAGGTGTTTTGAATGTGATGAGCTAGGCCACATTAAGATGGATTGCCCCAAACTCAAGGGAAAGATGATCATGGAAGACAAGAATTATTGTCGTCGACCATCCAAGAACAAAAACACCAAGAGTGGTAATTTTAATTGCAAGGTTGCTAATAAGATCATATCGGCTATTGAATATCTTGATTTGAGTGATGTGGAATATGAGAGTTGCGATGACGACGACCACGACGATGATGCTTACATAGGTAAAAAGAAGAATGACGACTTCACGGACATGTGCTTCATGGCAAGGAGTGACGATGACAGCAATCCCAATGAGGTAAGATCGTCATATGATGAGCTTGAAGATGGTTTGATTAAACTTTCTATTGAACTGAAAAAGACCAAAAAGAAATTGAAAGAAAATAATTTTATTGTTGAAAGTTTAAACTCTAAGATTAATAGACTTATATTTTCTATTTCTAATGATGAATCATATGAGTCTTATCAAGTTTTACATTCTGAGATGGAGACTGCTAGATCAATTAATGCATCAAACTTCGTTTAAGTTAAGGATGTAACTGCTAAATTTGATGAATTAAAATTAGCACGTGACTCTTGTAATAATAAATTAAAATTTGCTAATGGTAAAATTGAAAAGCTCAAGTTTAGTTTCTCTACATGCTTACAGTCAAGTATTTCAAGTGCTCTATCTAAAGTTTGCTCTAAATTTGAATTGTTAGAAGCTAGACTTAATTTATCTCAGAAAATAAGTCAACAAATACTTTATCATGAGATATCTTCTTGATCTAACTGTCCAAAACTTAACACGGAAAAAGTAGCATTAACTAGACAACTTAATGATTTTGCTAAAAAGGAAGATTGGCCCAGTCTAGTATTTCTAAAAATCTTGTGAATGAACCTATTAGATATACAACTTGTCTCACTTTGGCTAAAGAAAATGGTACTTTAAGGACACTTTAGAGAAAATTTTCTTTTGGTAAGAAAAATCTAAATATGATTCTAGACAAGTCAAAAACAAATATGAAGAATTATGATCTAGGATTTAATTTTATTGTGCATACCAAGAATAATCCTCCTAAGGTTGTTAAGTTTCTTCAATTTGGAAAATTTGAAGTAAAGCCTGAACCAAAATAAACTATGTTTAAATCTACTAGTTTTGAGCAAAATTCAGTTGTTAATGTTGTAGGTGCTAGCTCATCATCTCAAAAGAATTTTAATTTTGTTAGATTTTACTGCACCTATTGTAGAAGAGATGGACACTTGCATGAATTTTACTTTAGGTGTGCTAAGAAAGAAAAGAGAGAAAGATTGAATGCAATGAAACAAAAATATATAGTCTCTTTTGTTATTCCTAGAACTAATGCGAAAGCTAGATTTTTAGAGAACTATTATGATGGCTTTAAATCTGCTTCACAAGTTGGTTTAGGATATAATTCAAATAATTCACGTTCTTTGTGGCGTTTTGATCGCCCACATGCACGTGATTTTGGCTCTAATTTTGTTGTTGTTTCTCCACATAGTATGTCTCAGTACTGGATTACCAAATCTTATTTCACTAACCCCAGTACTGTGAGATTGATGTTTCTTGTGATGTAAGAACAACTGACGAGGATAGAGATTATGAGCTTGATTGGGTTCGGTTCTTTACATCATTGCTTGATTGGAACACTTGATGGTTCTTCATTCTCTTTGATGGTTTCCAGGAAATTGTACTTTCTGAGAGACTATGTGGAAAAGGTGACGTTACTGTGGAGTTAGATTTCCAAGTTACTGATATTCTCATAAAACCGCTTGATTCTTCACATTTGCTCATTTGTGAAGTAAGTTAGGTGTGTTATATTCTATATGATTATTCTGAAGGGGAGCTTGTTGTTTAAAATTTTTAGAAACTTTGTTTATTACATTTGTCAAATAATTCATCAAGTTCAAACCATTGAAATCAAATGAGTTATAGAGCTCTCTCTATCGTATTTATTTGTATGTTGTGTAGTGTAACATCCTTATTTCAGATTCGTATTTATCCAAGCTTTGTTTTTCAAATTTTTTAGGTTTATTTGCTATTTTCTAGAGTTCTTGTTATTTTATTTGAATTTCTGAAATAGAAAAATTCCCCAAAATCCTCAGCAATCCAAGCTGTGGCTGCCATCGAGCGTCGAATCTCTTGCTGTTAAACATGTGATGCATCCGAGCAACTGAGCACTGTTTATTTATGCTTTCTCCGCTCACCGTTCGATTCCCCGGCCGAGCCACGCGTCGCGCATCCACCGGGCCGGGTTCTATTCACAATCAACGACTCCGGCGCCACCGTCCTGCTCGCGTGCGTCTCAGCGTCCGTGTCCGAGCTGGTCTCCGCCCCACGCGCGCCGTCTTTGAGCCGACCTCCTCTGTCCCCGTGCATAAAATAACGCACGCCGCCTCCTCCTTCCGTATCTTCGAGCCGCCGCCTTCCTCACTAGGAGCTTCACCATGTTCGCGCCTCACCGCAGCTTGCCGGAGTTCGTCGATTCAAACGCGACTTTGAAATTGAGTTGCGCGCCATTTCACAACCCGTCACCGTCATCATCGCACCTCGCTGCCCTCGTCGAAGACCCGACGTCCCGTGCCACTACCCCATCCCGCACTCACCGTCGTGTTCTCCAGCATCGGTCGTGTCGCTCCGCCTCTCGGTTCCTGCGCCCGTGCACTCACCCGCGGCGCCACGCTCTGATGCCTCGTGCCACATGCCAGCCATGCGTCATTCGTCGGGCCATCAGATTCCCCCATCACAGTCTTCCAACCAGATCTAAAACAACGGTGGGGATCCTTCCATGCGTCAGCACCATCCGCACCCACGCTACACTGATGGTTCAGCTTCTCGGTAAGCCCAGTCTACCTTGAGCCGAGAGACTGATAAGCTGGTCCCACCTAACAGTCGCACTGTGCCATAGACCTGTGAACCAAATCCGTCTGAGTCAGCAGCCCGCTCAGCTGATAGCTCAGCCCTAACTGCCACGTGGTGCATATGTTTGTGCCACATCAGCATCTGGCCGGCCTAGATGCCATGTCAGCATGCCACGTCAACATTCCACGTCAACGTCCAGGTGTCAGCCTAGCTAGTTGCCACGTAAGCCCTAGCCACCACGTCAGCACCCACCGCCGTGCACTGTTCCGTGCACCGCGTCCACCATGAACCAGCCTTTCTATGCACCGAGTCCACAGCACAATAACTTTTTTGATTTTCCAGTATTTTTTGTTCAATTAAATTTTTCAAGAGTCCGTTCTCCTCCGTCTTAGCTCCGATTGACTCTATTCTTTTTTCTAAATTCACTTAAAATAGATATCTATCTGTTGGTTCTAGTTTGGAGTTTATTTGAATTTTATTTGATTTTTGTGCCTCGGTCTTTTTCTCTCTCGTTAGATTGCATCTTCGAAGGAGCAAGAGCACCACCAGAAGATCCAGAGTTTCTCAGTGAGAAAGGTCAAGGCAAGTCATGTTCTTTGATTATGTTGAACGTAGTTTCTAATCTATTATTTATATATATTTTTAAATTATCTTGCATCGCTATTTTATTATAAACCCTTGTACTTGGTAGTCATCATCCCAATTGATTAATCCCTTCTTGATAATTTTGAAAATCATAAATTAATTATCACCATAGGTTGACAAATTATTTAGTGATACCATATTAGTTGTCACATGGGTGGTACGGTTATATGCTTAGTCATGCTTATAGTTGAATGGGTTCGTCATCACATGTAATTAATTAATTTGACTTAATGGGTCATTGAATCGTGGTTGGAGCCATGGTGAATCGTGGTTGGAGCCACAGTTATAAAATTTGTGTGACATGAATTGGTGTGCCATTGACGTTTGTTATACAAAATTGATTTTTACTTAGACGAGTGATTGTGCAGTTAAGGGGAAGTGTGGATTCATTTGAGGAATGTGAAAGTCTCGCTGAGTAATGTTAAGGACTTAACTTTCTATGCCATTGATCTGAGCTTTACTGTGCAAATCACATGTCTAATATGGGATAGACCTCGCTGATTAATTTGGGATATTTCAATTTCAATATCGCCGTTGTGATGAACATGGTTGCTGATTTTCATGAGGCGAAAGGGGGGGTGTGATGTGAAACCCTAGTGGGCGGGATTGAGTTGAAGTTGAACTTTGTAAAGGCCTTGTTCTGATTTTCTTTAACATGAGTATTATCACATCGTGTGGGTACAGTTGTGCAAATTTTGCAGAGTGTAAAACTATTCGAATAACCATATCCCCGGTTATGGACAATGTTCGGTGATTTCACATGAGAGGTAGAAGTTTCACAAAAACCTGGTTGGTTGCCATTGGAAAGTGAATAGTTAGTTCACTGTTGGTTTAGCTTGTGAATGGGTGGTTCACAGGTGGTTTATTCAATTTCGTTGATTAATTATTTATTATTATTTTTATTTAAAGTTCACTTTTAATCTATTTACTATATTTATTTTAAAATATTGCTTTCTGTAAATTAACCTTTCAACCATCTGTTGATAACCATTGCATATTATATTGCATTCATTTGTTACAAACGACTTACTGAGACCAATGTACTCATGGCTTTATGCCCACTGTTTCTAAGTTGAGGAAGAGAAGCTATACCAGCAGGGGTATCAGAGGGAGCGTACTTCAGTGATTTCACGGATTAGGCCTTCTCTTTCTAGTCGATTGCCTATGGGCATGTCGAATGGCTTCTACGCTTATATCTGTTTTTCGCTACTAGATTTTAAGCCCCTCAGGCTAGTAAGTTGTAAACTTGGCTATAAGGTCGTATTTTGATAATTATTAATATTTGAGTTTTTTCTTTATTTTATTGTGTATAAGGTTGATATTTTATTTATGTTAAACTATGTGCACTAGCATGATCATAGACTAGTACAATATACATAAAGAGTCCGGATTCCCATATTCGGGTCTCGACATGTAACTTGGATCATGACTGGTTATAATTAATTTGTTGCACTTGAACTAAAATATGACATGGCAGAATACGTTAACTAGATTGATTATAAATAGTACTTTGTGATGTTCATCTAAAAGGATTAGCTGATTATGAGTCTTATTTTAAATCTTGGCTCGAGGCTTGTATGTTTCATATTGTAATCTTTTTATGATCACTCACTTTGGCATGTTATAAAAAAATAAGAAAGAGGCAATTGAAAATATATATGCTTCAAGCATGCTATGATAAAACAAAAATAAAAGCACAAAAAGTGCATAAAATAAAAAAGAAGTATGCTTCAAGCATACCACCATATAAAAGAAGTATGCTACAAGCATGCCACATGCTTAAGAATTGAGTGTGGAGCAATAGATTTCTACATGAGACTACTAGTTCATCTAGATTTAAGGTTTGCTTCACTTTTAGATTTTGACTTTTCATTGTGATATCTCATTATACTCTTTATAATTGGTTTATTCATTGTTGATATGCATATCATTATTATAAATTATTTAATCATGCTCAAGACTGGTTTTGACATTGCTATATGGTATATAACTTTATATGATCTAGATAGCTCTATTCAAAAAGATGGTTTGGTTAATTTATTAAATCAATACAAAGTGACTTGGATAATATACAAAGCTTTTTAATTTTTACTCTCATTGCACCTTCTTAGAATTATTCCTCCTCTGAAGTTTCTTGATAATTATATTGCCAAAAGGGGAGAAATTGGAGAGAATAGAGAGATATTGGAGAAACTTGAAAATTTTGCCAAAATTGCTTCTCTCATGTTGAGGGGGAGAGATTTAGAAGAGATTTGAGATTTGTGGCTTAAAATGCTTGTTTGGCTTCAGTTCTTCACTTAGATCTGTTGGAAGTCATGTTATTATAAGGTATTGTCAATGTATTCATCAAGAGGGGATTGTTAGACTATGTGGCTTGGTATAAGAAATTTTGGTGATAAATAATTGACAACATTGCTTATTGTTATTTGAGACGTGTGTATGCGTGGACTGTTGTTGGTCAAGTTGAACAAAACTTATGCTGAAAAAATGTAAAAATAAAGGGTCTGTTCTTTTCGGCTGCGGCTTATGGCTTTTGGCTGAAATTTTTGAATTTTAGCTATTTACGACAGAGATTACGGAGAGAGATACTCGCTTACGATTTTGGATAGTACAGATATTGGACTTTTAACGTGTACTATAATTAACTTGTAGATTCCATCTTAAAAAAATACTCCGTTTGAAAGTTAGGTACTGTAGCAAAAGCCAAAAACCGTTTTAAGAAGCTGAAAAGAACAGGCCCTCAATAGGAAGGCATAGTATTTATTCTTGCATCACTGCTGCATCTTAATTGCTTAGGGTGTTGTGTAATTCATCACATCAATAGAAAGGCAGAGCATTGCTTTTTGCATCACACGAGAGGAGACTCCCATCATGTGTAGGCAAAGCTCGAAGACATCTTGCAGCTCCTGAAAGGACGGCACCTGTTGGACCAGACACCACGATCCATCTAATCTAGCAGCTGCTACAGTAAATGGAGAGAAAGAAAAATTGTTATTTTTATGTTGTCTTTTGTTCCCTGTTTTTGTGAATAGGTTACAAGACACTAGATTTAAGAAAAGATTTACTGCGTATTGCAATCATTCATTCCACTCTGATTGTCATCGACAATCCTACACATACTGTCATACACTATTACTCAACTTGTTTTGATGTTACAGTTTCTGGTCCTGCTGGTCATCTTCTTCGTGGAGCAAATGTATGCTGTTGGTTCATCTTCATTTTTTTAGTGTATAGAGTTATTGCTAGATCCATATTCTGAGATGTAAACATACCAAAATGTTGCCATGACAGGGATCAAGAATGCCTGAGTTGTCAGATACGGACATGATTGTCTTTCTTGGTGATTTTAATTACCGGCTTTATGATATTTCCTATGATGAGGCAATGGGCTTGGTTTCCCGAGATGCTTTGACTTGCTGAGTGAGAATGACCAACTGCGAGCAGAATGACCATGTAGGGCTTGGTTTCCCTACATGGCTAAAGGTGGGTTAATGCTTTGTGTGACTCTCCTTATATTGCTGCATTTCATTTAAATGATCTAATTATAGCTAGGGGTAGAGCCAAGAGTTGGATATAGGGAGGCAACATGGACAACAAGCGCGCACCACATGTACGTCGATGAAGCGTGAGATTGAGAAGGCTAATCTGGTCCTGGTGAGCTGGTGCCGGCAGCTCGCGCGCACCGCGGCGCCGGGAACGTGCTCGAGCTCGTGGACGAGAGGTTGGAGGGAGGCTACGACAAGGATCAGGCCACGCTCTGCGACTCTGCGTGCAGCTCGCGCTGCTGTGCCTGCAGTCAACTGGGTTATGCAACACAAGCTGGCTGCCATGGACGGTGTGGAAGAGTTTGATGCCGTGGACGTCAATAGTGACGACACTCCATGTCTCACTTTCTCGAATGGACATGTTAATGTGGCATGAGAGTAGTATATCCTGGAATTCTACCTAGATAAATAACGTATCTTGAAAAAAAACTATTTACTAGCTAGCACAGGCTAGTTCGTAGAATATTAATTTATCTTGATCCTATTTATATATACTAAGCTCCTCCACAAGCCCTTAACTTAATCTTTGGCGGGAAAAGGATGGGAATTCTCTCACTAAGAAAAATTAAGAATTTACATTCCACAGTTACCGCTTGAACCAGATCGAACGGACAATGTCCCCTTCCACTGCTTTCTTCCTAGCTGCATGTTTGGGGGGTTGGCAAATCTCTCAAGGGCGTTGGGGGGTGCCAGGCCCCCCTGGCCCCCCTCTCTCTGCCACTGATTATAGCATGATACAAACTTTGTACAGATGACTTCCTCGGATTTAGGTAGACATTAATTGCAGAGCAGTAGAAAGTATAGGAACTACAATCAATTATTTTTAGTGTTAGATGCCTCGGTTAGCATATTAGACATCTCGGTTCCTGACCCATACTTAAGACATGGTATAGTTTCATACTTACCTCCTCACCTGCCTGACATAGTTTCATACTTACCCCCTCACCTGCCTGGCATGATCTATATATGTAACCTTTGATTCTTCATTCTATTCATTGTGTGATTGCCCTAAATATTTTGCGCTCTCATGGTATCAGATGCGATCACTTCTACGAGCGCACCCTTCCGCTAATTCCACCAACATGACTGACACAGACAATGCCGTCATCGCCGCGGCGATAGCCTGCTCTGAGGCCGCTACTGTTGCTTCCCTCTACGCTTAGGCATATGGTGTCCTCAACATCAAGACCCTCGTCTCTGTCGTCCTTGACCTCGCCTCTCCAAACTACAACAAATGGCATGACCTCTTCCTCATCACCCTCGGCAAGTATGCCCTCTCCGACCACATGCTCTCCAACGACGCTCACCCTGATGTCACCGACTAGGTCCGAATTGATTATCTCACTCTCTCGTGGCTCTACGACACCATCTCTACCGAACTCCTCAAGATCGTGATGACACCTACCGCCACGACGCGGCTCGTATGGGTGGGCCTGAAGCAACAGTTCATCGACAACAAGGAGGTTGTGCCCTATACCTAGACACGGAGTTTCGTAACTTCTTCTAGGGTGACCTCTCCATCTCCAACTATTACCGCAAGCTGAAGAGCATGGCCGACGCCCTTGGCGACTTTGGTGAACCAGTGCCCGGTCGCACCCTTGTTCTGTCCATTCTACGTGGCCTGAATGAGAAATTCGCATACATGGAAGCCCTGCTGGTGCGGTAAAAGCCATTCCCCTTGTCCATCGAGGCTCGCACCGATCTGCTACTCCCAAAATCATGATGTCGCCGCGACCCTCTGCTCCCTCCATAGACCTCATCGCCACAACCTCTATAAGCAATGGGGTCCCAGCGGTGGTGTCTCCGGGGGTAGTGGCAGCACGTCCAACCGCCGCTCCACTGGCGCCCCCAGGGCACTCCCTCTGGTGGCATCGGCGGTGGGAGTGAATCCATTCATCATCGTCGCAGCGATAATGACAACATCAGCAACAAGATCGGTGGCGAAGGTGCTAGTGGTCACTCGGGAGCGGCACCTCTGGTTGGCTGTCCTCCTTCCATAACCCTTGGACTGGCACCATCTAGGTGTGGCTCAGGCAACTCTATCCAAGCTAGGCCCTCGGCCTCCTCGACCTACACGCCCCTAGCCACCGCCCCAGCCGTGCCACGGTGGTGTGCCCCAGTCGCATGCGCTGGCGGCCAACCAACTCCAAGCTAGCTACCAGCTACCTTCATACCCACCGCCCACGCCGTGGCCTCCTTGGGTTGGTCCCAGTCTTGCGCCTCTCGGTCTTGGTCCATGGGATCATCAGTCATTGGCAAACTCTTTCAACACTATGACTCTTGCTTCCCCGCCAACCACCAACTGGTACATAGACTCTGGTGCAACCTCGCAAATGATGTCGAACGATGGTAACCTCTCCCACTCCCATCCCCTCACTCCTTCACTCCTTCCACCATTGTTGTCAATGATGGGTCTCTGCTACCCGTCACCTTCACTGGTTCCACTAGTCTTGACCCTCTTCATCTTAATAATATTCTTGTCACTTCACACCTTATTAAGAATCTTGTTTTTGTTTGTCAATTCACTACTGACAATAATTGTTCCGTTGAGTTTGACCCTGTTGGTTTTTCTGTAAAGGATCTTCATTCCCAAAATGTGATCACCAGGTGCAATAGCTTTGGACCTCTCTACCCCTTGCATATGCCAACGTCTACTTCCCCTTCGTGCGCACTCATCGCCAACGCCTCAACCTCCCTGTGGCATCGTCGTCTCGAGCACCTCGGCCATGAGTCCCTATCTCGCTAGTGCGTTCGCCATTGGTTACAATAATGAACCCACTAATACTATCTATCATGCATGTCAACTTGGTCACCATGTGTATCTACCTTTTTCTACTTCATAGTCTCATGCTCACAAGACTTTTGATTTAGTTCATTGTGACTTTTAGACCTCACCTATCGTCAGTGTATCCAGTTACAAATATTATTTGGTTATTCTTGATGATTACTTGCATTATCTTTGGACGTTTCCTCTACGACTGAAATCCAATACTTTTGCCACTATCTTGCACTTTTTCTCTTACATTGCTACTCAGTTCGGTGCTAAGATCAAGAGTATTCAGAGCGATAATGGCCATGAGTTTGACAGCTCCACCACTTGCACCTTTTTCCTCACCCATGGTGTTGCACTCTGCATGTCATGTCCATACACCTCTCAGCAGAACGACAAGGTCGAACGCATTATTTGTTCCACTAATAACATTGTCCGATCTTTTATGTTTCAGGCCAGCTTCCCTTCCTCTTACTGGGTTAAGGCTATTTACGCCGCTACCTACCTTCTCAATCGCCAACTCACAAAAAACTCTCAATTTTTTCACACCTTTTTTGCGCTCTTTGGTGTTTCCCCCTCCTACTCTCACCTTCGAGTTTTTGGTTGCAAGTGTTACCTAAACCTTTCTGCTGTCGCTCCTTACAAGCTTTCTCCTCACTCCACCATGTGCGTGTTTCTCGGCTACCCGTTCAAACATAAGAGATACCGATGCCTCGATATCTCCTCCAATTGGGTCATCATCTCCCTCCCTATTACATACGACGAATCATCTTTTCCCTTTGCCAAGCTCGCCGCCCACCCTCCCCACTAACCTTGATTTTTTGTTGGAGCTTGATCACACACTGATGTCCATTGGGCCTCCGTGTCTTGTAGGTCTCAGGTGCTCCTCCTGGTGTGACCCACCCACTTGTGCTCCTACCAGCCGTGGTGCTAGACGGGCGTTGCCTCCCCTTAAAAGCATCTAAGCCTCTAAAAATAGTTTTGGTAATTAATGACAAGGACCAACTTTTGGTCCCCAAGCCAAGCGGTAGTACCGCACCAAAAATCAAAACTACCGATGATTGGAACTATCTCGATTTCAACGGCGGTAGTATCACGACGACTTTCAAATGGCTAGTTCTGACGTTCTGATATAGCCGTTATACGTTGCTACAGTACAATACGATAGTTCCGTAGTTTACACAACGATACTATCGATTTTCCTAATTTTTCAGGATTATTTTATGCAACGACTATATTTGGTTGGTGGGAGTATAAATACCCTCCACCTGCTTAAAGACAGCAAGGAGACACTTCATTGAATATCTTTGAGTTTTGGGCAACCTCTCCACACCTCATTTCTCATTGTGCATTCATTTGAGGTAGTTGAGCCACATCAAATGCATTTTATCTCTAGATTTATCCGTTGGCACTTGATCGCCATCAAGCGAAGTTGTGATTTGTTACTCTTGGTGTTTGCCGGCACCTAGACAGCTCGGTGGAAGATCATGAGGTGATCTCTTCAAGAAGATTTTGAAGAGACCTGACACCAATTTATGAGTAGTTTGGTATCCACCATCTCTGGAGCGAAGGAAGGGCAACTAATAGTGGATTGAGGAGTTGTGTCTTAATTCGTGGAGCCGGTTCCAGTCACTTGGGCTTTCCTCAATGTGGATTAGGGGAAACTGGCAAGTTTTTGAATACCACAGTAAAATATCGTGTGTCTATTCAGTTATCTTTTTATCTCTCTCTTGCATTTATTTATCTAGCAATTTGTGATAGTGAATCTTGTTTGTGCTAGAGATATTTGTAGAGATTAATCATTGTGGTACCTTAGGTTGACTAGAATTGAATATATTTTTATTTTTATTGTAATATCGCTTAGTTAAAATTGTGATCATTAAATTTAGAAGACTAGAATTTTATAACCTCCTATTCACCCCCCTCTAGTCGGTTATCCTTGACCTTACACCCCTGCACTAGTTGTGCGTGGCCCCAGTGTGCCTACGGCTCCCGACATCATGTGCGTTCCAGCGTGCCCATGCCCACGCCTGTGTTGCTGGTCGACAATGCCTCTTCCTCACCTATCGCTTCATCTGCAGTTGTGGTAGCACCCAATTCTCCAGCCACAGCTCCTCCTGTGGCAGTGGAACCACACGATGCTCCTACCACGGCTCTACTAGTTGAGTCACCAGCTCCCGCAGGGTCATTCTACCGCAGCTTCCCCCAGATTTTGTGCCATTCCAGTTGGTTGAAAACTCCCACGCCATGGTGACTCGTGGAAAGCATGGTTTTTGGTAGTCGCTCACCCACATGAACCTTTATGCTGCCACTCTGTCTCCTGTTCCGACCATATACCGGGGTGCTCTCATCGACCCTAATGGTGCAATGCCATGGAGAAGGAATACACTGCTCTTCAGGCTAACAACACATGGACTCTTGTACCACGGCCATCCAATGCCAATGTGGTAACTGGGAATTGGATTTTTTTTAGCATAAGCTAAATCCGGATAGCATTCTTGCCCACTATAAGGCTCGTTGGGTTCTTCATGGTTTCACACAATGTCTTGACATTGATTTTGATGAGACTTTTACTCCAGTCATCAAGTCGGCCATTGTTCGCATAGTTTTCTCTCTAGCCCTATCTCGGTATTGGCCTATCCACCAGCTGGATGTTAAGAATGTGTTCTTTCATGGCACATTCTCTGAGACTGTCTTATGTTTATAGCCGGCTGGATTTGAGGATTCCTTTCACCTGGATTATGTTTGCCGCCTCAACAAATCTCTCTACGGTCTCAAACAGGCACCCCGGGCCTGGTACAGCTGTTTTGTGGCTTACTTGGTGTCTCTCAGTTTCATAGAGGCAAAGTCTGACTCTCTTTTTGTGTCTCGTCAAGGCGGTGACACTGTCTACCTACTACTCTACGTGGATGACATTATGTTGGCTGCTTCTTTGGACAGTGTGCTTCGCCGACTGATTGCCTCCCTCCAACAAGCTTCTTTTTATGAAGGATCTGTAATGCCCTAAACATCTTTATGGCATCCCTAGGAATATTTAGCGGAATCGTAGAGCTTCTCGATGTTTCGACGAATCGCAGAAGGTGGGAATAAACTTGCGGAATTGTCCAAAGTGAAAAATAAATTAAATAATTAAAAATTGAGGGAGTGGGCTGCCTTGAGGGGTGGGCTAGCCACTTTGGGCCAGCCAGCCCAAAGGGCAGCCGCACCCCTTAAAACCCCCTAGCTGAATTCCCCCCTCCCTCTTGGCCGCCACCCCTCTCCCCTTGCGCCTCCACTCCCTCCATTTCCTGCTGCCCTGCTGCTTTCCTGCAAAGGTGTGATCAAAGAAGAGAAGGGGAGAAGAGGAGGAAGAGAAGGGAGAAGGAGGAAAGAAAAGAGGAAGAAAAGAGAGAAGAGGAGTGATCTTGTGGGATCACCTAGGTAATTTTTCTCACCTTAATTCTCTTATATTTTAGTTGTAATTAGGGTTTATGTCTTGAGATTAGAAGTGATCTAGCGGGATAATCAACCGATTAGCATTAATTTGCTATTTGCACGTAGGCTGATTCGAGCAACTCGTTTGTTCGTCTAGATTAGAGTATCAAGAAGATTTTTCCTGCAGATCTAGTCAACATAAAATTGGTAGAGGACGTCCAAACCTAGCTTCTGTATTTTTTTTAGATTTTTTGTCCATGGGGTTTGGGCGCAGCAGAGATTGGAACTATGCTGTGTAGCAAAGGAGTAGTCAGAATTTTGTTTCTGTTCAAGTGTAGTTTCAGAGGGGTAAATGAATTTTATGATTTTTCCCACAATAACAAAAGTTGTAAGAAATCATGTAAATTATCTTTTGTAAAAAATCATGATTTTTAGATCATTATACTGAAGGTGGGATTCGGTAGAAGCTTGCTGGCCAGATCGCCAAAGTAGAGTTTCTCCTCATTGTAGAATTTTTTCTATAGTTTCCAGAAATATTATCGTTTACTATGCTTAGCCTAGTAGATTAAAATATACGAAAAAACAAGCAGTGACGTTGCAGTGGGCTGGGCGTAGGATCGACGACTTGAGAGGGTATTGTTGGGTTTTGGGCTTAGCGGTATTTTATTTTTGTCGGACCCCAGAGCAATGACTCCTGGATGCTTTGTGTAAATCGCACTAGTTCAGGATCAAGCTAGTGCACATAGTGGATAACAAAGATTTATATCATGTACAATGATATTTATTTATTAACTAAATATGGGTCTGATGGCCAAAGTTTACATCAATGGTTCATAAATCAAAAATAAGTATAAGCAGCAGAAGAAGAACAATAAAGTAGCAGTCCATCCTGCTTGCTCACAGGCGAATGACTGTAAGACGTGGCCTACTCGTCATTATTCTCACCGAAAATAGTGAATGAAGTAACATGAGTATATAAAGTACTCCACAAGTTACACTAGGAGGTTTAACAGAGTTCATGCATGCATAAGGATTGACAATGGAAGGCATAATAGGTTATTTGTGTATAAAAGCATAATTAAAGTAAATACAGTAAACAGATTTAAAAGTTGAATTTGATACAATAGATAGAAAGAGTAATTTAACAAAATAATATCGTTAGTGCATGCTCCGACCAAACACTAACCTATTCACAGGTATCTCACCTAGTCCATCTTTTCTAAAAGATCTCATACGGATTTCATCCATCCATATGCTTTTTCATCTCTCATAGATTCCATCTATCCATAGGCCTTTTCAGAAATTATTTTAAAAACTAAAGTCTAATCCATGAAAAATTTTCCTCGACTTGCCCATGACCATGGGCACAGCTATCCAAGATAGATTATACACTCTACAAAGGTTGTACAGTTTTACCCATAAGATATGATTATCTCATTTTATCGGCCATTACACGCTTCTGTAGGCGTGCGACTGAGAAAATCATAACAAGGCCTTTACAATGCTAAGTCTTCAACCTGATCACGCTGCCACTAAAATTTCACCACAACATGAATCCACAAGTTGGAACCCCCTCTTGTGCCGTGTAAGACTTCTCATAGCCTACGCCACGCTAACTTTCAACCTATAGCGAGACCAAAGTTAGAACCTCACAAATTAGTCAGTCAGGACTGTCCCATACCAGTATTGTGGTAGTACGATATGGCTTTACAACAGTAGCTCACAGACTGATCTTTAACTTGACTTAGGTTCAAACCACATACCCTTTGTGCCTGACAATCAACATTGTGTCACCGAACACCAATGTATGCCAGCACCCATCACCAAACCATTAGCCTAGGTCCAAACCAAGTTTTTATATTTTGCTTTGAAATATTCATATACCTTCTTGACTCACCGAAGTCAAGAATAGACTTTAGAAAATTATCGTTTTCAAGTGAAACAAATATTTCCACTTAAGTCATTCTAGGCGTGGCTAAGCAATTCTATAAAATTTTTAATCAATACTATTGTACTAACTAGATTTTCATCTAAGGTGACAAGGCATAAGAAAGTTTAATATCAAATTTGGCCACACACAAAGGATCTGGGTATAATTAGAATTTAAATTGAATTTAAACTAGGTTTGAATAAAAGTACGTATGCATAATAATTTTAAAAACAATATAAGTAATTTAAATTACTAGAAGCAACATGATCAAAGGTGTAACTTGCCTTACTTCGAAGTTTGCTGAGGTTTGCCAAAATTATACTCTCCGGTTTAGTCGTAGTTTACACGTGAAAAGATAGAACAAACTAAACTCAAATAAAATCCAAATAAACTTCAAAAATTCAAAAAGAGTCCAGAAATGAGTAGTTTAGGATTTTAGAAGAATTTAGAAATTTGAACGGGTCCAATCGAAGTTAAAATGAAGAAGAACGACTTCTGGTAGTTTGAATTCCAAATAAAGGAATAAACGAAATTCTTGGAATTCTTTTCTTTGTGAAGGAAAGGTAGTCGGAAGCTACAATATTTGTGTATGGTTGAAACCATGATCGAAGGCATAGTCGAAGTTGTGGTCGAAATCGTGGTCGAATCAACGGTTGAAGTTGCGAAGGTCAAAGTCGAAGACGGAGACTCCAAGTATGGATGAAGTCGAAGTCGAAGATTCGGACGAAGACCCAGTTGAAATTGTACAGTGGTCGAAGAACACTATAGCAGTCGAGAACAAAGGGTAGTCGGAGTCGAGTAGTCATAGAAGGAGTCTTGTGTGTGGTAGGGATGGCAATGAACGACAGTGGTCGAAAGCGACTATGGTGGAAAGCGAAGGTGGTCGGAAACAGCAGTGGTAGAGGCTTAGAGCGAAGAGTGATAGCGGTCGAAATAGTAAGCGGTAGAAAGCAACTGTGGTCGAAGATTTTATGGCAGTCAGATGTTTAGAGTGGTCAGTGGTTTACAACGTCGTAGTTGCTGATAGGAGATAGATGGAGACGGTAGTGGTCGGGAGCGATTGTGGTCGTAAGTGACTGTTAGTCGGAAAAATAATAGTGGTTGAATGGATTGGAGGTTACACCATGGTCGAAGTAGTTACATTGGGTAGATTTTCAGGTGGACGAAAGTAGTGGCGTAAGAGAAGGGAATGGCTTAGTAGAGTCCGTTAGATAGAAATCGGACGGTGAAGATGCACGGAGAAATTTGGACCAGCTAAAAGTTTAGAGGAGTTTGGATAGTCCAATTGGTCCTGAGGGACGTTCGGACCATCCAAACGGCGATGGGCAGGGATGGCGGTGCGGGGCACGGCAGCGGTTGGCGAGGGGCGCAAAAGAGAGAGAGGACTATGAGAAGTACGTTGGTGCTCTTGTGCATTACCGCAAGTGGCTGGAAGGTGGTCAACGGCGAGGTGTAGCGGAGGCGGGGTACGATTATCGATGGCGGAGACTCTCTGACGATGGATTGCTTGGAGAAGGGGCGTCGAAGGTTCTCGCGGGCCGGAGGAAGGTCACCGGCGGCGGGGTACTCCGGTAATGCTCTAGCTCGGGAAAAGGGTGAGGAGGTGTGCGCGGTCCCGTCGAAGATGTTGGTGGTGGCGGCGATGTTTCGACGGTGAGGAGACTGAGCCAATGACCAGTCAAAAAAATTCAAAAATTATAAAATATATATATTAAAAGATAGATTAAGAATTTAGATGAATTTAGAAACTGGAATCACTTGATTCGGAGTTCGAACGGAGGAGAACGAGCGATTGAAAAATTGGCGGATCAGAAAATTCTGGAAAAAGAAAAAATCAAGAATATTCCCCTGTGCGGAAAAGTAGCTTTTGGTGTTTTGGCCATGGCGTTGGTGAGGAAAGACCTGGGAGGTGAAGCTAACTAGCAAAATGGGTTACTAAAGACCCGAGGCACATGTAGGAAGTGACGGCACGTCAAACGGAACACGGTGACGACATGGACGGCGCCAATGACATAGGGTTACAGAAAAGAATATTTTTCGGGCATGGAACATAGAGAAGTAAGGTGACCACGGCTTAGAACGCGGTGAGGCGAAGGTAGGAAAATTATCGGCTAAGCTGAAAACTCATCGAAGGTGACACAATCATCGTTTGAACGATGTCGGTAGAGAAAGACTAAAAATTCAATATCTGGTGCTCGGTGAGGCGAATCCAAAACCATCTGAAACGTAGCCACCTGGAATGGTTTGGTACGTTTTGACATAAACGGATTCTTGAAAGCATCCCCAGATAGATAGGGACGCGAAGTGCCATTTGCGGCCATGGCTAAGCGTCGAACGCAAAAATTTATGGAAGGTTTTTGGACAAATGGAGGGGAGTATGGCGTAAAATGGGTCGAGACAAACTCAACAGCGCAGACGGCTCGACCAACAGACTAGCAAAACGCAGTGGACAAGACTTCATGTAGCCGATAGGCTGACATCGACATTCCGGGCAAACGGAAAGAAGATAGCATGTGAGAGTTGCGGTGAAACGAACAGTAGAACGTGGGGAACATGATGCTCACCTTGGTTTTGGTTGAGCATGCATGGTCGGTCGGTGGCGACACGAGGAATGGCGACCCGATTTGGCCCACAGTGGTGACGATGCTCCGACGAAGGCGAGAGGAGCACCACGTAGAACGCGTTGATACGAAGCCGGAGATGTGGTCAGAAGTGGTGGGGCTCCACTATAGGCGACACAATAGGCCGAGGAACGACGCTTGGAACACAAATGTAAAACTTCGATTACGGCTAAGAGAAGAGGAGTGGGGACTTGAGATTTTCGGAGTTGAGAGAGGATGAGGAGGGGCTCACGGTGCTCCCTTTTATAGGGTCTAAGGTGGTCCAAGGAGGGAGATTAAGCAACCATGTCTTTGAATGCAATGGGTTAAATTCTCGCGAAACGGCTCATGAATGAGGGGAAACAGTGGGGAATGGAAGGTCTCGATGAGAGGAAGTGAATGCAATTAATTTCATGAAAAATGGTTGAGAAAATCAAAAGTTCTAAGAGGTTGAAAAAAAGCTTCAAAACGCGTTTCATGGTGCGCACGTTCTCTTTAGGAAGAAGATAGAGAGAAGGGAGAAAAGAAAAAAAAAGAAAAAAAGAAAATTCAGAAAAAATTTTATAACAATCCTTGGAACCTGAAAAGACCAAATAAAATAATTTTAGGATTAATTGATGTTTATTTTAATTTTTAAAAATATTTTTCTTTTTTAGCTTTAAAATAATACAATAAATTACAAACAAAGATTAAAAATCTTAGAAACAATCATAGAGATTTCTAAAGCTATTTTGAACTTATAAAAATATTTTCAACTAAAATTTAGGTATTTTTTTATAAAATATTTTTTAACAGAAAGGCTTTCTTTTTTAAGAAGAAAATTAGGTCAACTAAAATTTTGAAATTTCAAGAAACCAAATAACTTTGATTTTTATTTTAAACTAAATTAATTATTATTTTATTTATTTTTATTTTATTTTCTTGTTTAAAAAAAACTTGGGATGTTACAATTTTCTTAAGATGTGGATGTATTGCTGTAGTCCTATGCTGAGAGATGATTTTTGGATAAGTGCCTTCGCTCCTGATCGTGCTGGAGTGCTTCATTTCTTCGGTAGAGGCAAGTAAACATAGCGGTTGTACTATCGTTTAACTTGTTAATTTTACTACATTCACATTAGATAATTCTTTTAATCCGAGATGCTCTGCTGTTGCTACATGTTTTCTTTAATGTGGTCTATATGGTAGCATCTTAAGAATCAATTATTTATGCTTTTGATAGATTAATTGTGGTTATGTGGCAATTGTTCTTAATGAAATATATGTGGGTTATGAGGTAGAATTCTTGATGAATATATTGCTAATCTTGGTGGTTAAATTCTTATGAATCATGTATATCATATCATGATATGTCATTTGTATCGTGGATGTCGCCGCATATAGTCGTGATCGTACCGGTACAGCATTGTACATTGCCGTAGTACGATGCACACTCTTACCTTGTTGGGTAAGAGTGCAAGGATCATATGCATATATATATATATATATATATATATATATATATATATATATATATATATATATATATATATATATATATATATATATATGCAATTACTTGTGCATGGAATAATTGCATACATATGTTATTTGCTTAAAACTTATGAGGTTTGATTGGTGGGAGCCATCTGTAGTATGATGGTTGTCGTTGAGGATATAATTGTGGTCATTATGGAAAATAAATGTTGATGATTAAACTATTATAGTTTAATTAGCTTGTTAAACAGTTTTTGCTGAGATTTTTATCGCACTCTTGTTCCCCCCCTTCTAGGTGATCCTTGAGCATGCATGGGAAATGTAGAGCAGCACAACACAATTACACATCATTTTATGATTTATGCTGTAATAAATATGAGGATTCTCTAGTCATTTATCTATTTCCCCCATTGTTGATCACCTTTAAATTAATAATATTAGACTGCGGTTGGCTTTATTTGGTTAAAATTGTTAGTAGTTATTCTTTATTTAATAAATTTTCATTACCTATTGTTTTGTTATGCTTCCGCTTAACTTTATCATGTTTTAGAAGATGTTACCAGTTTATTTTAACTTGTAACCTGACTAGTTGTGGAGTGGTTTAGTAGCATCTTAGGGTAATGTGGGTCTTGGGGTGTTACAAGATCTTGGTCCACTTCATCATTTCCTAGGTGTTTCTGTCAATCATCATGATGGCAACATGTTCCTCTCTCAGTAGTAGTATACTCTCAACATTCTGGACCGCACTGGCATGACTGTTTGTAAGCCTTGCAGCACCCCTATCGACACTCACCCCAAGGTCTCCTCTACTGTTTGCGCTTCTGTGGCTGATCCGATGTTCTACCGAAGTCTTGCCGGTGCTTTGCAGTACGTCACCTTCACTCACCCAGATATTGCCTACGTTGTACAACAAGTTTGTCTCCATATGCATGGTCCTCGCGAGCCGCACCTTGCCACTGTCAAGCACATTCTTCGGTATCTTCGTGGCACCATCAACCACGACCTTCTTCTTCACCGAGCACCCTCTACGGATCTAGTTGTCTAATTCAACACTGACTAGGTTGGTTGCCCCGACACGCGCAAGTCCACTTCAAGCTACGCTGCATTCCGGGGTGACAATCTCGTCTCCTAGGCCTCCAAGCGGCAACACACTGTCTCTCATTTGATTGCGGAGGCTTAGTACCAGATCGTGGCCAATGCTATTGCTGAGGCATGCTGGCTATGCCAACTTCTTTATGAACTTCACAGCCCTCTACCCCAAGCTACCCTCATCTATTGCGACAATGTCAGCATAGTCTATCTCTCAACAAATCCGGTGCAACATCAGCGCACCAAACATGTTGAGATTGACCTCCACTTCGTCCAAGAATGAGTTAGTCTTGGCGATGTCCACGTTCTTCACATTCCAACGTCATCTCAGTACGTCAACATCTTCACCAAATGGCTACCTACTTCTATTTTCACCAAGTTTCAGTCCAGTTTGAACATCCACTTCGCCGACGTTACAACTATAGGACAGGTGTTAGACACCTCGGTTAGCATGTTAGATGCCTTGATTCCTAACCCATACTTAACGCATAGTATGGTTTCATACTTGCCCTCTTACCTACCTGGCATAATTTCACACTTACCCCCTCACCTGCCTGGTATAGCTTATATATATAATCTTTAGCTTTTCATTCTATTTATTATGTAATTGTCCCAAATATTCTACAATCTCATTCAGTATTAAGAGTTTATCTATGATCAACCGAGAGGGCAGGTGGCCTAAAGTTGACTAAATGTGCCTGCACCCAGCGTTGTTAGTAACAGCAAATACTTCACTCACACACCTTTTTTTGTATGGATGAAATGGTCCTAAATACTGTAAGATGGTTTTGCTCATTAATACTTATCCAATATTCAACGCCCTAACTCTTGAGAACTGAACATGTATTCGACACAGGTTTCTCCAACAGTTGGTATAATTTCCCCTCGACAAACGATAGAGGTCACTTTGCAACATGGAGAACTGTGTGGTCAGGATTTTTTCGTGGAACATCAGGGAATAGTTTGTCTGGAGCTAATAACAAAGAAAAGGCAGCAACGCTGTTGGTGAGAATAACTTGAATATATTTGACAGTTGTAAAAGGTTGCAAAAATACATGTACAACACCAGAATTGCAGGAGCACATTTTCTCCAAGAGGTCATAACCTTGGTGCTCGATTTTTTAATTGAGCATGATTGTGAAGGTAGTTTAGTTTGTGTGTCAGAACAATTGGATGTAAAACCTAATATTTTCATTGAAGTGTGCATAGAAAATGTGTGTTGTAACAAACGTTCTTCTTTGTGAGAGTGAAAACCAAACAAGAGGCTTTCTACTACCTAAGGGGCGTTCGTATTGACTTTTTGATGGTTTTGGCTGTGACTTGTGGCTAAAAATGAAAAGTAATGGTTGAAATAAGTCATTTTTAGAAAGAAAGGGCAAGCAGTGGAAAAAGAGGGAGAGATGCATGCGAGTGATGAGAGCGAGAGAAGTAGGGTGCGTGATGTACCTGTGATCCCCTGTCTTCTCCCCGGAGCAAGACGGTAGTAAGAGGAGTGTTGGAGCCGCTTCAAGAAGTTAGGCTAAGTTTGAGCTGCAAAGTCAGTAACTGGTAGCAACCTCCTATCTGTTCGACGTGCTATGCAAAGCTGTCGTTTCATGTGAGCCTATTCTTTTTAGCTTCGGTTTATAACTTTTGGCTACGGCTTATGGCTTTTGGGTTATTTATGTGAGAGAGTATAGAGTAACAAAAACTGGTATGCGGTTTTAGCCGATATAAATGAAGTGGCTACAGTGTACGTCAACTTAACTTGTAGACCCTATTTTGAAAAGATATTTAGTTTGAAAACTAGTTACTATAGAAAAGCCAAAAAATAACTTTTAAAAGCTAAAAAGAACAGGCTGGTAAGCCATCTAACTTCTAAACTGCATATCTATATTGTTAAATTTGCATATCCATGTCGTTAATTTTGTTTGCTAAATTGCATATCTATGTTGTTAAATTTGCATATCTATGTCGTTGTAAGTGGTTCACTCTTGATCATTAGTATGCTAGCTCTGGTATCACCGATAACATGGCTTGTTGACTTATATCACCATGATATGGGGCCACATCTAATTGCAAAACTAATCTTAGACTGAGGGTGACTCATCCTCCCTAAGCAACTTATCCGATATTCGTAATTGATCCCTTTATCACTGCCATTGACTTGTTCAGTCTCAAACCCCTACTCCTAGCATAACCGCGGTCGCTGGGTTAGACATTGGCAATGCACTACCACACTCATGATTGCCTTAGCTGTCGTAGCTCATAGTGGTTTAGAATGGGAGGGTTGAGTGCAAATTACAATGGCTATACCCTTCTCACATATGACTCATGTGCACCCCATGCCACAACAGTATGAGTAGGGATGGGAAACAGTAACAAATAATCTATTTTATCTGATATTTGTATTCGAGAAAACATGAATATAGTAAGTAAAATTCGTATTCAAAAATATTCATATTCACATTCAACAATATTCATATCCGTATTTGAGAATATTCATATTTGAGAACATTCGTATTCGTATTCGAGACTATTCGATTCGTATTCGATCTGTTTTTTATGCCTATCAGTCGGTTGGCCCAACCCAGTAGCCCAAGCCCACCAGTCACTCAGGGCCAGTACTGGTTACAGACCGGTAACCGAAAAAATAAAAAAAATCAGCCAAATTTTAAGTATCAAAATTTGAATTTGAAACTGATAACCGGAAAACCGGCCGATTACGACATTCGTAGGAGGATATTCGTATTCAACCGAATTAAGTATATATCCGATTCAAATTCATATTGTTACGACATTTGATTTGCATTCAAAATGTTCTAATTCGTATTCATATTTATTTTAAAAATATAGATTCGTATTCATATTTGAGACTATTTGACCATATCCTATCCGTTTCCACACCTAGGCATGAGTGAACATGCATTTCATCTGTCGTATCTAAGTTTGTGGTCACCAGGTTAGACATTGGCATGCAGCAACACTCTCATGATTGCCGTAGTTAGCTCATAGGGGTTTAGACCCGGGGGTTGGGGCAAAAGGACACAACTTGAGAGAGGGTTGAGTGCAAATTACAATGGCCATTCCCTTATCACATCTGAAATTTGGACATTTCTAGCACTGTTGATCCCCAAAATTCTAAAAATAACATCCAAATCACAAAAATTTCTAAAACTAGCCCCGTTGCCGCATGTGGTGCGGTCCGGGACCGCACCACATGGGTGGTGCACTCCCCGGCCGCACCACTTAGGGGTGTGGTGTTGGTCTAGGACCGCACCACACTGCCACCTATCCGTCGCCCGGCCGAGGCCGCCCACCGCGCGCATCACTCAGTGCTTTGATTCCCTGCGCATGCTTTTGCTTTATGTCAGCGTGCATCGTGTTGCTTCTTTATGTCACTGTGCTTGTCACCTCACATCACTCTTGTCACTGTGCTCGCGTGGTTATAATGGCTGCCCAGAGAGCGCCTCTCATCTCTTCTCCATTTGCAAGCACACAGAGAGTGCAAGAGAGCAGCCCAGAGCAAGAAACTAAGAAGAGAAGTGAAGAGTTTAATCGCGGCGGTTAGTTTTATTCATTTACAATCAGGAGTTTTTCCAGTTAGGAAAGTTGTAGATCGTCTTGTGGGCTTCAAGAAGAGGTAAATTTTTTGTGCCGGTGTAACTACAATTTTATCGGTGCGATTATCACGTAAATAGGCAAACTCTCAGTTTTTTTCATTTGCAATCAGGAGTTTTTGCAGTTGCGGAAGTTATGGATCTTCTCGTGGGCTTCGAAAAAAGGTAATTTTTATGCGCATGTCATTTTAGTTTTAGCAATATGCTTAGCATGTAATTAGTTAAATGCTATCTTCTTAGTGTAGAAATGTAGTAGATTGCATTCTGTAGTTGGTCCGTGGCCATAGTCAACTTAGAAGACAAAGTGTTGTTATTGTCGTTAATTTGTTATGAGTCACGATAACTACATGCTTGATTTTGACTACATTTAGCTAAATTTGGTTTGCATTCAAACCAAATTATTACAATTAGTACATTAGAAAATAATTATTATGCAATATTTAGGTTGTTGTTTTGCACATCTCACCTAAAAGTCATAAATTTAAAAAATATGAAACATTATAGTTGAAAATACACATAATTTTTTATTAAAAAAATGAAAAATCATTATTTCATCAAAAAATATTTTGTACAATGTGTAGGGTGTTAATTTGTTCCTGTCCCATAAAAGTCAGAAATTTTAGAAATATGAAACATTATTAGTTGAAAGTACTTAGACTATTTGACGTAACACATGAAAATATTTTATATGTTACAAAATAATTAATATGCAATTTGTACTGATATTTTGAACATTTTAAATCGAGTATATATTTTGAAAGGTATGCATTTGATTATGAATTGTTATAGATGGATTTATACTGTAAAACTGATATTTTGAAAAAACATACCACAAAATAGTTGAATTAGCGTATTAGAAATCATCGTCCTGTGGAAAAAATATACAATTTGTACAACCGTATCGGAAGGCTCCACATAAAATTTTATAATTTTTAGAGCTCATTTGATATATGTAACAACTCGTACAAATGTCATAATCATATGATTTTTTTGAGAGATATTCATAGCAAATAAATTTGATAAAAAATTACATAATTATGTACGTTGTGTCGGAGTACTACACTTAAAATTATTTAATTTTTGAAGATCATGTACTATATTTAAAAATTGAAACAAACATTAGACATAAAATACTAATTAAGGTATTGTAGCATAGAGAATTACGTAGTCTTTTTTTTTGTTAAATTCTTTGTTATGGTGCAGTTATTTGCTACACATATGTAGCACAGAGAATTAGTATTGTAGCATAGAAAATTATATAGTCTTTTTTTGTTAAATTTCGTCGTGTACTAAGGGTTTTTGTACACATTAATCTTAGATACCCCATGGTTGACATTCAAGACTTATTCGTGCTCTATGGGAGTGGGCTCGTACGCGACGAGCCATGCAGGGCGGACCTGACAAATTGTGACCGGACTATGATTCAGGCATCCGGTCTGAACACCATGACCCTTTATGAGCTTCGGAGGTGTGTCCGTTCTGCGTTCGATCGGGAGACGGTCTGAACGTTGTGTGGCAACTTATAAAGGTGACCAGTGATGTTAGATGGGCCCAGTACATGGAGGTCATGTGCAACCCTACTGCAGCGATATATGGCAGGCCAATGGTGTACATTTACTTTGTGGACAAGACGGAGTCATCCGACATTGGTGGTTCTAATGGTGGTGGTAGCGGAGATAAAATGCATATGCTCACTGGCGCTCATGAAGATGCTGATGCGGAAGAAGATGTCGGCGAGCAAGTGGGTGATGGAGACCTCTAGAGGCGTGTGGAGGATTTCCAGGCGAACGAAGGTGTTGGGAGGTGGTGGGCCGCCCATGTTGATTGTCACGAGTACCTCGCGGACGAGTTGGAAGAAGTGCAAAGTGAGGAGGAGGAGGAGGAGGAGGAGGGAGGAGAAGGACAAATTTGCGAGGACCAGTCATGAGGCGCTCATTTGGCTTATATCGACGTGGGAACGACAAATTTGCAAGGAGAAGGAGAGCAATGCGAAGGAGTATATGCGGTATGCCTCCCTCTTATAGCCTCAGTGCGAGGGCAAAAATGGTATTTCCCTATAGTCCTCACAAACCTTTACATAAAATCATAACCACATTTGCTACATGAAATACCAATCACCAGAACCACAAATGGCCTCAGTGCGGTATCCCAATAGTCTTAGTGCGGTCCCTATAGCCTCAGTGCGGTATCCCAGTGTTGTCATGTCACTGCGCAAAGCTGGTCCGTCTCGTCTAGTCGCTGCGCAAAGATGTCCCGTCATGCCTAGTCGCTACATAAAACTGGCATCTCTTTCCCCTCATTGCACAAAACTGCCCAGTCTAGTCTTATCAATGTCTATTCGCTGCTTAAAGCTGTCCTCTCTTTCCCCTCACTACACAAAGCTGCACAGCCTTGCCTTGTCGCATCTGCTATTTTCCATGCCCGTGCATTCGAGGGCCCCCCGTGACTACCGTACCCTCGTCAACACATATTAGCTTTGTCGTTCTCTTCGTCCCCCAGCCCCTACTTGCACTTCATCTGCAAGACTAGTAATGCCCCACCAGTAGTAGCAATAATGAGTTCAAACGGATCAAATAATATGACATATGAGGACTTAAATATCCAAATCTATGAAAAACTAAATGAAAGGACTTAAATATATATTCCAAAGCATTTCATTTTCTTTTGAGAAAGTTCTGTACTTTTCTCATTTTGACAAATTGCTAAAATTTTCATATCTTTTAATGTGCTCATAATCTGAGGTAGGCATAATTATGACTTTTGATTCTCAGATATTGATCTATATGGACAAATGTTCTCAGAATTATTGGACTCTTGTAAGTCAGTTTTTCAGCTAGCTTTTGAAGCTCAATTGGAATGCAAAAACTTTCACATAGTTTTGAGTAGATTTCTGATTTTCATATCTTTTAATGTACTCATAATCTAAGGTAGGCATAATTATAACTTCTGATCCTCAGATATTGGTCTATATGGACAAATTTCCTCAAAATTATTGGACTCTTGTAAGTCAGTTTTTCAGCTAGTTTTTGAAGTTCAATTGGATTGCAAAAACTTTCACATAGTTTTGAGCAGATTTCTGATTTTCATATCTTTTAATATGCTCATAATCTGAGGTAGGCATAATTATGACTTTTGATCCTCAGATATTGATCTATATGGACAAATTTTCTCAGAATTATTGGACTCTTGTAAGTCAGTTGTTCAGCTAGCTTTTGATGCTCAATTGGAATGCAAAAACCTAAAAATCTGCTACTTATATTGGAATGTCCAAGTCTTGAAGGAAACTATCAGGTGTAAGATTTTTGAATATGTTTTCAATATCTTTTTAATTAAGTAATCAAACTCCAAAATTAGTCATATATATCTATTTTCATATTTTTATGACCATATTAAGATGAATGAATTAGTATCAAGCTCCATGTGTTGAATATGTTTCAAATATCTTTTCACGTTTCAGTTATAATACAACGCAGCAGTAAGAAATTTGAAATACATAAAATTACATAAAATCAAAGTTTACAAACCATATTTGCTATAGCTAAAAATTATTACGGATAACTAATTAATATTTGCATTCATATACACATGAAATACCGATAACCAGAACCACCAATGATAACTTAAGTAAACAAAACTTTACATAAATTCATAGTTTTCAAACCAGATTTGCGATATGTAGAAATATGATAGATAACTACTTAATATTTGCATTCATATACACATGAAATACCGGGAGAGACAAAAAATTCATATACACATTCATGTACATATTTGCGAGAGGGAAGGGACAAATAAACAATTTACGGACAAAAATTAAATTCATACACACTATACAAATAAACAAATTATGGATAAAAATTTTAAGTTTTTCTAATTACAATAAATTTCAAAAATTAACAACTACGAATTTCAATTTAAAAAATTATTTAATTGCATGTGAACAATGCAGGAATGGGTGGTGCGGCCGGGGAGCGCACCACATGGGTGTTGTGCTGCCAAGGAGCACACCACCCATGTGGTGCGGTCCTAGACCGCACCACATGCACACGTATCACCATTCCGTAGTTGCGCGGTCGGAAAGGGGGCTAGTTTTGGAATTTTTGTGATTTGAATGCTATTTTAGAATTTTGGGAATCAACAGTGCTAGAAACGTTCAAAGCTCCTCACATCTCACTCATGTGCACCCCATGCCACGACGGCACGAGTCAATATACATTTCATCCGTCGTATCTAAGTTTGCGTGCTAATGACTTAGATATATGTAGTTTGAAGTTTAATGACCTATTTGAATCAATCGAATAAGTCAATGATTTGTAGTGCAGTTTAGTTCTGAGATCGAAGAGATATCAGACGTGCTCTGTTTTAGAGGCTGCTCGGTTTAGCTAAAATAAGCTGGTTTATAGCTGAAATTATACTGTAGCTAATGGTGGTCTATTTGGCGTAATTAATTTTTAAAAAGTTTAAAAATAAAAAAATAGGTTAGTCCATCACGGATAAGACAAACAAATACGAAAAAAAATTAAATACACAAAAACCTAAAAACTAAAAAAGTAAGAAATAATAAAATTAGAAATAATAAAAAAAGATAAAAGTAGGGAGATGTGTGTTATGTTATATTAGTGTTGTTCTATAGTCTTGAGGCTTCAACCATCCTATCATTCTTGCTAGTGCAAGTTATACAATGGGGGCATTCGGAATAACAATGGCTTTTAGCTTTTGCTGAAATTTCACTGTAGCTGACTGACTTTTTACTGTAGCTGAGTTGGCTTATTGGACATAATTAAATTTAAAAAAATATAAAAATAAAAACGACACGCTCATCTAGAGCGGACGATGCAAAGGAATACAGAAAAAATCAAAACACAAAAATACCAAAAAAACAAAAATCACTAGAGGACAAATTTGCTACAGTGTTCAAAATCGCTGCTACAGTAACTTTTCATCGCTAAACAGTGAAATTTAAGAGAAGTTGAGCGGGGCCAATGTCTTGCATAATTAGCGGCAAAGATTTAAGAAGCGTAACACTACTACTATTTCCCGTATTTGTCTTTTTAGAATCTTTCCTTTTCTCTCTTTAGAGAGAAGTTTCAAAATCTTTCTTTTGGTCATATTTGGGTGGGTTCAGAATGACTTTCAGCCGATTTTGGTTTGTGTTTGCTATAGTAATCAATTTTTAAATAGTGTATTTTCAAGGTGAGAAGATTATAGTACAAACTATGCCAAATCTAGTTATATCGACTAAAATCATATGCAACTATTTCTATCTACATACTATAATTTTAGTCATAAGCCACAGCCTAAAAAGAAACCACCCTTTTTTTTCTGCCATATTTGTTGAAAGTTTTTTTAATACATTTTCTTTGCCCATTCGAATGGATCGAGTCTAATCCCATGTATCCAAACAAGCCGTAAAGTCAACGATTATTATCTAGATTTTCTTGGAAGTAGATTAAAAATAATGAAAAACATCTAGCGAATTTCATGTGCCACAAACTAATCTACATTAGTAGGAAAATGAATGCGTCCTTGGTCTATGATACTGTTTATTTATCTCGGTCTACACAATTTTAGGCATGTGCTAGGACTCACGTGTGTACATAGTAACATTAAAAGACAAATTGAGAATTTGCCACTTTATTATCTCACTGACACGTGGTTCTCGAGTGGCAAATCTCTTTACCGTGGCAAATCATCAAGCATGGCTGGCCTGGTGAGTTCTGTAGGTTTCTAGTTTTGGAGGGGCAGTTTAGCAAATCATGCGAGCTAGTATAACGTGCCACTGTTAGCTTATTAAACCCCGACGGCAAGGGGACGAAGCGATGCTGCGGTGCGGCGGTGCGTGTACGCGCAGCGGCGGTGGGCACACAGACGGGCGGCTTCGTCACCGGCGGCAGCGGCTGGTCGGAACCACCCTGTCGCGCCGCCGCAGCGGGCGCGAAAAAGTCGGAGTGGTGGGCCGTGGACGGCGAGATGCACGAGATCGGGGAGGGCGTGCCGCACCGCGAGCGCTTGCCATCCCGCGCGACAACCTCCCAAACCGCCACCGCAAGCAGATGCGCGAGCAGTTCATGCGCCGCACGCTCCTCGTCCTCAAGGACTCGGTAATCACGGCCGCGCCTAACAACTCTGCTCCTCCCGCAATTTCCTCGCGCTTGGCTTGCCGTAGCTGTTCCTTAAATCCTACAATTTGCTGCCGCTAGTTGTTTCTTTACTAGTTAGTCGAAATGGGACGAATTTCGTTTATGGAAACTAAGTTCAATGAATCACGAGTCAGGGGTATCCAATTGAAACGGGTTCCATTGCGATTTACTGTTAGCTTCACCATTTTTATTTTTTACTTTGGTATTGTTCAGCTTGGATAGAAGTGGATTATCCTGTCAAACGAGTTGGAGTGAAATCGACTGTAATTGACTAGCTTTGTATTCGTTTTTGGAGGATTTGGTTGAGCTCAAATCGACATGATTTCTGCTGGTTGGTTTGTACAGTGTATAGCTTGTTTAACTCTGGATGCATGTAGTGTTCACTAGGAATTTAGGGTGAATTCTATCAGTTTAGAATAAACTAAACTTATTCCATCTTTATGATTTGAGATGATGTGGCCTTGCTTGCAACTATTATGCACAAGTTCAGAATCATAGCATAGGTGAAATTTTGTGTTGCATGAAACTAAGTTGAATGCGTTGATAATGCAACCTGAGTTGTAGAATGAAATGAACGACATGAAGTCAACAACAAGCACTACTTATTGACCAAAAGTCTTCCAGATTCTGATAGTATCGTAGTAGTTTAATTTGTTCCGTAATAAATATAGAAATTCTGCATCAAATTATCTTTTTGTATTTTATGATTCGTGCATGCTTCAGAGAGGGAGAAGCAAACTGAATCCAGATTAGTTACTTTGTATAACTGAGGGCCAACACACAACTGAGGCTATTCTTAGTTGATTTTGGTGAGCGCTTGTTATCAAGTGCTTTCCCTTAGGGCGTTGAAGGCGCTGGTTCATTAGCACAATTGCTTAACTTTTTTGAGGGCATGCCACAATCCCTTAGACCATTGTTTGGTTCATTACCAAAACTTTGGCTACCACAGCACTTTTGGCTGGTTTTGAGGTGTTTATGACGCAAATTTGTCTGAAGGCTTTGGCTTCAACTGCCATGAAATTACTGACCCACCACAACTTTGTTGAGGCAACTCTTAATAAACCAAACAGAGCCATTGTACTGTGAGTTGTTTAAGCTTTCAGATTCATTTCACGTCCTTATCCCCAGTGTAAGTATTTTGGGCCAGCTGTTTGTTTGGAATCATGTTCTACTACCTTTTGCTATCCATGTTTTGTAGTTCTCAATTGTGGAGCAATGGGAAGAGCTACATCATTAGAAGCACGGATCAACTACCAGTCATAGCCCAACATTCTCCTTTCCTTTCTTAATTTCTTGAAATTCTCTTCTGATACTGTGCAATTCAAAAGGACAACTTAAGTTTAATTGCTTTGTTCTGCTGACTCCTGTCATGGGCAACTGTAGTTAGGCGCATGACTGACTATTTAGGTAAAGGAACTACATGTGCCCACGGGGGGAGGGAGGGGGTGAGGAATGAACTGACTGCAAAATCAGTCCTCGCTGATTCTCTATTGATAAGGTGACCTGCCAAACATTTTGAGAGAAAAATACTCTTTTTGGTCTGCTGTGCAAGGTGTAGGATATGTTAAGCAGACCTTTGGTGTTTGAGTTGATCTTATATAACAAGTTTTAGGCTACGAGTGGATTTCAGATATCACCATGCATTTTCATATTAGGAGACTAACCACCACAAATTGACAGGAACACGAAACTTGGTGCAAAAAATATATGGAACTGTACGAAGAACTTAGAGAGAATTGGGAACGGTTGTACTGGGATGAAGGTTATTCAAAAAGGATTGCTGAAGATCGTGCTAATTATGACTCTGCTGAAGAAGATGACCTAGACATTTCACCATACAGGTAGCGAATCCTGAATAGACCTCTATGTTGTTTACCTTGTTTACTGTCTAGTTAAATTAGTTTTCTTTTTTTTTCATAATATATACCTGAGTTCATTTTAACTGTAACCTTTTGATGAGAGTCTGGTAGAGCTAAAATTGTGTCCTCCCTATTCGTTATTGGATTATTGCAGCTTACAAACTTTTACGAATGTTTTCAACTAGTTACCCTTCTGGGCAGGTCACATTAGATGAACAAATTAGACAGTTAGTGCCAAGAATACATCTTCATTCAAGGAATGTTCTCATGTATCATTTTGTATTGCAGCAGGAGAAGGCGCCTCAACGTAGAACCAAACAAGGTATTTTCTCCTCTCTTTGTACTATTGATAGTTTGATACATGTCACATATCATTTCTTTGTGCAAAAGGACTTACACATTGTATTACAAGCTGGGTATGACTGCATGCTAACGCTGTGGGCTTTTGCTACATTCTTTTCATATTGCACAATGCACACCATTTGTACTCCTGTTGACAGAACTGTAGGGATATATCATATACTAAGTAATCTGTTTCATGGAATTATTTAGATCCTTCATTAATCATTATGGTGTCAAATTTTATTTAATGTTATTTCTGTAATGCATGACATCAACTCTTGTCAAAAGTGTGCCTCCCTTCCATGACTTTCTGGATCAATTACTGGTTATAGCGTTATGGATATGGGGAATCAGAGTAGGCAGCTTATGTAGTTAGGATTACTAAAGTGAAGGCATGCACTAGAAACTCTTTAAGCTGGCAGTGGGAAAGCCACCTTGGTTTTGTACTTCTTTTAGAGCTCCTCGAGATGGTAGCAGCAGCAGGTATTGACATGAGAACAGTGCTAGTGTTCTGTATGCTGGTCTTGAGTCTTGACCATGCATTATCTACCAAGGGTTTTAGACTTGCTGGCCCAAAGTTCCACATTTCCAGATGCTACCTTCAGATATTGTCACAATTGCAACAAGTCCAGCATGAAACCTTTCTTTCAAAGCAATTAGAAATATGCCGCATACCTTCTTACAAACTCTCCTAGTTTTTTCCTGTATAATTCGGGGGGCAAAATATTAAAATATCAGTTGCTTTGTGGTGGTGTTATCTGGTCCATGGCATTACTTGTAACAGGGCTGGACCCTATGAACTGGTATTTGGGCATGCAACTTCCTGAATATGATGACAGTTACTGGGGGAATCTGAATTTGAGTTAGTATTAGCATGTTGAAGCAACAGCCTTGGGTACATTGTTGCGCTTTAGTTTGGAAGGATGAGAACCTAGTTAGAATTTTGGAAATGAGATGGTTGGAACTTCTGTAAGGTCAGGGTGCATGATGATGCTTTAATGGTATAGCAGGCTTTTATAAATATTGGCTTTGCATAAAAAATGTCCAGGTCACTTTACTTTCATGTGACACTTTTAGCGCTTAACTGGATCCCCAATTTATCCACAAGACACATGTGACAATAGTACTAATTAAACCATCTAGTCAAGTTGTGCTTAACTTGCATCTATCAATCTAATGGTAGATGTTGTAAATAACGAGTTTGTACTGCAGGACCTTGGTTTTGGAGCAAGCAAACAAGGTGAAACATGGGAAAGGGTTACTCAATTTCGTGACAAGTTTGAATATGACAGAGAAAGGAGAATGAGAGAATGAGGTAATATGCCCTGATACTGTATTGTTTGTTTATCTTGTCATTGTTGATATAACTAAATATTAGGACAATCGCCATTAGTTCCATAAAATGACGTAACTGAATCTTGTTAAACGTTTTGCTGATAATAAATGACAGCTCAATATCCCTTCGACAACCTTGCAATTTGCTTATACTGCTATGTCATTTTGCATATGATGAATCTTTGGTGTTGCTTTCTTTCAGCCTTTGTATGTCCTGTTTACTTAATTCACTTTTCTCATCTATTGTCTCCCTCTGATGCAGCGTTTGCTCCCATGAACATGGAGAACAATTTTGGGCTGCATGACTCAAAATTCAGAAACCAGCATGATTCAAGTTTCGCCCCTAGAAACATGGAAAGCAATTTTGGTTCACGTGATACAGATTTTGGAAATCAATCTGACCGAAGTTTCCAACATGGATCAAGTTTCAGAAACCAGCACGATTCGAGTTTCCGGAAAGAATCAAGTTTCAGTAATCACCACTATCCAAATTTCCAAAACCAACGCAACTTGAGGAACCAGTCGTTTGATGACCACAAATTCTAGCGAGGATCTTGCTGAGAGCAAGGTGGTCAACGATTTGCTGACATCTTGAGCTTGCCGATTTTGTAGCTTTGTGACACGAAATGGAATGAAATGCATTTAAGCCCGCGGTGTAGTTTATCCTTGTTTAGTCAAAAGGGGACAAGTGTAATAGAAATAGTTGCTGCCCATTTATACTCCTATAGCGTTCTAAAGTTGAATGTGATGGTAACTGGCATAGTAGCATGTACTTTGGTAGTCTTTTATAAGGCATCAGGGGTATTTTCGCAAGATTTATTTATTACTGACCAGTTGGGACAAAAGTGGGATTAAGTTCCCGTGTTACCAAATCCTGAAACAAGGCAGGAACTTGCGTACTGGCAAGAAGGTAACCTCAAACAAAAAAAAAGTAACCTGAGTGAGACTTTTTCGAACGCCTCACCCCACGTCTTGCTTTCTAGTTGTGCCTCATCCTGCTCTGCCTGTCCAGAGCAGTGAGCCACTGCTCTGCCTCTTCCCTAAGGGTATCCGTAGTATATAAAAATAGATGATCTTAAGCCACTTTAAGATCGATCTTATACATTACAGGGTCGACCTTAAGTAAGCTATAAGTAAAAAAAGGCTTAAGACCAGTCCTCAAACTAAAGATCTGACCATAAGCATTAAAATATAATTTTTCTTTTGAATCATGTGTTCTCTCTCCCCCCATCAACCAATCATCGTGGCATACGGGTTATTAGGTGGGACCCTCCTTAAGGCCGAGCGGTGATTTTAAACATAACAAAATCGACCTTAATAATTATATGGGACCCACCTTAAGATCCATTGTGATATATACACTACGGATGCCCTAACTATTGTGCACGACTGCCCCTCTCGCTCTCTAAGTCAAGATGGCGTATTGGAGGAGCTGGGGGAGGGGAGTCTGGGGCCTGTGCAGATTGGAGAGAGATGCCAGCGGTTTGGCGAGCAGAAGGCCAGCGACAAGCTATCAGGCTGTGGCCCCAACAGATCTAGGTGTGTTAGCTTCGAGCTAGCCCCTTTCTCCTCCAACTGTGAGCTTGGCCATCACCATCTTGGGCATCGCCTCCTCCTTTGGTAGGTTTCTATTGCAAACATTTTTTGAATTATTGCGGCACTTTTTCTTAGCTGTTACATGAATTGTTGTATTTTGTAACAATGTAGTTTTCTGAAATATTGTAGTAAGATGTATTTATTGCAATTAGGTTTCAATTTGTTGCAAGAGTAATTTTTTTGTTGTAGTTGGTATTTCGATGTGTTGCGCAAGAGAAATCTTTGGTGATGCTTCCTGCAGGATCATACATTCCTTATCCCATGGCTACTTCCTCCTACTCGGTGGTCTCTCTCCCTCTATCTCTCTCTCCCTCAGTCCACTGGACCAACAAAAAGCTCCAATCGAGCTTCTGTCACTGACGAGCTCCCACCATGCTCCACATCTGCTTTTGCCTTGGTATTGCGCTCACAAAGTTTGTTTGCGTTGCTCATGCTCAAGGAGTTCGACCGTCGTTAGTTAGAGCTCGTCACTGAGAGTTCATCTTTTGCAGTCAGAGCTGTTGTGTGGAGGTGTCCACTCCCGAGGAGGCGGTGGAGCTCGTCGGATCCGCAGGATTATGACTAGAGGAGGCAAGGTGCGGCGGGTGATAAAAAGGTTAAGTAGTAAAGCGTTGATGTGAGAGAGTGCAAAGATGCTACTCTGGTATGTTTGTTGTAAAGTTTATCTCATTGTGTTGCAGTGAGTTTTTAAATTGTTGCAACGAGTGTTTTCATTTTTTACAATGGGTTTTCTTAAATGTCGTAGCATGATGAATTTTTATTGCAGTTGCACTATGAATTTGTTGCATAATATTTTTTTGTTGCAATTGGGATGAAAATTTGTTGCAAGTTTACTAAATAATTATTACACTTTATCGATTTTATTGCGTCAGATCGGATGGCCTAAATCTACTCTTTTAAGTCAGATCTGACGATGGTTAGAAACATATGATGAAAAAGTTCTCATGGTGCCCGAGCGCCGGCACTTCCATGCCAAATTGCTACCAAAATCCGTTCTCATCCAGCGCAAATGGATTATTTTAAAGAGGAAAGTAGACTTTCTTCTTCTTCTTCTTCTTGCGGAACAAAATTCCTCAAGGTAAATGAGGCCCAGCACAGCTACGTAGCCTAGCCCACGAAGTCACTAGCCCTCGAGAGGACCAGATGACGTGACAACTTGATCGGACGGATCAGATTCACCAGATCCCGCTATAAAACTAGCAGCACGCCCCCTCCGCGCAAAACCCTCCCGGCTCAATCCCGTCCAGGCAGCGCCGCCGCCTCCTCCTAGGGCATCTTCTTACCCTCCACCTCCGAGCAGAGCCACCGCCGCCGAGCTCTCCAAGATGGTACGATCCCGATCATTTCTTTGCGCCTTCTAACCCTCCTCGATGATTCAATTCGCCCTCTCGTCCCGGCCATGTCTCTGATCTGACCAAATCCTTCTGTTTGGGTGCATGGGGGCGCAACGCAACGCAGGTGCTACAGAACGACATCGACCTGCTCAACCCACCGGCGGAGCTGGAGAAGCTCAAGCACAAGAAGAAGCGCCTCGTCCAGTCCCCCAACTCCTTCTTCATGGTAGCGATCCTTCATCTACATGTTCTTCTTCCTGTGTTTATTTCCTTGCTGTTCTGAGAGACTGAGCAAAGCTAGTTTCTTTCTTCCTTCCACTCGGCCCTAACCTAGTTTTGGTTCGATCTATTTCCTGTGTTGCAGGATGTCAAGTGCCAGGGATGCTTCAACATGTAATATCTCTTGACCCTTCACCCTCTGATTTTGGTAGTTAAGGTTTTCATTACTCGTATTTGAATGTTGGTAGTCTATCATTGAACCTGCCCTGATGCTTGCAATTGAGATGCTGTGTAGACTTTTTCAATTTCAATTGCAAAAATAGCCTTTTTTAGTTTTGATTACTTTAGAGCTTAGATGCCACTGAGCTACCTTACAGCATTGCATTTCTTCTATGTTTATTGTTTGAGAGAAGTAGACACTAGCTTTCTTTGTAACCGAAATGCTTTTATTGCTTAGCATCAAATGTATAGTTATACTGTCAAAAACTAACTGATGGTTCTTTATGATTTTCATGTCCAACATTAGATCAACCCTGGGGATAGTAAATACCTGATCTTTCATGTACTGTGGTTCCCAAATTACCCGCTATGCCTTTATTGAGAAAAGTTGATTTCTATCTTTGTCATAGCTTGCCAATCTCAGGCAAAAAGCGATGTTTTTATTGCAGAACCACTGTATTCAGCCACTCCCAGACCGTTGTTGTGTGCTCAGGCTGCCAAACTGTGCTCTGCCAGCCCACAGGAGGAAAGGCCAGGCTCACAGAGGGCTGCTCCTTCCGCCGGAAGGGTGACTAGAGTGCGAGTCCTTTGGAAGACAATGATTGTGCCGAGCAAATGTTTCACTTTCCAGGATGTAGTCTTAAATTTGTCAGTGTTTGTTTATCGGAAGCTACTACTGAACGATATGTTTGCCATCTGGTTTGTCTAATTAGTTGGGTTTATTTTAAGTTCTTCGCTGAACTAAATTGGTGGTTAGTAGTTTCAGTGTATCAGGGGCAAATTGTTTGCATTATAAGCTGGTATGGAAGATAATTATAGATGCCTCGTTTTGTGTTGAGCCAAAAGTTCAATCTATTGCATTTTGCTTCTGAAATGATCTAGTAGATATAGCCTTGTATGCTTATGTTCTTATGAATATGATTGATTTCAGTCGAGAGCTGGGTGCTTGAAATCGTGCTTCCCAGCTTCCTGAATTGAGATCGCAGTCCTTACTGGGATTGCAAAATATGGGCTGCACGCAATTGTGACTGTCCATTTTAGGAGGCAACGGCTTAGATTCGGACTGTCCATTTTCAGAGGCAATGGCCTAGATTTGATGCTACAGTTTTTTTACTCTTGGTTCTTTTTTACTTTGGCCATTGTTCGCTTTTTACGATCTCTAAGGTGTGACATTAACCGCTATTTTTTATAACTTTATACTAAAATATAGTAATAAAATTATAATATTATGAAAGTATTTTTTATGATAAATTCAATAATGTAATTTTTGTATAGTCAATCTAAATTGTTTTAAACTTATTGATAGTTAAATTTTAGAAAATTTGACAGTATGAATTCTAGAAATTGAAGTAAAAAAACGAAGACAGTACAAACGATATATATATATATATATATATATATATATATATATATATATATATATATATATATATATATATATATCATATATATATATATATATATATATATATATATATAGCATATCTAGTGTTAAAGCTCTATTCAATGCTAAAGTGCTAAAACTTCTCTATAGCTATTTGATCCGTACTATACAGTTCGGATCGAGAAAGGTGGAATGCCTCAACTCACATAAACATTTTTTCACAAAACCCTTACAAAAATTATCTTTTCATATTTATTCCCTAACATCCTCACCTCCCCAAATCTATCTTCCTGTCGTGCTCCCGAGCGCCCCTTCCTCCCGAGCGCCGGCGCCTCCCCGGGCGCCGCTCCTCCCCCGCGCGGCTCTAGGGTTCCCCCGGCGCTGCCCCGGCCTCCCTCGGCGCCGCGCCTCCCCCGCGCAGCTCTAGGGTTAGGCGAATCCGCCCCCTTGAAGCTCCTCGGCTTCCCCCGATGCAGCCCCAGCCTCTCGAGCGCCCATGCCACCTCGGCCTGCCGCCGCCGCCCGGCCTCCTCGACGCGCCCGGCATCCCGAGCGCCGACGCCTCGGCTTTCTGCTGAGCGCGACGCTGCCTCGGCTCACGAGTCTGGTCTCGCCTCTCTCCCTGGCGCCGTGAAGTAGCATTCGACGAAGCGGCGGTGGAGCATCATGCCTGTGCTGCATCAGCACGCGAACTGCTGCCGCGATATATCATCGCTGACCAGACAGTGCTTCATGGGATCTTTACATTTTACTTCTCAGCTTGTAAAATGTGGCTGATTCAGTCTCCTTCTATGATGCTTTGCATCTTTTGCTGTATTTAATCTTGGTTATTGTTTGTAAGCTAACCCTGCATTTGAGAAAATTGATTTCGTGGATGATGTAAGGAGCATCAGTACTGCAATGCTCCTTTTGTTTATTAGAGAAGCATACTGTTAGTGTCAAAAAGGGGAGAAGCATATACAAATTTGGAAGCTGTTCATTCAAGTTTTCTGATCTGGGAATTTTTCTCTGCATTTCTGAATTCTATAGGGTTGAGAAAATACATTTCTCTGTGTTCCTTCTAATTTGAGTAAGTGGTGAAAAGGCAGAGCTTGAAGCTACAAAATTGCCTGGCGATGTTCTTTGATCTGACCCTGTTTTACTAATAAATTTTTGTGAACTCTTCTTTTTACATAAATTCATTGTTCACAACTCTACTTTATTATACTCCCGAACTATACAAGTATTACCTATCAATTGTGGATTAAAAATGAACAGCTAAGAAAAAGAAGAAAGAAGAAAAGATTAGAAAAGAAGGAAAAGGGACATGGTTAGCTTGTCATTTGACTGAACCTATTGCATATCTTCCTTTGGCTCTGAACGGCTCCCTACTCTTTCTTCTCACCTCCATTGGATGGCCAAGCGAGTATGGCCGGAATGCGCCGATGAGAACGGTGGAAGGCGCCATCTTGAGGCTCGGCTTCGCCTTGTGCGTTCCCTTTGGGCTGTTCAGGTAAGATTTCATGTGACCAAATATTAGGCTCGGCATTTTCCTTAGCAGACTGACAATGGATGTACTACAGTCATGATGCTTCAGGTTCGGTTCTTTTTTGGCCCCGCTTGTTTCAGGTTTTTTTCAGCTTCAGTTTCTAGTTTTAGCTTTTTTTTCACTATTCAGTAATTCGTCTTTTTCTGAATTTTTTTAGATTTTTTAGGCTTTTTTGCATTTTTCTTTTTTCCGTGTTCTTTTGCATTGTCCGTGATGGGTTAACATATTTTTTTTTCTATTTTTATATTTTTTAAATTTAATTATGCCCAAAATGCTAAATCACCTGATAAAAAAGCCACTCTGATGAAATTTCAGCCAAAAGCCAGAAGCCATCGCTAAAACGAACTCCCCTTTAGATATCCAGGCAACCTTTATTAAACTTGTAAGATAGTTACAACATTTACAAGGAACAAGAAAGCCTCGTGGCTAAGCTTTGTAGTCTCCCGTCTCCATTTTAGGGTCTTTTGATCTTGCTCAGTTGATCCTGCAGGCCAACCCACAGACTTGCAACAGACGCGCGCCAAAACAGACGAAAGAGACGATGCCCCTGGTTCATCCATATCTAATCCTGGTAAACCACCGCCGCTTCGTCGAATGCCACTTCACGGCACCAGGGAGAGAGGCGAGCCTAGACTCAGCAGGCCGAGGCGGCGTCGGCGCTTGGGATGCCTGGGCGGTGTCGGGGGAGGCTGGGGTGGCGACGGGCAGGCCGAGGCGGCGTGGGCGCTCGGGAGGCTGGGGCTGCGTCGGGAGAAGCCGAGGAGCTTCAAGGGGGCGGGTTCGCCTAACTCTAGGGCCGCGCGGGGGAGGCATGGCGAGGGAGGCCGGGGCGGCGCCGGGGGAACCCTAGAGCTGCGCAGGGGAGGAGCGGCGCCCGGGGAGGCCCCGGCGCTCGGGAGCACGACTGGAAGATAGATTTGGGGAGTTGAGGGGGTTAGGGAATAAATATGAAAAAATAATTTTTGTAGGGGGTTTTGTGAAAAAATATTTAAGTGAGTTGGGGCATCCCATCTTTCTCGATCCGAACCGTATAGTACGGATCAGATATTTGTGGAGAAGTTTTAGCACTTTAGCACCGAATAGAGCTTTATATATATATATATATATATATATATATATATATATATATATATATATATATATATATATATATATATATATAAAGATGTCAATGACCAAAGTTGAAAAATTGCTAGCATACATACAAATTACAAAGTGATACTATTTTCTTTGGACAGGAAGGAGTATGTACTATTACTTTACGTCAGCTCATTTGGTAATCAACATGACATTCATAGATAATGGGAAGTTTTTTTGGGCTAGGTATTATGGTTTATAAATGTGATTTTTGAATTATAGTATATTCGTGAGAGACAGTATGATGATGACAATACTATTATGAAGGCTTCAACTACATAACAATGATAAGATTAGTGTTGGTACAACAACTGAAACTTTGCAATAATTGTACAAGGGACTAATTACTCAAACTAGAGTAAGAGAACTCACTAAATATGTGAATCTGATCCTAAGTTCCTTTGATTTCACTGCTAAGGAAAACATGCTACCTAATATTTTTACTTTATGTATTCTCAGATTATTAAGCGAGCAAGAACTTGATGCTACCAAGTTAGAGGTAAGAGAGACCGGCGTACCAAAAGAAGATCTAAAAGGAGGAAACGATGATACTTCACTTATATCAGTGGAAAAAGCCACTAAGATGCTGGAATCAAATTTTCAAGCTCTGAATTGAAGATTAGAGAAAACTACGCTCTGGAAGCTCGATTGTGTCTAGTCTTCAGTTCTGAGTCATCTGAGTTTTGGCCAAGCTTCATATGACATGGGCTAGTTTGTATCTATAATAAGATTAATGGTGTTTTGGGTTTTAGTATTCGTTTTGATTCAATTTTAAGGTGATGGTGATATCGAAGCTTCAAACGGGCTGAAAATAAATACTTAGGCCCCAAGGAAAGTTGGACTGTTATCAAGAGAGTTGTACACCACCCTAATGGCCCAGCCACCATGTGGGGCCCACCTTATGGGCTCATAAACCAAGGCAACTAGTCAGTCACTTCTTATTGCTTTCGGTTTAAATTAGGAATTAGAATCGGATTTTGAGTTGTTTCTCTATTTTGATCTAGCTAGACTTGTATGAGGATATAAAGCCTTGGCCACTATCCCTTGTAACTCTCGAATGTTAATTTTGAGTCAAAGAAAGTTCTTACTATTTGGTTTATGCCATGCGCTGTCATGGGAGTTGGGAAGCTTTGTTAGCGTTCCACGAAATTATCGGTTACCAGTGTTCTTGTTGTTCCTTATGGACTAGCAACGTCGTTTATCTTAGTGTGGTTAGAAGTTAGAGATCCAGAGCATGTTGCTAGTTCAATTCTAGTACATGTGAGTCCGTGAATCGAGACAAATAATCTTGTGCTTTTGTTCATCAGAATTCAAGGGATTTCAGATTAGCCACATATTTACCCTTCAAGTGAGATCCTACGTTGTGAAGATTATGCATCATCCGTATCATCTTGTTATCATAGCGCCGGGTTGACACGGTAGGATTAATATTTTATCTTCAGTTAGTTTTTATTTTCGTCCTATATACAAAGCCAAAAAAATCCTAACCTCAATTTTCAATTCGCTTGTACCTTGTGAGTTTTGTGAGTTTTCAATCCACCAGTTTCAATTGCACAGTTGCTGTCCATTGCATCTCGTGTTTCTTGCGCGTTGCTTGATTGTTCTTTCAGGGTTCTTAGTTTTTGCATCTACAAATAGAAAATTTGTGGGTTAGAGCTCCTCTAATCCACACAAAAAAAAATCATAATATGAAATTGTGGTTTGGACTCCTTAAATCACAACAAAAAATATTTCCTTACCCTACTTGAGTTGTTGAATCTCCTAAAATCCAAAATCCGGTGTGATTGATCTCCCAACTTTTCATCTGTAACTTGTCTTGATGCTGGGGTTTGCGTTTAAAAGTGCTACGGTCGTGCATAACATATTTACAGAGCCTCCCATTGAGTTTGTTTTGAAATCCCACAAAGAAACCGTGTAGAACTTTCCAAAAAATTGAAAAGCATGTCAAACCGATGCCAAATCCGTTGAAAATTGGTGGAGATCTTATACATAGAGGCACAAACTTCCACAAACAATTTCAGCAAGTTTGGCAAACAAAATTGAAAGATATAGTGGTTTCAAGTTGTGTCCGAGTCAGTTTCTAGTCTGAGTAGAATTCTGATTCCAAGACACCTTCAGTAAAATGAGCATAACTTTTGTATACAAAGTATGTTTTCAATGTTCTTATACTCATTGAAAGCTAACGCCTAACGATGAGGCCGATCTTTCTGTTTGTATCGAAGACCCCAAAAATCAGCCATCTTCAGCTCTAAATTTGCATCACAAGTTTTTAGTTCCTGTTTTTGTCAAAATTTTCGATCTTCTCTTAGAATTTGAGGTTCACCTCAACTGCAAAGTTCTAAACCTCATAAAAATATTTCAAACGAGCATATATAAGCCATATAAAACTTTGCTACTTCATCTTTTGAGACTAGTTGTTTTCTGCTTAGACTAGAGGATTGTTTATATTATACCATTATATTATCTTTGTGCTCTACATCGTGTGAACAATCTTATGCCCTGGACAGAAGTTTGAGTAGTGGACTAGCATCTCTCCTAGCACTTGATGTGAAAACTTCCTTTGCTTACATCAAGTCATATTAATCATTGCGTGTGTGTGTGTGCATCACTTATATCTTAGACATTGCAACTAGGCTTTTGATATCTTTGTGAATTGTTTACTAGCTTAACAATATCTTGAGTATTTAAATTGTGGTAAGGTTATACACTAACCCTATCTCACTCCACATAAACTTGGTGAGTGCAACTTCGTGATTGGTTTTCACTAATGACATATCGATTTTTTCTCTCACCACCTGTGCACGTGATATTGCTACTAGTAGGAATAACAAGTTACTTGGTGGTGGTAGCATTAGGTGTTTCTTTGCATAGTATTCGTCGTTCATATTGTTTTCTTGCTCTGATAACCATGTCAGGGGACAAATCAGCTAAGGAGCGTCCATCCAGGGATCACCTTGCTAACATGGATAACGTCTAGCAAATTATGGAGGGGGTTTAATGAAGTATTTGAGAAGATTTATACTGATTTATAGGAACTAAAAGAATGGCACAACAATTCTATAACTAATCCTGTTATAGGTGAAAATACAACGGCATAGTGCGAACTTTACGAACTCGATGAGATCGACGCAGAGATGGCTGCCTGAGTTCATCAAGAGGAAGAAGAAGCAGTCCACAGGAGCAAAGAAGATACTCATCTTTCTCGTCAACACCAGCACAAAGAGCAAGAACGCCCACAACGACAAGCACATCGACCTCGCCCACCGCAGGCTGTATGTCTTCTTCCACCGAGAGCCGCACGTGGGCGAGACACACGTAACATCCTGATTTTCAGAGATTTTTAAAATCTTGAATTTAAAAATAAATTTTTAGAATTTTCTAGAATTAAATCGAGCTTAAATTAAAATTTTAGAATTTTAAAGGATTTAATATGATTAAATTAAACTTCAACATTAGCAACAAATATTTTATTTGGGTTCCTTGGGTCTCAAGGAATTTTTTGGTATTTTTGGTGAATTTTTAGGATTTATTTGCTATTTTGTAGAGCTTTTAGATGTTTATTTGGATTTCTGAGAAAATAAAAAAATAAAATAAAACCCGCCGCCGCCCAGCCGTCGGATCCCGCCGCCCCCACGTGTCGGCCATCCATCCCGCACGCGTTGCCACCCCGCCAGCCCCGTCCCCGCGCGCGCCGCTTTGTCCTCGCCTGCGCCGAGCCGCCTGATCGGCTGAGACGCCACGCGTCGACCGATCCAGCCCCACGCCCGCACTCGCCCTAACCCTAGCACCGCCCGCCCGCGATCGTCGGATCCGCGCCGTGCCACGTGGCCGCATCCCGGCTGTCCGTGCGCGCCGACCGCGTCCGCGCCGCTCCGTGCCGTGTCCGGATTGACTTCCTCGGTTCGCGTGCTTTTATACGCGTTCTTGCGTCGGTTCGTGTGCAAGCCAACGCCGCCCTCACCTCCGCTCTCTCGCCTTGCGCCGCCGTCCCCGGAGCTGCGCAGCCGCCGCTCGTGCGTCCCCGTCCTCGCCCGCAGCCGTCGGAGCCGTCGCCGAGACCCCGCCGGTGAGCCCCTTCGCCCGCGTCGCCTCCCCGTCGCCTGAGTCACCGCCGCGTCACCGCGTCGCGGACCCGCGAGCCGCCCGCCTCGATCGCGTGCCCACGCCGCGCGACGCGCGCGCGCGCGCCACGCACGACGCTCGGCCCGCGCGCCCGCCACGCGTCGGCCATCCGACGGCCGTCGCGCCCCATCTCCACCGTCCATCCAGATCTGAGCCGATGGTCCAGATCGCGCCGCGCGTCGCACCCACAACCGTCGGATCCATGTCGCCGCCACGCACCCAACCGAGCCACATTAGCTGCCACGCCAGCCCTACCGCCACGTGGCGTGTGACGTGTCGTGCCACGTCAGCGCCATGTCAGCAAAACCCGACCCCGTGTGCCACGTGGCAACCACGTCATCGGCCACGTCAGCCGGTGACACGTGGTAGCACCAGCAGCTGCCACGTCAGCCCTAGCCTCGCCGCATCAGCACCCCCTCCCCCGCGTGTATTGTTCCATGCGCCGGGTCCACCGTGAAATGGTTATTCCGTACGCCGGGTCCCCAACACAGTGCGATTTCTGAATTTCAGTAATTTTCTTTAGGGTTATTTTTTCGAGAGCCCGTTCTCCTCCGTCCTAGCTCCGATTGACCCCGTTCTTTTTTCTAAATTCATCTAAAATCGAGCTCTAGCTTTTCGTTCTAGTTTCATGATTTTTTTGAGTTCATTTGCTTATCATTTTATGTATTTTTCTTATTTCAGTCGTTTTCTCTCTCGTTAGATCTCGATTCGGAGGAGCAGCTCTCACGCGCAAAGACCAAGAGTACTCATTGAGCATAACCAAGGCAAGTCGTGTCCTTTGATCATGTTGAACCCAATTTGCAATCTATTATTTAATTATTTTATTTTTAATTACATTGCATCGCTATTTTATATAAACCTTTGTATTGGTAGTTATTGCCCGATTGAATTCATCCCTCCTTGATAATTTTGAATGTCATGATACCCTTGTCACCATAGGTTGGAAAAGATACTAGTGATACTACTATATTTGTCACATTGGTTGGTACGATTAGATGCTTAGCCTTGTTTAATTTACGGTTGGGTTTATCAACACATGTGAATTATCAATTTGACTTAATGAGATATGGAACAGTGGTTGGTGCCACGTTTATTAAAAATTGTGCCATGACATTGGTGTGTCTTGGTGTGGTTATACATATTGGTTTTCACTCGGGCAAGTGATCATGCAGTAAAGGGGAAAGTGTTGGAGCACTTCAAGGGATGAGGTAGTCTCGCCCGGGTAGACTTAACGACTTAACTTTGTGCGCCATTGATCTGAGTCTTACCGTGCAAACCACATGTCTAGTATGGGATGGACCTGGCTGATTAATTTGGGAAGTTTCAATTTCAATCTTGCCATCGTGATGAACATGGTAGCTGATTTCCATGAGACGCAAGGGGAGGTGTGATGCGAAACCCTAGCGGGCGGGGTTGGGTTGAAACTGAACATTGTAAAGGTCTTGTTGTGATTTCCTTAGTGCGAGGCTAATCACATCGTGTGGGTACAGTTGTGCAACCTCTGCAGAGCGTAAAACTATTCGAATAGCCGCGTCCTCGGTCATGGACAATGCTCGGTGATTTCACACGAGGTATAGTTATTTCTGAAAACTTGTAGATTGTGGTTAGACAGTGAATGGTTAATTCACTGTTGATTTAGCTTATAGATGGGAGGTCCATACGCATTTGGTTTAGCTTGTGGATGGGATGTCCGCAAGTGGTTATATCAATTCCTTTGATTATTTATTTATTATTATTTTATTTAAAGTTCACCTTCAATCTATTTATTGTATTTACCTTCAAATATTATTTTATGCAAATTAACCTTTCAGTCTTCCTTTGGTAAGCTTTGCATACTATATTGCATTCATTTGTTACAAATGACTTGCTGATTACCAATGTACTCACGGCTTTATACCCAATGTTGCTCAGTTGAGGAAGAGGAGTACCACCAGCAGGAGGTTCCAGAAGGAGAGTACTTTGACGACTTCGCGGATTAGGCTTCGTTCTCCACTCGATAGCTTGTGGGCTTGTCGATTGACCACTACGCTTTATTTTGGATTTCCGCTGCTAGTTTTGTTAAGCCCTTCGGGTTAATCTATTGCAAGCTTGACCATAAGGTCGTACCTTCTGAGATTTATTGATATTTGAGCTTATCTTTTATTTTAACGTGTATATAGTTGTGATGACATCTATGTTTGACTGTGTGCACTAGCGTGATCCTGGGACTAGTGCAGTATACACAGAGAGTCCGGATTTGCACATTCGGGTCTCGACAACACAGCACATGGTGGTGCCTGTGGAGGAGGGCTTGGTCACTATGCACTAGGATCCGATGATGATGATGGGCACTACGCTAATGCCTTTGAGGAGGACTACGATAACAATTGGGCACCGATAGATCGCGGTCATCACCGCAGCTGTGCTGGACATGTTCTGGTTCCACACAAGGAGGATCCTATCACTAAGGTAAAAATTACCATGCCTAAATTTGTTGGTGATGCAGATCCGAGAGAATATCAAAAATAAGAGATGCACGTGGACTAGATCTTCCGTATGCACAACTTCAGTGAAAACTGTAAAATCAAGATTGCTTCCTGTGAATTTAAGGATTATGGCTGATGTGGTGGGAGAAAGTGCAGAACGACCGCAGGACAATGGTCACCCTCCTATCACAACATGGGAAGTAATGAAGCGAGATATGCATACTTGTTTTGTTTCTGTACATTTTCGTCGAGATGTTCTTATTCAATTGCAGGAGCTAAAGCAAGACGCACAATCTGTGGAAGACTACTACAAGTAGATAGAGCACCTCTTGATTTGGGGCCGAGTTCTGGAGGACAATGAATAAATAATGGCAAGATTCTTGCATGGGCTGAACCGCAATATTCACAAGCTAATCAATTTTCAGTCATATTCCACTATGACTGAACTACAGCACTTAGCGATCAAAGTAGAAAAGCAACTTTAGGACAAGGCGATATTTCAATCCAGGAACAACACTTTCACACCCAAGATGAGCCATCCATATACCTCATCGTACGCGCTCAAGGATAGGCCCAATATAGACATCAGTAAAGGTATGTTCAACAAACCTTTGAATTCTAATACACAATTACATGCTGTGTCTAATACTTCGAATATATAATCTACTCCATCACCTAGTGTTAAATCTACTAGTTCATTTAAGTCATTCCAAACTTCTACTGGTTCTAATACTAAAACAGTGCAATTTAATGTTGTGTTGTCAATGGTGTGGTCATTATCCTCATAATTGCTGTAATTATGAGGTTATGATTGTCACCAAAACTGGTTATAATTCTGCTTCTGATTCTGAAACTAAACCTACTCCATGTGATGATAATAACACTAAGAATGAATCTGATCTAGATGATCAATATCCTGGTGAAGGTGAATTTGCTTTGGTTGTTACTCCATATTTATCCTTGCTTGTTAAAGAAGACAACCAATCTCAATGTTGTAATTTATTCATGAATAGTGTTAAAGTAAAACATACTAATGTTAAAATGATTATTGATAGTGGTTCATGCCAAAATCTTGCTAGTATTAAGATGTGTGAAAAGCTTAATAGAAAATTTCTTAAACATCATGATCTATATTATTTGCAATGGTTTTCTGAGAAAATAAAGTTAAAATTCAGCACCGTGTGGAAGTTCCTTTCAAGGGTAATAATATGAGGATACTATTTTATGCGATATTGAGGCTATGATAGTATATCATTTACCGCTGGGCCGTCCATGGTTGTTTGATCACAATGTACAACATGATGGACGAGTCAATACTTATAGCTTCAAGTGGGATGGTAAAAACAGGGTTTCACTACCGTTTACTCCTCAAATACAAGCCGCTGAACAGAAATACCAAGAGAAGTCACAGCTTGTTGTTTAGCAAGGTAAGGCAAAGATAAGCATTGGAAAGGTTCTGATTGCAACAAAAACATATTTGAAAGAGGTGAGTAATGATCCTACTGTTATGCATTTTGTTCTTGTTTATAAAGACACTAAGGTTATGCTTATAACTAATGATTTAGATACTCTACCTAGTATTGTCTAGTCATTGTTGCAGGCATAAGACGATGTTTTCCTGAGGAGGCGCCACCTGGACTTCCACTACTTCATAGGATTGAGCACCAGATTGACTTTATATCGAGTACATCGCTGTCGAACCGACCACTGTACCGCATCAATCCAACTAAAACCAAGGAAATACAGTGGCAAGTGCAAGAGCTTTGGACAAAGGGTATGTATGCGAGAGCCTTTCTCCTTCTGCTGTCCATGTTATTCTTGTTCGTAAGAAAGATGGTACATGGAGAATATATGTTGATTGTCGTGCTATCAATAATACTATTGTTAAATATCGCCACTCCATACCTAGGCTTGATTTTATGCTAGATGAGCTTAGTGGAGCATACATTTTCTTAAAAATTGATCTAAAAAGTGGATACCACTAGATTCATATGAAACTAGGAGATGAATGAAAAACTTCTTTTAAAATAAAGTTTGGACTGTATGAGTGGTTAGTCATGTATTTTGGTTTAACTAATGCACCCAATATATTCGTGCGCTTGATGAATCATGTTTTAAGAGTTTTCATTAGTCGCTTTGTGGTAGTCTACTTTGATGATATTCTAATATATATTAAAAGCATGGCTAAACACTTGGATCATATGAAACAAGTGCTTGATGTGCTTAGAACTAAGAAACTATTCGCTAACTTTGCTAAATGCACGTTTTGCACTAATAGAGTAGTGTTCCTTGCGTTTATTGTTTTTGGACAAAGAATTGAGGTTGATGACTCTAAAATTGATGCAATTAAGAATTGGTCTATTCCTATTAATGTGAGTCAAGTGTGTAGTTTCTATGGTTTTGCTGGCTTTTATCGTTGATTCTTGAGAGATTTTAATACTATTGCCGCCCTGTTAAATGAATTGACAAAAAGAGTGCCTTTTTGTGTGGGGAGCAGCACAATAGGGTGCTTTTCGTACTCTGATAATAAAGTTCACAGAGGCGCCACTGCTTGCTCTATCTGATTTCATTAAAATTTTTGAGATTGAATGCGATACTAATGGAATAGGTATTGGTGGTGTTATTATGCAAGAAGGTAAGCTAATTGCTTAATTTTCCAAAAAAATGAATGGAGGTCAGTTGAATTATCATGTTTATGATAAGGAGCTCTATGCATTGATACACGTTCTTGAAACTTGACAATATTACTTATGGTTTAATGCTTTTGTCATACATTCTGACCATGTATCTCTTAAGTACTTGAAAGGCCAATCTAAGTTGAACTGTAGATGTGCTAAGTGGATGGAATTCGTAAAAACTTTCTCATATGTTGTTAAGTATAAGAAGGGTAAAGATAATGTTGTTGCTGATGCTTTGTCTTGAAAGTGTATTCTTTGACAATCTAAGATGCATGGTTTGGTGAGTTTGAAAGAGTTATATGCTGCTGATTATGATTTCATGGAACCCTTTGCTCGTTGTTTACATGAAAAAGGATGAGATAAATTTTATGTTCATGATATGTTCATGTTTCGTGCTAACAAACTTTGCATTTCATATTCGTCCGTTCGTTTGTTCCTTGTGCAGGAATCACATTGCAGGAGATTGATGGGACTTTTTGGGTGCAAGAAAACATTGGGCATGCTGGCCGATCACTTCTAATGCCAAAGATGTGATGTGACATTGAACGGTATGTACAGCGGTGTATGACATGTCACAAAGCTAAATCGAAGCTAAATCCATATGATTTGTATATTCCTCTTCTGGTTCCTACAATTCTTTGGGGGAGACATTTGTATAGATTTTATTCTGGAATTGCCTCGAACTAATAGGAGGAGGGATTCTATATTTGTTGTTGTGGATAGATTCTCAAAATGGAGCATTTTATTTCCTGTCATAAAAGGGACGATGCGTCGTATGTAGCTGACTTGTTTTCAAGGAGATAGTACGTTTGCATGGCATATCAAAGACTATTTATTTTTGATCATGATGTTAAAATCATAAGCTACTTTTGGAAGATATTATGGGCTAAGCTTGGTACGAACTTATTGTTCTCCACAACATGTTGTCCATAAATTGATGAGCAAACTGAAGTGGTGAATCGTACTTTTGGAATGATGCTGCGAACCATGGTAAAAAAGAATTTGAAAGAGATAGAAGATTGTTATATTGAGTTTGCATACGACAGGGCAGTACACTCTACAACCCAACTCTCTCCATTTGAAATTATTTATGGTTTTCTACCACATACACCATTGAATTTATTGTCATTGCCTTTTATTGAAATAGTTAATATTTATGCTTCTAAACGTGCTGATTTTGAGAAATGTATCCATATGAAAACTAAGGAAGAAATAGAGAAAAAGACATATCATATTACTGAAAAATGAAATAAAAACAAAAAACAAATGATCTGGTGATCTTGTTTGTTTATATCTTCACAAAGATAAATTTTCTGAGAAAATAAATTCTAAGTTGATGAATCGTGGGGATGACCCATTCAAAGTGTTTGAAAGAATAAATGGTAATGTTTACAAGTTAGAACTATTTGGTAAAGATTATGGTGTTAGTGCTATATTTAATGTTGTAAATTTATCGCCTTTTTTGGTTCTACTAACCCTACAGAGTCGAGGCCGACTCCTTTTTAAGAGGGGGAGAATGATAATGACATCACTATTATGAAAGTTCCGTCTAGACAATCATTATCTGCATCATTAGATTCAAGTAACAATGATAATGATAAGACTAGTGTTGGTTCAACGGCTGAAGTTTTGCAACAATTGTATAAGGGACCAATCACTCGAGTTAGGGCAAGAGAACTCACTAATAAGTGAATTTGATTCTAAGTTTTTTTATTTCACTGCTAAGGATATCTTTCTACCTAATGCTTCCAATTTATGTATTCTCAAGTTATTGGGCGAGCAAGAACATGATGCTACCAAACGAGAGGTGAGGGAGGCCGGTGAACCAAGAAAATGTCCAAAAGGAGACGATGCCACTTCACTTATATTAGTAGGAAAAGCCACCAAGATGTTGGAATTAAGTTTTCAAGCTTCGAATTGAAGATTGAAGAAGACTACGCTTTGGAAGATCGATTGTGTACAATCTCCAGTTTTGAGTCCGTTTGAGTTTTTGGTTAAGCTCCACATGATATGGGCTAGTTTGTATCTATAATGAGACATATTAAGGGTGTTTTGAACTTTAGTATTTATTTTGGTTTTAGTTTTGAGGTGATCACGATGCCGAAGCTTCAAACGGGATGAAAATGAATACTTGTGTTGCAAGGGAAGTTGGGTTGTTATCAAGAGAGTTGTGCGTCACCCTCATGGGCCAGCCACCACGTGGGCCCCCCATCTTATGGGTGCAGAAACCAAGGCAACCAGCCAACCATTTCTTATTACTTTCGGTTTAAATTAGGAATTAGAATTGGATTTTGAGTTGTTTTCTTACTTTGTGTCTGGCTAGGCTTGTACAAGATATAAAGCTTTGGCCACCGTCTCTTATAACCCTCGAACGTTAATTTTGAGTTAAAGCAATTTCTTGCTTTTTTGTTTATACCATGTGCTGCCATGGGAGTTGGGAAGCTGACTAGTTAGTGTTCCACTAAATTACTAGTTACCAGTATTCTTGTTGTTCCTCACGAATTAGCAGCGTTACCTATCTTGGTGTGTGAGAAGATAGTGATCCAGAGCATGTTGCTAGTTGAATTCTGGTACACGCGAAGCACCTTACTTGTCGGTAAAATTCAGTTTTCTTAGCTCACTCCAAAAAAAACCTATTTTAGTCAAAAATTTTCGACCCACCAACCAACTCATCGCAGTCTCCATCTCTATCTCCTTCCCCTCGTCATCCCACAGAAAGCAGATTGGGGGAGATGTCATCAGCTATGGGAGAGGGAGAGGTGCTGGTAAAGGAGAGGGAGGCGGCGCGGGCTGCAAGAGGAGGAGGTGGCGCTAGCAACGAATGGGGAGGCGACACTGACTATGGGAGGAAGCGGCACCGACAACGAATTGGGAGGGGGGAGGCGGCGAAGGCGGCTTTGCCAGTTTCGATCGAAATTGTATGTATTTTTTAAATTCGAATGGTATGTTTGAATATTTCGACCAAATTTTTTTGAAAAAGTCTATAATTTGTGAATTTTAGATTTTTCAGAGGACTCAGAAAATTTTTGTAAACCGAAATTGTTTTCCTGGTTGAGGCTACTTCTGTATTCTTCTCGGTCGTTCGTGATAATTCGTCGGCAATGGTACCCTCGTCATACGACAGTGATCAACAATTAGACGTTCAATGAACTACAACCGATCAACAATTAGACGTTCAATGAACTACAACCGATCGATCATATCCACTTTAGTTATCCATGACACGACCACAAATCAGGACGAAGCCAGTGGCACCCGACGAGACAAACACCAAGCAACCAATTCAGCTGCCCGACTGCCAGCTCGATGCGTTCCATGCACATCATGCACTGAAACAAGTAATCTTCACGTAGCCGCCACGGGAAAGCCGATCCCCCGCCGCGTGGACGGGAACATCGCGAACAAGAAGCTCCCCACCGCTCCGGCCGCCATGGGTACCGCTGCGAGCAGCTGCCTCGTCGTCGCGGACTCCACGGGGTAGAAACACGCCACGACGTTGCGATCCACCATGGCCACGGCAATGAACACCACGAACGACAGCAGCCCGTGCAGCACGTCGCGCGCGCCCAGCCGGTACCTCGCATCCTGCGGCGTCGGCTGGGCGCCGGAGCCGTCGATGAGGCGCAGACGGCCACTGGGCGTGACGAAACCGTAGCGCACGGCGCCCTTCTCGTCGCGGAAGCTGTCGGTGAAGCAGAAGAGGAAGCAGGAGAGGGCGCAAGCGCCGATGAGGCAGGCGGTGAGCGCGCGGTTGGCGGCCGTGCAACTGCCGTCGGCGGTGAAGGTCGGGGAGAGCACCTCGAAGGCGAGCACGGCGCCCGTGGGGAGGTGCTTCGCGAGGTCGGCCGTGCTGCTCAGGGCCTTGCCAACAACGCTCGTCGTCGTCTGCGTCCGACCGTCGGCGGCGTTGCCGAGGAGCGGCGCCTGCGCCGGCTGGGACTCGGCGTCGCCGGTTGGCCGGGATGCCATATGATGGCTGAACTAATGAGAATTGATCAGGGTCGTCTAGCTGGTCTCTGCTTGGGTTTAACTGTTTCAATGCGGTGCGTATATGAATGCACCATGCAATGGCTTGTTAGGCATCAGGAATGGAATACTTGAACAAGTGGTGAACTAAGCTTAGTTATGCTTTATGCTTGTTGTAATGAACGAGCAAGGAACTTTTATGACTTGCGATGTGGGACTAATTGACCGTTCAATAACGCAAAGTATACCCGATCGGAGCATGCACGCACAAGCCCAAGCCCAAGAAAGAAAGCACACGACAGTTCGGCCACCAGGCCACGAGCCCACGATTCACTAGGCAAAAAGAAATGGAAATATATTTTTTTGACTGGTTGATCTACATCCACCGCTCTCCTTGTCTACCTGCCACCACTATTATACTCCCTCCGGTTCAAAAAAAAAAACTTATGATTTTAGACGATTCAAAAACACAATTTTAACCACTAATTTTTATTATATATTTTATAAAATCTAATAAAATTATAATATTATAAAATTATTTTTTGAGACGAATATACATATATAGTTTTAATGTATATAACCTACATGTTTGAAAATATGCCAATAATCAAAGTTTCAAAAGTCTATGTATCTAAAAAAACAAGTTTTTGTGAACTGTAATCAACCCTAATCCACACCCAGTTACCACTGTTACGAAATCTAGAAAGTTGCGTTATGGGCAAATACAAGATTTCACTCTTGAGGGGTTTTAACTATAAATAGACAGGTCTATGTACATGGAGAATACATCTGAAGATAATAAAAACTTCGTTCCTTTGGCGTCTTCTCTAATTGTTCTTATTTTGTCAATTCTTTGTTGATTGTTTGCGTAGATTCCATTGGAGATTATTATCATAGTTTCTCAAAACGTTTATCAGCATGAATCGCTCTACAAAGTGTAAGGTATGCAAACATCAAGCCAATCTATTGCGCATTACAAGCTCGTAGATCAATCTAGATCGAAATTTTATTTGCTACAATGCGATGATTGAATCAGATGCGTTCTAGTTGATTCTAGTATCAGATTGATCAATAATTTGTATGCATGATTACATCAACTCTCTAATCTAGTAGATTAGATATCTAAGTTCTAGATCGATTTGCCATGATAGATTAAAATTGAATTGATTGATGTTTCAATCATCTAAATCATGTAATGAATCAGAATCACTCACGCACATAAATTCGGCACTGTACCATCACCATCGGCGCCCGAAGCCGCCGTGCCCCCACGCCCGAAGTCGCCGCTAGTCGGTCACTGGCCGCCACCTGAAATCACGCCACGCCGCCGTCTTCCCGATGCTCATCGAAGCTGTCCGATAGCCGCCCATGGCTTCCCTAGCCCTCGTCTTGGAGACGCACGCATGGCTGTCCAGACGTGGCTTCTTGCCGTTGACCACGACATAGCACCGGCTCAGCGCAGGAGCTCGCCCACCACACCGCTGGTTGCATGGATCTACGTGATGCCAAGGTTGCCCCTCGCGTGCTGTCGGCCCGTCGCCATAGCATCAGCCGTCGACCCCTGCTGCGCCGCCTCCTTGACGCGTCGTCGGAGGAGGGTCGTTGCCCCGCGCGCTGCTACAGCCGTCATCCGTGTGTGTCACCATGCCGAACACGGCCATCCTTGCTCGCACCCGCCATGTGATCCCGCATCCCATCGCCGGTGATGCCACTACAGATCTGACGCCGCAACCACCGCCGCAAGACATGTACGGTCGCCGCCCTAAATCCGGGCCCACCGCCTGGATTCTCCACTACCTGCGCAACTTCCTCCAAGCATGTCGCCCGCATCATACACGCATGGGCACCTTTTTCTCGCCGTCGCCTTGATCGGGTCACCGCCGCCTGCGCCACTCAAAGTGGCGTGTTTGCCGAGCGCTCGCCGTCACCGCACCATAACTGCGTCGTACCCACCGCTGTTTGTTCTGGCACAAAAACGGAATTGGGGTGGCCAAGGGCTTCCAAGTTCTAACCCTGGGTCCTCGAACCTTGATCCTGGGCCGGCTCGCCCAGGCCCATCGTGGGCCGAGAGATCGGGTAGCAAGGCCTATTTAGCTTTCGGCTCTGAGCCTGAATTTTTTGGCCAGGATAGTTTGCGTATAAGTCCCTGGAAAATTAAATGATTGCACTCAAAGATTGAGTTAGCGGTAAATTTTCATGTTAACCCCTGAAGATTTAGCTTATTGTGAATTTTTGCGGCAGTCTTGAAAATTTGCGATTCAGGCCCTTGTAGTTTAAGTAAATTAACTTGAACTATTATAATTTTGAAATTTTTATGGTATATCCTTGAAAATGAATTTTTAGGTATATGATCTTCCACAATTTTGTAAAACCTTAGACTTAATACACCTTGGAAGCATCGTATTTTTATGGTTTATTTTCTGGCATTGTGTGTTTGGAGATTTTTTTAATGGGTTAGTAATTCTAAAAATTTCTTAAATACCTTAATAATTATTAGACAATCCGAATATTGCTACGAAAAATCTGAAAAATGATAAATTATATACTGAATAGATAAAAGTAAATCTTTACTATTTGCACTTATTTCATGCACTTGAAATTACTTACCACCAGTAAGCATGTAGGAAATTACAAATATTGTAGGATTTTGACCATCACTAAGTGGATATTCGCTCGCCCTAAATGGCTGCAATTGTATCACTTAGGCTTGTTTCATTGTCATACATACCATACCTTTATCAAGCCTAACGTTGACGTAGTTGTACCCTTTTGCAGCTGAAACGTAAAAACTTTATAGTTTATTCAATATTGCCTCTACTCTACCCTAAAGAATGACTATATGATTTAGATTGATCTGTTGGGCCTAAAGGTCTTCTTTGAAAGGATGGCTAAACTCAGAAATGTTACCGTGTTCCTATAGGCATTTTACCAGGATCTACTACTGTTTCTTGGACTAGACGTCCACACGCGAGTAATACTCTGCTTTGCACCATATTGTCTCTACGCTATATTTAGGTAACCTATATGTTATTAATAAACAAGTGCATTCATAAGCAAGAATATGCCCACGGCGAACAATATAGAGACTAGTAGCATTCTCCTGGTTATCTTTTAGCTTTACTTAGATGTCATTTTCCTACATGAGTAGCATTAATAGTATAGATACAACTCCTATCGAGCTTGATCTTGCTCATAAAAAGTACCTCTTATCTTTTGCTTTAGACTGAAATTGTTCATTAGATAATTATTTTTCCAAATGCCATAAATATATTCGATCTAAATTGTTCTATTAATATTTTACCCCCACTGAACGTTGCTTAATAGAACACATTACCAGTAGAATATCTTACAGTAAAATAATTAATCAGGCATGAAATAAAATTTGTAAATATTATGCTTGACATTTGAAAGGAATGATATGTCTCAATTCACTAGTTCTTCGTGTATTCATGCCCAGATGGCAATAGAAAACTGACTTACAGGAGTCCGATAATTTTGAGAAAATTTGTTCGTGTAGACCAATATCTGATGATCACAAGTCATAATTATGTCTAACTCAGATTATGAGCACATTAAAAGATATAAAAATGACAAATCGGCTTAAAACTATGCAAAGTTCTGAAATTTTAGCAATTTGTAAAAATGAGAAAAGTACAGAACTTTCTCAAAAGAAGATGAAATGCTTTGGAATCCATATTTAAATTCTTTCATTTAGTTTTTCATATATTTGGATATTTAAGTCCTCATATCTCATATTATTTGATCCGTTTGAACTCTGTGCACTGCTTCACTTCCTCTCCTCTCAGAGCACTCTTGCTCTCTTGCTCGCTCTCTGTACTTGCGTAGTGTTTGCAAATGAAAGATGGGAGAAGGAGAACAGGCCACCATATATTCACGGGGAGACATGAAAGCCACATGAAATGACAGGTCACAATAATAAAAATAGTGCAAAGCGGCTGCTTTCGGTGCAAAGCAAAGAAAAAGCAAGCAACGACGGGACTTCACCATTCACGCGCGCGGGGGAGAGCAGATGGCCGACACGTGGCAGTGTGGTGCGGTTCCGGACCGCACCACATGGGTGTGGTGCGGCCGGGAGCGCACCACCCATGTGGTGCGGTCCGAAACCGCACCACACTGCCACGTGTCGGCCGTCTGCTCCCGGACCGCACCACATGCACACGTGTCGCCGTTTGCTAGTTGCGTGGTCGGGAAGGAGGCCAGTTTTGGAATTTCTGTGATTTGAGTGCTAATTTTGGAATTTCGGAGATCAACAGTGCTAAAAATGTCCAAAATTCGTAGCTTGCGGTGCTAATTCGTAGCTTGTTCATGAAAGGAGGACGGCGAATCTGGCTGCACATTTGTGCGCCAAGCAAGCCTCTCCCCAATTAGTGGGGGTGTTCACTGTAGTTTTGTTTTTGCCATGGCTTTTCAATATGGTAGTAGACAATGAAAACATCAATGTGAACGTACGGTATATATAGTCTTAAATTTCAAAAATCATTTGAAGAATTCGCTTTAAAAGATAGTCCTATTTTGATGTTTAGTTTTTTAACTTTTAAAGAATTCAAAAGCTAAAAACAGAAATAAGAAAAAAAAAAGACCAGTTTCTTACGTACTTGGTCCGCCTAGGAACCCGTTTTCGTGCATCAATGTCTGCAGTATGACTGTAATTCACATCATTAACGAAAGCAATTGCTCGTGGTCTAAGAAAAAAAATCTGCCAAGGATGGATCCTGTGGGGCTGTGATCAACCGGGATGTACTTGGGAGTAGACAAGGGCCCGCTCGTTTCAGCTTTAGATTCTAGCTCCAGCTTTTTTTCACTATTCAGTAATTTATCTTTTTTGAATTTTTTAGATTTTTTGAGTTTTTTTGCATTTTTTTCTCGTGTTCCTTTGCATTGTCCGTGATGGGCTAACATATTTTTTCTATTTTTCTATTTTTTAAATTTAATTATGCCCAAAAAGCTAAATCAGGTACAGTAAAAAAAAAGCCAGTTACAGTGAAATTTCAGCCAAAAGCTAGAAGTCATCGCTAAAACGATCACCCCCAAGATCTTTGGGGATGTTTTTCTTCCGATCACAAGGAATATTCACAGTGCACACACAACGCATAGAAAGAAAAAGATGGAAGATAAATTCATGATTTTATAAAATTTTTACTAAAATACACTAGCGCGTGCGTAAAAGTAGATACTAAAATTTGAACTTGACGGATGAAACCATACATCTACTACTTCATCACTCCACCAAAAAGTGATTCCCTTGTTTTATGATGTTTTTAGTTTTAACCCGTGGTTATCACATTCATGTTGTTCTCTTGGAATTCGGTTTGCAATGGAGCCAAATCTATAATTAGGCCATGATTTCAGATGACGCAGCATCAGATTACTCCTCAACGTGTTAACCTGGAAAATACATTCGATTATTTTTCAATTAGTAGGTAAGTTGTGTGAGCAGTGCAAGCTAATGCTTGTTCGATTTTTCCTGAAATAAAAAAAGGAACCAATCAATTCCTCAGGTAGTTTGTGCTAATATTCATCCACATTTTTCGGAGGAAAAAGGATCTTGAGGGTACGGACATAAACATCCCTCCCCTAGTTTTCTAAATTTACGAATAGATATTTATTTCTTACGAAAAGACCTCTACTATTTCGTGATAAAACCCTTCACTTTCTGAAATGATGCTTGGGTCCTCAATTTTTCAAAAAGACCCTCCTTTATACGAGATAAAGCCTCATGGTTTTTTGATAATTACGCATATGTTCTTTGTTTTTTAGAAAAGCCATCCGCTTTCTCGTAAATACGTGTGCGCTCTCAATTTTTCCACAAAAGCTCTTCTACGAATTATTGATTCTTTTTCTTCAGTCTATATAGTCGTTAGCACAGCGTGACGCCGTTCTTCCACTGCTACTTAGCAAGAACGAACTTCAAAACTGTGCCCGTTTGCCATAACACATTGAGCCGATTAAAATAATATTTTTTTGGTGTTTTGAAGAGTATCTCACATGTGCCCAAATTACCCATTCTGTTCTTAATCAAGAACAATACTATGTTAGCTCCAAAAATTCCAAAAAAATAGTGATTACAAATAAATTATTTTAAATTCCAAGAAATTATTAATCACGATAAATACATTTAAAATTCATAAAATGGAAGAAGGCTTATAAAAATCAAGAAAAATTAAAGAAATTATCAAAACAATTAAGCAATCATATTGAAAAATTAACTTTAGCCAAAAATGTTAATTGTTTGTATGTTACAAGAAGGACGAAGGAGGGAGAGATGTTTTTTATTTTTAAAACAATTGTGCCAAGGAAAATTAGAGAATTTTTTCATGTTATCTCTCATGTTTACTAAGATTGTATTGCTTTCTTGGCCGTAGTGTGTTGTGTAATTTTAGTGTGTTTTCTGGCCAAACCACGATTTTGAGTGTCCTAGGACAACTGCCAACAATTTACAGTGTCTGGTAGCTAATTTTGTCTTTCTCAAGAAAATTCTATATGAATCAATATTCCAATTACTCATTTTCGAAATATTATTCCAGTAAGCAAATTAATTAACAGTATATTATATAGGGAGCACACGGAGAAAAGCACTTAGGTACTCTTGTAATGTCTAGATGGAAAAAATGGAAAATTGTAAAAAGAATTAAATCGCTCACTTCTTAGCAATTAACTCCAAAAGGTTAATCCCATTTAGGCATTTATCTAATTTTCTTTCAATGCATTACCTTCCTCTCCCTCATTTTAAGACAAGAAAAACGCAAGCAAAAATCCACAAGGCACATGGCAAATGTAAGCCTCACAATGGTAGGCACAACATTGGTGCGAATGGTGTCAAATCCTCACTCCCAGAGCCACACTTTGGACAACGGAACACATCGATGTTGAGATCTCAGTTGATAAGACCTGCAACGATCCCCTTGAGCAGAGGAGAGAGGTTGACGAGCACCTGGGACACCTTTGTCTCCCAAATGCCATCACATCACCTCACTGGCCATTCCATTCCATGTATTCTCACCCAAAGACACATGGCCCAGCATGCCCCACCGGCTAGCAGCTTCTTGCTCAACACTTCAACAGGAGGTTGGCCGGCAGCAAGAATGGTTAATCTGTCTGTCTAAGGACTCTGATGTACACAGGTTTTGGATCAATGTTTGGGTCCCGTGGCTCCGAAGAAGAAAGCTGAAAATGTTACATGCATGACTTGTGGACCACTGATATTGGCTGGATAAATATAGGGGGTGATCGGAATAGCGATGGCTTTTGGCTTTTGGCTGAAAAAACACTGTAGCTGGCTGAAAAAACACTGTAGCTGAGTTAGTGGATAGTGTAGTGAATAGTGAAAAAAAAGCTGAAGCTAGAAGCTGAAGCCAAACAAAAACCATTCCGATCACCCTCATAGTCATCTAGGCTAGTGTTAATCTTGTAAGCATACCGTTCGAGACGTAGTTGAGTTCATCCCTATCCGTGTCTCTGGGCGCTAACCAAGTTGTGTCCAAGTTGTAGCCGTGTCCAACTTAGCTGTCATGTTCTAGTAGTAGTCTGTATGTGTGTTTGAATCAGAGCAACACTTGGCTATATAAGCAACAGCCTTGTACTATGTTTTGAATGAGAGAAAGAAAACAGAAAAAGGTGCTAGTTGAGGTGCACTAGAAATACACTTGTGTACGTGGGTTTTTTTACTTTGATTTCTCTTGAAGTTTCAAAGCCCTGACGAAAGATGGAGAAAGACGGGTGAAGGAGGTTTCAGTTTCTCTACAATATCCATTGCTCCCAAAGAGTAACTATACTACATATGTGATCAAGATGAAGGTGTACATAATGGCACAAAGCATAGTAGATACCGTCAATCCTAGCTTCACCGACATGTGCAAAGACTAAATTGCATTAGCCGCCATCTACCAAGAGATACCGGAGGATACACTCTTCTTGTTGGCTGAGAAGATGTTAGACCCTGGAGCGATGACTCCGGATTCTCTGTGTAAATCACACTAATCCAGAATTAACTAGTGCATAGAGCGGTAACAGGAATACATATCAAGCAATATGACAAACTTTATTAATTAAAAGAGTGCGGCCGTATGACTAAAGATTACATCAACGTTCATTGACAACAATAATAAAGGAAAATAACTATAGAAGTAAACTGATAAGAGTCGAAGTCATCCTGGTCTTCACCATAATCGAAGTCGTCCTCCTTTGAGATGAGAAAGCAAGGGTGAATACAAACTTGTACTCCGCAAGTTACACAGAAAAATGCAATATAATGATAAAGGTAAGAAAGGAAGGCATATAGTGTTATTTGAGTGTAAAGCAGCATTTACAGAAATACTATTAATAGATTGAAAATTATTGAATTTAATATAGTAAGTAAAGACAATGAGTTAAACAAAATAAAACCATTAGTGCAGGCACCGACCTTACACTAACCTAACCACGAGTATCCCATCTAGACCATCTTTCTCTAAAAGATTTCACATTTTTTCTAAAATCATTTTTATAAAAAATAAAGTCTAATCCATAAAAAAAACTTTATTCAGTATGCCCATAACCGTAGCCACAACCATTTAGTACAGAGATTGTACAATTTTACCTATAAGATATGATTAATTCATTGTGTCGGCCATTACACGCTTTCATGGTTGTGCGACTGAGTAACCATAACAAGCCCTTTATAAAGCTAAGTCATCAACCTGACCACGCCTCCACTAAGATTTCACACCAATAAGAATTTCACCAGATCAAGGCTCCCTTTTGTGCCATGTGAGACTTCCCATGGTTTCCACCACGCTCACATTCAGCCTACAGTGAAACTTAGGTTGGGATCACTAATTAATCAGTCAGAAATGTCCTATACCAGTCTTGTGGTAGTACGATTGAGCTTTATAGTAGTAGCACCTAGACCAGTCCTTAATTGACTTAGCTTCTAACCACATTCCCCTCATGACTAGTATCCATGTTGAGCCACTAAGCTACAACGTGCACCAGCAAGCACCCACCATCTTAACCATGGCATAAGTCTAAATCAAGTTTTATATTTTATTTTGAAATACTCCATAGACTTTCTTGACTCTCCGAAATCAAAAATACATTTTAAAAGCTTATCATTCCATGTGAAAAGGTTATCCCAACTTAAAGTTATATCTATGCAGATCAAAGCATCTACTACAAAAAAATTCTCTAGCCATACTAGTGTACTAAATATAGGTTTTAGTCTAGGGTGACAAGATATAGGGATTTGCAAGACCAAGAGTGTCATAACAAATGGGTATTTCACTAAAGTAAAATAGGAATTAAAATACAGGGAATAGAAATTAAGCATGCATAATTTAAAAATAACATAATTTTATATGTAAAATAGTATTAATATGATCAAAGGTATATGACTTACCTTGCTCTGTAGTCTGATGCGAATAGTCAAAGTAGAACTCTCTAGAATCGTCGTAATCTGTACGTGAAAATAACCCACCAAATTCAAATAAAATTTAAATGAACTCCAAAATTTGAAAACATTGCAAATTTGGATAGATTTTGATTTTATATGAATTTAGAAATTTGAATAGGCTCAATCGGAGTTAGGATGAAGGAAAACGGACTTCTGAAAGTTTAAATCCTAAAGAAAAAGAAAAATTAGAATTTCTAGAATTATTTTTCTAAAAGAAAAGATATTTAGGACATCGGCATGGAATTTATGGAATTATTTTTCTAAATAAAAATTAGAATTATGATGTTAGAAAGGAATTTAATTTTTCGCCGAATTAATTTTCTAAAGAAAAACCTAATTTATGGCGTCAAATTGACGTCAGCCCTACATGTGGCAGGTGACATGACAAGATTTGCTGACGTGGCTGACACGTGGTGCTGATGTGGCATAGGTCTCAGTGCTGACGTGCATGCCACATGGTGGCCACATGGACGTGCGCCATTAGGTGGCACACCACGTCATGGCCACATGGGCGTGCGGTCTGGCTTGGCAGAATGTGCATGACATGGCGCCTGTGTGGTGGTCTCGTGCTGTGGTGGAGCACCATGTGGTGCCACACGGTGGCCACATGGGCTAGGTGAGCCAATGTGGCATTACCAGCGAGAGGCGGCGCACTGGGCCTGATAGTCGCCGACGATGTCGGGCTCGATGGCGGCTGGTAGGGAGTACATTTGAGAGAGGAGAGTATAGGGAGTGCGTTGAGGCACATGTGCATTACTGGAAGAGAGAGCGGATTCAGAAGAGAGAGGAAAGGAAAGAGAGTGGTGAAAAAGGAAGGAGGGATGCGGATTCTTGGAGGTTTGTCCTCAGACGGTGTGCGATTGCTGAATCCAAAGCAAGGGCGAGAAAGGAAGGTGGCCAGCGGGGATTCGGGTGGGGGCCGAAAAAAGAAAGGGAGGGGGAGAGGAAGGAGGAGAGAGGCGGCGTGGTAGGGAAGAAAGGGGGGCCCACCGGTCAGCACGAGGGGAGGAGAGAAAAAGGGAACGAGGGATGGACGGGTGGATGGATGGGCCGGTGCAGGGGATATGGCCTCATCTTGGTCATCCACCCGTCGGTCAGAGGGAGAGGGTAGGAGGTGAGCGGCGGGATGGGCTCAAATGGTGGCGTGGGCGCATCCTGCCCGCCCACATGTCACCGGGGGAAGGGAGGTGGGAAAGTTTGAATTTTATTTTACTATTTAAATTTTTAGAAAACTTGAGAAATTCAAATAAAATCTAAAGAATAGAAGTATCACAGATGATTTTTACCTAGAACCGACTGTGATATTGCCAAATATCACACACAGTTTTTTATTTAAACCATCTGTGATACTTTACAGACGGTTTGTATTACTAACCATTTGTGACAATAAAGTTGTCACAGATGGATTGTATTAAAAACCATCTGTGATATGTTTTTTCCTTGCAATCTCCAAAAATTTTATAATCTCCCACTTGAGTCCGAATATGATTCTGTTTAGAAACACCTTTCGTAAAATAGGCATAACTTTTGTATATAGTGTCTGTATTTTACGTTCTTATACTCGTTGTAAAGCTAACGACGATACTAATCCAAAAAATGACTGTTTGTGCCAATCGCTCTCTAAGATCCCCAAAAATGGCCATCTTTAGCCTTACATTTGTGTCACAAGTTTTCAGTTTTTATTTTTGCCAAAATTTTTGATCTTCCCTTTGGAATTTGAGATTCACCTCAACTGCAAAGTTGTAGATCTTATCGAAACCTTTCAAGCAAGTATATATAAGCCATATAGAACTTTTCTATTTCATATTTTGAGACTAGCTATTTACATTATATCGATATATATAGCTATTTATGTATCACAGATTGTTTGTGGTTCAAAACGTTTGTGATAATTATGTTTCACAGATGGTTTATGGTTCAAATTGTCTATGATAATTATGTTTTATAGACGGCTTGTGGTTCAAGCCGTCTGTGATAATTTGGTTCCTGACCGCTTGGTCCGTCGATCCTCCCTAACCCAATTCCAGCCAATAGAAATCCACCAACCCCACCCCATAGATTGTAGCTCCACCTCCCCATGTAAGTGTGTAATGTGTATATAATGCACGGCTTGCATGCGTGCGTGCTTGCAGGGGTGGCCTCTCGACTGGTAGGACTTCGTTGGCATTGCCATGCTGCTCTTCATCAACTCCACCATCAGCTTCATTAAGGAGAACAACGCTGGCAACACCGCCGCCACCCTTATGGCCAGCTTTGCCCCTAAGCCTCGACATCATCATCATCATCAAGCTCGGTGACATCACCCCAACGGACGCAAGGCTGCTAGAGGGTGACACGCTTAAGATCGACTAGTTGGTGCTCACCGATGAGTCCCTCCTCGTCAACAAGTTGCCCTCTCTACTTCTTGTATGTTCTTGTTATATTTAAGAGTTGGGTTCATAAGATTAGAAGATGTGTTCATTCCATATTATTGATGTATTAGATTTTTAACCTGCTCGTTATCTAGTGATGCTGTAATGATGGGTTATAATCTTAATGGAAATAGAATGTGCCGCTGTATTTGCTTATTTTCAAAGGACATAGTTAATATTTTCTGAGGCTAGCCAATAATAAAAAAATGTATATATAGAATAAACTATCATAGACAGTTTTGTGGTATAAACCGTCTGTGAAGGACTATCACAGACGGGTCAAATCAAAAACCGTATATAGTACGAACACATCACAAACAGTTCTATCTACCAACCGTTTATGATAGAAAAGTATCACAGACAATTCTATATACCAATTGTCTATAATACTCACCCATTACAGACGGTTGGTAGTTAGAACCGTCTGTGATGTGTAAGTATCACATACAATTTTTAGTTTGAGCTATCTGTAATAATATTCTTCACAGACGGTTCTAATTACAAACCATCTGTGTTGTACTTATCACAGATGGCTCACAAATTGTCTATGATAACCTTCGATTATCATTGACCCTTAAATTCAGATGATTCAGAAAACGGTCTGTGATGACAATTCCAACCGTCTGCGATGACCCATTTTGTAGTAGTGTTAAATAGCCTTCGAGGTGCACCATGGTGTAGCAATTGCTCGTCGGACTTCATGCCAGAGTGGATTCGAAAGAGAGAGGAAAGGAAAGAGGGCGGCAGAAAAGGAAGGAGGGGAGGCGAGAAATTCCTAAAAATAAAAGCTAAAAACCTGAGAAATTCAAATAAAAGCTAAAAAATAGCAAAAAACTCAAAAAATTCCTAAAAATTTAACTTGATTTGATCACAATTACATAAATAATTTAGTAAGTTATTCTCTAGGCTTAATTAAAGGATTTTAAGAAAAAGGAAATAAAAACAAGGAAAAATAAATTAAATAAAATACAAAATTTTGGGATGTGACAAATAAGACGGCCAAAGAGGTGTGGGAGGCACTGAAGACCATGCGTATGGGAGCTGAGCGCGTGAAGGATACCAAGGTGAAAACTCTGAAGTTGGAGATCGAGGGGTTGCACATGAAGGAGTCAGAATAGGTTGACGATTTCGTCAACAAGATTCTAGTGCTCAGTGAGAAGGTCGAGGGGACGTATACCATCTCTTGTAAGTTTCTTGAGATTGCTTTGACAATCGAACAATTTGGAGACTTCAAGACTATGACAGTGGAAGAGGTCATTGGGCGGTTGAAGGTGCACAAGGAGCGCTTAGGATGATATGGCAACACTAGGGAGGAACATGTGCTACTCACCTGTGCCCAATGGAAGGCCAAGGAGGCAAAGGCCAACGGATGCAACAGGAAGTTTGACATGACAAAGGTGTGATACTATAATTGTCAGGACTATAACACTTTGCATCAGAATGTCGTTCTAAGAAGAAAGAAGAGAATGCTTATATTGTACAGTAGCTAGAAGATGACGAGCCGGCGCTACTCATGGTCGAGGTCTATAAGTTGTAATCCCGTATTGAATTAGAGATGAGTCCAGAGTGTTGATGAGATGTAAGTAGAGTTGAGTCCAAAGTATTGACGAGGTGTATTCACCGTCCTATGTTAAGTAAGAGTTGAATAAGTCATAGTTACAACTGACTATCTCAACGAATGTGAGATGCATAAGAAATTAGAGCTAGTTGATGTTACAAGACTAAGGAGGTAAATGGTAATCTTGTAAGCAAACCATCCGAGACGTAGTTGAGTCCATGCGTCCGGGCGCTTTCCAGGCTGTAGCCATGTCTAACTTTGCTGCCGTGTTCTAGTAGTAGTCCGTGTATGTGGTCGAATTGGAGCAACACCAGGCTACATAAGCAAGAGCCTTGTACTAAGTTTTGAACGTGAGAAAGAAACAGAAAAATATACTAGTTCAGCCGCACCAGAAATACATTTGTGCGCGCGAGCTTTTTGCTTTGATTTCTCTTGAGGTTTTTGTCGGTAGAGCAGATCCTGGTTGAAAGCTAACTAGGCAAGTTTAGGGAATTTTCATGGACAACCTAGCTAGATCCTGTTCGGCAAATCTGACCCAAGATTTCTGAGTTTGGACAGACTAGGCTTCACATATGGGTCAGTTTGAGTAGATCAGATTCGTAATTAGCGGTCTTAAACGCACACGATATTTTAAGCGATATTACCTCCGCTATAGGCGTAACCTATTCCATGTTGGGAATGGCATGGCCATTGTTGTGCTTCACACCGACGGAGCTAGGACAGGGAGGTCGCAAAGGCTAGGGGTGGCCAAAAGAGCTCGCATTCATTAGGCTTGACATTTGCACGTAGGGGGCTCAATTGGTTACACCTACACTGGGGAGCATGACATAACGCAAGATCCATTCAGGATACGAGCTTTCATAATGCAACTCATTCGCAGCTGCAGAATCACTAGTACTGGAACCCCAGGTGAGTTGCCGAGAATATATATAGTACACACACATATAGGCAAAATCAAACGCGCGACTGCGCTATTCTTGCAACGCATCTAGTCGCGTAGCCGTTCGATGCGCCTTGGAGATGACCGACCTCATGCGCCTTCTCCTCTCCCTCTCGAGTTCTCTCCTCCTGCGCAAGCCCACCTCCCCCACTACTGCTCTTCTCAGGAGACAGTAGTCAGTGTGTTAGGATAAGAATAGGCTATGCTAGCGTAGATTAAAATTTTCTATCGTATAAATCAGGAAATCATGCAAATAATAGATCATATATCATTACTACTAGACACGTAGCATAACAGAAGTAGAGTTGAACCGGTCGGTTCAACGAAGCGTGTATTAATGTAGTGGAAGTAATTGATCGTCCTTTAACCAACCGTCTCCTCGCGATTATCCCGATCAACACAGCAGTCACAGCAACACCTCTATCAAGATCCACATATCCAGGGATAGAACGTTGTGCGTCGTTATGCTAGCACCAGTACATACGGTTGGGGTTATGAGAAGTGATGGCTATGGTTTTGATGGGTATATCTCGCATCCCTCTGCCCCTGCACCTCCCTTTATATAGTCTTCAATCAGATCTTTATCTGATATGATCAGATATCGTATCCAACTCGGAAAGCCCTACTTCAATACATATGCTGATCTGTAAATCATAATTATCCCACATAATGATATAAGAACAGAGATAATTTAGAATAACATCAAAACATAAATAAAGAATTCCACGAACAAGTCACATATTTGCTGATCAATATAAAAGATATTTATTAAAGAGACAAAATAACATATTATTCAAAAGATCATAAACATAAAAGTGCTACAATCATCTCCATGATTACTTCTAGATCATATTACTAACATTGTGCACATCAGTTTTTTCTTTGATTTCTCTTGAAGTTCTTGCCGGTACGACTGATCCTAGTTGAAAGCTAATAATTTGTATTAGAGCCATGACGAAGGACAGAGAACCAAACGAGATGAAGGAGGTTCTATTTCAACGCAATATTCGATACTCACGAGGCAACTATCTTTGCATGGACGATTAAGATAAAGGTGTACATAAATGCATAGGGTGTGTGGATGCCATCGATCCTAGCGTCACCGACACTTGCAAGGACCGGTTTGCATTGGTCGCCATCTACCAAGGGATACTTGGAGGATATACTCTTCTTATTGGTGAGAAGGAAATGACCAAGGAGGCGTGAGAGGCATTGAAGATCATGCATATGGGAGCCGGTCTCGTAAAGGACGAAGAGGTGCAAACCCTCAACTAGGAGTTCGAGGGCTACACATGAAGGAGTCGGAATCATTTGACTATTTCACCGTCCAGTTGACAACCATAGTCAACAAGCACTACTACAAAAACGTTTATATTAGACGTCTCATCATAGACGGTTCATAAAAATCGTCTGTGTTAAATGCAATCATAGACGGTTCTTGATAAGAACCGTCTATTATATTATCACTGACGGTTCTAAACTAGAATTATTCGTGATATTTGAATATCACGATGCGATTCTTAATTAAGAACCGTCTGTGATATTGCGGAATATCACAGACGGTTCTTAATTACGAACCGTCTGTGATATGCCAATATCATAGACGGTTCTTCATTAAGAACCGTCTGTGATATAATGAAGAACCGTATGTGATATTGGCATATCATAGACGGTTCATAATTAAGAACCGTCTGTGATATGTTTCTCGCCTCCCGTATCCCTAAAATTTCGTAGTTTCCCGCCTGAGTTCGAGTAAGATTCCGTTTTAACACACCTTCAGTAAAACGGGCATAACTTTTGTATACGGTGTCCGTTTTTAACGTTTTTGTACTCGCTGGAAAGCTAACGACGAGCCTGACCCAAAAAAAAGACTAGCTTACACCATTCACCCTCGAAGACTCCCAAAATTGGCCATATTTAGCTTCAAATCTGAATTGCAGGTTTTTTATTTCTGTTTTTGCCAAAATTTTCGATCTTCCCTTCGAAATTTGGGGTTCGTCTCAACTGCAAAGTTGTAGATCTCGTCGAAACCTTTTAGATGAGTATATATATGATATATAGAACTTTATTATTTTATATTTTAAGACTAGTTGTTTATATTGTATCGATATATATAGCCAATATCACAGACGGTTCTTAATAAAGAACCGTCTGTGATAATTTCTTCTCTGACCACTAGGCCCATCAATCCTCCTCAACCCAATTCCAGCCAATAGAAATTGACCAACCCACACCCCACAGATCGTCGCTCTCACTTCTCTATAAATACTCACCCGAACCCATCCGCCCCCACTCTTCAAATGCATCGTAAGCTTCCTCCCTCCATTGTTTCTTTTAGTATTTCATTCTATGGAATTTAGGTCTCCATCGTAGCCTCCATTGTTGTACTTTATTGAGTTTAAGGCTGCCCGGGAGCTTACAGTGAGGCAGCCGCACGCTAAGAAGGCATAAAAATGGAAATGAAATGTTCTCTACTAGTATTTGATTCTTCTCTTCAATCTTCTCTGTTAGTATTTGATTCTTCTCGATTTGTAATGGAAATGGAATGTTCTCTACTATTGTAATGGTGGATTATAATCTTGTGATGTTGTAATGGTGGATTGTAATATTGTGATGTTGTAATGATGGATTGTAATCTTGTGATGTTGTAATGATGGATTGTAATGAAAATAAGATATTCTCTGCTATGTTTGATATCGTATTTGTTTATTTTCGCTTATTTTCAAAAAGCATAGATAACATTTCTTGAGGCTAACTGAAACTTTAGGTATAAAATGAACTATCACAGACGATTTTGAGGTATAAACTGTCTGTGAAGAACATCATAGATGGTTCTATATATAGAACCGTCTGTGATAGTGTTTTTTACAGACGGTTGTAGTTACAAATCGTCTGTATTGTATTTATCACAGGCGGCTAACAAACCGTCTGTGATAACATTCGATTATCACCGACCCATAAATTCAGACGGTTCAGAAAACCATCTATGATGATGTTTTTGAACCGTCTGTGATGATGATTTTTGTAGTAGTGAAGATTTGGGCGCTTATTGAGAAAGTCAAGGAGATGTACACCGTCAAGAAATTCCTTTGCGTCGTTTCTCGTAAGTTTCTCAAGAATGTTTTGGCTATCAAACTATTTGGGGCCCTTGACATCATGATGGTGGAAGAGGTCATTGGACGGCTGCAGGCGCATCAGGAGTGACTAGGATGATATGGCGACACTGGGGAAGGACATGTGCTGCTCATCTGTGCCGAGCAGAATGCCATGGAGATGAAGGACGGTGGACACAAGAGGAACTTGACAAGACAAAGGTAAGATGCTAAATTGTCAGAACTATGGACACTTTGCCTCAGAGTGCCTTTGCATGAAGAATGAAGAGAAGGCTTATATCACATAGAAACTAGAAGATGACTGAGGTATGTGAGTTGTAATCCCATATCGAAATATAGATAGTCTGCAGCATGGAAAAGATGTGTTCACCGTTATAAGTCGAGTAAGTAGAGTTGAGTCTAGAATATTGAGAATATGTATTCGCCATCCTATGTCAAGTAAAAATTGGTGGTTGAGATTGACTATCTCAACGAGTATGATTTGCGTCAGAAATTAGAGGTAGTTGATGTTAAAAGATTAAGGGATTAAATATCCAAGTTAATCTTATAAACAAACCATTGAGACGTAGTTGAGTCTATCTTCCGCCATACGTCCGGGCGCTGTCCAGGCTGTAGCCATGTCCAACTTATTGGCTGCCGTGTTCTACTAGTACTCTGTAAATCAAAGTTGGGGGGGGGGGGGGGGGTTCTCTTGGCGCTCGCCCGTGCCACGTGTGCGTCCTGCACTCCTTGCATGACGCGTGCGCGCGCGCCGTGTGAGCGGGTTGTGTGCGCGTTGCTGCGCGCCGGTTAGCAAGGCGCGGTTTCTGCTTTGTTCCGTTCGTGCCCGAGCAGCTTGTTCCGTGTTAGAGAAATAGTGCCATCGAAAGCTTCCAGGCGAAGGCCAATCTGTCCGGTGCGTTTTCTCGTTCCCTTTTTTCACACGGGTTGGCTATGGGGCTGTCTCTGACGCTTGCGCCCCATCTGTCTGGTTTCTATTGTGGTGCACTTCTTTTTCGTGCACTTTGTTTTGCTTTTTTGCTCCCCTCGCTTGTTACTGCGCACGAACCACGGACTTCGGTAGGGAGTTTTTGATTTTGCTTTTCGTTCGGTGCAATGCGTCCGTCTGTTCTTGGTTCTTGTTTCATCCTTGTGGTTTCCGTCGGTGTTTCTCTTGCGTCACCTCAGATTTTTTGCGTGCTTCTAGTTCTTCCGCCTTCATTCCTAGTGAAGGTATTGCTTCGTGCTCGTTGTTCATATGGTCCCTGCCATCGTACCTAGCCCCAGTTAGAATGGGGACCTTTTCTTGCGCGTTCGTTATGCTTTTTGCGTTCCTACGAGCTATCGGTTTGTGTTAGAGTAGTTGTTCTTGGATTTTGTACAGTGGTGGTCACCTCTGACTAGAATGCAGATCTCTTCTTGATAGGTTCTTAGATTAGGTGGCCTGATTTGTTCTTATAGCTTGTGCGGTGATAATCGCTTCTGATTAGAATGCGAATCTCTTCTTGGATTAAGTGGCTTTTTACCCCAGAGCATGCCCTTTATCCTTCTGCGTTCATACGCAGGTTTTTTATGTTCTTCTGCGTTCCTATGACATGATTGTTTAGACTAGAATACTTGTTCTTAGGGTTCGTGCAATGGTGGTTGCTTCACATTATAGTGCGAACCGGTAGTGCTGGCCGCTTCACATTACAATGCGAATTTCTTCTTGGATTAGATTTCAGACATCGTGCATGTGCGAGTCCTTCATGTTTTTTGTGTTCCTGTGGAGTGCTTGTTTGGACTAGGAAGCGTTTCACATTACAATGTGAATTTCTTCTTGGATTAGGATTCAGATATCGTGCATGTCCGAGTCCTTCATGTTTTTTGAGTTCCTATGGAGTGCCTGTTTGGTCTAGGAAGCGAATTCGGTAAGGGATTGCTGTATTCGCACTCGTTTTTTACTATGCTTTTCAGAGATTTTTAGCGTTTTAGTGCTGTCCATTGGTTTTGCCCCTTGCTTTGTGCCCTGATGTCTAAACTCTTGTCTTGAGAGAACTTGGTGTGTTGTGTTGTGAAGCGTAGTTGTTTTGCTTCTGCTCTTAGACTGGTAGCCTGGATTTGCTCTTGTCAGTTTACCTTCGTGAGTTGATTTCCTTAATTTTTACCATTGGTACATCGTTATTGGTATGTACAGTTTTTTGCGATACGGCTTACATACTTTTATTTTATTCTTGTGAGTACGCTCTCCATACATTTTTCCCGTTTCAGTGCTGCGTATTCTTTTTCTGTCTTACTCCGTACCATAGTGTGTATACTCCGTAAATCAGAGCCGAGGAATGGGTCATGCGAGCGTTCCTGTGCGCTGGTACTGGAACGCTCTTCCATGGGAGCGGGCCGAGCTAGTGTTGCTGCACGTTGGTTAGCAAGGCGCGTTTTCTCTGTGCTACTGCGGGAAGCTTCGATGGGAAGGGTGGCGAAGGGTAACGCTCCGTTGTTCGTTTTGTGGATGGCGGTTTTGATACGCCCCTGTTTCTGACGGTTGTGGCCCACTTTTTTGCTTTCTTTGATGGTGTGTGTTTTTGTGGTGAGTTCCGTTTTCACTTGCGTGCCCCTTCGGTCTGCTGGTACGTACGATCTTCGGATTTTGTCAGGGATTCTTTGGTTTTGCCTTTTGATTCACGCATTGCGGCCGCTTGCTCTTTCTTATTGCTTATTCTTTCGCCAGCAAAACCAAAGCATCGACTGGACCTTGCAAGGCAAAACCAAATAAAGCTCGTTTTTCTTCGGACTTTGCTAGAGATTCTTTAGTTCGCGTACCACGTCTGCTTACTCCTTCTCGGCTGTTCTTCCGCCAATGATTTACGCGCTTCTTGCTTTGTTTGCTTGCTCCTGTTATTCTTGTTGATATGATTCGCAGAAATTTCTGTTCCTGCTCTAATAGTTGCGTTTTTTTTGTTGTACATGGGTGCTTTCAAAGAGCTTACTGCATTGTACTGCAAAACAATGCTGTTTGATTATAATCTTAGGAGCCCTCACCGTATTTTTCTCTCTCCGTTTCCTATTCGTAAGGTGCTTCTCTTAATCTTTACCATGCTTATTTTGTTATTATTACGGTGCCATTCTTGTTATCTCTTTCTCGGATTTATTTTCTTTACGGTTACATACGCAGCGAGTTTACTGTACTGCTACTTATACACTTTTACGGTCTACATGTTTGTACAGTTCTGTTGTTCTTGTTGACGTTCTTTTTAAGCATTCAAATTTCTCTCTTTCAGTATTAAACTTCTGGCTGCATTGTTCCTCTCTTGCTTCTTGCTATTTGATTTTATGGATTCGTCGTCCTCTACTAAAGCCCACTGTCAAGAAATTTTTCGTGGAAAACAACCAATTGACTTGGCGTCTTCTTTGCTATCTTCTATACATACTTTGCCTAGTGTCTTTCCACCAGCGCTTTCACAGACGATGTCGCAACCATGTATGGTCATTGCTAGCATTACATACCTTATGTAGGCCAAATTCTTTCTGTTTTCCACCCTTTTTAGATACTTTCGATTCCTCACTGTTTTTTTGTTTACTTTGTTGTCCTACAGTGTTTCCCACAGACGTTAATACACTTTTTCTATGGAAGTATCACCATGGTTACCCACACTCTTTATAGCTATTTCTTTCGTTTTTTCTACTACTTCTAATTCATATTCCTGTTTTTTACCGTTTCGTTTTCCTACCTGCCTACATGATAGGAGATCATTTTTCTCCATTGGTTAGTTCTGCTGACGTAGCTAGCAATAGAAAAAAAAAGGAGATTATCCAATTTGCTTCGCAATGTTGGTAGAACAGTGCCTTTCTTTTGTTATCTCTTTCCAAATTATTCTTGTGGCCTTTACTTTCCCCTTGCTTCCAATCGTAAAGATTTCAGCATGCTTTGTTCCATAATTGCTACTGCTTTCCAAATTATTCTTGTATTCTTTACTTTCTCTTTGCTTTCGGTCATAGAGATTTCAGCATCCCTTGTTCCGTAGTTCCTATTGCACTTCCTACACATTTTCAGGTGGCACATGGTCTTTTAATCCAATTTCACTTAGAGAGCCAAGTGTTCCTCTTTATAAGGAACAGATTTCTTACCTAAAAGGTTCGACAACATGCCCCAGCTTACACCGTTTTCCATTTTCCTGTTTTTCCTCACTGTTTCTTCGTGTGTTTTACATCGTTGTTCCATCTGTTTGCTCTTCTTTCTTCAATACGCTTTTTCCTACATTGTTTCAGCCATGTATGTCGATCGATTGTATTATGTAGTCCAGATTATGAATGTAATAAATGTGGTGCTATTTTTTGGTTCCAAGAAAGATCTCAGCATAGGAATTCCTCTAGACATCATCGAATTGTTTATAATAAGTGTTGTCGGGGTGGAAAGGTCTCCCTTCCACCGCATAAAGAATTGCCGTACCCACTTCGAGAACTTATTGGTTTTAATAAATGCCCTCGCTCAAATGAATTTATGCGTTTAATACGCTATTACAATTCCTTGTTTGCATTCACTTCCTTGGACGTAGATGTTGATAGAACCATTAACACTGATGGAGGTCCTTACGTTTTCTGTATAAATGGTGTTGTTCATCATCGTATTGGTTCATTAATCTCCACACGAGGCCAGAAACCCCAGTATGCTCAGCTATATATCTATGACACGTTTAATGAAATTGGCAACAGATTGTTTATGTTCAGTAAAGAAGATATTGCAAATGATGAAGCAGATCCTAATATTGTTACTGCCTTGATTGTCATGCTTGACTGCTACAATCTGTTAGTCAAAGAATTCAGAATGGCACGTGACCAGTTATTTTCTCAAGAAAACCTAGAGGTTTATATTCGTCTTATTGGTTCATCTGATAGTCGTGGTGATAGATATTTTCTGCCAGTTGTTCCTGAGCTAACTGCTTTAGTCGTAGGTGAACTGTCTTTAGAGAATAACAGATTTTCACCGCAGTGAGCTAAAGCATACCTAACCATTCTGGATTTAGCTATGAATTATATTTTCCTTTACAATTATTAATACTTCTTGTTATAAATACTCTTTCTATTAATAGTATAGAAAAAACAAACCCAACAAAACACACTACATTAAATACATTCGCTCTCTATAACATATTCACTAGCTTACACAACAAAACATCGCCAACATAGATATATTAATAATAACCAACTTTTTACGTAAACTAGCCTACATGGCGTTTCGCCACGCACATGTAGCTAGTAGTCAGTATATGCGGTTGAATCGGAGCATCACCAGGCTATACAAGTAAGAGCCTTGTACTCTGTTTTGAACGTAAGAAAGAAAACAGAAATATGTGCTAGTTGAGCCGCACCAGAAATATATTTGTGTGCGTGAGACTTTTGTGTTTGATTTGTCTTGAGGCTTTTGCCGGTAGAGTAGATCCTAGTTGAAAGCTAACGTAGGCAAGTTTAGGGAATTTTTATGAGTGCATTTATATTGGTTTTTGATGATGATTTTTAGCTGTGGTTTTTAACTGAAAATAAATAGTAATAGCTGAAAGAAATGGATTTTAAAAGAAAGGGGCAAACGGTAGAATAAGTGATGGAGAGATGAGTGTGTGTGACAAACGAGTAGAGTGGGGGTGTGTAATGCACGTATTACCCCCTGCCTTATCCTCGCACAGAGATGGTAGCAATAGGAGTGAATAAACCGTTTTGATAAACCGGATATTCATATTAACTTTTGAATTTTCTAAATAAAAACCAAAAGCAGAGGCTAATTCGAACAGGGCCTATATACTATTGGGCAAATCTGACCAAAGATTTCTTTGGACAAACTAGGGGGACGCTCAAACCGGCTTAAAGATCTGGTTTCTAGCTTTAATTGTTGGCTACAAATACACAGTAGCGATGGTTAGCTTTTTTGAACTTAAAAAATAAGAAAAAAAAAGAAAAAAAAGAAAAATTGTTATATCATTACAGATAATATATATAAATAAATAAGTAAACAAATGCTAGAACCGAAGTCATTGAAACAGGACTTGACGCTTGGGTCAGTTTGGGTAGGTCAGATTCGCAATTAGCGGTATTAAATGCTGTACTATCACACTATATTTTAAGCGATATTACCTCCGCTCTACGCGTAGCCTTTTCCATGTTGGAAATGGCATGGCCATTGTTGCGCTTGTGCACACACGGAGCTAAGTACAGGGAGGTCGCAAAAGGCTAGGGGCAGCCAAAAGAGCTCGCATTCATTAGGCTTGCCATTTGCACGTAGGGGGGCTCAGTTGTTACACCTACACAGGGGAACATGACATAACGCAAGATCCATTCAGGATACGAGCTTTCATAATGCAACTCATTCGCAGCTGCAGAATCACTAGTACTGGAACCCCAGGTGAGTTGCCTTCAGTAAAACTAGTACCACTACGTACCATATATATGTAATACAGTTTACATGATTCAGGCAAGATCACAGGCATGATAAATGGTTATTTTGACCAAAGTGTTACGAAGATGCTGGCGTAATTGATCAATGGTAGGGTACAAAATCTGAGCAAGAACAAATGCCTCTGTCCAGATGTTGCAAGATTTTTGCCGTAACTTTTGCTGCATATGGTTGGTCACGACTCATGACTAGCCAAGAGGCCCAAGACCAATCTTGTGAGAATTGAGACAAAAAGTTACCGTGCACGCACTATTGATCTGCGTGTGCTGTTGTGCCTACCCCTGATGGCAACCCCCAGCCAATATTTGCACAAAAGTTTATGTACATATCAAAGCTATCAGAACAGGGGAATAACCAAAAACAATTTCCAAAAGCAACTGCTATGAACTATGGTCTAACCCTCTTGGGGGAAAAGAATTCCCCATAATCCGCCAGAAAACTACGTGCCACAACTGCATGTGGCTACATGCACTATTCCAACTGCCATGTCGCTCCAACATCCTCGCCATCTCCTTCCTCTCTGTCTCTCGGCTCTCAAGTCCACGCTGCCCTTCTCCACCAAGCCGTGCCGCCGCCGCTCAGGGAAAACCTCGCTATCGCTCACTGAAACTGTGCAGCCCCATCGAAAACCCTGCAAAAATCCTGCAGCACCACGGCTTCCAATGGTGTCTTGGAAAGCGATGGTAGCTTGTGGAGAAAAAATTGATGATTTGCCATCTTCAAGAATGGGCTTCGCACTTTTGCCACTCTCAACGTTGGTTTCGTAAAAATACCATGTAGTACATTAATCCCTTGATTAGTATGCCATTTCATCCTTTTAATTCATTTTCTTTTTCTTTTTCTAATTTCAGAGACTAGAAAAGACCCTTCTACCCCTGGCTAATTTCACAAATAATAAACAAATGCATATCACAGCCATAGTATCATCTCACAAATATAAAGTCGAGAATAAAAGGAGTACATTAATCCCTTTTTATTCTCATACTATGGATGTAAGATGAACTCCTTTTATTCTCGATTTTATATTTGTGAGATGATACTATAGCTGTGATATGCATTTGTTTATTATTTGTAAAATTAGCCAAGGGTAGAAGGGTCTTTTCCAGTCCCTGAAATTAGAAAAAGAAAAAGAAAATGAATTAAAGGGATGAAATGGCATACTAATCAAAGGATTAATGTACTACATGGCATTTTTGCGAAGTCAACGTTGAAAGTGGCAAAAGTGCGAAGCCCATTCTTGAAGATGACAAATCATCAATTTTCTCGCTTGTGGATGGAGCATGGCGAGTCAGAAGGGGATGAATGACTCTTTCAAAATCTTTCCCTTCGTATTAACAACAACACGCAGCGGAAAACCAAATTCATAACTCTAATCAATGAGTTTCTCCCTGCTTATCTTACTAAACTTGTGTAGGAAATTATCCACGAAAAGATCCTCAAGTAGCTCCTCATGATCATTCTCCATCGCGACTCTACAATGTCCAGAGCTCTCATTCTCCTTCTTAGAATCCAAAAACTTCTTATCCCTGAAAGTAGGACAATTAAAAGAACAGAATCCACTACAAGATTAGCAAAAAGAATTTTTTTCTTCCATGCATTCACTTTCAACTTGGGCTCAAGCATCTCGTCACAGTGGACATCATCGGCAAAGGAATCTTGACAAGAATAAAAAACTGCTCACAATTCCTCATCCTACTCACCATGCTAAAGATCGGTTAAGATCAAGCAAAGAGCAACTTTGCTTTGATACCACTTGTAGGATCGAGTATGGCGAGTCAAAGGGGTGGTAATGACTCTTTCAAAATCTACTCTCTAATATCAACAACAGCATGTAGCAGAGAACTAAATTCACAACTACAATTAAAGCCCTAAGCCAAAGTGCAAAAACTCTGAAAATCACAGCCTTACCGGTCAGACTGAAAATTGCATTCGATCAAACCAAATATTGAAGCTGGTTAGACCAGAAAATGGGTCAGTTGCATCAGAAAAATAGGTGGCGGTCAGACATCTGACAAATAGCGGTCAGACCGCTATTAACAGAAATTTTAGGCAAATGAACAGTAATTTCAACATTATTTTGAATCCAAAAATTCATGTAACTTTTGATCTGTTTATCCAAATGATGTGAATCTTGGCATTCACCTTCTCTAGGATATCACAAACCTATTATAGTCAACGATTGAGAGAATCATTACTAAAGTTATGACATTTTTTCCATTTGAGCGAAGGATGCATCAAAACCGGTCAAAAAAGGGGAAACTTCCATTTGCTCTTGCTCATGAGTTCTAGATGGTTTAGATGACCTGAGATGGGTTCTCATATATCATAGTAAGCTAGAACATGGCACGAATTCATTTCAAAACACTCACAAGAGCAAAACTTATAAATCACCTCTCTCTTGAGAAAAACTAAGTAAACTCAAGAAATATTTTTTAGATCATACCTAGATAGATGGGATCTTATCTCTAGGAAACATCTTCATCTCTTACAGGTCGTTGGCATCAGAAAAACTCAAGAGAAGATAAATACAAATAAGAAAGCCAAGAAAAATCAAAAACAGAAAGGGGATCCATGGCACAACTTACTTGGACAAACTTTTGATATTCATTTCATTTAGAGATGAATGTTTTATAGCTAACCCCTCATGATCATAGAGCTTTAAAGTTAGAACACACAAACATAAGGCTCTAACACAAGGCTTATATAGTGGAGGCTCCTCACCTCTTACTAAACTAGTCACTCCTTAATGGATTGCACCACTTACACCTGGAGAAAACCGATGACCCACACACAAACTGGTTTTAGCATTACACATACTTGCACGCTTTTTAGGGCATGACTTCCCAAAGGCTGCATATGCCCAATAAGATATTCTATCCACAAAGTCGTGATCTAAACCATTTAGGCTAGCGCCATGACTCACAACCAAAACCACAGAACAACCTTAACTCAGCTCAGTAGGAGCCGAATTGCAATTTTCACAAAAATCAAACTCAAAAAACACAAGACATATCAAATACTCATCACTCTCATGGGGCTACTACCATATGATCTTACAATCTCCCTCTTGATGAGTAATTTGGCAAATAACCAAAAGGCAAGAATTTGAGTTTGAATTTTGGACTTTTAAGCAAATAAGTTGCAAGAGCCACTAGTGGTCTGGATTTAAGAGAAAACAAGAATATTACTTGTCGAGACCTGAATTTGCAAATACGGACTCTCTGTGTATACCACACTAGTCCAGGATCATGCTAGTGGACACAATGTAAATATAAATAAAATATCGACCATATGTATGATTAATAAAGAAAAAAGACTCAAATATTAATAATTATTAGAGTACGACTTTATGTCCAAACTTACATATATTAGTCTGAAAGGCTTAAAAAACTAACAGTGGAAAATAGAAATAAACATGATAGCCATTCGACATAATTACAGGCAATCAACTGGGAGCGAAGTCCTAATCTGTGAAGTCATCGAAATACCCTTCTTCAGGTACCTCTTATTGATATGGTTCATCCTCTTCAACTGAGCAACAGTAGACATAAAATCGTGAGTACATTGGTACTCTACAAGCTATTTGTAACAAAGATACAATATAATATGCAAGGTTTACCAAGTGATAGCTGAAAGGTTATTTTGTAAAAAGTAGTATTTTAAAGTAAATACAATAAAATAGATGGGAAGTGAACTTTAAAAAAAATGATAATAAGTAACTAATCAAAGGAATGGAATAAACTACAATGAATCACTCGTGAACTAACCATTCACGAATTTAACCACCAGTGAACTAACCATTCACTTTTCAAAATTATCCCAACCAAGTTTTATGAAATCTCAACCCTTTGTGTGAAATCATCGAGCATTTTCTATAACCGAAGACACGGCTATTTAAATAATTTTGCACTTTACAGAGGTTGCATAACTTTACCCACACGATGTGATTATCCCCACGTTAAAGAAAATCACAACAAGACATTTACAATGCTTAACCTCAACCCAATTCCACCTACTAAGATTTCACGGTCAAGTAGGCTACTACCTAGTCGGAGAGCCCCCTCTTGCGTCTCTTGAAAATCAGCATCATATTTATTACATTAGTGAAATTAAAATTGAAATATCATAAATTAATCAATTAGGTCTATCCTATACTAGACATGTGTTTGTATGATAAGATTCAGATCAATGCCACACAAAGTTAAGTTCTTAGAAATTACCTAGGCGAGATCTCCCTATCCATCGAACTGAAATTCATACTTCCCTCTTTACTGCACGATCACTCGTCCAAGTGAAAACCAATTTTATAAACCAACACCAATGACACACCAATGTCATGGCACACAATTCAATATCTCATTTAGTCAAAATTAATTAATTGATCACTAAGACGGTGCACTATGGACCTAGTTCATAGAAAATAAGAAGCGATGCATGGGCGTGGGTGCGGGGTGACGTCGGCGGCGCGCGACATGAGGCGATGCTTCGACCGACCGAACGAACGCGTGGGGCAGTGGCGAGCACATGGACCGAGGAGCGGTGCAGCGAGTGAGACCGACGATTGTAATACCCTGAACGTCGTTTCGATGTCGGATTTAAATTAATCGCGGAGTTGTCGATTATTCGATAAATCACGGGAAGGGGAAATTAAAATGTGAGTTAGCATTAAATTGGGGAAAAGAAAGAAATTTAATTTACTAAAAAAAGGTAGTCTAGGGAGGGCGCAACAAGGTATGGAATCTTATTGTCTGTCAGGGGTGCAGATTGGGGCAGTTTGCTGTTCAGGTGTGATTTAGGGGTAGTAGATGAATTTTATATTTTTGGTAAAATTAAGAAAAATGTGGGAAATTCAGTATTCTAGCTGCAGTAAAACAATCAGAATTTTTAGAGTCTTACACTATGCTTGGGATGCGTTAGAATCTGGCTGCCCAGATTGCCAGAACAGATAGCGTCCTCTGTTTTGTGTATTATGATACACCTTGCTAAGAACAAAATAAAAATATATGATCTACATGAAAAGTATAGGTATTTAAGTGAGGAATCCAGATATGTATTGTTTGCTGTGATTAGTTTTATATTTTTAAAGATAGAAAAATGTTAAGCAGCGCCGCTGCAGTGGGAAGATTGTAGAACCGTTACGCGGGGAAGGATGTTGTGAGATTTTGGGGCTTAGCGATATCTTTTCTTCGAGAGTCGTGTTTTCATTGTTGTAATGTGTGCTGAGAGGTATCTTTTTGGACAGGCGGTTTTGCTTCTGAACGCGCGTGATTTCGTCGCTTCGCCGGTAGAGGCAAGTAAACGTAGCGGATGTGCTACCGTTTAACCCGTTATCCTTACTACTTGCATTATGCGTGATTTTCGTAATGTTAAATGATATGCCATGGTTACATGTTTTCTAAGTAAGAATATGGTAGCAAGATATTAATCAATTGTCATGTTTGGATGAGTTTTGGTAGTATTGTGGTAACTTGCTTAATGAGCTAATTGTGGTACATGAAAGAAATGCATGATGGATATGATAATATTTTCTTGTTGTTAAATTCATGAGGATCATATTGATGCCCTTAAAGTTGGTATTATTGTGGTCTTAGTGGTAGTAATCTTAGCGAATACTTGTGGTTGTGGTGGTAGCAATCTTGATGAATATATTATGGTCTATGTGGTAGGATTCACTATAGATCGATTGATTATGATCTTGGTGAACCGAATGTGGGTTGCATGGTTGACCTTCGTGGTTAAAATTCTTGTGGTTTATGATTATCATATCATTCATAAACATGTCATAACATTTGTATTGTTGATGTCGCCGCTTATAGCCGCGACCGTACCGGTACAGTATCGTGCATTGCCGTAGCACGATGCACACTTTTACCTTGTTGGATAAAGGTGCAGTGGAGCATAGCACGCATATGCATTGCATTGTGGAAAGATCATTTGCATAGTTATGCAATATATTATGGTGAAGTTATTTTACAAACAACAGCAACCTTATAGTTGTAATGTAGAATTAGCTCATGAGAGTCACTTGTGGTATGAGGAAAGTGGCTGTGGTCGTAGATTGGGGTTCATCCCTTATGATATGGTCGGGATTGTGATTGTGGCATGAGATTCTTTTCTCTTGTAGTAATTATTGATAGCAATTGTGGATGCGAGAAATAATAAAGTTAGTGATGTAAAACATGTTAATGCTTTATTGTCATTGGTAGTGGTAGTAGTGGATGATATGAAATAGTTAATCAAGATTCATTTACTAATATTTTACTATTGTTGGTAGTAGATATGGTTGAGGCTATAATTGTGGTCATTATGGGGAATGGATATTGATGCTTAATATCATTGTAGTTTAATTAGCTTGTTAATGAATGTGGATGCACATTGTGGATGTAGACATGTGGATACTTTAATGATATTGTATATTTGTTTGTAGTCTGAATAGCCTGTTAAATAGTTTGCTTGCTGAGATTTTTATCTCACCCTTGTTTTTCCCCCTTGCTTGCTGAGATTTTTATCTCACCCTTGTTTTTCCCCTCTACAGGTGATTCTTGAGCATTCATGGGATGGATAAAGCGGCACCATAATAATAAACTTGGTTCATCAATTCATGCTGTAATAAAGTCGATGGAATTCTAGCCAAATGCCTAGCTATCCGTGGATGAACATTTTAGTTAATAATGATGAACTTGTGATCTATTCTTTGATTAATCTGCAAGAGGTTGTTTTAATTATTGAATTTATTATCGTTATCTTTATCCCCTTAGTTGATTATGCTTCCGCTTAATGCTTCATGTCTAGAAATTGTTGCCGGCATAAATTATCTTGAAATTTTTGGACCAGTTGTAGAGTGATTCAGTGGCATTCTAGGGTAATGTGGGTCCTGGGGTGTTACAACGATAGTGCATGGCGAAATGGCAGAGAGGGAGGACTGCTCAGTGGCCCACCGGTCGGCATAGATGATGGCCGGGCAAAGGCGATGGCGACTACGGCTTGGCAACGAGGTTTAGGGACGATGGTGCAGGCAAACAGCACTGGAGACGATGTTAGCTCTAGCAGTGGCTTGGATGGCAGGGAAGACGAGGGCGACGATGCTCAGCACGGATGTTGAAGGAGTGCAGGTAAGCTCAGCGATGGGGTGTGGAATGTGAGTGGTGGCGTGGATTTATAGGCATGGATGCCAAGGGTAGCCGGGTCGCACACGACATGGAAGCCAAGTCGGAGACAGCGCAGAGGAAGCTGGCTCAAGCACAGAGCTCGAGGTGGCAACGGAGTGCCGGCCCTAAATGATGATGAATAGTAGCCGGTATCTCGGATGCTTAGTGTCTCGGATGCTTGACACATGGTAGTTGAAAGAATCAGTTAGCCGACATGGATAGCACAGATGAACAATGACGTCTGGCTTTGATGGCTGACGCGTGGCTTGGCTTGGAATGGACGGTAGTAGAGGCAGGCGGAGCGAGTGGCGTGGATGCGACTGCAGGCTCCCGATTGCCCACACGTGGCAAGAGCAGCGGCTCGGGCTAAAAGGGTCGAAATGGAGATGGGCCAGCTAGGGTTTCGGCCCAAATCCAAAAAAAATCCAAGGAGATCTAGAAAATAGTAAATAAATCCAAAATATTCACAGAAAATTTCAGAAAATCCTTGAGACACAAGAAACCCAAATAAAATATTTTCAACATATGTTAATATTTATTTTATTCATATTAAATCCTTTTAGTTAATAAAAATTTATTTTAAGCTTGTATTAAATCTAGAAAAATGCAACTGGTAAAATTTTCTTTTAAAAGCTTCAAATAAACTAGGAAAACCATAATGTTACAAACCTCCGCCTTTAACGGAAACTCGGCTCTGAGATCCTCCCCACGCTACAAGGTAGGGCTGGCTATCGAGCTTAACGAGCTATTATCGAGCTTCTTTCAAAATTGATATAGTTGAACATAAAATTATTTTCTTTATCATTTAAATAGTTATTTTCAATTTGGGCTAATGAGCCACTATCAAGCCGAGCCTCATTAACATTTTTTACTTGAAATGAACTTATTTCAATTTTCAACCTATTAACTATTGTAATTGAAGTAATTTTGATTCGAGCCTTAACGAGCTTTTTTGCCAGCCCTACTCCCAGGTGGCTTTCTCCTCGAAATGGTTGCTCCACTGAACATTGCAAAAACAAATGACTTTGCTCCTGGTCACACGCTCAGACACTTCTATGATTCTAAGAGGGCGCTCTTTGTAAGACAGATCCTCCTAGAGATGAACGGCTTTGTCGGACCCCGGAGCAACAACTCCTACATCCTCTGTGTAATCACACTAGTCCAGGATCAAACTAGTGCACACAGCGAATAACTACTACTACAGAAAGCCTAATACTAGACACCAAATCACAGACGATTTTGTGAAACCATCTGTGATGTACACTATCACAGACGGTTTTAATTTGGAGACCGTCTGTGTTGCTGAAGGAGTATCACAGACGGTTCTTACCGATGAACCGTCTGTGATACTGGAATATCACATACGGTTTTTAGTTAAAAACCATCTGTGATAATTTTAGATTATCACAGACAGTTTTTAGTTTTTAACTAAAAACCGTCTGTGATATTCCAGATTATTACAGACGGTTTGTAACAAAAAACCATCTGTGATATTCCAGATTATCACAGATGGTTTGTAACAAAAAACCGTCTGTGATATTCTAGTATCACAGACGATTTTTGTTAAAAAAATGTTTGTGATAATCCTATTATGTATTTATTGCGCCGCTCAGACTGCATCTGTCTTCATTTCGATCTAGATCTAGCCGGTGTTGCAGCTGAAGGCGGCAAGGCTTTCTGGCCATTTTATTTGGTGGAAGGAGGCATATTTGGCAGGAGAGCTATGAAGATTCATCAAGTTCTTGGTTGCCCTAGATATGGTTAGTAATGAAATTTATTTTTCGTTGCATCAAAATTTAGATCTAGCTAATTTTCGGTGACTATTATATATATATATACTTTAAAGATCTAGCTAATTTAGATTTAGCTAGCCTCAATGCATGTGGTATATACGTAGTAATAATTAATTAAATTAATTTTAATACTAAGTTGTTCTATATGTGCATAATATAGGACCGAAGCTGGATGTATACCGCAACCGTATGAGTGAATAGTATATTAATGGCGTGGCTGCTTTTACAAGAGCTGCCGAGGAGGATATGGTGAATAAGGGGGTGGAATATATGTATTGTCCATGCACTGACTGTGAGAATTTAAAAATGTTTAAGAATCGAGAGCAGATTGAAGCACCCTTAATTCAGAGGGGGTTTCAAAAAGGGGTATACGTGTTAGACCAGTCATGGCGAAGTCAATGATATGCCGCCGGATGACATCGCCAGTGAAGTCAATGATATGCCGCCAGATAATGATTGTGGTTCGGATTTGGATAGGCTGCACGATGACAATCTGGATCAGATGCTTCGTGATGTAGAAGATAACTATGATGAGAGAGAGTATATTAAATTCCGAGTCTTGATAGAGGACCCAAAGAAAACTTTATTCACGTGCTACAGGTCAAAGTACACGAAGTTGTCAGCTGTGCTTTAACAGTTGATATTGAAAGCAAGCAACGGTTGGTCCGACAAGAATTTCACGACGCTGCTAGGTCTTTTAGCGGATATACTTTCGGATTGAAATGAGTTGCCTAAAACCACGTATAAAGCCAAAAAGGTTCTTTATCCAATGTGAATGGAAATATAAAGAATACATGCATGTCCAAATAACTGTATCCTCAACCGTAAAGAGTATGCAAACATGCATGTCTGTTCGGTGTGCATCGTATCCTGATACAAACGTAACAATCAATCAGATGACGACGACGAGGGAATAGAGGTGAAGAAAGGATCTCCTACAAAGATGGCATAGTATCTTCCTATAATTCCCCATTTGAAGCGATTTTTTGCGAATCCAAAGGAGCCAAAACTGTTGCGTTGGCACTCAGAGGAGCGCAAGAAGGATGGAATGCTGAGACACCTTGCTGATTCCAGCCAGTGAAGAAACATCGATAGGAGTTTTGCAGATTTTAGTGCAAAACCGAGGAATATAAGGTTTGAATTAAGTACAGATGGAATGAATTCTTTCAGTAGCATGAGCAGCCGACATAGCACTTGCCTATGACTCTGTGCATCTATAACCTTCCTCCTTGGTTGTATATGAAGCAAAAATATATTTTGCTGTCGATACTTATCCAAGGGCTAAAGCAACCTGAGAATGATATTGATGTGTACCTAGCACCGTTGATGGAAGATTTAAAAGTACTATGGAACAATGGGGTACAGGTATGGGATGCATACAAACGACAGAACTTCACTTTGCGCTCCTTATTGTTCTGCACCATAAATGATTATCCTGCCCTTACTAACCTGTCAGGCCAGAGTATAAAAGGTGCCAAAACTTGTACTCACTGCTTAGATGGTACCGAGAGTGTGTGGCTGAAACACTCATGCAAAACAGTGTACATGCGTCACTGCCGATTCCTTCGGAGGGCTCACCCATACCGCAAGATGAAGAAATAATTTAATGGAGAGAAGGAGGACGGTTCAGTTTCAAGACATTTAAGCGGAAAAGAGGTTTATGATATGGTTAAGAATTTAGATGTTGTCCTCAGAAAGGAACGCATTTTGGGACTTACCTTATTGGGAGTACCTAGATATTCGACACTACATCGACGTCATGCACGTAGAAAAGAATGTATGTGACAGCTTGATTGGTCTCTTACTGAACATTCATGATAAAACAAAGGACGACGTCAATGTATGGCTTGACTTGGCTGATATGGACATTAGGCCTGAGTTAGCACCGACAGAAACAGATAATGGATGAACGTACCTTCCCCCTGCGTGTTACACTCTATCGAAGGTCGAGAAAATAGAACTGTGCCAGTGCTTGCATGGTGTCAAGTTTCGTCTGGTTACTCCGGTAACGTGAAGAAACTTGTTTCGATGCAAGATTTGAAGTTAAATGGCATAAAGTCTCAGGATTGTCATGTGTTGATGACACAGATGCAACCTATTGCAATTAGAAATATTTTATCGATCAAAGTCCGAGAGATAACATGAGGCTATGTTATTTCTTTAACATAATTGCTCAGATGATCATCGATCCCGAAGGACTAGATGCTCTGCAGGACGAGGTGGTGATCACTTTATGTTATCTTGAGATGTATTTTCCTCCTTTGTTTTTGATATCATGGTCCATATCATTGTTCACGTTGTGTGGGAGATAAAAATGTGCGGGCCCGTATTCCTAAGTAGCATGTACCCGTTTGAGAGGTTCATGGGAATTCTGAAGTCCTATGTACGGAATCAATCTCGGTTGGAGGGTAGCATCATCGAAGGTTATGGAAGCGAAGAGGTCAGTGAGTTTTGTGTCGATTATATGGCTCTGATTCAACCGATAGGTGTGCCTCAATCTCATCATGAGGGGAGGCTCAAGGGTATCGAAACTATCATAAGGAAAGTAATCACTCCATACATGGACGCATATGCTCAAACCCATTTCACGGTCTTACAATACATGACCGAATTGACCCCATATGTCGACCAGCACAAGAATGTGCTTTGGCAACAGAATCTGGAGCGGCCGGATGTTTGGATCATGAGATAACACAACAGTCGGTTCAACCAATGGTTGAAGGAGCAAATTGCTAGGAGCTCGACTACGTGGTTTTCAAGATCCCCTTATTTCGCTGCCGTTGGGTGCATCTCCCACAGATGAAGGTTGACAAGTACGGTGTCACTACCGTAAACCTCTAATGTGTCGGGTACAAAGACGAACCATTCGTACTCACCAACCAAGTTGTTCAAGTCTTCTATGTAACCGACTCGGCAAATAAGAAACGCCATGTTGTTCTTCATGGAAAAAGGAGAATTGTCGGAGTAGAGAATGTAGTGGACAAAGAAGAATACAATCAATTTGACGAGTTACCTCTTTTTGGAAATGGCATAAGGGTCGACGATGAACAACGTGAAGAAACTAGTTACATATGCATTGATCATCATGAAGGGCTAATTTTTAAAGAAAATAAGCAAGTGGAATGATAATATGCGACATATATGTGGGCATTTGCATTTATGTATATAACAATGCATGTATGTGATGTATATGTGAATTGGCATTTATGTATACAACAATGCATGTGTGTGATGTATTTGTGAATTTGCATTTATGTATATGTGAAAATGTGTGATATATAGGTGAATTTTGAGAATGAGTCATACAAATATATATCTATGTTCATTGGGCTGTTGTAAAGAAATACACTCTGTGAAGTCTTATTGAATGCTAGTTGGTGTAGTTATATTAATAACTATAGCCGGCGGGGCAAAGGCTTATCACAGACGTTTCTAAGTTTAGAACTGTCTGTGATATTTATTATCATTCTAGTCTACTAGGGAGAAAGATATACTCTCTGTAGCACTGGAAAACAAGGAGCACTCAGGTCGTACAAGAGGCCTTGGGCTTTATGTTTCTTGGAAACAAGGTTTCTCAGATAACTTCGAATTGTATCAGAGTAGGAAGAGAAACAAAGCTGAGCGTGACGTATGGCTACGAGAGGAGATCAAGGCATCTCTTAGAGAGGAGCTTGTTGATTACGTCAGAGATGAGGTGCGAAGATTTATAGAAGAAAATCAGCAAGTCGCCGCCGTCGCCGCTCCTGTGCTAGCCAGCCCCTCAACCGTCGGAGTAGCTGCGCGTCCAATCCTACGACTGAAAGCGAGGGTAGATTTCCTGTGGACGACATCCAGGTGGCTACGAAGTACAAGTTTCAAGTGAGATATGCCTCCGTTGCCTTGTGCGCTGCTTGGGGCCTGGCATATCCATCCGGTCAGGGGGCTAGGGTGCACAGTGCACCTTTAGCGCTAGGCTTCGAAAAAGTGAATGTGGATGGTGTACATGCCAATTTTGAGGTTGTCCCACTACCGAAGCCCCCCAACGACGAGCTCGTGACTCTAGGGTAAGCCATTGAAACCTTCATCTAGTGGCCCAAAAGTGACATCTGCCAGGAGGCTTCTTCACCGATGGCAGGTCCTCAAGGGCAATCCGAACCAGAACTTCTTGCACTGGTGCCATCTCCACAAGGCCTATCTCCACCACCGCTACCTGCACTGGTGTCATGTCCACAGGAGCTATTCCTGGTGCAGCAACTTCCATCGGTGGTACCTTTACAATCGACCTACAGCTGAGGCAGCAAGGATAGTCGACGCAACAAGGGCAAAGCAAACAAGATCGATGATGATATCCCGTACCTGCCATTGGCCCACAAATTCGTGCTTGGCGAGCCGCTGGTCGACCAGGTAACGCACCTCCAAACCCTACCAATTAGTTGCCTGCAATTACACATGTGGTATGTGGAACAGTCTAATATGCCTGAGGGAGAACGGCGCTCAGGTATCACGGTCAAATTCAGGCCGGATCATTTACAGCACAATATTCAAGATTGTGTCTTCGCGGTGACCTTTGAGGATTTATTTGATCTTTACACGCTCAACGCTCTCGACGCCTCACTCATTCAACCCTTCGTCGAGAGGTACATTGCAGCAGCAATGGTGGCTTACCACGATAAAGAATATGTACTTATACTCTACAATTAGAAGTTTCATTGGATTTTAATAGTAATTGTACCAAAATAGAATAAGCCAATATACCTTGATTCCCTAAGTAAGAATAAAACAGACTACACAATTGTCAGCTAAGTAATCGATAGGTAAGTATATTTTCTCCATATATAACTATGTTGTACTCTTTCTTTCCTTCCGAATGACTAGGGTCAACTTTTTTGAATCATGTAGGGCGTTCGTGATGTACATTGCAATGGCAGGTGTCTCGACGCAAGGGGCCAAAGGCCTGACACATGTTCAAAATTTTAAGGTATTCGCTATTACACATTAATTAATCCTATGCAACAATTGGTAGTAATACCTCTTGAATTAACATGTTCCATTTTTTGCAGTGCCACCAGTAGTCGCCATGTAACACATGTGGATTCTACGTTTGCCACCATATGAAACTACTCCTCGATTCCTCGAGGATCACCAATTCTAAGATTTGTTAATTTTTCCATAATTACTTCATACTTATCAAATTATATATATACGCACATTGATATTCCTATCGACAGGCTGCGTCCATCCCGTCAACTGCATTGAAACAGCCCGACCTTTCACAAATTCGAGGAGAGTGCACGTACTTTTTGATGGCTAAAGTCATAAACTCAGATAAAGAGTTCCACAACGTAGAATACTTTTTTATTACTCTTATCACTCCGGAATCGAGGTCTCGCGAAAGGCAGTCCATAATCAACGAACTTGTCAGTGCACAAGCAATACTTGGATGGCATGATTGCCATCCAAGTATTGCTGTGCTGACTGACAAGTTCGTTGATTATGGACTGTTCCTTTCGCGAGACCTCGATTCCGGAGCGATAGAGCAATAAAAAATGCAATGTTACCAACTAAGTGCAAATGCAATGTAAATCTTTTACAATTGTGTATTTATTAATGGATATTTTATTTCATTTCAATTAATTGATTTGCGAAATAGATGTTTTATGTTTGTGAAATGAAGTACGATGTGAATTGGATTTTTATGTTTGTGATATGAATTGAGATGTGAATTGTATGTATACATGTACATATTGATCTACTTGTTTCAGAGGGTATGGCTAGCATTTCCTGAGGCTAGCTAATAAACAGAAATAGATTTAGAGGTAGAAAACAATATCATAGACGGTTTCTAACTAAAAACCGTCTGTGATAGCTGATAATCATAGACGATTTGTAAGTAAAAGCCGTCTGTGATAGGTGATAATAACTGACGGTTATCACAGATGGATATTACTTACAAACTGTCTGTGATTATCAGCTATCACAGATGGTTTTTAGTTACAAACTGTCTGTGATATTTACACCACAGATGGTTCAAAAAATGTCTGTGATAACCTTCGATTATCACTGACCCATAAATTTAGACGGTTCAGAAAACCGTCTGTGATGACGTTTTTGAACCGTCTGTAATATAGTTTTCTATAGTAGTGAACAAAGATTCACATCATGCACAATGACATTTATTCATTAACTAAATATGGGCTTGATGGCGAAAGTTTATATCAATGGTTCATAAACCAAAATTAAATATAAGCAGTGGAAGAAGAACAATAAAACAACAGCCCATCCTGCCTACCTGCAAGCGAATGACTGTAAGACGTGGCCTACTCGTCATTATCCTCACCGAAGTTGATGTAGTCCTTCTTTGAAAATAGTGAATGAAGCAATATAAGTACATAAAGTACTCCACAAGTTACACCAGGAGGTTTAATAGAATTCATGCATACATAAGGATTGACAATGGAAGGCATAATATGTTTGTTTAAGCGAAAAGCAGAATTTAAGTAAGTACTGTAATAGATTCAAAAGCTAAATTTGATACAATAGATAGAAATAGTAATTTTAATAAAATAATATCGTTAGTGCAGACTCTGACCAAACACTAACCTATCCACGAGCATTCCACCCGGACTTATAGCGAGACCAAAGTTAGGACCTCATATATTAATCACCCAGAACTGTTCCATACCAGCCTTGTGGTAACACGTTAGAGCTTTGTAATAGTAACTCACAGACCAGTCCTTAATTTCACTTAGGCTCAACCACATACCCCTTGTGCTTCATAATCAACATTGTGTTACCAAACAATAATGCAAGCCAACACTCACTACCTAACCATTAGTCTAGGTCCAAACCAAGTTTTTATATTTTATTTTAAAATATTTCATATACCTTCTTAACTTATCGAAGTCAAAAATATACTTTAGAAACCATCATTTTATGTGAAACAAATAATCTCACCATCATTATTCTAAGTATGGCTAAGAAATTCTATAAAATTTTTAGTTAATACTATTGTACTAACTAGGTTTTAATCTAAGGTGAAAAGGCATGGTTGTTCAATGTCAAATTTGGCTATATACAAAGGAATTAGGCATAATTAGAAGTTAAGTTGAATTTAAAATAAGTTTGAATAAAAGTATGCATGCAAAATAATTTTAAAAATAATATAAATAATTTAAATTACTAAGAGTAATACGATCAAATGCATAACTTATCTTGCTCAAAGTTTTGGTGCTGCAAGTCGTCGAAATCGTACTATCCAGAATCATCGTAATCTATACGCGAAGAATCAAAATAAATAAATTCAAACAAAAAATTCAAATAAAATTCACATATTCAAAAACGAGTCTATAAATGGATAGTTTAGGATTTTAGAAGAATTTAAAATTTTGAATGGGTCCAATCGGAGCTAGGATAAAGTAGAACGACCTCCTGAAAGTTGAAAACTAAAAAAAAAAGAAAAATGAGGATTTTTGGGAATTATTTTCTGAAGGAAAAGGTATTTATGACGTCAACAAGGAATTTAGGGAATTATTTTCCTGATGGAAAATCAAAATTATGACATCAACAAGGAATTGTTTGTTTGGCCGAAATAAATTTCTAAAGGAAAAAACCTGAATTATGACATCATGCTGACGTCAGCCCTACATATGGCAAGTGACGTGGTAGGATTTGCTGACGTGGCTGCCAGGTGTCTGACTTGGTACAGGGTTGGTTCTGTGCTGATTTGGCTTGTGATGTGGCGACACATGGCAGCAGACACGTGGCACTGGCATGATTGCCAGGTGGGTCTGGTGTGGATGTGGCTTGCCATGTGGCTGCCACGTGGTTGACAGGTGGGCCGAGAAAGGAAGGCTAGAGGAAACTGTTATATGGAGATTGAGCTGTTGTGATGCACAAAAAAGTTCGAACCAATTCGAACAGTGAAGGATTGTTCGAACTGTTTGATCAGCAACGGACCATTCGATCGGTCACGGCAATGTTCAAACCATCTGAACGACAAGGGATTTCTGAATTGTCCGAACAACAAAGAATCATCTGGACCATTCAATTGATAATGAATGATTGATCGGCCCAAAAGACGTTTAGACCATCCAAAAGTTCGAACCGTTTGATCTATGGGGTGAAACGTTTGGACCGTTTCATCATTCAAAGGAATGTTCGGACCATTCTGAACGGCTAGGGGGTTCTTATAGAGAGAGAGACGAAAGGCGGTCGGCGGCAAGGAGGCAAGGTAGCGGTTGACGAGGGCGTTGATGGAGGGGACTCTTTGGCGGCTTGCCCGCTCGGTGGAGGGGTGGGAGACATGCGCACGGGTCTGGCCAAGTTGAATATGGCAGCAACGAGGCTCACGTAGCTCTGGTCAATGGCAATTTCTTACCGGAGGCCCACCGGTGCTCGGTGAAGAGGGAAAACGGTGCCAGAGAGTCCTGGGTGGGGAGAAAGGGAAATGGAGCATGTGAAAGGGGAGGCGTGGCTAGGGGATCTTCTGAGAGGGGGTTTTATAGGGTGGAGGGGTGCGAACGGTCGAGAAAGACCTCACCGGTGTTAAAGCGGCCATGAATGGTGCATAACGGCGGGAATGGGCTTTAAACCGAGGGGAAATGGTGGAGGTTGATGGTGAGTGATAGAGGGGCACTCAATGGCCATAATGGCAAGACATAATGGTCGGATGGCTGAGTAATAGGGCTCAGGCATGTGCGGTAATTGCGGCGGATGAGGAGGAAGAAGGGAAATAGGAAGGAGGAGCTGAGATGCGGAGCCTGCATGTCGACGAGAGAGGGAAGAGAGATGGACTGCCAGATATTCACCATATAGCACAAGGAAGAGATCGGGGCCGTCGGCAAAAACATGAAGGGGTAAGTGGCTACGAATGACTAAGATTAGATTAGCGGAGGAGGAATTCAATCCGAGCCCGACGCGTGCCAGCCCGAGTGGAGGTTGAGTTTTTAAAATTAGATTTTAATTTTTAGAAATGCTGAGCAACTTTAAAAAAAAATCAAAAATAGCAAATAATGTCCAAAAAATTCAAAAAAATTTATAGAAATTTTTGCATATATTCTGGACTTAGGAAAACTATTTCCAATATAAAGTTGATCTTTAAATTTTTACAAAAATACTTTTTAGATTTAAAATTAATTTCTAAATCTAGGAAAACACAAAAATCTAGATAAAAGCCAAATACTTTAAAATAATTAATTTAAACTAGATTTTCTACAGGAAATCCAAACTAATATTTTATCTTTAATTTTTTTCTTTTCTTTATATTACTTTTGAGAAGAAAAAGTCTTTTTCAAAAGCTAAAAACTAGGCAAACAAAAACTCTAAAATTTTGGCAACCAAATAACACTTATTTTAATTTTAAATTAAATTATTTTTTCTTTTAACTAAAAATTTTAAAATAAATAGCTGGGTTGTTGCAGGCTTCAACTGGCACTGCTTCCTCTGGCACATGCAAACAATTCTTCAACTGAGACACATGGAAGACTTCATGTATCCCATTGAAGGTCGCAGGTAGCTCTAATTGATAAACAACCTCTCCCCTACGTTTTAATATCTTGAAAGGTCTCACATACCTTGGTGTAAGTTTTCCTTTTATCTGAACCTTTTGACACCTTTGAACGGTGCAATCCCCAGATACACATAATCAATTGGCTTGAAACTCAACTCTCGACGATGAGTATTCGCATAGCTTTTTTGTCTAGTCTGAGCAGTCTTTAATCTCTCTTGGATTAATCAAATCTTTTCCTCGGCTTCCTTTAAACAATCTGGCCCAAAAAGTTGACTTTCCCCTATCTCTTTCTAATTGAAAGGGGTTCTGCATTTTCTGCCATACAAAGGTTCAAACGGTGATATTTGCAAACTGACTTGGTAACTATTATTATAAGAGAACACTGCGAAAGGCAAACAACTATCCCACTTAGCTCCATGATCTAACACACAAGATCTTGACATGTCCTCAAGAATTTGATTCACTCACTCAGTCTGACCATCGATCTAAGGATGATACACTGTACTAAGATTCAAATGAGTATCCATAGCTTCATGGAAACTCCCCAAAAATCATGAGGTGAGCTGCTAACTTGTCGCCTGGATAGATTGTCTTGACTGGAATAAAATGAGCAACATTCGTTAAATGATCTACAATTACACAAATTGAATCGAAACCATTCTTGGTCTTAGGCAATCCTATAATAAAATCCATACCAACTTCTTCCCAGTTCCACTCGACAATCCTCAGCAGTTGTAGCAGACCTGCCAATCTGTGATGCTCAGCCTTTACTCTTTGTCTTTGAAATCCTAGTACATCTTGGTGGTGCCTAGGTGAATCGAGTATAACAACTCGTGAGCTTCTTTGAGCAATAACTCTTTTAACTCCTTTTTGTTTGGCACACACAAACACTCCTTAGACCACAAAGTTTCTTTGTCATCCTCTACAAAACCTAACGCCTTACCCTTACTCATGTTAGTCTTGATCTGCTGGATATTTCATCTTTTGTTTGAGCTTAACGAATCTGACCATCCAAAGTCAGCTGCAATTCCATAGTGGCTAGGAATCCTTCCTCCACCAAATACAAGCTAAGTTTCTGAAATTCCACATGTAAAGCTTGCTGGCCTTCCTTGATCATTACTATATTTCAACAAACCTCTCAAAGCATATGCTACCACATTAGCCTTCTTTGCTTTATAAATTCCAACCACCTTCTTTGCTTGAAATTATGATCGACCTAAGTAAAAATGTACTTCAAACTCTTGTGATCTGTATAGATCTCACAACGGTTACCCATATGATAATGACGTCAAATCTTTAAAGCATAAGCTACCACACTTTTATCTTACATCAGCACACATCCTAAACCATTACGGGAAGCATCGCAATAGATTTCAAAATCATTATTAATGTCTAGCAATACTTGTACTAGGGCTGTAGTCAAACACTATTTTAGCTTTTGAAAACTCTTCTCGCACTCTCACATCCAAACAAACTTCTTTTCCTTCTTTAACAACCATGTAAGCGGTTTGGCCACACTAGAAAATCTCTCAATGAAACGACGATAATACCATATCATTCTATGAAAACTCCAAACTTGCGTCACTAACGACGGTGACTTCCAACCAAGCACATCATTAACTTTTCCAGGGTCAACTGCAACTCCCTCTGCTAACATGACATGGACTAGGAAAGCAACTTCCCTCATCCAAAACTGACACCTGTTGAACTTGGTGTGTAACTTATTCTTCCTACGCTTCTGCAAAACTAGTCTCAAATGTTCCTCATGCACTTTCTCATCCTTGGAATAAATAAAAATATCATCAATGGACACGACAACAAACTTGTCCAAATACTTCATGAACACATTGTTCATCAGGAACATGAAATAAGCTGGGACATTGGTTAAACCAAAGGACATCACTGTGAACTCGTACACACCATAACAAGTTGAGAAAACTGTCTTAGGTATATCCTCCTGATGAATTTTTATTTGACGGTATCCTAACCTCAAGTCAATCTTGTAGAACACTCCAGCTCCTTTTAGCTGATCAAACAAATTATCAATTCTGGACAAAGGATACTTATTCTTGATGGTAACCTCATTGAGTGCTCGGTAATCTACATACATACGCTGACTACCATTCTTTTTCTTGACGAACAATACTGGTGCTCCCTACAGAGACAAGCTAGGTCTGACATAACCCATGTCCAATAATTTTTAAATTTACTTCGTTAATTCTGCTAACTCATTGGTGGGCATCCGATACGGTCTCTAGGATATCGGCAAAGTATTGGGTACTAGCTCAATCAAAAACTCAACTTCTCGGTCGGGTGGCATTCCAGAACGATCATCCAGAAAAACATTGGGATACTTCTTGACAATTGGCATATCCTCTAACATGATCCCTTTGCTTTGGCAAACTATAACCTTTTCTGGCTGGTTCATGTTGGGTGCAAAATTTTCTTTTCTTCCATCTGAACTAATCAAGGTAATGGCTCTGCTTCCATAATCCAACATTGCTTGTTGCTTCTTAAACCAATTCATTCTCAAAATTATATCTAAAGATTATATATCCAACATGATAAGATTGACTGAGAACTCTACTCCATGAATGTCTATCTTGACATTCGGACAACTTAGGTTTGTACTCAACTCGGAGCCCGAGGATTGAACCAAGAGAATAGATCCCAAAACAACAGTTTTCAACTGTTGCTTTAAGGTAAAACTTCAAAAAACAAATGAATGTGAAACTCTAGAATCAAACAAAATTATAGTAGGAACTGAATTGACTAGAAACTTACCAATCACCACCTCTGGCGCTGCTTGGGCCTCCTCTACGATGACATGGTTTATTTGACCTCACATGACTGATGGCGGCACTTGACTGGCCTGGCCTGACACTTGGGGTGCTCCACGTCCTGATCCTAAAGCAAAGTGCGATGCGGTGTAGCTCCTAGGTTAAAACGGACTAGCGTCAAGGCTTGTCTCTAAGGGCACTTGCTGGCATAGTATCCTGACTCATGACACTTGAAATAAGTAATTGTTGCTGCAGGGTTTGCATTCCTCTATTGTTGATTGCTTAATCCAATAGGATGGGTTCCTGACTAAAACTAACGAGGTGCTGGTGCAGGAGTCATGAATCCTGACTGCTGTGGCACACGAGTTGTCTAGTAAGTGCTAAAACGAGCCTTCTGGGTCTGATGCATTTGAGATCCTTGCTGCATCACCTCCTCTTGTGAGACTCCTCTAGCTCACGGTGACTTTCTTCAATGAGCATTGCTTTGTCTACCATACTCTGAAAATTGGCATAGTCATTTCCCACCACTTGAACTTTGAGCGTTGGGTTCAATCCTTTCTTGAACCTCTTCTGACAAGCATCATCAGTGGCAACATTCTCTGGTGCATAGCGAGCTAGCTAAGTGAATTTGTTGAGATATTCACCGATTGACATGTTCTTGTGCTGTAATTTATGGAACTCTTCTTCATTCAACCACCCCATCCAAGATCTAGGCGTGAAGAAACACTGCTGTAAACTCTGCCCAAGTGATGCTACCCTGGTCCTCACGAGCGGCACAATAGTTCTCCCACCACTCTGTGATGACTCCCTTCAACTAATGGGCGATGTAGAGCACTTTCTCTCGATTAGTGCATTGAGCGAGGTTTAGTTTCTTCTCAACTGAATAGATCTAATCATCTGCCTTCAAAGACTCAAAAGACCGTGCATAGGTGGGCAGTCTTGTCCTCATGAATTCTACAAACTTGGATTATTGGCAAGCTAGCTGAGGCACCACTGCTTCCTGATTGTCTGTTCATCATTGTATTCAATTTCTTGCATCATAGTGTGCATCAACTGAGTCTGGGTTGCCATAAACTGACTGAGTGCTGGATCTAATCCCATTGGGGTTGCTTATGGTACTTGAGTTGAAGGATTCATGTTCCTGATTTCTGGGCTTTGGTTCGCCTGACCACGACCAGTTGAGTTCCGGATATCAACTATCTTTTTATTGCTCTGAAACGAAATGCAACTACTGAGAACTGACCTTACAAGGCTCAAAAGGTGAGAGGGAAAAGTATAGATAAGGGGGTAAACTCATCTAACGCCTTCTCTAATGGCAATCCTAAACTAAAATACTCACTTAGCCAAAAAGGCTATATAAGACGCAATAAACTCCACAAATAAAGTTTTTTTGACAAGACAGCAATATCATGCCTGAAGCAAAATTGTAACTCACATCACAAACAATTGCAAGAAAAAGCAAAATGATCTACATGATGCAAAAAACTATAACAGGGTTCTAATTTGATGCTCAAAACCTTCAAGGTAGTCTTCAATCTTATCTTAGAATATATTGGGTGCTTTTTTGATCCAAGCTTCACAGCAAAGCTCAAAGAATTATAGGCCAACCTCCTCTTTAATTATGGAACACTCAGGACATCCATGGATATTATAGGGATAAGAAGTCAATTTAAGTTTCGAAAACAATTTCTAGAGAAGGCGAAGAGTAAGAATCCTAAGAATGAGGTAAGAGAACAGATAATTACTAGATATTCATTTTATTGATTTGATTTAGAAAATAGATTTTAAAACATTTACTACATCTCATTCTAACTAGGTTTGTTCTACAGTCGATATGGCTCTGATACCAACACTGTCGAGACCCAAATATGCAAATCCGGACTCGTTTTGTATACTACACTAGTCCAGGATCACGCTAGTGCACATAGTGTAAATATAGATGAAATATCGACCATATACACGATTAATAAAGACAAAGACTTAAATATTAATAATTACCATAGTACGACCTTATGGCCAAGCTTACAAATATTAGCCTGAGGGGATTAAGAAAATAGCAGCGAAAAACAGAAATAAGTATGGTAGCCATTCGACATGCCCACAGACAATCAACTAGAAAGCAAAGTCCTAATCCACGAAGTCATCGAAGTATCCTCCTTTAGGTACCTTATGCTGATATAGTTCTTCTTCTTCAACTGAGCAACCGTGAGTATATTGGTACTCAGCAAGTCGTTTGTAACAAAGATGCAATATAATATGTAAGACTTACCAATGGATGACTGAAAAGTTATTTTGCAGAAAACAATAATTTGAAATAAATACAATAAATAGATTGAAAGTAAACGTTAAAGAAAATGATAATAAATAACCAAAGGAATTGAATAGATCATAAGTGAACTACCATTCACTTAATAAACCACTAGTGAATTAACCATTCACTTTTCACAACTCTTCCAACTAAGTTTATAAGAAATATCTACCACATGTGTGAAATCACTGAGCATTGTCTATAATTGTGGACACAGCTATTCGAATAGTTTTACACTCTGCAGAGATTGCACAACTATACCCACAAGATTTGATCATCCCCGTGCTAAAAAAATCACAACAAGGCTTTTACAATGCTCAATCACAACTCAATTTCACCCACTAAGATTTTACCGTCGAGTGTATTAACCACCTAGTCGATAATTGCCCCCTCTTATGCCTCATGGAAATCAGCAACCATGTTTAACTCAATGTCGATATTGAAATTGAAATATCATGTACTAGATATGTGGTTTGCATGGTAAGACTTAGATCAATGGCGCACAAAGTTAAGTCCTTAAACATTACCCAAGCGTGGCCGAGACCCGAATATGCAAATTCGGTCTCTCGTAAACCGCACTAGTCCAGATCACGCTAGTGCACACAACAAACATAGATGTCATCACAGTCATACACACGATAATAATAAGGGAAAACTAGAATATCGATAAAATATCAAAGGTACGACCTTATGGCCAAGCTTACAATATCTCTAGCCTAAGGGCTTAACAAAATAGCAATGAAATCCAAAATAAAGCGTAGCGACCAATCGACAAGCCACAAAGCTATCGAGTGGAGAACGGCCTAATCCGTGAAGTCGCCGTAGTACTCCCTTCCGCACCTCCCGCCGATAGTACTCCTCTCCTCAATCGAGCAACATAGGCGTAAAGCCGTGAGTACATTGGTACTCAAGAAGTCGCTTGTAACAATAAATGCAATATAATATGCAAGGCTTACCAAAGGAAGGCTGAAAGGTTAATTTGCATAAAGGCATTTATTGATGAAATATATTAAATAACTTGAAAGCTAAAGTTAAATGAAAAAAGAATAATAGATAATCAAAGGGATAAACATGAACCACTTGTGAACACCAATTCACAAGTTTAAACCAACAAAGGAACTACCCGCCCACTCCCAACATAAACCACCAAGTTATAAATGAAACACTAACCTCGTGGTGAAATCCCCGAGCACCGCCCATGACCGAGGACGCGCTATTCGAATAGTTTTACACTCGCAGAGGTTGCACAATCTGCACTCCACACGATGTGATTAGCCTAGGCCTAAGGAAATCACAACAAGGCCTTTACAATGCTCTACCTCAACACAATCCCGCCCGCTAGGGTTTCGTGATCACACCCTCTTGCGCCACATGGAAATCAAGAACCATGTACATCACAATGGCGTAATTGAATTGAAATATTACAAATTAATCAGCCAGTCCATCCCATAATAGACATGTGGTTTGCACGATTAAGCTCGATCAATGGCGCACAAAGTTAAGTCCTTAGCATTACCCGGCGAGACTACCACATCCCCAAAGTACAACAGATTTCCCTTTATCGCACGATCACTCGCCCGAGTGCAAAACCAATTTGTATAACCAAGCCAACGCCACACCAATGCCGTGGCACAAATTTTAATACACGTGGCACCAACCACGCTCCATATATCATTAAGTCAAATTAATAATTTAATATGTGATGAGATCAAACGTAAATAATAATCGCTAAGCAATCTAATCGCATCAACCCATGTGATAAATAAACTAGCATCACTAATAAATTTCCCAACCTATGGTGACAAAGGCATCATGGTATTTCAAAGTGTCAAAGAGGTGTAATTGCAATTGGGACAATAACTACCGTGCAACGGTTTGAATAAAAATAGCAATGCAATGTAATTTGAAACAAAATAATTAAATAATAGTTTGTAAAATTGGGTTCAACATGATCAAGGGACACGACTTGCCTTCGTTATGCTCGCTGGGTACTCCGGTCTTCTCGCGCGAAACCGCTCCTCCTAATCCGAATCTAACGAGAGAAAGCGACTGAAACAAAGAAACACATAAAATGACAAGCAAAAGAACTCAAAATTCACAAAACAGAACCAACAGCTAGAGCTCGATTTTAGATGAATTTAGAAAAAGAACGGGTCAATCGGAGCTAGGACGGAGGAGAACGGCTTCCGGAAAATTAATTCAAAATTAATTCGGGAAAATTGAAAAGGTTATCGTGGCCGTGAACCCGTGCACCAAATCCCGAAGTTCACCGTGGACCCGGTCCACGAATGCTGCACGGGGGGCGGGTCGACGCGGGCGGGACGCTGGCCGACGTGGCAAAAAGATATGCCGCCACGCGGCGCGCGGCCGACGCGGGCACCGACGTGGTCGCCACGTGGCTCGGGAGGACGGCTAGGGCCGACGTGGCGCCGACGTGGCATGCCACGAAGATGCCACGCCGCCTAGGGCTGACGTGGGTTCGGCCGACGCGGGCGCGGCGCGACGCGATGGCGGGATCCGACGGCCGAGGGTTGGCCACGCGGCGCGATCGCGCCGTGGATCCAGACCGATCCGCGGTCGATCGGGCGGCGGTCGGTGGGGTGCGCGGATGGCCGACGTGGCGGCTCGACGCGCTGGAGCGCCGCGCGCGGACGGCGCGCGATGGAGCGGCGCGGGTGGCGGCGACGATGCGCGACGACGCGGGCGGCGCGGCGCGCGAGGCGCGCGCGCGCGCGCGCGCGCTGCGCGGCGCGCGGCGCGCGCGGCTCGGGACCGAGGGGCGAGCGGGTGCGGCGAGGGCGACGAGCGGCGACGCGGCGACGGCGAGGAGGGGCGGCGAGGCTCACCGCGACGCCTCGCAACGGCGACGAGCTCGGCGCACGACGGGTGCACGGCGGCGGCAGCGCGACGGCGGAGCGCCCGGCGACGCGCGCGAGGGCGAAGGCGAGGGCGGCGGCGACGAGCTCGGCGACGCACGCGAACCGAGGATGAACGCTGGTTTTAACACGCGAACCGAGGAAATCCCGATCGGTTACGCTCGGGCGACGCGATTAGGTTAGACGGTTAGGATTGGGCCACGCGCGAGATCGGACGGCCGAAAAGGTTAGGTTAGGTTCGCGCGGCGCGGGCGAACGGGGATCGCGCGCGCGCGACGGGCGCCGAGGCGAGGCGGGGCGGGCGCGTTGGTGCCGCGCGCTGCCGGGCCGCGGATGCGCGACGCGGGCGCGCGGATCGGCGGCGGGCGAGCGGTGCGCGAAAGGGTACGGCGGCGGCGCTGGCGCGGATGGTTGACGCGCGGAGGAGAGAGGGAGATCGGGCGCGGGATTAAATTTCTTTTCTTTTCTTTTTCCGTAAATTCAAATAAACTTCTAAAAGCTCTAGAAAATAGCAAATAAATCCGAAAATTCACCAAAATACTGTAAAATTCCTTGTGACACAAGGAACTCAAATAAAATATTTTCCACTTATGTTAATGTTTATTTTAATCACATTAAATCATTTAAAACTTTGAAAATTCATTTGAAGCTTCAATTAATTTCGAAAATTCCTAAAATTCATTTTTGAAATCCAGCTTTAAAAATCTCGTAAAAACAGGATGTTACAAACCTTACCCCTTAAACGAGATCTCACCCCAGATCCTGGGCCAACTAAGAGAATAGGTTCGAACTCCGCCCGAGATCCTCCTCGCCTCCCTGTGGCTTCCTCTCTAATGGTTGCTCCACCGAACTTTGCAAAACGGACCGCTTTATTCCGGTGACTCGCTCGACACTTCCAAGATTTTGATTGGATGCTCTTTGTACGATGTGTCCTCCCGCAGTCAACGGCCTCAATCGCACAACCTCCTCTCGTACGCGCAGCACTTCTTCGCTGGGACACATGAAAGACGCCATGTACCCCATCAAGGACGCAGTAGCTCCAATCGATAAGCAACCTCTCCTCGCTTTAATCCCGAACGGACCAACATATCTTGGTGCAAGCTTCCTTTAGCTGAAATCTCTTCACACCTTTGAATGGTGTGATCCTCGATACACAAAATCATCCGCTCAAAACTCACTCTCGACGCCCGTATCTCGTGATAGCTTTTTGTCCGCCCGGGCAGCTTTTCAACCTTTCCTCGAATCAAGCGGACCTTATCCTCGCCTTCTTTCAAACAACTGGGCCAAAAACTCGACCTTCCCCGCCTCTTTCCAATTGAGAGGGGTCTCGCATTTCTCGCCATACAATGCCTCAAACGGTGACATCTCGCAAACCGCTCGATAATCGTTGTTGTATGAGAACTCGCAAAGGGTAAACAATCGTCCCACTTAGACCCATGATCAAGCACACAAGCTCTCAACATGTCCTCCGTAACTGATTAACTCGCCTGTCTCACCATCCGTCTGGGGTGATATGTCAGATCGAATTCGTGAGTTCCCATAGCCTTATGGAAACTACCCCAAAACCGAGAGGTGAATCGCGATCCACGATCCGACACAATCTTCTTGGGCACACCATGCAAACCGACTATCCTCGACATATATAGCTCGCCAATTTGTCACCACCGTAAGTCGCCTTAATCGAATGAAATGAGCAACCTTGGTCAAACGGTCCACAATGACCCAAATCGAATCATGACCTCTTTGGTTTTAGGCAAACCGACTATAAAGTCCATACCAATTTCTTCCCACTTCCACTCGTGGACTTTTAATGGTTGTAGCAAACCCGCAGTCTCTCGTGCTCGCTTTACTCGACAAACATCACAAAGGGCTACATACTCAGAATCTCACGCTCATGTTTGGCCACCAATACTTATCCTTAATGTCTTGGTACATCTTGGTACCGCTCGATGAATCGAAAATAGTGACTCATGAGCCTCTTTTAATAACACATCCTTTAGTTCTTGCTTGTTGGGCACACACAAACGCCGCTTGAACCACAAGGTTCCCCGTCATCCACCAAAATCCCGACTTTACCTTCACTTAAATTCTTTCTCGATCCGCTGAAATGCCTCATCATCCGACCGAGCTCGCGACCGACCATCCAAAGTAGGTCGATCTCCATAGCCGCCAAAAATCCCGCTCAACCAACTCAAGGTTAAGCTTCAAATTCTCATGCAAAGTCGGGCCGACTTTCTCGAACTATCACCGAATTGCAAGATACCTTCTCGCTCAAGGCATCTCGCAACAACATTAGCTTTCCTGTGATGATAATGTATGCCCACATTATAATCCTTTATCGCTCTAACCACCTCCTCTCGCTCGAGGTTAAGCTCTGATCGGTAAAGATGTATTTCGACTTTATGATCCGTAAACCTCACATCCGTTACCCATCGATAATGACGCCAAATCTTTAAAGCATGCACTACGGCCGCCAACTCCAAATCATGGGTAGGGTAGTTCTCTCATGCGGTCTCAATCGGCGTGAGGCATAGGCTACCACTCTCTTGTCTTGCATCAAGACACAACCTAAACCTTTGCGCAAGCATCGCAAAATATCTCAAAATCCTTGTTAATATCAGCAACACAAGCACCGGGCTGTGGTCAAACTCTCCTTAAGTTTCAAAACTCTTCTCGCACTCGCGCCCAAGTGAATTTCTTTTCCTTTTGAGCAATCGCGTGAGGGGTCCGCCACACCGAAAATCCTCAATAAAGCGACGGTAGTATCCTCGCCATACCTAAAACTCCCGACTGGTAATCAAGTGGGTGATCGCCAATCCAAAACATCACTTACTTTCCCGGGTCAATCGCGACTCCTTCGCTGTCAACACATGCCCTAGAAAGGCGACTTTCTTCATCCAAAACTCACATTTGCTGAACTTTGCATACAAATCGATTATCTCTCAATTTCGCAATGCTAACCTCAAGTGCTCCCGATGTTCCTCCTCATCCTTGAATATATCAAAATGTCGCCAATGAACACAACGACAAACTTGTCCAAATATTCCATAAACACCTTATTCATCAAATACATGAAATATGCCGGAGCATTAGTCAAACCAAATGACATCACCGTGAACTCAGATAGACCATAACGAGTCGAGAAGGTCGTCTTGGTATGTCCTCCTTACGATCCTCATCCGATGATATCCCGATCTCAAATCAATCTTGAGAATACTCCCGCTCCCTTGCTGGTCAAACAGTCATCGATCCCGGGCAGAGGGTACTTATTTTTGATGGTGACTCATTAAGTGCTCAGAGTCCACACACATGCGCCGACTACCATCCTTCTTCTTGACAAACAACACCGGCGCTTCCCACGGGATGAACTCGGTCCGATGTAACCCTTATCCAAAAGCTCCCGAATTTGCTTCTTCAACTCGCTAAATCATTGGCCGCATCCGATAGGGTCTCTTGGAAATCGGAGCGTACCGCACAAGCTCAATCGTAAACTCAACCTCCTCTCTCGTGGCATACCCGAAGATCATTCGAAACACGCCGGGTACTCTCCGACAACCGTACACCTCCAACCGATTACCTTACTCGCAAATCATGATCGCTCGCCGCACTCATCGGCCGCGAATCGCACCTTAACTCCATCTCAATTGGTTAAGGTCACCGCTCGCTCCTACGCCTAACATCGCCGCCGCTTGGTTAATCCATTCCCAAGATTACATCTAGGGATCGTGATATCCAACAAAATCGTCGGCCTCAACTCAACTCCCGAATGGTTATCCTAACTCCCGACAACCTAGGTTGGACCTCAACTCGATCCGGGATTGATTAAAAGAACAGATCCAAGAGCAACAGTTTTCAATTGTTGCTTTAAAGCAAAACTCCGAGAAACAAACGAATGCGAAGCTCCGTAATCAAATAAAACGGTGGCAGGAATGAATGTACGAAACGCATCGATCACAACGCTCGCGCCGCTCGGCATCCTCTCGCGTGACGTGGTTCACCGACCTCTCACCACCGGGCCCCGCTGGCCTCGCCCCGGCCGGGTGTGCTCGCCCCGCTTCCCGGTAGGGGTACGACCGTGTGGCTCCAAGTCAAAGCGAATCGTGTCGGGCTCGCTCGAGGGCACTTGCAGCATAGTGTCCCACTTCGCGACACTTGAAGCAAGTGATGGACGCCGCCGATTATTACTCTTCGCCGCCGCTGTCCATCGAAACTACTAGACGCCGCCCGATCAAATCGGGCGCGGAGTCCGAGCCGGGTCCAAATCTCAAGATCGCGCCGCCGCCGCCGCCGCTGCGGGCGCTGCGGCAGCCGGTAGGTACCAAAACGAGGCCTCGAGATCGGTGTGACCGTGATCCTCGCCGATCAACCTCTCTTGCGACTCTCGAGCTCGCGCGACTCTCCTCGATGAGTATGGCCTTATCCACCAACCGCTGAAATCGCATAGTCGCGTTTCACGACTTGCACCTTCAAAGCCGGGTTCAAGCCTTTCTTGAACCTCTTCTCGCGAGCTGCACCTGCCGCTACATCCTCCGCGCGCAGAAGCGAGCCAACCGAGTGAATTTATTGAGATATTCACTCACCGATGTGTTCCTCTCGCTGAACTCCCAAACTCATCCTTCTTCATCTCAACCACTCCTCCATGACATGAGCGTGTGGAAAGCCTTGGCGAATTCCTTCCAGTGATGTTATGTCGGTCCTCATGGGCGGCACAAGAGTTCTCCCACCACTCGCCGGTCCTCAAGCCGATGTGCCGCCGATACAACACCTTCTCCTCGCCGGCAGACCGAGCCAAGTTCCGTTTCTTCTCAATCGAACGGACCCACCGCCGCCTCCAAAGGCTCATGAACTGGAGAAAACAGCGGTCTCGCCTCATAAACTCGTGATAGCCGGTCCGCCGACGATGTGCCGCGCGTGGTATCGCCTCGTGCCGCCGCCGATCATAGTTCGTGATACCTCGCATCATGGTTCGTGATCATCTCGTGGTTCGCCATCAAGAATCGATCGAGGGCGTGGTCCAAGACAGTGGCACCGCCGCGCGCATCGTTTCTCGGGTCCCGGTTCCCCGGTTGCGGCCGAGGAGTTCTCGTATCAACCATCTTGCTCAAAAGAAAACAATCACGATCACCAAAGGTGAAAGACGAGAGGGAAAAGCATAGATAAGAGGTAAATGCGCCTAAGGGGGTTTTGCTTAATGGAGACCTAATTAAACAAACACTTAGCCAAAAGGCTAACTCGAGAAATCGAACAAAATAAACTCCAATAAAAGATTTGACATGATCGCAATATAATGCTTTTAAGGCAATATTTGCAGCTCACATCACACTCAATCGCAAATAAAATCCAACGTGTCTACTCGCACTATCTACTCAAGGCTCCCACCGGTCCCGACAAATAGGGTACATCGCTATCGCCCTCGAATCGCCAGAGACAACCCACGAAAGGCGGATCGGCGCGATCGCTTTCGATCGGGCTGGAGTGAACTGACCGAGGTAGGCGCGACGATCTCCGTGATACGACGCTCTCCTCCGACTCGGCGTGTAGGCGACGGTAGAGGTATCGCGATCGCGTCGGGCTCCTCCTGCATCGCTCGTAGTCTCGGTGGCTCCGCATCGCTTCCTTGAACTTCCGAACGAAGTCCGCCATGTTGATCTTGTATAGCTTGCAAAGTCGACGGATGGCTTTGTGCGCAACTCCTCAGGCCGACATCTCCCACCGCACCGTGTTCTTGAAATCGTGATGTAGCACCGCTGCCAACTCGGTAGTGAAGTATAGCCCGAGATGCTCCCGATGCGCTGACCTTTTGCTTCTCATCCTTAGTGAGGTAGACGGCGCCTCTTAAACCGAGGCACCGCAACAAAACGCGTGAGAAGTGACCTCCATCCTCCCGTCGGGTCGTAAGAAGCTTGGGACATCTAATGCATTTATAAAGGAAAGATCAGCTTATAACTTTAGGAAAACAAATTTTGCAAGAGTTGGGGCGAGAGACAAGAATCCTTAAGAATGAGGTAAGAAGATAGAGATATTACTAAATATCAAGTTTAGTTGGTTTGATTTAGAAAATAAATTTTTGGGCTACGACCAATTTAACTAGGGCTTGTCTCACAACGATATGGCTCGATACTATCTCTGCCGAGACCCGAATATGCAAATTCGGTCTCTCTCGTAAACCGCACTAGTCCAGATCACGCTAGTGCACACAACAAACATAGATGTCATCATAGTCATACACACGACAATAATAAGGGAAAACTAGAATATCGATAAAATATCAAAGGTACGACCTTATGGCCAAGCTTACAATATCTCTAGCCTAAGGGCTTAACAAAATAGCAATGAAATCCAAAATAAAGCGTAGCGACCAATCGACAAGCCACAAAGCTATCGAGTGGAGAACGGCCTAATCCGTGAAGTCGCCGTAGTACTCCCCTTCCGCACCTCCCGCCGATAGTACTCTCTCCTCAATCGAGCAACATAGGCGTAAAGCCGTGAGTACATTGGTACTCAAAGAAGTCGCTTGTAACAATAAATGCAATATAATATGCAAGGCTTACCAAAGGAAGGCTGAAAGGTTAATTTGCATAAAGGCATTTATTGATGAAATATATTAAATAACTTGAAAGCTAAAGTTAATGAAAACAAGAATAATAGATAATCAAAGGGATAAACATGAACCACTTGTGAACACCAATTCACAAGTTAAACCAACAAAGGAACTACCCGCCCACTCCCAACATAAACCACCAAGTTATAAATGAAACACTAACCTCGTGGTGAAATCCCCGAGCACCGCCCATGACCGAGGACGCGCTATTCGAATAGTTTTACACTCGCAGAGGTTGCACAATCTGCATCCACACGATGTGATTAGCCTAGGCCTAAGGAAATCACAACAAGGCCTTTACAATGCTCTACCTCAACACAATCCCGCCCGCTAGGTTTCGTGATCACACCCTCTTGCGCCACATGGAAATCAAGAACCATGTCCATCACAATGGCGTAATTGAATTGAAATATTACAAATTAATCACCAGTCCATCCCATAATAGACATGTGGTTTGCACGATTAAGCTCGATCAATGGCGCACAAAGTTAAGTCCTTAGCATTACCCCGCGAGACTACCACATCCCCAAAGTACAACCGATTTCCTTTATCGCACGATCACTCGCCCGAGTGCAAAACCAATTTGTATAACCAAGCCAACGCCACACCAATGCCGTGGCACAAATTTTAATACACGTGGCACCAACCACGCTCCATATATCATTAAGTCAAATTAATAATTTAACATGTGTGATGAGATCAAACGTAAATATAATCGCTAAGCAATCTAATCGCATCAACCCATGTGATAAATAAACTAGCATCACTAATAAATTTCCCAACCTATGGTGACAAAGGCATCATGGTATTTCAAAGTGTCAAGGAGGTGTAATTGCAATTGGGACAATAACTACCGTGCAACGGTTTGAATAAAAATAGCAATGCAATGTAATTTGAAACAAAATAATTAAATAATAGTTTGTAAAATTGGGTTCAACATGATCAAGGGACACGACTTGCCTTCGTTATGCTCAGCGGGTACTCCCGGTCTTCTCGCGCAAACCCGCTCCTCCTAATCCGAATCTAACGAGAGAAAGCGACCGAAACAAAGAAACACATAAAATGACAAGCAAAAGAACTCAAAATTCACAAAACAGAACCAACAGCTAGAGCTCGATTTTAGATGAATTTAGAAAAAGAACGGGTCAATCGGAGCTAGGACGGAGGAGAACGGCTCCGGAAAATTAATTCAAAATTAATTCGGGAAAATTGAAAAAGGTTATCGTGGCCGTGAACCCGTGCACCAAATTCCGAGTTCACCGTGGACCCGGTCCACGAATAATGCTGCACGGGGCGCGGGTCGACGCGGGGGGACGCTGGCCGACGCGGCAAAGAAGATATGCCGCCACGCGGCGCGCGGCCGACGTGGCACCGACGTGGCCGCCACGTGGCTCGGGAGGACGGCTAGGGCCGACGTGGCGCCGACGTGGCATGCCACGAAGATGCCACGCCGCCTAGGGCTGACGTGGCCCGGCCGACGCGGGCGCGCGCGCGACGCGACGGCGGGATCCGACGGCCGAGGGTTGGCCACGCGGCGCGATCGCGCCGTGGATCCAGACCGATCCGCGGTCGGATCGGGCGGCGTGTCGGTGGGGTGCGCGGATGGCCGACGCGGTGGCGGCTCGACGCGCTGCGAGCGCCGCCGCGGACGGCGCGGATGGAGCGGGGCGCGGGTGGCGGCGACGATGCGCGACGCTGGCGGCGGCGTGGCGCGAGGCGAGGCGCGCGCGCGCGCGCGCGCGGGTGCGCGGCGCGCGCGCGGCTCGGGACCGAGGGGCGGAGCGGGTGCGGCGAGGGCGACGAGCGGCGACGCGGCGACGGAGGGGAGGGGCGGCGAGGCTCACCGCGACGTCTTCGCAACGGCGACGAGCTCGGCGCACGGACGGTGCACGGGCGCGGCAGCGGCGACGGCGGAGCGCCCGGCGACGCGCGCGCGAGGGCGAAGGCGAGGGCGGCGGCGACGAGCTCGGCGACGCACGCGAACCGAGGGATGAACGCTGGTTTTAACACGCGAACCGAGGAAATCCCGATCGTTACGCTCGGGCGACGCGATTAGGTTAGACGGCTAGGATTGGGCCACGCGCGAGATCGGACGGCCGGAAAAGGTTAGGTTAGGTTCGCGCGGCGCGGGCGAACGGTTGGGATCGCGCGCGCGCGATCGGGCGCCGAGGCGAGGCGGGCGGGGCGCGCTGTGCCGCCGCCGCCACGCGGATGCGCGCGACGCGTGGCGCGGGCGGGATCGGGCGGCGGGGCGAGCGGGTGCGCGGGAAAGGGTACGGCGGCGGCGCGGGCGGCGGGATGGTTGACGCGTGGAGGAGAGAGGGAGATCGGGCGGCGGGGATTAAATTCATTTCTTTTCTTTTTCCAGAAATTCAAATAAACTTCTAAAAGCTCTAGAAAATAGCAAATAAATCCGAAAATTCACCAAAATACTAGAAAATTCCTTGTGACACAAGGAACTCAAATAAAATATTTTCAACTTATGTTAATGTTTATTTTAATCACATTAAATCATTTAAAACTTTGAAAATTCATTTGAAGCTTCAATTAATTTCAGAAAATTCCAGAAAATTCATTTTTGAAATCCAGGCTTTAAAAATCTCGTAAAAACAGATGTTACGTGGTATTAGGAGATAATAAAATTTTTGCAAAATAATGATAATCTAACAAATTTGACGCACAAATTAAACGTACACAATTCTAGTAACCTTAAGGCACCTTAAAAGCAATAACTACATAAGGCTCTAAAACAATTAATTGCACAAGGAAATGAATAAATAAGAGTCAAATATAGACAAAACCAATATCAAAGTGACACACGATGTTTTACCGTAGTGATCAAAAACTTGCCGGTTCCCCTAGCCCACATTGAGGTAAATCCAAACAAATTGCCGACACTCGATGAATTGTAGCTTCGTCTGACGGCAAGAAAGTGCCAAGGATCAATCTAAAATGAATATGCACTTGGTTTGGCTCAAACACCTCAAATGAATGCACACTAAGAAAGGAGGCGTTAAACAAATGCTTAAGGCTCAAATTCAATATAAGTTTAGCACCATGTCCTTAAGCCGGTGGGGGTATTTATACCCTCACCAACCAAAACTAGCCGTTACAAAAAACAACCCTAAAAAATCAGAGACATCGGTAGTACCGCTGTGTAAACTACGATACTAACGCAAAGTACTGTAGCACATAGTAACAGCTATGTCATAACGACAAAATTAGTCGTTTGAATGTCAGTGCGGTACTACCACCATTGTAAATGCAGTAGTTCTGATTTTTTGATGCGGTACTACCGTTTTCCTTGGGGCTAAAAACGACCCTCTCTAGAAAAAAATGTACCACCGGAATTTTTCGGTGCTTTCGAAGTCCGAAAGTTTCGATTTCAAGTGTGGTACTACTGCACTGTGGTAGTTCTGCCGTGTAATTTCTGGTACTACCAATTTTGGCAAGCCTAAATCTTAAAATAGGTGCTCTCTGGAAAAAAAATGTACCGCTCAGGATGCCGGTACTACCGTGTTCCGGTAGTTTCGCAGTTTACACGTCGATAGTTCCGCAGTTTACACGTTGGTACTACTGGACTCCGGTAGTTCCGCAGAATGCACTCTGGTACTTTTGATTTTTCTGATAGAGCACAATTGGTTTTCAAACTTAATTTTAAGTGCATACATGATCCTAGATTGATCTAAATGGCGCAAGAACATGCTATCAAGTTATTTAATCTCAATAATTTCAACCATAGCACTGTCTAATTGCTCAAGATGAGTGAAAATGCTCAATTTCAATTTTTCATTCTCAATTTTAGAATTTTCTAATTGTTCTACACAAAGAGAATGAACCAATTTCACATTTTTATTTTCAGCATGCATGCTTTTGCAAAAATCACATTCATTGCTAGTAATGACCTAAGATTGCTAATTTCTATTTAGCACTATCAAGTTCATGAAGTAAAGCAATGCAAGAATCACACGGCATAGCAACCTTCAAGTTCAAATATTCATTTTTAGATTTTAAGCATGCAAGGGATTTGTTCATGTTACATAATTCCTTAAGCAATGACTCACAAGATTCACAAGACATAGGAGATTTTAATCTAGCAATTTCATAAGATAAATCTCTATTTTTTCTTTTTAGTTTTTCTACTTTATTCTCAAGCTTATGCATTCTAGTTGCTACATACAATGAGCACTCAATAAGTTTCTCCTTGCTTACCTTGCATAACTTGTGTAGGAGATCATTCGTGGAAAGATCCTCTAGTAGCTCCTCATGATCATCCTCTATCGTCACTCCACAAAGTCCAGAGCTCTCATTTTCCTCCTCAGGATCCCAAAGCTTTTTATCCTTGAAACTAGGACAATTGAAATAACATAATCCACTACAAACTTTGCAAAAGAATTTTTCTTCAATAGCTTTTCTTTCAATTTGAACTCAAGTCTCTTGTCATAGTGGACATCATTGGCAAAATAATTCCGACAAGAATAAAAAACTGTTCACAAGTTCTCATCCTACTCGCCATGCTCAAGATCGGTTAAGATTAAATAAAAAGGAACCTTGATTTGATAACATTTGTAGAATCAAGTATGGCAAATTAGGGGGTGAATTACTCTTTCAAAATCTTCCCCCTAATATCAACAACAATATGCATCAAAAAACCAAATTCATAACTCTAATCAAAGCCCTAAGCCATGGAAGCATAAACTCTAAAAATCACAGCCTTACTGGTTAGACCAAAAATTGCATTCGATCAGACCAAAAATTGAAGCTGAATGGGCCGGTCGGATCGAAAAAATAGGTGGCGATCAAACCTCTAACAAATAGCGGTCAGACCGCTATGAACAAAAATTTCAGGCAAATGAACAATAATTTTAGTACTATTTCGAATCCAAAAATTCACGTAACTTTTGATCCATTTATCGAAATTGCGTGAAACTTGGCATGCACCTTCTCTAGGATGTCACGAATCTATTCCAGTCAATGATTGAGAGAATTATTACCAAAGTTGTAACATTTTTTATTTGAGTGAGGGGTGCACCAAAATTGGTCAAAAGAGATAAACTTCCATTTGCTCTTGCTTGTGAGTTCTAGATGATTTACGTGACCTGAGATGGGTTCTCATATGTCATAGCAAGTTAGAACATAGTACAAATTCAACCCAAAATACCTAAAAGAGCAAAATCCAAAAATCAACTCTCTCTTGGGAAAACAGAGCAAATTCAAGAACTTCCTCTAGATCATGCCTATATGGATGGAACCACCTCTTACACGTTCTTGGCACCAAAAAAGCTCAAAAGAAGAGAAATCTAAACAAGAAAACCAAGAAAATAAAAAACACAAGAAGGGATCCATGGCACAATTCACTTAGACAAACTTCTGTGAGACCCGGAGTAGAAACTCCTAGACCTCTGTATTATCGCACTAGTCCTGCAGATCAATGCTAGTACACACAGCTCAAACAGTAAAAGATGATACATTGCCAACAACGCTTTATTACAATAGTAATGAAGTTTTACAAAGGCCATAGCCTTACTAAGGTTCACGTAACCTCAAGCAAAAATAAACACAATGAAGCAAAAGATAACTTGATCGACCCATCAATCGCCATGCAATTGATCGGGAGACGAATCCTAGGCATCCGAGAATAATCCACCGCATCCACATTCGCGCAGAAGTCATACTCTCCGCTTGATCTTCCATTCTCTCGCTTATATTTATAGAGCAACAGTGAGTACAAAATGTACTCCGCAAGTCTTGGGAAAATGCATAGATGTAAGGTTTCACAAAGGAAGGCTATATGGTTTATTTGCAACAATCAGATTTTATTTCAAATCTACATAATTACTTTAAAAGCCATTTTTAAAACAACTTGTTTTTAATAATCGAAATTGATAAGTACTTTAGTGAAGGTTAAACTACCAACACTAATATCTCAAAGCTATCACACCAATTTTCAAAACCTCAGTTACACCCTCGATTCGAACATCACGAGAGTTATACTACTCCCGAAGTTTTTCTCCAATTCATTTTGTTTTGAAATCAAAACCAAAACTTCTACCATGTGAATGCATTCTTTGCTCGCCCTTGACCGTGGGCACGGCTATTCGAATAGTTTTACTCGCAGAGGTTGTACACTTTACCCACAAGAGATAAATTATCTTAATAGTCAACACGCTTCCTTTGGCATGAGACCCAGATAAATTATCACAAAGCCTTTCGCCTACTCCAAAGATAGTTTAAATACCACCCGCTAAGGTTTCACCACAACTCGAATCCACGAGTTGGAGCCCTCTGCGCCATATGAGTACAAGAAACCCCGTCCCTCACTATGAGTAACCAAGACACCCCGGCACTCAATACACCACTGGTGATATCTAAACTACACTATTATAGGGTAGTTAGCTAGGTCGCACTCCATATAGACTTGTGGTTGTACTGCTTTGCTCGCTTTGGACAAACACAAGCGCCGGTCCTTAATCCACTGTGGTGGCTCATTCACAAACCCAACAATTCTCGTGCTAACGCACCACCAAACCTTCCATCCACCCTTGTCAACTTTTTCCTTTGAATTTCATTTTTATTTTCAAATTAATAGTGGTAACATACATTACCACTTTTCAAACAAAATATTTAACAATGGTAACATCCATTACCAATGTTCAAACAAAATATTTAACAATGGTAACATCCATTACCAATGTTCAAACAAATCATTCATCAAAACATTTGATAACCATGCTACTCATTTGAACATTATTATATTTATTTGCTACGCTAAGCATTTGCTAGTATTTAAACATTCAACAATTGTAACACTAACTCATTATTGAGTCAAAGGGATATCCTAAGTTGACAATGGTACAAGGTAAACAAATTTTCAATGGAAGGTATAACAAATTGGGTCTTTAACTAAGTTTTCTAAATCAATTTATCACTTGATATAACATAAGCATGCATTAATTTAAAATACTACCTAAACATTTTTCTAAATCATTTGAGCAAGTTGATCAAAGGAAACTTGCAAAACATGGGAGCAAAATGTTCAAAGGAGACTTGCCTTCCGTGTCCGGTTGAAATCTTCCACAACTTGCTCTTGAGGTTGCTCTGACAAATCGGTCTCTACACGTAAATCGAGAATTCCAAATAAATAAAATAAAATAAAAATTCAAAATTGAAAATGAATATACCAAATGAAAGATTGAAATTTTAGATGAATTTAGAAATTTGAATGGACCAATTTGGAGCTAAAATGAAAAGATATGGCTATTTGAAAATCTCAGATTTGAATAAATCCAGAAATTCGGAAATCTTCGACATGTGGGGTCCACTGGTCAGCAATTTCATTTAAAATAAGTCTCGACATGTGGGACCCACTGAACTCAGGACCCACTTGTCGCTGGCTAGCGCAGAGGTGGTCGACGACGGGGGGCCTACCGCCGTGGATTAAAACGGAGAAAACTCAACCTCGCCACGGAGCGGGCTCGAACGCGCCGAGGAGTGGAGGGGGAAGAGAGCGGCGCTAGCCAAGTGAGCGGGAGGCACCGCCACCCCACGGGTAGGTAATCCTCTTGAGGATTATCTCGCGGAGGCCGCCGGCAACGTGGCACACACGTGGTCGACGCGTGGTCGCCGCGCGGTCGCCACGCCACGGCTTTTTGCCGACGTGGCGCGCACGCCGCGAGGTGGCGGGAGGCGCCGGTGGCGCCGACGTGGCGCCGACCGCCGCCACGCCGCTGCCACCTCAGCCCGACGGCCGACGGGCCGGCGGCCGGTGGTGGCGACGGGACCGAGGGTCGCCGAGTTCGGTGACGGCGCGCCGCCAAGGGTACCAAATGAAGAGGAGGATGCAGGGAATGCATCGGCATTTTGCGCGAGGCCGAGGGTGACCGGAGGGAAGGATCGGCGAGGAGGGGCGGCGGTCGGAGAGGGACTCACGGCGACGGAGGAGCTCCGGCATGCGCAGCTTCGTGGAGGGGTCGCCGAATCGCTTGGCACCAGAACGCCGGAAGGCGCCGCGAGGAGTGAGGAAGCCCGAGACGGCCGCAATTGCTCGCGGAGTATTTGAAGCCGCGGGAAGAAATCGGGCGAGGGGCTCGCGCCGGTGATTCGCTTGAGAGGTGAGGAGGCGCAGCGGTAGAGGGACCTCGGGTGCGGGTTTTATAGACCGGGAGGGTTGTAACGGCCGCGCGGTTCGCCGGAGTGAAACGGTCGGAGGGGATGAATGCGACGGCGAGAGAGGAGTAACGCGCGCCTTTATGCCGTAAACCGACGCGTGGAGGCGGGATTAATATGCAACGGCACGGGAAGTAAATCGAAAGGAACCAAGCATTGAAAGCTTCGCTTTTGGCACTAATGGCGCAGCGCGGGTGCGGGAGGAAGAATCGGCGGAGACGACGGATCGACAGCCGGCCCCGCATGTCGGCGGAGAGAAAGAAAATGGGAAAGAATGAGGGGGACGGTGGATGTGCGACGGTGGCAAAGAGAAGCGATCCGACCACCGATTGTCGGCGAGGGGTAAGTGATCGGGACGATCACGATTCAATCCGACAACCGTGAGAGAATCCGAGCCGTTGGTGCATTAAGTGAGAAGGAGCGCCGAGATTAAGTACGGCAACAGGAACGGTGCCGACAGCCACGCGCCACGCAGAGGAGAATAAAGCAGCTAAGCGGTAAGTGGCGGGAGCGGCCGGGATTGAATCGGCGCGAAACGGACGATCCGATGCTTGCCACGCGGTCGATCCGAAGATAGGGAAGGCGGATTGAAACGGTAAGTGAGATCGAACGGCCGGAAATAGATCCGCGGCGTGAAATGGTCCGATGGGCGACACTTGTCGGCCCAGGAGAGTTTCAGAATTTTAATTACTTTTTGATTTTCAGAAATGATTAGGAGGCTTTAAAATACTCATAAAAATACCAAATAAATTCCAAAAATTCCAGAAAAATTCACATAATTCACTGATAATGTTTTAAACATATAAAAAATATTTCCAACTTATTTTGATATTAAATTTTCTTTTCAACTGAAACTTTACATTCAGAAAATTCCAGATAATTGGAAATTATTAATTTAAAACTATTTCTTCAAAATAAAAGCAAAAATTGGGATGTTACAAACCTACCCCCCTTAGAAGGAATCTCAACCCTAGATTCGATGAACTGAGAAATAGATTAGAAACTCGTCAAGATCCTCTCTCGCTCCTGTGTTGCTTCGACTCGACGGTTGCTCCATTGCACTTTGCGTAATTTGATAGTCTTGTTTCTTGTGCGCGCTCGCCTCTTCTAAAATCTTGATAGGAAATTCTAATACGTCAAGTCTTCCTTTAAATCAACATCCTCAAAAGGTATCAATTCCTCCGTACTCTCAAACACTTTTTCAATCGTGATACATGAAATACATCATGTACATCCGATAATCAAGAGGAAGTTCTAGCCGATGTTTACTTCACCTCTTCTTGCTATAACTAGAAATGGTCCAATATACCTAGGGGCAAGCTTACCATCGACTTTAAATCGACGCATCCCTTTCATAGGTGACACTTTCAGATACACATGATCGCTCGCTTAAATTCCAACATTCTTCGACGATTATCAAGATAACTCTTTGTCTTGTCCGTGCTGTTTTCAATCGGTCTCTGATTAAGCTTAACTTGATCTTCGCTAACTTTAAGACATCCGTCCGAATACTTGACTCTCTCCGCCTCTCGACCAATATAACGGTGTTCTACATTTTCGCCATACAAGGCTTCAAACGGAGACATCTTCGACTAGATTGATAACTATTATTATATGAGAATTCCGATAGGGCAAACTTTTATCCCAGCTGGCTTTATTGGCTAAAGCACATGCTCAAAGATATCTTCCAATATCCGATTTACCCGCCTGTCTCGACCATCCGCTTGAGGATGATAAGCAAGATCAAATTTAAATTGGTGCCCAAAACTTCATGAAGCTTCGCAAAATCTTGAGGTAAATTGTGTTCCTCTATCCGACACTATCCTCTTTGGAACTCCATGCAAACACACAATTTTTGACATATAAAGCTCGCCAATCTATCTCCCGAATATGTAGTCTTCACTGGTATGAAATGAGCGACTTTTGTTAAACGGTCAACTATAACCCAAATTGAGTCATAACCTAACTTGGTTCTTGGTAGTCCTGTTATGAAATCCATTCCAATTTCCTCCCATTTCCATTCTGTATATGCAGAGGTTGCAAAAGACCAGCAGGTCTTTGATGCTCGCTTAACTCTTTGACATATGTCACACAAGGCTACATATTCTGCAATTTCCTTTTCATACTGTTCCACCAAGAACTTTCCTTTAAATCTCGATACATTTTTGTACTTCCAGATGAATTGAATATCCTGATTCATGAGCTTCTTTTAAGATTAAATCTTTTATTTCCTTTTTCTCGGGTACTAGTATTCTCTTTCCAAACCAAAGAATTCCTTCTTCATCTTCTGAGAATCCAAGCGCTTTACCTTTCTTCATATTCTCTTTTATCTCTTTAACATATTTATCCTCTCGTTGGGCTGCCTTTGATTTGATCTTCCAAGGTAGAGTGAACCTTCAATGTAGACAGAATACCTTCGTTAACTATTTCCAAATTTAATCGTTGGAATTCTCATGGAGGGTTAATCGCTTATCCGAATTGACAGATTATTCATATGACTCTTTCGACTCAAAGCATCGGCTACTACATTAGCTTTTCCGGATGATAGTGTATTCCCACATCATAATCCTTTATCAATTCGAGCCATCTTCTTTGTCTCATATTAAGATCAAAGTGGGTGAATATATACTTTAAACTTTTATGATCTGTATATATCTCACACCGACATCGATTAAATAATGCCTCCATAACTTTAGAGCATGCACAATGCAGCTAGTTCTAAATCATGAGTGGGATAATTTTCTTCATGCGGTCTTAATCGCCTTGATGCATAAGCTACCACCCTTCCTTCTTGCATTAACACACAACCAAGACCTTGTTTTGAAGCATCACAAAATATCTCAAAATCTTTTCGAATATCGGGTAACCTCGTAACCGTGCTGAAGTTAACCTTTTCTTTAACTCTTGAAAACTATCCTCACAGATTTACTCCATTCAAATTTCTTCTCCTTCTTTAACAAATGGGTTAAAGGTCCGCAATCTTGGAAAAGCCTTCAATAAATCGACGATAGTAACCTGCTAATCCCTAAAACTTCGGATCTCTGCATCGCCTTGGGTGGAGTCCAATTTAATACATCCTTAACTTTTCCAGATCTACGATACTCCTTCCGCTGATATCACATGTCCCAAAAACTCAATTTCCTTTAACCAAAATGCACATTTGCTAAATTTGGCATATAATCGGTGTTCACGAGTCTTTGCAACACTATCCTTAGATGACCTTCATGTTCTTTATTATTCTTTGAATAGATAAGAATATCATCTATGAAAACAACAACAAACTTATCTAAATAATCCATGAAGACTTTATTCATCAAGTTCATGAAGTATGCCGTGCATTTGTCAAACCAAAAGACATCACCGTATACTCATATAATCCATATCTTGTGGCGAAAGTCGTCTTTGGTATATCTTCCTGTCTAATCTTCAATCGATGATATCCTCGACCAAGATCAATCTTGGAAAAGACACTTGATCCTATGAGTTGGTCAAACAAATCATCGATCCGAGGTAAGGGATACTTATTCTTTATAGTGACTTCATTTAAAGCTCGATAATCAACGCACATCCGCTGACTACCATCCTTCTTCTTTACTAGGAGCTTTGGGCTCCCAAGGCGAAGAACTTGGTCCGATGAATCCTTTCTCATACAATTCTTGAATCGCCTCTTGACTTCGCTAAATCATCACCGACATCCGATAAGGTCTCTTTGATATTGAGCCGTACTGTGTACCGATTTATAACAAATTCAACTTCTCGATCGGTGGTAATCCTCGCAAATCTTCAGAAAACATCCGGTACTCGCGAACTATCGACACATCTTCCAAACTTTTCCTTTTAGGTGGTTAACATATCGTCCTTCTTTGAGTGCATAATCGCCTCATGTCTTATCCGAATTCCATCGTAATTGGTAAGGATAATGGCACGATTGGCACAATCTATCTGCCCTTTATACTTGATCAACCAATCCATACCAAGTATTATATCTATGCCATTGGAGTCTATTATAATAAGGTTCGCTAGGAACTTTACTCCATTTATAATTATGGTTGCACTAGGCTAACCAAATTAGTCCTCAATTCTTTTCCAGAGATTGACTATCATAAGGTCCTTTAGCAAACAAATTTTCCAATTATTCTTTCAACAAAACCTTTGTTACGAAAGAATGTGTAGCTCCGTAATCAAATAATATAATTGCCGGTATCGAAGTTCACTAGAAACTTACCCGTAACTACGCTCGTGCATATTCCACGCCTCTGCGGTAACATGGTTGATACGCCTCGATTAATGTTTTGTGGAGTCTTGGGAGTTTGAGGGCTTCCACGACCTTGACCATTGGTTGGAGCTCTTGCCGTGTAGGGTCAAGATTGAAACGAACCGGTTACCGCTGACGCTTCGTGGACGCTGTCGCATAGTGTCCCATATTCTTGCAATTGTAGCATTGCACTCCCGCAGCCTACATTTTGCTTTGCCGCAGCTTGGGCTGCATTTCCGCTCTAGGAGCTTGAGGTAAAGGACGAGGTGCGAAATCGGTATCCTTGTATGATTATGTACCGAGGTCGGTTGTACTGTGGTGGCGTGAATCGTGAACCGCCGCAGATCGCCGAGCTTGGAACTTCCTCTTCCGGAGTCGAAGAGTTGGCGTTGAGCATCTTCTGCAATAAAGCTTTATTCACTAGATGTTGAAAAGTAGGGTAGTCATTGGAGACTAATTGAACCTTAAGATTGGGGTCTATCCTCCCATGAACCTCCAAATCTTTGCAGCATCGATCGCCACATCCTCCGGGCATATCTAGATAGCTGAATGAATTTGCTTAAATAAGGTAAACGCCTGTGTTTCCTCTGAGATGATGGAACTCCTTCCTCTTCATTTCCATAATACTCATAGGAATATGGGCATTACGGAAGGCTTCCAAAAATTCGCCCAACCAATGTTCTGGGCATCCCGTGTGCAAGCAAAGAATTGTCCCACCAATTGGCAGAACTCCTTGGAGTTGATGAGCAGCATATATAACCTTCTCATGTTCAGCACATTGAGCTAGATTCAGCTTCCTTTCCACTTCCTTAATCCAATCATCCGCTTCCAACGGATCGGCAGATCCTCGCGAAGGTCGGGGTCGGGTCCTCATAAATTCCCGAGCTTAGATCGCGGTGGGTGAATAGGTACTTGCTGAGCTTGATTGACTTGATTTTGGGCCAAAGCTCAAGAAGTTGTAGTTGCATGGCCATCATTTGTTCCATATTGGGAGCTTGGGTCATGGAGGTGGAATTGGGGCCTCATTGTTGTTGGGCGCTGGTTGTTGTTGATGTTGCTTCTCGTGTTCACCATCCAAGCTCCATCAAGAAAAGTACAGTAAAAGAGAGAAAAGCATAGATGAGAGACGGGCAATTTTATCATCCCAAAACCACACACAAGATCAACACAACAGATTGAGAAAACTCAACTTTTGAAATTCAAATTAACTTTGAAATGGCTGTACCACAAATGCACAAGGCTCGTACAATCCATTTTATTACATCATATCATTATAAAAGCGTTCTAGTATCGATAAACGATCAAAAAGGGTAGCCTATCTAACATCTAATTGTCCTCAATGATGATACGCCTCGCTCCTCCTCGGGATCCTCCTCCGAGTCCGACGAGTGACTCGCCCACAACCACGGCAGCTTGTTCGACGAACGCGACCGTGATCGGCTTTGGCTGAAAGTAGGTGATCCGAACGGAGCGCCGCGTCCTCTACCGATCCGCCAATTTCTAGGTCGGGTAGCGGATCGGGCGCCGCACACTCTTCCTTGCCGTGAGCCTAGTGCGAGGTCCCGAGTTCGATCGAGCAGCAACAGAGCCGGTGGAGTCGGTGTAGTGGTGGCAGCTCAAGACGCTCCACCTCCGCCTCGCAGCCGCCTCGCCTGCATAGCGCCGGCGTGGCGGTCGACTCGCAGCAGCCGTGTGCTCGAGAGTGTCGGAGTGGTCGTAGCTCGACGCCGAAGCATTCGAGAAGTCCTATCTCCCGCCGAGCTCGCGTAAGTCGCGGTCGATGCTTGGGTGAATCGCACTGATGAGACAAGCGTGGTCGCCCACCACGATCCGAAAGCCTCGGGTGGGTCTGCCCTGCTCGTAGTCGGAAAGAAGCGTATGGGCGATCGTCGAACTCCCCTTGTGCCTCTCGCACAACTCGCTATCGCCATCTTGGCCGCATCTTGATAGCGCCTGCACATGGGTCCGAGGGTGCTCAATACCGCAGAGACGGGTCAAGCTGCCCATCCGAGCATAGATGAATACTTCCATGGTCCATGAATCCATAGTCATCACTCTAGTGTTCCGCCTCAAAATGGGCTGTTGATTATATTTCGATGCTGCATTAACTGTCGAGAAGAGTCGCAAAGCTCCTCACTCTCGCCATGAGAATGGTGATCCCACGGGTCAAGACAACGAAGAACCCGCCATCTATAAGTTTGAGAATAAGGAGAGATTAGTAAAGATTTTTAAATAATGAGAGTAGGACAAGAACAAGATACTAAGTAAGAAAAGAGTAGAAGCAAAAGAAACTTATATTTTTGTACATAAATTTTTATTAAATATAAATCCTTAAAGCTTCCCAAAACCTAGGGCTCGCCCTATACCAAGATGGCTCGATACCACTTCGTGAGACCCGGAGTAGAAACTCCTAGACCCCTCGTGTATTCTTGCACTAGTCCCGCAGATCAATGCTAGTACACACAGCTCAAACAGAAAAGATGATACATTGCCAACAACGCTTTATTACAATAGTAATCAAGTTTTACAAAGGCCATAGCCTTACTAAGGTTCACGTAACCTCAAGCAAAAATAAACACAATGAAGCAAAAGATAACTTGATCGACCCATCAATCGCCACGTGCAATTGACTGGGAGACGAATCTAGGCATCCGAGAATAATCCACCGCATCCACATTCGCGCAGAAGTCATACTCTCCGCTTGATCTTCTCCATTCTCTCGCTTATATTTATAGAGCAACAGTGAGTACAAAAATGTACTCCGCAAGTCTTGGGAAAATGCATAGATGTAAGGTTTCACAAAGGAAGGCTATATGGTTTATTTGCAACAATCAGCATTTTATTTCAAATCTACATAATTACTTTAAAAGCCATTTTTAAAACAACTTGTTTTTAATAATCGAAATTGATAAGTACTTTAGTGAAGGTTAAACTACCAACACTAATATCTCAAAGCTATCACACCAATTTTCAAAACCTCAAAGTTACACCCCGATTCAACATCACGAGAGTTATACTACTCCCGAAGTTTTTCTCCAATTCATTTTGTTTTGAAATCAAAACCAAAACTTCTACCATGTGAATGCATTCTTTGTTCGCCCTTGACCGTGGGCACGGCTATTCGAATAGTTTTACTCTGCAGAGGTTGTACACTTTACCCACAAGAGATAAATTATCTTAATAGTCAACACGCTTCCTTTGGCATGAGACCCAGATAAATTATCACAAAGCCTTTCGCCTACTCCAAAGATAGTTTAAATACCACCCGCTAAGGTTTCACCACAACTCGAATCCACGAGTTGGAGCCCTCTGCGCCATATGAGTACAAAGAAACCCCGTCCCTCACTATGAGTAACCAGACACCCGGCACTCAATACACCATCGGTGATATCTAAACTACACTATTATAGGGTAGTTAGCTAGGTCGCACTCCATATAGACTTGTGGTTGTACTGTTTTGCTCAGTTTTGGACAAACACAAGCGCCGGTCCTTAATCGACTGGTGGCTCATTCACAAACCCAACAATTCTCGTGCTAATCGCACCACCAAACCTTCCATCCACCCTTGTCAACTTTTCCTTTGAATTTCATTTTTATTTTCAAATTAATAGTGGTAACATACATTACCACTTTTCAAACAAAATATTTAACAATGGTAACATCCATTACCAATGTTCAAACAAAATATTTAACAATGGTAACATCCATTACCAATGTTCAAACAAATCATTCATCAAAACATTTGATAACCATGCTACTCATTTGAACATTATTATATTTATTTGCTACGCTAAGCATTTGCTAGTATTTAAACATTCAACAATTGTAACACTAACTCATTATTGAGTCAAAGGATATCCTAAGTTGACAATGGTACAAGGTAAACAAATTTTCAATGGAAGGTATAACAAATTGGGTCTTTAACTAAGTTTTCTAAATCAATTTATCACTTGATATAACATAAGCATGCATTAATTTAAAATACTACCTAAACATTTTTCTAAATCATTTGAGCAAGTTGATCAAAGGAAACTTGCAAAACATGGGAGCAAAATGTTCAAAGGAGACTTGCCTTCCCGTGTCCGGTTGAAATCTTCCACAACTTGCTCTTGAGGTTGCTCTGACAAATCGGTCTCTACACGTAAATCGAGAATTCCAAATAAATAAAATAAAATAAAAATTCAAAAATTGAAAATGAATATACCAAATGAAAGATTGAAATTTTAGATGAATTTAGAAATTTGAATGGACCAATTTGGAGCTAAAATGAAAAAGATATGGCTATTTGAAAATCTCAGATTTGAATAAATCCAGAAATTCGGAAATCTCTGACATGTGGGGTCCACTGGTCAGCAATTTCATTTAAAATAAGTCTCTGACATGTGGGACCCACTGAACTCAGGACCCACTTGTCGCTGGCTAGCGCAGAGGTGGTCGACGGTGGGGCCTACCGCCGCCGTGGATTAAAACGGAGAAAACTCAACCTCGCCGCGCGAGCGGGCTCGAACGCGCCGAGGAGTGGGAGGGGGAAGAGAGCGCGCTAGCCAAGTGAGCGGGAGGCACCGCCACCCTTAATGGGTAGGTAATCCTCTTGAGGATTATCTGCGGAGGCCGGCCGGCAACGTGGCACACACGTGGTCGACGCGTGGTCGCCGCGCGGTCGCCACGCCACGCTTTTTGCCGACGTGGCGCGCACGCGCGAGGTGGCGGGAGGCGCCGGTGGCGCCGACGTGGCGCCGACCGCCGCCACGCCGCCGCCACCTCACCGACGGCCGACGGGCCGGCGCCGGTGGTGGCGCACGGGACCGAGGGTCGCCGAGTTCGTGACGCGGCGCCGCCAAGGGTACCAAATGAAGAGGAGGATGCAGGAATGCATCGGTACCTTGCGCGAGGCCGAGGGTGACCGGAGGGAAGGATCGGCGAGGAGGGGCGGCGGTCGGAGAGGGACTCACGGCGACGAGGAGCTCCGGCATGCAGCAGCCGTGGAGGGGTCGCGGAATCGCCTTGGCACCAAAGAACGCCGGGAAGGCGTCGGCGAGGAGTGAGGAAGCCCGAGACGGCCGCAATTGCTCGCCGGAGTATTTGAAGCCGCGGGAAGAAATCGGGCGAGGGGCTCGCGCCGGTGATTCGCTTGAGAGGTGAGGGAGGGCGGCAGCGTAGAGGGACCTCGGGTGCGGGTTTTATAGACCGGGAGGGTTGTAACGGCCGCGCGGGTTCGCCGAGTGAAACGGTCGGAGGGGATGAATGCGACGGCGAGGAGAGGAGTAACGCGCGTCTTTATGCCGTAAACCGACGCGTGGAGGCGGGATTAATATGCGCGGCAGACGGGAAGTAAATCGAAAGGAACCAAGCATTGAAAGCTTCGCTTTTTGGCACTAATGGCGGCAGCGGGCGGGTGCGGGAGGAAGAATCGGCGGAGACGACGGTTCGACAGCCGGGCCCCGCATGTCGGCGAGAAAGAAAATGGGAAAGAATGAGGGGACGGGTGGATGTGCGACGGTGGCAAGAGAAGCGATCCGACCACCGATTGTCGGCGAAGGGTAAGTGATCGGGACGATCACGATTCAATCCGACAACCGTGAGAGAATCCGAGCGGTTGGTGCATTAAGTGAGAAGGAGCGCCGAGATTAAGTACGGCAACAGGAACGGTGCCGACAGCCACGCGCCACGCAGAGGAGAATAAAGCAGCGGCGGTAAGTGGTCGGGAGCGGCCGATTGAATCGGGCGCGAAACGGACGATCCGATGCTTGCCACGTGTCGATCCAAGATAGGGAAGGCGGATTGAAACGGTAAGTGAGATCGAACGGCCGAAATAGATCCGCGGCGTGAAATGGCCCGATGGGCTTACACTTGTCGGCCCAGGAGAGTTTCAGAATTTTAATTACTTTTTGATTTTCGAAATGATTAGGAGGCTTTAAAATACTAAAAATACCAAATAAATTCCAAAATTCCAGAAAAATTCACATAATTCACTGATAATGTTTTAAACATATAAAAAATATTTCCAACTTATTTTGATATTAAATTTTCTTTTCAACAGAAACTTTACATTCAGAGAATTCCAGATAATTGGAAATTATTAATTTAAAACTATTTCTTCAAAATAAAAGCAAAAATTGGGATGTTACAACTTTTGATATTTATTTCACTTAGAGAGAAATATTTTACAGTCATTCCTTCAAGATAGCAGTACTATAAGCCTAAATCACACATACATAAGACTCCAATACAAGAAAACTCTAACCCTAAACTTGAAGTGTTACATGACTCAACTCAACCGAAGGCTTATATAGTAGAGGCTCCTTACCTCTCACTAAACCAGCTACTTCTTAGTGGATCACACCACTTACACTTAGAGAAACCTGGTAACACATACACAAACGGGTTTTACTATTACACACATTTGCATGCTTTTTAGAGTGTGACTTTCCAAAGGCTCCACAAGCCTGATAAAATATTCCATCCACAAAGATGTGACTTAAACTACTTAGGCTAGCGCCATGGTTTTGTAAACCACCACTCCATTCGATTTCAAACAATTTCCTAAATTGCCACCCGCCGGTCTTCACAACGATGTGATGCCCATGATTTGTTGTCAAGATCGTACGCCTACGCCGAGACTGTCACCACTTGAAATGCCCAAGTCCTATGGCACACCAATATTACTCCACAGTCCGTGATGCCCAACGCCTTGCTGCTAAGATTGTATGTCTGCTTCGAGAAACATTACCACTTGAAATACATAAGTTCAATTAGTATATCACATGCACACATTGCCTCTTCATAACCCTTGTCTTTCTCTTATACTTCTCGGCTTGAGATATTGCTTCACACGAACTTACGAGACATGCCATGACCTCATAACCCCTTTTCATAGCCTCAGTCTTACCACTGGCCACAGCAATCATCAAAACACTTCACACCAAAATAAAGCAATCGAGCGTAACATAAATGTCATGCACTTAAATCTCCATTAATAAACTATATGTATATACCTATGCCATGACTAACTCTTACATGGAAACCCTATGACTAATACTTGTATGGACACACCATGAGTAACACTATATAGACACCACCATGACTCAACCAAAACCACGGAACAATGTCAATTTAGCTCAGCCGGGGCCGAAATGCAATTTCACAAAAATCAAACTCAATAAACACAAGCAAAGTATAAGCAATATTAAATATTCATCACTCTCATGGAGCTGCCATCATATAGTCTTACACTACGATAGTGCTTGCAACCACAAGCAATGGTAGGAAAACTTCACTCTAATCTGGCTACAAACCTCTGTCAGCAAAAAGACCATGGGGTATTAATGGAGCCAAAAGAGCAGCCATCATCCAAACACCCTATAACACAACTACAAAAGCAATCCAACCATATCGCTGCAGTGCAATTCACATGTAACACCCGTGCGAAAGAAATAGAAAGGAAAGCAAAGTCACAGTCAACAGCATCCCGTTTCATTTCCACCTCAAAATCACCACTACCAAACCAGTCAAGGGGGAGGAGGAGGAGAAGCTCAACTGTTGGCACCAGGGAGGAGGCAACGACGGCACCACTGCAAGCCACAGGCGGGGGAACCACCATTGAGACCAAGGGCACACATTCAAACCGTCAATCAACCAACCGAGGTAGCCCCATCCCCTTCTTGATTCTCACCGCAAGCGTGCATGAAAGTAGTAGGGTGGTACAAAGAGGGAGGGGTTACCGTAGGCAAAGGTTGGCGGCAGCGCACTCCCCTGTGGGCTAGCCCAAGCACTCGACGACCGCCACACACTCCCCCGGCGTGTAGGCAGCCTCGAGTTCCACCGTGACTAGCCCACGACAACACCTCCATGCCAACACCTTGTGTCAAAAACAAAATTAGGTAAAGCAAAATAGCAACCCCAGGTTCCGCTCAATAAGTGAGTAGCACTGAGAAGAGAGAGAGAGCGGGCCAGAGGTGCATCCAAGGGGGGCGTCAGATCTGGGCCTAGGGCCACGGATCTGGTGGCCAGAGCCCACGTTAGGGGCTAGGAGGCCAGCAGCGTCCGGAGTAGCTGGGAGGCCAGCAGCGCACAGAGAAGCCAAGGTCGGTAGAGGGAAGCAGAGAGGGAACTGAAGTCGCGAGGGGCGCGGGTGGCCAGAGAGGTACGCAAATGAGCCGAGCATTAGCATACGTGGCGCCAAGTACGGGGAAGCCGAGCGCAGAGGAGCTAGGGCAGCGTGCGGCGCCGAGCGTCGAGGGGCACACAAGCGGCCAGGGAGGGCCGCGGGGCCAAGGCCAGCAACGGTGCCAGTCCAGGCGGTGCCGCGCTAAGGGGTCAGCGACGTAGAGCGTGGGGAAGCCGAGGGTTGCGCGGAGGTGGCCGGGCGGTGCTTCGGTGGCGCTGGGGGCGACGCTGAGAGAGGGCGGCGAGTGAGAGTAGAGTGAGAGGAGATGACGAGGCAGGCGGCCGGGTGGAGGAAATAAAAGAGAAAAGGGGGTCGAGCGGAAGTGTATGGCCATGGGTCGGCCCAGTTAGAAAGAAAAAAAAAAGAGAAGAAAAGAAGAGAGAAAAGAAAGAAAAGGAGAGAAAGGAAAAGAAAAAGGGAAAGGAAAGAAGGGGGAAAAATAAAGGAGGAGAAAAATATTAAGTGCGTGTAAAAGAGATTTACTCTCAAATATAGTTGGCACAAGCCTTAAATTATGGTCATTTGGGTATCAAGGCATTAGAAAGGCATCCGGTATTAAGAAGATTGTTGGTATCGGGTTTGTATGTAGGAACGTTGTCGGTCGTCTATATGCGTAGAGCCGATGTTGTTCGCATGCTTATGTGTATTGCAATATTGTGTTAAGACGGATGACGCTTTCAGTTGAAGGCCCTGGTTTGGCACCCTTCACACGCCATCCACAGGATTGACCAGGTGGAGGTCCTAATCTGACACCCTTCAAGTGTCGTCCGCAAGAATAATCAGGCAAGTGCATAGTAGAATGGTGGATTGTGGTGAATGTCTGATGTTTGCATTTGTGGTCTATGCTTTCTATCATTTTGTGAAATGATATCTCTGCTGGTTATTAATTATACTGTAATGAAAAGTGAATATGATTACTAATCATGCTGAGAGAGTATTGCATTGTGTTGCACACTGGTGCTAAAGGTCTACTGTGTGTAGACATCCCGCAGTTGGTGGGATAAAACCTGCCGTGAGGGCGCCCACGGAGTGGAGTTTGCGTAGAGTTGATTGTGATTGCTGAGAGGATGTTACATCATTTGCAATCACCATGACATGAGTTGCATGAGCTAAGCCGGAGAGGAAGTCATGTAACTATTCCGGTAAGATCGGTGAGAAAGATACATGACTAATCTGAAGTGCTCACAGTACGACCTACTGAGGTAGACGCTCCACGGGAGTGGAGTTTATGGCCCGCATGAAAGAGGGTGGGGCACGAATGGGCCATCGACGGGTGGATACTCAACTTTACCGGTATAAGCTCGAGATTGCATGTGGACATGGGCATTGTATTGCATTATTTTGTATTGCATGAAAGAAACTAGCGAAGGTGAAACATACGCAGAGCTTATGTGGTGGCTTTGCGAGATAAGTGATTTACTGATAGTTACAAGAATTGTGTCTTGCTAAGACAATTAAACTCGTTTTGTTGTCGCTATTATTTTATTATGCGCTTGCTAAGTCTTTAGATTCACCCTTACTTTGTTGTTTTTTAGGCATGTGGTGAAGGCGACATGCACGGGCGAGAGTAGCACAGTTATCCCACGTGCAGCAGTAACTCACATCACTTACAGATGTCATACTTATCCTGGTATAGCATAAGTATATTTTGGTAATTAGCAAATTTATACCTCTTTTGTGTTTAATGTCAAGTGTCTGCCATTTGCCGTTGGGTGCTGTTTGATTAGAGAAATTGTTGCATAAGATCAGCGGCAAAAGTTGGAACTGACAGTAGCATAAAGTGGGTGGTAGCACTTTGGGCTCAGGGAAAAGGCCAGGGTGTTACATCAGACTCGCTTGAATCAAATTTGAAGGCAATAAGATGGATCACCAAAGCAACCATGCATAATAGCTCTGCAGCAAATTAATAGAATCTTCCAAATGAATAACTCCAATCCATACAACTAGAACACTACAAGGATAACAGGGTGTAGGTGTGGCCATCCATCAAAATTGTAACATCCCAAAAATACGGGACTAGTGTAATCTGCAAAATAATAAAAATCTTTTCTTATTTGTGGCGAATTTCAAAATTTTGTTTATTCGAGTTCTTGATATGGGATTTCAGGCGGCAAAAACTTAATTAAGAAAGAACAAAACTTCAGAAGTGGGAATCAGATTTAAAAATCGAAGTCCAAAGTCTCAAAATTTATTGGAGATCTTAAATTCTGGAAAAGCTAAAAATCTGAATTTCGGATGAAGTAAGAATCTATATTAAAATCCTTCTCATCTAAATTATTTTAGCCAAGAAAAATGATTTGTGCAAATTAACAAATTAATTCTTTGGCAAGATCAACAAGGAAGTTTAATTGCTAAAATCTTAAAATCGGAAGGCCTTTTTCCGGCCTTTGGCCCATTCAGCCCGTCCGGCCCATCCGGCCATCCCCTTATCTCTTTTCCCTACCTCCCCATCCGGCCTCCCCTTAACCCTTCGCCTCACTTCTTTCCCCCTCCCTGTTCAAAGCCGCCGCCAGGCTCTTCTTCCTGGCCCCTGCGCTTTCCCCACCGGCTAGCCCTCCCCTTTCTCAGACCCGAGCTGGTGCGCCGCATCTCCAGTTCCCTTGCCCGGCCCCTTCCTCCTCCTCCGGCCTGGCTCCACGCGCGCCTGCTTTCCATCCAGCTCGGCCCGTGAACTTCGCCTACCTGCGCCATGCCCAGCACCTAGTGCCGCGCCCTTCAATGCAGCACATCGCATCGCCGAGCTAGCTGCTGCTGTTGTTACACCTCAGCAACCCCGGGCACTAGCTGCCGCACCTCGAAGCTAGCCCGACCATGGCTTTACTCCTCCCCTGCTCCCTCTTCTGGCTCTACCGCCGCTCCTACCAATCATCCTCGCCGCGCCCCACAGGCTTGCCTGCAAGCGCCGTAAGAGCCACCACTGCCTGGTATTACTTCCCCGCGTGTGCTCTTCAATTTGTCCAACTACCGTGGCCTCCCCTTTTGCCCTTTTAAACGACTTCCCGAGCTGTCTCCACTACTCCATCCTCCTGCCCCTTCTTTCTCCATCACGGTCGAGCCGCGCCTGAAGCACTTTGGCCGCCACCGCCCAGTGCCGTTTTGCCCCTCCGGCAAGATTCTCTCAAATCCCTCTACACCACAACACGCCCCAAGAGGTCTTCTACCTTCCCGACCGATGGATTGACTTGTCGTGCCCCAACCTCGCGGCAACAACTGTTCTTCTCCACTACCACCTAATCCACTTTTCCGTGGAACTTCATCCTCGAGCATCATTCCCATTCCTCGCCGGTGAAGCACCTGACGCTACCCTCAAGCTCCTTCCACCGCCGGCAAGCACTCTCTCAACCGAGGAGGCCCTCCGCGTGACTCGCTCAAGGCCGCCGCGCCTCCGCCGCCAACTCACCTCGGCTCCCCTTCGGCCTCACAACCAAACCGTGAGTTCTCCTCACCTCGTGCTTGCTCATGCCCATCCCGCCTTCCTTTTCTCTCCACTCCAATCGCCGCCACTGAGCCTCTCGCTTCACCAAGAGCCACCCCGAGCTACTTGCGTTTGGGCAAGAGCAGTGCTGACGCCGCTCCTAGCTTCCCTGACTCCCTGGGGTTCGTCCTAATCGTCGGCGTCGCCGATGTCTCTCCGACCGCCCCACGCCGGCGAGTTCTACCACCCCAGGCACCGCCAATAGCCGATGCTACAACCCATTTCCCCGACCGAGCGCCCTCCCTCCATCGGTTCCCCTTCTCTCTTGGTTAAGGCAATGACAGGTGGGCCCCCTTTCTAGAAGCTCACCTGAGACAGTGCTTCAAATGTGTTGATCCGATTAAAGCTTATGTAGCTAAGTGTTGAGAATGTACCTGCAGCATCTTTTCAATTACTCTATTAATCCTTAGAGCAAATAAAATGATGTATTTAGTA